>CM042140.1:43972809-44152809 GCA_023376005.1 Doryteuthis pealeii | reverse complement strand
ATTTTATCGGTAAAGACAACAACAACAAAAATAGATAAAAATAAATATATTCACTGCGATCGGGATTTGTCATGAGATAGTTTCTTCTTTCTCCCTATGAAAAAAAGAAAGAAGAATTAAATAAAAAAATCTCTGAGCACACTGGATTCCCACAAGGATCAGGTCTTCTTTCCGAGTGACGTGGAGAATCAATTAATTCTATTTGGCATTCGACGCTTGGACTTCATCTCAGCAGGACCGGCTCTTCTCTCGACTGCGCAGGCGCGGACTGAGTACACTGCTCGAAGCAGCAGCTTTGCAAGACGGATTAGGTAGGACTTTACACAAGAAACCCCTAGACGACATCTAAATCCCATTCTGCTAGCAGATATGATATGTTTGTTCTTTATCTTCCTAAATATTGCGAAAGAAAAAAATAAATAAAAGGAAAACTGACTGGGGGTGTCTGACATGGCGATTATCACAGAGGGAATAGAATTTGCTGAGTCAGTCATTGATATGGCCGACATTTGTATCACCTGATCTTTTCAAACAGAAAATTTAAAAAAAAAAAAAAAAGAAGCTTTATGTTTAGTAAAAAGAAAGAATATTATTTATAAGTTTCCCAAAGCAGCATCTTATGTGTACATAAGCAGTTGAAGCGCGGTGTGGTACTGGTTAGTCATAGGAAATGGACTCGTCGACCCAAGTTCAATTCCTGGACGAAGCCACAGTTCATATAGCGCTAACACCCTTGGGAAAGGTATGAATCCAACTATTCTCCCTCCAGCTATGTGTAATTAGTAGGATAGACTGGTCTATTTGACCTTGATTAGGCAACAAGTCTAGGAGAAGAAAAACTCTGAATTATAACCTGGTCACTACTACAATAGACTCAGGCCTACTTAGTGATCTATTTCAATTAAAACATTTTTTTAAATCACACACATAGAGTACTGTTCACAAATAAGTAAAGCCCTTATAAAAAGATAAAAGTTGATTCTCTTCTAAACCAAAGGTACCACGTTTGGTTTGGTTTGGTTTGGTTTGTTTAATGGCATATAAACCAGGGAAGCGCGTGGTGTAATGGTTAAAGTCTTGGGAAATGGACTCGTCGCCCCGAGTTCAAATCCTGGACTTGGTAATTGCATTTCACTTAGCGCTAATACTCTTGGGAAAGGTATGAATCCTACTCTCCCTCCAGCTATGGGTAAATAGTAGGGCAGACTGGACTCTTTAACCATGGTTAGGCAACCGGTCTAGGAGAAGGAAAACTCTGAATTCAAACCTGATAAACTCCGCTTAAGAAATTGACCTTGTGTCGCATCCTGCTCGTGCGGAGGGGTTGGTAAATATATATAAACCATGTGGGCTATTTAATGCCAAAACTGTTAGCATGAGATAAAAGTTGGTACTCAATTTTCCTTTACAGTGTATTTTTGTATTTTATATCCAAAGATGCTGATAGGTACGCGTCCTGCGTCCCTGACGCACAAAAACCTAAAAGGACGCAGTAAAATCGTATCCATGCGTCCCAGCGTTTTTCTTTTGTCTTCCCTCACCATTTCAAGCTAACTGTAAATATATTTCAATGGTTTATCAGAAACGGTTACAAGGTAGGAATTAGACGACTTTAGTTGGGACCCATAAATTTTCCCGGAGACTCCTTCAAAGCAAATATGTGCGTCCCAGGATGCACTAAATCAAAAAGCTATCAGCATCACTGTATATCTGATTCATAATTTTGTTTATATTTTTATATTTTATATATCCTCAAGAAGGATAAAATGTCATCCATGTTAATATTCTAAACAGAACCCGCATATTATTTGCGTTGAAATATTTATTTCTGATCGGAGCGAAAGCTCTACACTCTATAAGGAAATATTTGACAGTGCAGGATGTTTGACATGTCCTGCACAGTGGTTGATCCTCCTGCTTGAGCATAAATAAAGATACCATGAGTTTATTATTTATAATGGAACTTTATACAATTAAAACATTTATTGTTAGGCATTATTTATTACCAAACTTTACAGGATGGAAAACCAAAAAATATGAATCTGTAGCAGTCCAAAAGATAAATGCGTAAATCCACACACATATATATCATCATCATCTTCATCATGTCGCGCTAGCAGTATGGATATCCATGGCAATCCCTCGCTTCGTTAGGATCCATGTGGTGCGGCCATACAGCATTAACATCATTTTCTGTTGGTGAGATATTACTGCCTTGGTACATGAATTGTTTCACCGAGTTTAGGAGTTTACCGTCCAGTGTGGAGACATCTCCTTCATTTTTTAAAACACATGAACTCAGTTTTATCGAAGTTCACGTCCAGGCCGATATTTCGTGCTGCCTTTTTTAGGCTGTGTAACATGGATTCGGCTGCGTAGTCCGTATCCGTGATAGTTTGTGCTGGGTATCGCCTGCTTCTTGCCTTTTTTTAGTATGAGGCTTTTTTCTTTTATGTGATCTATTGATGTTCATAGTATGTAATCTAGGCATATTATAAATACTAGCCAATATATGCACCCTCCGGGTGCAAGTATTTAAGTTTTAATGTAATGAAATATCGTATTAAATTAGAAACGCTAATGAAACTAAATAAGAATGCAGATAAAAAGATTTGAAACAGAGGAGGGTATAATCGAAAAATAGAACAACTGAAACTTACTCTTCCATCACTTTCGTCTTTCATTGTTCTTTTTTCTAATTTAAGTATTTAGTTAAAATACGAAGTAAAGAATAAAATGACACTTATCTTTTCTTATTAATGGATTTCATTTAAGATTAATTGAAGAGATTTTGGCTTATATTCATTAAAATAAAATCAAACAGTTAGAAACCAATAATACTAAGCATATATTTATTAAAATTACATTTCTAATATCAATATGTAAATTAGCTTTCCCGTTCACACTGTAAACCGCTATGTTGTTGTATATATAAATACAATTGCATGTTATTATTATGTAGATTTGGTCTACAGTGGCTTCGGCCTCTGGACCATTGATATAATTAACGGCGTCGATCCCAGGGGGCCATCCCCCCAGGCAACACCTGCCCCCTTGATTTAAAGGGGCAGGGCTGGGTTTATTGCCCAGTGCCTGAGGCGCCCCTCTTGAGGGGGAATGCCGACGGGATCGACGCAATTTTTCACCTGCCACTCCATGAGCTTCGGCTTGTGGGTGGTCCCACGTTAATAGGGACTTTGTGCCTGACCCGTACAAGTGGGGTACGCGGTAAATATCGATATGGTCTACAGTGGCCTCGGCCTCTGGACCATTGATACAATTAACGGCGTCGGTCCCAGGGGCCATCCCCCCAGGCAACACCTGCCCCCTCGATTTAAAGGGGCAGGGCTGGGTTTATTGCCCAGTGCCTGAGGCGCCCCCCTTGAGGGGGAATGCCGACGGGATCGACGCAATTTTTCACTTGCCACTCCACGAGCTTCGGCCGTGGGTGGTCCCACGTTAATAGGGACTTTGTGCCTGACCCGTACATGTGGGGTACGCGGTAAATAAAAGATATGGTCTACAGTGGCTTCGGCCTCTGGACCATTGATATAATTAACAGCGTCGATCCCAGGGGGCAATCCCCCCAGGCAACACCTGCCCCCTCGATTTAAAGGGGCAGGGCTGGGTTTATTGCCCAGTGCCTGAGGCGCCCCTCTTGAGGGGGAATGCCGACGGGATCGACGCAATTTTTCACCTGCCACCCCATGAGTCTCGGCTTGTGGGTGGTCCCACGTTAATAGGGACTTTGTGCCTGACCCGTACAAGTGGGGTACGCGGTAAATATCGATATGGTCAACAGTGGCTTCGGCCTCTGGACCATTGATATAATTAATAGCGTCGATCCCAAGGGGCCATCCCCCCAGGCAACACCTGCCCCCTCGATTTAAAGGGGCAGGGCTGGGTTTATTGCCCAGTGCTTGAGGCGCCCCCCTTGAGGGGAATGCCGACGGGATCGACGCAATTTTTCACCTGCCACTCCATGAGCTTCGGCTTGTGGGTGGTCCCACGTTAATAGGGACTTTGTGCCTGACCCGTACAAGTGGGGTACGCGGTAAATATCGATATGGTTAACAGTATAAATAATGTAAAACAATTTTATCAATAATTGAGGTTAAAATAAGGATAAATTCATGGTGAATGTGACGTCAATTACTAAGGGAATTGTGACTTGAGTAGTGATTTAGTTTCGGTTACAGACAGAAAAACACACAATCTCCATTATAATAAGATATATGGCGCTAGCGTATCTCCTTGTAGGACTCCAGCGATAATGTCAAAGAAATATGTATAGCCATCAGGTGAGCGTACCATTGCTTTGGTGTTTTAATAGAGCATCATTATGGCGGTAACTGTTTTCTTTGGGGAGACCGTATGCTAGTAGTATTTGCACCATTTTCCCTCTGTGTATGGAATCAAATCCCTTGGAGAAATCTACAAATAGTAGGGTTCCCTCAAGATTCTTTGCTCGAACCTCTTCTATGATTCGACGAATAGTTAAGATCTGATAGGTTGTGTATCGATTCCTGTGGAATCTGTTGTTTTTTTGTTTTTTGTTTTTTGTTTTTTTTCGAAGGATTTTCTCTATTTCGGGTCTGATGCGAATAAGGAGACGAGCATTATATATCTTAGCGGGTATAGTAGTAAGGATTATGCCTTGGTATTAATTATTTTTTATATTTATATTATTTTATATGATTTATTATATTTAATAATTATATTTAATATCGAAATTTTATATTTTATAAATTTTATTATTATTTTAATAAATTTTACATTTATATTTATAAATTTATAATTTATTTATAAAATATAAATTAATATAAATTAAAATATAATAAAAATAATATATAGCCATTATTATATTATAAATATAATTAAAATATAAATTAATTCATACAATTTATAATTTATTTATAAATTTTCAATTTATATTCATAAATTTTATTATTATTTTAGAAATTTTATATTTTATACATGAAATATTTTAATAATTATATTTTGATTTTATGATTTATTTTATTATTTTATATACATTATATTTATGATAATTATTATTATGTTTTATAATGTTTAATAATTAACAATAATGTAAATGACAGCATCCCATGTGCCAGTGAGAAAAATAACATTTTAGGAAATTACAATAATTTAAATTAGAGTACTAAACAAAACTTAATCCCATTCTCAAAAATAAATGAAAAATAAAATGCGAAAATTGAGGGGGTCAAATTTAACTCTGCAAGGGGTAGACAGCTGCTGTTGCTCCGGTTTACAACTTTATTTATGATCCGGTTGGTTGGTTGGTTAGATTTCACGGCATGTCAACCCTTGATGGGTTATTTTATGCAGAAGACGTTTTGTTTTATTCACTCTTGATGGGTATTTAAATCTGGCAACTCTAAAGAAGGAAAACTCTAAATTCGAACCAACTGTACTTCGTTTAAAATCGACCTTGTGTCGCATCCTATTCGTGACGGAAGAATTGGGTAAATAGTAAATACATAAATAGATATTTGATATGCTAACTTGTTAACCATTGCTCCAAGGAGAGGCACCTAACTTAGCCTAGATTTCCGGGGTGTGACACACTAAGCGAACATAAACCTCGCCACAATAATGAATTAGTCAGCAAGTCTTGCTAAAGTTTTCCCTCTCCACTACAATAGGCGACCTTCAAATTTTCATATTAGATATCAACTTATATCCTGGAAAGGATTAAATTCCCTGCAGTGGCCTCCTCGACGAGTTCGTTAACCACAGCAAAGTGCCATAAATATTTACTAAACTAATTTATTAAACCTTTATTTTTTCTATGAATGATTTTTAAATATGGTATAAGCTCGGGGTTATAAATTTTTCTTGCGTGAAAGATAAGTAATCTTTTTTAAATAAATATTCCAATGTTTGAGAAGTTTGATTGATCAGAAAGTAAGATATATTACTAAGAGTTTCATTATCTTTGTATGTGATCGTACTATAGTAATAAAAAAACAGAGCACGCTATAGCGTGATTTTTATTAGAGCAATACACTAAAAATGCTTTAACTTTACTCCTAGAGGCCGTAGCCAAATAATCATTCCATTTTGGAACCATACAGACTCAGTGAGCAAATAAAAAACGTTCAGGCTTGAACCCGGGCCCGTAATGGTGAAATTTTAGATTTCCAAGTTTTAATTACTAGGATTGTTTTCGGCAATTTTTACGGCGGATTTTTTTTTTATTCAATTTATAATTAATGGTAAAAGAAATGTTGAAAAATTTATTTATTGCATTGGTGAGAGCTTTATTTTGAATTTGCTAATGTGGTCTGGAGTCCAAGACTAATCAAGGACATAAAACTCATCGAAAGAGTTCAAAAAGAGTTACTAAGGTAATGAATGAATTAAAGAACCTTTCGTATGAAGAAAGACTTAGGAAGACTGACTTACCAAGTTTGGCTTATCGTTGAACCAGAGGAGATATGCTTGAAGTCTATAAATATACCCATGGATTTTATTCAGCAAACTTTAGTCTATTTAATCAAACATCAATACCAACGGTCATAAGTTAAAACTCTCAAAAAAAAAAATTGCAAAACAAATGTAAGGCAAAATTATTTTAGTAACAGGGTAGTAGATTCATGGAATGGACTACCATCAGTAGTGAATGCTCCATCATTGAACTCTTTTAAGGCAAAGTCGGATGAACTATGGAAAGAATATAGATATTCAGTGGAAATAAGATGAATGTTTTACATCTAAGGAACAGCTGACTGGTCTCGGACCTAATATACTGGCTGAAAAGATATTATTATTATTGTTATCATCATATAACTTGGAAATAAAAAATAAGAAGTTTGATAAAATTTTATATATACTTTGTGCATGTTGGACCAAAGGCCAATCAAGAGCCCCCCGCAGCAGCTTAATTATTGACCGATATAGGGCGGCTTTTAAGCATGTTGTTTATAAGTTCGATTCTCACTTAATACTACATACATCTGGCCTAGTGTCACATCCTACCCGTGGCGAAAATACTACTCTTGACCTTGCGCTAAACTAAACTTGATAAATGGTATATATATATATATATATATATATATATATATATATATATATAGTTAAACCTAATGAGTTATATATATACACACACACACTTGTGTTTTTTTGTGCAAACCTGTAAACACAAAATGGACGTATCTATATCCTCGCTTTTTTTTCTTTTTATAGGGAGGATTTACCCGGAAGTACTCTCTAAGCTCGAAAACCGGAACTCTACTTCCAGATTTCCCAAATGCTCAATATCTTATTCTACCAGAAGGTGTTTCAAGAGAAAAGGTAAGAAAAACTTGCATTATTTTTCTCAATCATAGGTGAATGCTTTAGAACCTCCAAAAAATGTAACCCCCTCTTCTAAAAGCACGTAGGATTAATACTCACAAAAGTCATATTTACTTGATCTTTATAGTTTCAAATGATATTTGCAAGTCGACTCTTTCTACAATCGAAATGTTTTATCTATTATTGCTATTTTTATTAAAGAAAAAGTAAAATGCTTATTCCGATTTAAACTATTTTGCGGGGAAAAAAACTTATGTTTACAATGTAAGGGTGTGTTCTATTAAAACGGTAACTTAAAACCTAGTTGAAAAGAAGAAACGAACTATAAGTAACTGTATTTCTTATATAAACAAGCAAATATATGCACCCTCCGGGTGCAAGTATTTAAGTTTTAACGTAATAAAATATTATATTAAATTAGAAAGGCTAATGAAACTAAATAAGAATGCAGATAAAAATATTTGAAACAGTGGAGGGGGGTAAATCACAAGATTGAACAACCGAAATTTACTCCAGTCTTTCATGGCTAAATTTCCCAAATTTAACTCTTTAGTTAAAATAGGAAGTAAAGAATAAAATGACAGTTATTTCTTCTTTTTAATGGATTTCTTTTAAGATTTATCCCCGAGATTTTTGCTCATATTCATTAAGATAAAACCAAACAATTAGAAATCAATAATACTAAGCACATATTTATTAAAATGAAATTTTTAAGATCAATATGCAAATTAGTCTTCCCCTTTCACACTGTAAACCGCTATTTTGTTGTATATTATATTATTGCATGTTATTAGCATGCAGCCGCCACCCGGTTTCGACCGAGGGTCCGGTTCTGTTATAATAATAGCGTCGATCCCAGAGGGCCATCCCTCCAGGCAATACCTGCCCCCTTTGGTGACAGGGCTGGGTTTATTGCCCAGCGCCTGAGGCGCCCCCCTTGAGGGGGAATGCCGATGGGATCGACGCAATTTTTGTTCTCTCCCACCCATTAGCTTCGGCTTGTGGGTGGGTCCACGTTAAAACGGAGCCTTGTGCCCAGTCCATACAGGTGGGGTATGAGACAAATAAATGCAGCCTTCGACCGGGGGTCCGGTGAGCTTCGGCCGCTGGACCGGTTCTGTTATAATAATAGCGTCGATCCCAGGGGCCATCCCCCCAGGCAATACCTGCCCCCTCGATTTAAAGGGGCAGGGCTGGGTTTATTGCCCAGTGCCTGAGGCGCCCCCCTTGAGGGGGAATGCCGACGGGATCGACGCAATTTTTCACCTGCCACTCCATGAGCTTCGGCTTGTGGGTGGTCCCACGTTAATAGGGACTTTGTGCCTGACCCGTACAAGTGGGGTACGCGGTAAATACTATGCAGCCCCCGCCCGGTTTCGACCGGGGGTCCGGTGAGCTTCGGCCGCTGGACCGGTTATGTTATAATAATAGCGTCGATCCCAGGGGGCCATCCCCCCAGGCAACACCTGCCCCCTTGATTTAAAGGGACAGGGATGGGTTTATTGCCCAGTGCCTGAGGCGCCCCCCTTGAGGGGGAATGCCGACGGGATCGACGCAATTTTTCACCTGCCACTCCATGAGCTTCGGCTTGTGGGTGGTCCCACGTTAATAGGGACTTTGTGCCTGACCCGTACAAGTGGGGTACGCGGTAAATACTATGCAGCCCCCGCCCGGTTTCGACCGGGGGTCCGGTGAGCTTCGGCCGCTGGACCGGTTATGTTATAATAATAGCGTCGATCCCAGGGGGCCATCCCCCCAGGCAACACCTGCCCCCTTGATTTAAAGGGACAGGGATGGGTTTATTGCCCAGTGCCTGAGGCGCCCCCCTTGAGGGGGAATGCCGACGGGATCGGCGCAATTTTTCACCCGCCACCCATGAGCTTCGGTTTGTAGGTGGTCCCACGTTAATAGGGCCTTGTGCCTAACCCGTACAAGTGGGGTACGCGGTAAATACAATGTAAACCAGCCCAACGGGGTGGGAGGTCCAGTGGCTTCGGCCCTGGATCTTTACAAGTTAATAGCGTCGATCCCAGGGGGCTATCCCTTAGGGGCAGGGATAGGTTTATTGCCCAGCGCCTGAGGCGCCCCCTTGAGGGAGAATTCTGAGGGGATCGACGCAATTTTTGTTATTTCCCATCCATGAGCTTCGGCTTGTGGGTGGGCCCACGTTAAAACGAGGCCTTGTGCCCAGCCCATACAAGTGGGGTATGAGGCAAATACCTGTAGACCCGCCCAACGGGGTGGGGGTCCAGTGGCTTCGGCCCTGGATCTTTACAAGTTAATAGCGTCGATCCCAGTGTGCTATCCCCCAGGCAATACCTGCCCCCTTGATTTAAAGGGGCAGGGCTGGGTTTATTGACCAGCACCTGAGGCACCCCCTTTGAGGTTACAGACAGAAAAACCCAATGCCGACGGGATCGACGCAATTTTTTCCACCTCCCACCCATGAGCCTCGGCTTGTGGGTGGGCTCACATAAAAATGTCCTTGTGTCACGCCCTCATAAGTGGGATGAGAGGCAAATACCTGTAGATATGATTAACAATATTAATAATGTTAAAACAATGTTATTAATAATTAAGGTTTAAATAAAAAATAAAATCATGGAGAATGTGATGTTAATAACTGAGGGAATTATGAAATATAGTTTCGGTTACAGACAGAAAAACCCAATCTCCAATATAATAAGATGTGTGTTTAGTCGAGTACATATTGTGTACAGATACGGAATGACTAGAATAAAGATTTAACTTTATTTAGCTCAAATAAGCAAATTTAACTTCAGTAAAAAAATGTTTACATCATTTATAGACAGAAGTTCATATCATGTGATTTAATGGTTAGCAATGTTTAAGTTCGTTGGTTGATTGTATTTTACGGCATTTCAACCCTTGTTGGGTTATTTTATGCCGAAAACGTTTTGTTTTATTCATTCTTGATGGGTATACAAAAAATTTTAAAACTCAAATTTTAAACACATTTTTTAAACATATTTTTTATTTAACCCATAGAGGGACCTTCACTCTGGGTTAGGGTGGACCTGGGAGTAATGGTGATAAAGGGGTCCTGCACATTCTCCAGAAATAGTGGTAGTACCTTTTAGGGTCTTATCTATGGGTTAAAAGTATTTTTTTAAAGTGAGTTAAAAACGAAATTTGGATACCCAACAAGAATTAATAAAACAAAAACCTCTTCGTCATAAAATAACCCAACAAGGGTTGACATGCCGTAAAATCCAGCCAGTCTTTCTTTTTTTCTTTTGCATCTTTTTTTTTTCCTTACCTTTTACTATTCCTCTTTTTCTACTGCAATAACGCTTTTCTTTCTTTCTTTCTATTCTCTTTATATTTCCCCTATTTTTATCTACGTTTTTTTTTTTCGTTCTCAATTCTTTCTCTTTCTCTCTATATACAGATCACTCTCTAAGATTTTACCACCGAATTCGGCATATTTTTTATGACCTGATCAAATCGACTAGCTAGTTTAATGCCTTGTTACTTTAACTCTATTATTTATTTAAAAAAAAAAAAAACCTATTGTTTGTTTTCTTCCTCTTTGCGTGGGTGATTAGTCTTATGTTTACGTGTGTCTTTATCGTTTAGTACGACCACCAACTGCCATTATCTATGAATCTCTGTCTCTATTGTCCCATAATATCCTTATCTTATTTCAAAAACCCACAGTACTAATATCTTAATAATAAAACACACCTGGGCCTGTTCGGTAGCAAAGGTAGTTGGGTCGTTCCACTGCTAAAACGGATTGCTGTTTGATCACGAGTAAATGAAACCAGATTGTGAATGTTGATTTTTCAATGAATTTAGGGGTTCCCCTATTTGCAAGATTCGAGTTCCATAGTCTTCCTGACCCTGTTGCGTCCTGTCGAAGGGACCTTGAATACGCTGACTATAGATTGGTAAAACGGTAGACTGTGAATTCATGCGCGTAAATTTTTACCATAGTCTACAGTGGAATACGAAATGAAGTCCAGTGTATATATTTTATTATAATGGAGATTGTGGGTTTGTCTGTCTGTAACCGAAACTATATTACTATACAAGTCACAATTCCTTTAGTTATTTACATCATATTCTCCATGATTTTATTTTTATTTAAACCTCAATTATTAATAAAATTGTTTTACATTACTTACACTGTTGACCATATCTACATACTAATAACATGCAATTGTATTTATATATACAACAAAATAGAGGTTTACAGTATGAACGGGAAGGCTAATTTGCATATTGATCTTAAAAAATTGATTTTAATAAATATATGCTTAGTATTATTGATTTCTAATTGTTTGGTTTTATCTTATTGAATATGAGCAAAAATCTCTTCAATAAATCTTAAAAGAAATCCCTTAACAAGAAGAAATAACTGTAATATTATTCTTTAATCCTATTTTAAATAAACAGTTTAATTAGGAAAATTTACCAATGAAAGACGGGAGTAACGGAAAATGATGGAAGAGTTAGTTTCAAAGTTGTTCTATTTTTCAATCATACCCCCTCTGTTTCAAATCTTTTTATCTAGATTCTTATTCAGTTTCATTAGCCTTTCTAATTTAATATTTATTTTATTATAAAATTTAACTAAAATACTTGCACCCGGAGGGTGCATATATTTGCTAGTATATTTAATTTCTGAACTGGGATTAGCACTTTTATTAAAAATGAAACTAAGGAAAACATAGCTTAATACAACGTTTTTAAAAGTTTAAGGACAGCATTAATTGATGATGTATGAATTTAAAGTTGCTGCATAGTGATTCAGATATACACTTTTTTATCAACTAAAAATATATGCAACATCAATTAATACTGTCTTTTTAAATTTTAAACTTATAAATGAATTATATATCAAGTTATGTTTTCCTTGGAGTTTCATTTGTATTAAAAGTATTAATCCCAGGTCAGAAATTAAGAATATATACATTAGACTTCATTTCATATTCCACTAACATCTGTCTCGTAGAATTTACGCCCCTGAAATTCACAATCTACCGTCTTGCTCTTCTGTAGTCAATTTATTCTAGGTCGCATCGACAGGGCGCAACAGAGTAAGGAAGACTGTGGAACCCCTGAATTCAGTCTACTGGGCAAGACTCCACCCTCCAAAAGGGGGTTCTGGGTATGACACTAACCTGTAACCAGGAATGAGACTACAATTATGTAGCTCTGTGGGAATATGAAGTCACTCCTTCGTTGCTATTACTACCAACACACTACACACACACACACATATGAAAGTAAACAAACAATCTGTTTAAGATGGCGATAGCCGACAATTTTTGGGAGAATATGTGCTTAATTGAAGTCGTACCTAATTTTGAAAATTAATTAGTTGATAATTAATGAATTAGGCGAGCATATCTATTCAAATGTAAAGCGTAAATTAATCGAGAAAAGGTCAAGAGAAATGTACATACAGAGATTGACTTTTTCTGGATTAATTTACGCATTACATTTGAATAGATATGCTCGCCTAATTCATTAATTATCAACTAATTAATTTTCAAAATTAGGTATGACTTCAATTAAGCACATATTCTCCCAATATATATATATATATATATTTAGCTCAGTTGGTAGAGCGTTCGCCTAGAAACCACAAGGTTCTTAGTTCGATACCGGTCCTCGCCAACTCAGCGCATGAGTAGCACAGGGATCTGTGCGGTAAAGTAAGGAGCTGATGGTAGGTGTGGCGCTCCACCTCAGATGCAAAAACAATCTCCTTGGTCTAGCGCAAGTGAAAAGGGGATAGACTCCCTCGCTGATTGGCTGATACCGACTTTAGGCCGCCCCGACGACTTTACTTACTTTAATTATATTGTGTGTGTGTGTGTGTGTGTGTGCTAGATGTTGGGAAACTTTTTTGGTTGAATTGGAAGCATGGAAAAGTATAAAATGAGGAATAATAACCAAAATTCAAAGTGATGAATATTGTTTTATTCTTTATCATATTTATTAATGTTGATGTTTCAGGTAGACCTCTACCTTTTTGTCAAACAGTTTTGTAAAATTACTTTTTCTTTCCTTTTGATTTTAAATGTTGTCTTTAAAGTTTCTTTCATCTAAACAAAACTCTGTCGAACTCCTAAACCAAATATGAAATATAAACATGGAAAACAAACGCCTAGCCTTTACATTTAATCTTTATACACAAATATACCCGTTAAAATGCATCGAACGTTTAAAACATCACCTACACAAAATCAAGATAAAACCTCCCTTTATCTATTACCAAAATTATAGAATTATGTACAAATCATTGTTTATTTAAGTACAATATATATACATATATAATCCAAAAGTCCAGAGAAGAAATCTTCCTTGCGACACAAGAGTTTTATTTTAAAAAACCTGTCGCAGTTTGAGAGCTCATTGTGTGCTCTTAATGTTAGAGTCACAGAGCAAATTTATAAGTAAAGAAATAACAAAAGACTTAGAGATTTAGCATTATAGTCTAAGCTCCCTGAAAAAGACTATAATGCTAAATCTCTACGTCTTTTGTTATTTCTTTACTTATATATTTGCTCTGCGGCTCTAACATTAAGAGCACATATTGAGCTCTCAAATTGCGACAGGTTTTTTTTAAATAAAACTTTTGTGTCGTAAGGAAGATTTCTTCTCTGGATTTTGGATTATATATATATATATATATATATATATATATAAAGTTGGAAATGAATCCGAAGATATGTTGAAAGGATAAATACATAAAGGAAAGAAAATGTTGAATGGATAAAACTGATTTAATATGAATTTGCTAACACGTGTTTCGACCAGAAGTTTGTTAATGTACACATGTATTTTATTTATTTTAAATAGAAAATAAAATAATAATAATAATAGAAAATTATAAGATATTTAATTTTATATTTAAACTAACAATAAATAGAATACATGTGTACATTAACAAACTCCTGTCCGAAACAAGCGTTAGTAAATTCATATTAAATCAGTTTTATCCATTCAACATTTTCTTTCTTTTATTTATTCATCTTTTCAACATACACACACACACACACACATATATATATATATATATATATATATATATTATATATATATATATATATATATATATATATATATATAGTTTAGGGTGAGCGTGTATTCAACTGAATCTGAATTAGTATGTGCACGAGTTGCTTTGTATACAAAGTTAACTGAGTGACTGTTTTACGTACCTACTGTGGTACAACAGGAATGTCGGCAATATACTTATAGACTATTCAATGTTTAGGCAGTTATTTTTATTTTTATTTTTTTTAGGAGAATGAGATGAGAAACTAAAGTAGCCGACACCCTAATAAGGATCTATTAATAGCTCTATAGTAGAGATTGTATATCTTCAAAGGGGCCGCACTTCTTAACTTGTTCCTTGTATCCCATTTTCCCTTTAGTTTCAAATTGCATTTAAATCGTTCATATTTGACTATTGATATTTCTACGCCTATATTTATTGTTAAAACAATACAAGAACCACGCGTCATATATGTGCTTGAAGGCGGTGGCTGAGGGTCTTATTGTCCTGGATATGACGTTAAACTCTATCTGATGGTAAAGTTCCTGTTCTGGAGCTCTGGGGAATGTGGAACACCCATATTCATTGCAATTACTCCCAGGTCTACCCCGACCCGGAGTGGTAGTAATTGTTAGGGTCCCATTTATGAGTTAAATAGAATAAAATGAGTTCTAAAAAATGTGTTTTAAAAAAATTATGTTAAAAGAAAAATTGAGTATCCATCAAGAATGACTAAAGTAAAACGCCTTCGACATAAAATGACCTTATGGGTTGACATGCCGTAAAAATCCAGCCAACCAACCAACCAACCAACCAACAAGAACCACGCTTGGGAAATATGACAAAAAATAATATCTCTGGTTTTTTTAAAGATGAGGCTTGATAATTAGTATTATTTGGATTATTTGGACTATTGTCCTCATCTTTGTTATCTGTACAACGTTTCGATCGAGGTGCCCTCCGCCCTTCTTCAGGTATTTCTTTTCGGACTCGGGAACCTTCTTGTCTTAATCGGGGGGCACCACTGAACTTTGAGCCCAACCCTTTATTCAATCCACGGGGGTATCAAAACGGAAACTTATTTGGTGGTGATCCATACAGTTCAACTACATTGTATGAATGAACTTTTTTGCGAATTAGGTTACGGTTTAGGGTTTGGGGATTAAGGTTGTTTTTAATAACATATTGCTTAAAAAATTACTATACATTTAATGTTGAAAAATATTTTTTTAAAACCAAGTTTAATTGAAATTATACATTGCAATACTAACTCAAACAACTGAGACTAATGTGTCTACCGTTGGATTCAATAATTAATTTCAATGGTTAATTAAATGTATAGTAATTTTGGGATTTTTTAAGCAATACGTAATTAAAAACAACCTTAATCCCCAAACCCCTAAACCGTAACCCAATTCGCAAAAAAGTTCATTCATACACTGTAGTTAAACTGTCATGTTAAACCAAATAAGTTTCCATTTTAATTTTGATGACAATTTGCAAGTTTTACCCAATATTTTTGTACGATAATTTTTTTATAACTTGGAAATAAACACATTGTTCGAGTTTGATAAAATTTAATATGTACTGAATACATGAAGTGTCATTGTTGAAGGTCCAATTAAGATCTTTCAGCAGGAGGTAGCTTAATTGCCGCCTGATAGGGCGACTTTTAAGCTAGTTAAATTATGTGTGTGCGCATACCTTAGGATACCTTAATTTCTTGGAATTCCTGATTTTTACAATATCGTGTAATCTATCTATACATATATAAAGGGCAGTTGGTATGTATGTATGTATGTATGTCCGGAGAAAACAACTAAATAAAATAATTAACGACAAAGTAAATATATATACACATTCACTATCAACAGAGCTTGCTTTTTGAGCAAAAATAATGAAGATTAGATTTAGATTTATGAAGATAATTTAAAAAATTATGACTGCATGGATATTCTTGTTTTTTTTGTTTTTTTTTTTTTGGGGGGGGTTGGTTTTCGTTGGGTTTTTTTGGGGGGGGGTTGCATTTAATATTTTAGATAGGAGACATTAATTCATGTTCAGAGTGGCTAGATTAACGCAAGGTCTTTTTTAGGTATTTTAATGGGGCATCCTGCGAGGATCCAATATAATTCAATAATAAATCTGTAAGAGTAGGTTTTTTTTACTTCACACCTTTACCCAGGCAAAGCCGGGTAACTGCTTCTAGTAGCAGTTAAAGTTAAAAATAAGCAGTTAAAATTCAATCTACTGTGATTCAGACTATGGTTAAAGATGCTCATGACGTTTCACAGGGAGAGAGAGAGAGAGAGGAGAGGGAGAGCGAGCCGAAGAACGATAGAAGTGAGTAAAAATAAGGGATAGAATTAATGAAAATGAAAGAAATGCAATTTTAACATGTCAACCCTCTGGGGTTATTTTATGCCTAGAGATTAGGGAATTGCGTTCATTATATATTTATATTCACATGTTTTGTGTAGATGTTGTTGTTTTTTTTTTGGGGGGGGTAGATTTTTGCGCACAATTGTATGGTTTCTAGTATTCCTATCTAATACTTTTTTTTTTCTACACAGTAATACTTGCAACCATAAAACCACATAATACTATTAATTATATGGTTTCAAGTAATTATCTCTATCAAATAATAGTCATTTGTTAGCACACAGTTATATGGTTTTAACTAACTAATAATAATCTTTAGTAAATGGTTATTGCTCCAAGTAACTATTCTTAATGTAAATAATTTACATTTATACGGCCTCAAGTATTTCTTTTTTGGACAGATTTATTTAACCCGTAGATAGAACTGCCATTCCGGGTCAGAGTGTAGTAATAGCATTTAATGGATGCTCCACACTCTCTCCCAGAGCTCCAGAATAGGAACCTCACTATCAGACGTAGTTTTGAGTCAAACCAAGGACATTCCTCTTTTAGAAGGAGTGGTATTATTTCTCTGCAGTGAACAAAGTCGGCGTATTCTAAGCCTCCCCGACAGAGCTGGAGTAAAAGAACAAACAAAAAGAGAGAATGGATGCAAATAGGAGAAAATGAAGAAGCAAAAAAAAGGATGAAGAAAAAAGGAGAGCAGCAATGGTTAGAGAAGAAAAGGAAGAAAGAGAGCAGGCAATGGTTAAAGAAAGAAAAGGAAGAAGGAAAAAAGGAGAGGCAGCAGGAAGGAAAAAAGGAGAGCAGCAATGGTTGGAGAAAGAAAAAGAGGAAGGAAAAAAGGAGAGCCGCAATGGTTAGAGAGAGGAAGGAAAGGAGAGCAGCAATGGTTAGGAAAGAAAGAAAAGGAAAAGGAGGAAGGGAAAAAAAGAGAGCAGCAATGGTTAGAGAAAGAAAAGGAGAAGGAAAAAGGAGAGCAGCAATGGTTAGAGAAAGAAAAGGAGGAAAAAAAAGCGAGAGCAGCAATGGTTAGAGAAAGAAAAGGAGGAAGGAAAAAAGGAGAGCAGCAATGGTTAGAGAAAGAAAAGGAGGAAGGAAAAAAGGAGAGCAGCAATGGTTAGAGAAGAAAAGAAAAGGGAAAAGAGCAACAGGAAGGAAAAAAGGAGAGCAGCAATGGTTAGAGAAAGAAAAGGAGGAAGGAAAAAAGGAGAGCAGCAATAGTTAGAGAAAGAAAAGGAACAAGGAAAAAAAGGAGAGCAGCAGGAAGGAAAAAAGGAGAACAGCAATGGTTGGAGAAAGAAAAGGAGGAAGGAAAAAAGGAGAGCAGCAATGGTTAAAGAAGAAAAGGAGGAAGGGAAAAAAGGAGAACAGGGATGCAAATAGGGAGACAGGTAAGGAAAGAGGACTTAAAAGAAAAGCAGTAATGAAAAAATTAAGAAAGTAAAGAAATAAGGAGAAAAGAAAAATGAGGCAAGAAAGAGAAAGGAAAAGAGAAAAAGATTCGCAGAGAAAGAAGTATAGAAAGAGGAAAAAACGAAAGGCAGAAATGTTGGTCGGTGTCTGTAGTTGTGATAATTCCCCTCTTTCAGTCTCAAACAACTGAGCACTTGGCACGTGCATCCACTTATAGTTTCAATAAGGAAGAAAACAATCAGCACAATAACTCATGAAACCAATCACTAAGATAGGGACGCAACGAGCACCCAACTCGACCCTCTATTCGCCCAGCGGGACTCAGAATACGAGGCTTGTAACAATAATGATAATAAAACCAATTACGTAGCATATGCAAGCTTTGGACTTTTTTTCTTTCTTTCTTTCTTTTTTTTTTTTTTTTTTTTAATTTGCTAAGGGTAGAGCAGCCCGTTGACTGTTTGATGTAAAACTTCTGACAGGTTTCGAACGACTAACGAAACGAGTCGTTGTATGAAATCTAATAAAATAGGTTTGGATGCCGTAAAGCAAAGAGAGAGAGAGGCTGTGAGTGAAGGAGAGAGGGAAGAGACAGAGAGAGAGAGAGAGACTTTTATATATGATTGTTTTAGATGTTTTTGTACGCATGGATCTACCAAAGAGAGAGGGGGAGGAAGATTTATTATGTAGTGTCAATATCGTGGATTTCACAATTGTTATTGGACAGACTTATCGAAAGAAGAAAGACGAGGGTGTGGGGGAGGGGGGCAGTAAAAATAAATGGAAAGAAAAGAATGTTAAACGAAAAGCAAATGAAAATAAAACAAAACAAGACAGCAATGAGGGTGATGCGGATAAATAATAAGGACAACAAAAAAAGAGAAAGAAAGAATGGAAAGAAGGGGAGACAATTCTATATATTAATACTTGTGTTCCTTAATTGTCCACCGTTATCATCTTGCAACACACTCTGGTTAAAAATGAAACCGTCCAAATCATCCAAGAGGAAATGCAAAAATGTAAATCCTGATTATCTGGTGTTGCTTATCCACCGAGTTTTTATTTCTTATGAGTGTCGGACCATTCCGTTTTGATTATAAAGAAATTAATATGTAAAATCGTAAAATATTTATATTGCAACTATGAAGTGTTTACCTGTTTAAAATGCCGCCCTGTCGGCTAGGGCTTTAGAATACACAGACTGCACCTCTGTAGAGGGGTAAGACACCCAAATGAGGCCACCTTTTGGCCATGTGTGGCGACTCGTGATGCTGAAGGAGGGAACCCTGGTGGCTGAGCAGTGCATGACATGCAACACTGCACTTTTGCTCTTACATAGGCTAGTCGGGCGGTCGGAGAGGCCCACCTCCGATTAATCGGATGGTCACGTCAAGCCCTAGCACATATATTATTGTCTCAACAGTATTTCCCTTATGGCAAGCCCCAATCCTTTTCATCATATATGCTAGAAGGCGGTGGATGTGGGTCCTATTATCTTGGGTATGATGTTAAACTTTATCTGATGGTGAAATTCCAATTCTGGAGCCCTGGGGGGATGTGGATTGTGGAGTACTCACCATTATTCCAAGTTCTACTCTGTTTTGAAGTGGTAGTACCTGTTAGGGTCCCATCCAAGGGTTAAATAGAACAAAATGAATTTTTTTTAAATGTGTTTAAAAAAATTGAGTTCACATCAAGAATGAATAAAACAAAACGATTTTAGGATAAAATGACCCAATGTGTTGAAATGCCGTAAAACCCAGCCAACCAGCCACCCAAACTGTTTAAAATGATTGTGAAAATACATTTTTGTATCGTATATGGTCTAATGACCATGATTTAACAATTATGTCTTTGGCATAAAATAATCCAACAAGGATTGACATGCCAATAAATTAGGTGCGTATAATTCAATAATTTTACTGATGAGGGTAAAGAGAGAGAGAGACACACACACAATCTTGCAAGTATGGGGCAAGCAGCGAGAATCGAACTCGCTATTCAGAAAAAGGATAGAAGTATTTGCTGAAAGAGAGGTAGAAAGACGCCACGGAAGAAAAAAATATATATTGATGAAGGGGAAGACAATGAAAGAAAGAAAAGAGTGAAGTCAGCATAGAAAGCCAGACAGATGGATACACAAACAGCTTGAACGGTATCGCAGAAGAAGAAAAAGGAGGGGTGGAGGTCATCTCAAATACGTACAGATTGGTCGGAGCACAAACGCCAATGTTCTCTTTATCTTTGATATTTCCGTTCGCTTCATCAATCCCTTCCGATTATTATTTGTTTCTTTTTTTGTTTTTTTGTTTTTTTTTTGGAGGGGGGGTATTTTAATTTCGAAATATGAGTGATTACTACCTTCTGCTTTCCCCACCGTACATATTGCCGATGAATACTCTTGCTGCACCATCGACTGAGTATAGCCGACGCTTCTATCTTGTTAGTACTTCAGCCATTACCACCCACCCTCACCATATTCTCTCCAGCAAGATATCACTAGTCATGTGACCTCCTCCAACGACAGACCGGGGTGTACCCGGAACAGAATTAATACAAAGATAAGCAGTATTGTGTCTCTCTCCCTCTCCCTCTCTCTCATAAGCGACGATGTCATTCTCTTTTTATTTCCCCCTCTTTAATTTCCTCTGTCTCTCACTTTTCCTCTTTTTTTTCCCTCATACAATGCAATAAACTGTGATGTGATTCTCTCTCTCTCTCTCTCTCTCTCCTCTCTCTCTCTCTCTCTCTCTCTCTCTCTCTCTCTCTCTCTCTCTCGAAATGAGTCTCTTCTCTCTCTCTCTCTCTCTCTCTCTCTCTCTCTCTCTCTCTCTCTCTCTCAGCGACAATGAGATTCTTTTTTTTCTCCTTTCTCTTCTCCCTCTCTCTCTCAGCGACAATGAGATTTCTCCTCTCTCTTCCTCTCCTCTCTCTCTCTCTCTCTCTCTCTCTCAGCGACAATGAAATTCTTTTTTCTCCTTTCTCTCTCTCTCTCTCTCTCTCTCTCT
The DNA here is from genome assembly GCA_023376005.1 of Doryteuthis pealeii. NCBI lineage: Eukaryota > Metazoa > Mollusca > Cephalopoda > Myopsida > Loliginidae > Doryteuthis > Doryteuthis pealeii. The sequence goes on along the minus strand of CM042140.1, from coordinate 44,131,644 downwards.
CAACGACAATGAGATTCTTTTTTTTCTCCTTCTCTCTCTCTCTCTCTCTCTCTCTCTCTCTCTCTCTCTCTCTCTCAGCGACAATGAGATCTCTTCTTTCTCTCTCTCTCTCTCTCTCTCTCCTCTCTCTCTCTCTCCTTTCTTGAACGCATGCGCGCTCAAATCAACCAACACAAGAGAAAGCCAAGTACAACCAAGGGTTAGGTGGGGCGAAATCTATAATACTGAGTATCGGGCGGGATTTTCAGGTTTAGGGTTTGGTTTGGGGGCGTAAGGTAAATCGGAGGCGGGTATGAAAGCTAGGGTGGTATCAGACGTTTGCATTCACAGGCGTTTGAACAGGTCTATTTGCACAGTATCCGAGCGTACAGCGAGCCCCGGTCGAGTCAAGACAATATCGTTACAATTTATAAGGTCCAATTTGACACTAAAGTCAACAGAAGTTCTAAATTATACAAGAAACCTCGGGTGAACGTAACCGTTGGGGTGGGGGGAGAGGATAAGGGTGGAGGAAATTAATAAGGGTGGGGAGGAGGAGGGCGAAAGATTTGTGGGTCATAAAGGAGAAAGTAGGAAAAGTTTAGGCGTGCGTGGGTGGTAAATAATGTGCATTGTTTAAAATAAATATTTCTCAGAAAATGTAAGTAAGCTTGAATGTATTTACCCAAAGACACTGGTGTTATGGTTAGCAAGCGAGATTAGAAGACTACTAGCAGCATCTGTGGATATACCATTGTATGATAATTTAATTATAAAAACGTTTGATATGTTTACTTGAGAGCTATTGCTAAATAGTTCAATGTGTAAAAAGTATAATAATCTTGATTTAACTCTCTCTCTCTCTCTCTCTCTCTCTCTTCTCTCTCTCTCTCTCTCCTCTCTTCTCTCTCTCTCTCTTCTATATATATATATATTATATTTTTTCATTATGTTCAATTGAAACAGTTTAGCACTATCGCTGTCCGCCCCTTCTATTTTTTCTGTGTAGCATGCCCTTTTTCTTCCCTTTCTTTCTTTATAATAAAAACGGAATGGTCCATTATTTAGCTGCGGTGACGACACTCATAAGAAATAAGAATTTGACAACACCAGATAATCAGGATTTACATTTTTGCATTTCATCTTGGACGATTTTGATTTTTAACCAGAGGGTGTTGCAAGATGACAACGGCCGTACAATTAAGGAACTCGAGTATTATTGGCAGACTATTGTTAGTGACTTCAATTCTCACTGGGTGTCCCATACTTCTTACCTTGTACCCTAACTAAGCTTTGTAAATAACCTCTTGTGTGTATTTACCTAATCACTCTGTTACAGGCAGGATGTGACACAAGGTCAGTTTTTAAGCTGAAAAAAAAACTGATTTGAATTTTCTTCTAGTCTGCCCTACTATTTAACCATAGCTAGGGGAGAATCGATGAATGCATATCTTTCCCAAGGGTATGGGTAGAGCACCCCCTAGAAAATGCAAGGTTCCGGGTTCGATACCGTTCCCTATCAACTCAGCGCACAGCTTGAGTAATCTGATCTATGCGGTAAAGCGGGGAGCTGACGGTATGTGTGGCGCTCCATCTCAGCAAAAAATAATATCCCTGGTATAGTGCTTTTTTTATAGTGGATTTTTTTCATTGCATATTTTAAATAGTAGACATTAACATTTCTTTTCAGAGTAGCTGGATACAAGGTCTTTTTTTTTTCTTTTTTTTTACATAGGGATTTAAATGGGGCATCCCACGAGGATTCAATTCACGATTCAGTAATAATGGATCTGCGGACTAACTTTTTAAAGATCCCCCTCTACCCAGCGACGCCGGGTAGCCGCTGCTAGTTGCTACTAATCTACAGTTATTCAGAAGGTTTTTAGTAAGGGGCTTAGTGATATCAAATAATTAACAAATGTGCCAATTAGGGGGTCAAAGTTTAGGTACCGGACATGTATATCGAAAAAGGAGGGGTCACCTTAAGGAAAAATTGTGATATTGTAAAAAGTACCCGGTACCTCTAAAGGTGAGGGATCATTCCCAGAATGAGGTAACCAAGCGAGTACATAGTACTCTTAGTATTTTTGTCATTTAACCATTGTAGACGATAACAAAATAAAATTATTCTAATTAATTATCATTCTGATAACTCCATTGCAATCAATTAGATTTCCATATGCCACAGTTGAATGAGTTGTATATCTTTATTAAATTATAAAATGACTTGATTAGTTAAGTTAAAGTTGATTGAAAAAAACACATGCATTTAAAAAGGATTGAAATAATGTATTATCTAGGTATATAAATAGACTACCTATATTATATATACATCTGGATATGATCATCTTACGAAAACATTAAAATTAAAAATTAAAAATTATCTAATATCAAAGTTGGGTTCATTTTTAAACGGATAACTTTTTGATGAGTTCACCGTCTTTTAGCAAAACAAAAACAGATACACTTATTTTATTTTTTATTTTATTTTATTTTATTTTTCTCGGTTCCGGGATTTATCAACAAGTTAGGGATAAATAATAACACATTATTTTTGCAATACATAATTGTATCTACCATAACTCCTAGAAAAATCAAATATTCAAATTCTCGAGATTTGTTAACGGCTCTATATCGTTCAGCGTCCTGAAAGTGAATTTTTTAAAAATTCTCTTCGAACATTTTAAAAAATTCTCCGTTTTTCTCCAACGAATTTTTTTTTTCATTCAAAATAAAATTTCACTCTGATGAAGGTCGAATTTTCTCTGTGTACGGAATATTTTTTACATTTTTCTATTATTATTATTTCATTTCATTTTGTTTATTTAATAATAATAATAGTTTGAATCGTGTACATATAGATAAACTGACCGAAACACATGTGTAAGTGATATTGATTAAATTCATCGTTTATTATCCATTCTGTACTTTCTTTTCTTTATTCATGCTTCCTCATATCGTCGGATTCAATTCCAATTCCATTTTTACATACATCTGATAACAAATTTATGCTTAAGTAATAAGTGCCAGGTAATTTTTATAATATCACAATTTTTCCCTAAGGAATCCCCCTCCTTTCGGTATACATGTCAGGTTACCTAAATTTTGCCCCCCCCACACACACACACACCTGTATACTCGTGTAATGAACGACTTTTTAAGACTAATGTTTCACCTAAAAAAACAAGGGGTTATTCATTATACGATATATGCTTTAAACATCGAATATTACTTTGCTTCTATGCATAACCTTGCCGTAAATTCGACTGAATTTTGTTAAAAACAACGTTGTGTGTACCAACTTTAAGGAAGTCTAGAAAGTCATTGTGTCCCGATTACGCATTGGTCATACAAGACTGATGCACTCCTATATACTCAAACAAGAACAAGAACAACAACCACAATGTGGAACATGTCAAACACCTTTGATAGTTAAACACTTATTCATGGAATACAGGTTTTTTGCTCACATCAGAAACCGTTCTTTTAAAACAGACAATATGAAAGATCTGTTTAAAAATGTCAACATGGAGAATATCTCTCTTTTTTTTGGGGGGGGGGAGATAAAATTATACCATAGAATATAGACATGAAACAAAACCAATACCATACAACATAATCCCCAATAATGCTAACACATTGTTAAAACCAATAACTAAAAAGTATAAATATAAATACACGATATGTATAACTTCCTAACCGTTAGGCATGACATAACCCCAGACGGGTTGATATGCCGTTAAAATCAATAAACAAACAAAAAAGTAAATCATTCCTCCCAAGCGTACTTAATCAATTCATTGGCAATTCAGTCTCGGAAGAATGATAAAGTTTTTATGTGCCTCTGAAGTTACAGTGCTTCCTGTGACTGTGAAGTCCGATGTTTGAAAAATTCTAGAGAATGTAACATTTTATGCCGAAGACGTTTGTCTTATTCTTCATGGGTACACAATTTTTTAAAAATACATTTTTCTAGAACTCATTTTGTTCTATTTAACCCATAGATGGAACGCTAACAGGTACTACCACTCCAGGTCAGAGTGGAACTGGGTGAAATAGTGATGAAATGGTGCTCAACATTTCTCAGACCTCCAGAACTGGAACCTCACCATCAGTTTAACGTCATACCCAGGACATGAAGACCCTCAGCTTCTAGCACCCATATGATAAAAAAGGTGGGGGCTTGCCATAATGGCAGTAGGGTTGGAACAATCTTATAGATGCTAGGGCTTGACGTGACAAGCCGATTGGTCGGAGGGGGCCTCTCCGACCACTCATCTAGCCAAAGTGAGGTGTCGCATGTCATGGACTGCTCATCCATCAGGATTGTGTCATTAAGTATCACAGGTCGCTGCCCATAGCTAACAGGTGGCCCCATTGGAAGGGGGTCTTACCCCTCTGCAGAGGTGTAGTCGGTGTATTCTAAAGCCCCAGCCGACAGGGCTACTGTAGAGTAAATGAATGGACATGTTCACACAAAAATGCAACAAGCTTGCGGCGATCAGAAGTTCACAGTATGAAAATATAAAATCTTAACAAACATTGTAGCGAAAAACAGAAGTGTTTGTTACACATTAGTTAATTTGAATCATAGATATAAGTTGGTTTTTGGTCACATTTTAAGAAACAAAGGTGAAATGGCGAGAGAAAGAAAGTTGAGATGTTGGGAGAGAGAGAAAGACGAAATGGTGAGAGTGAGAAATAAAGGCGAGAGTGTGGGAGAGAGAAATAAAGGTGAAAAATGGGAGAAAAGAAAATTGAAATGGAGAGAAAGAGGGGGGAAATAATGGTCAGCGAGAAATAGACAAAATAAAGAGGGGGAGATAGAAATGAAATAAGAGGGAGAGAAAGAAATAACATCAAGAGAGGGGGGAGAGAGAGAAAGAATAATCAAGAGAGGGGGGAGAGAGAGAAAGAAATAACATCAAGAGAGGGGGAGAGAGAAAGAAATAACATCAAGAGAGGGGGAGAGAGAGAAAGAAATAACATCAAGAGAGGGGGAAGAGAGAGAGAAAGAAATAACATCAAGAGAAAGAGAGAGAGAGAAAGAAATAACATCAAGAGAGGGGGAAGAAAGAGAGAGAAAGAAATAACATCAAGAGAGGGGAGAGAGAGAGAGAGAAAGAAATAACATCAAGAGAGGGAAGAGAGAGAGAGAGAAAAAATAACATCAAGAGAGGGGGAGAGAGAGAGAGAAAGAATAACATCAAGAGAGGGGAAGAGAGAGAGAGAGAAAGAAAAACATCAAGAGAGGGGAAGAGAGAGAGAGAGAAAGAAATAACATCAGGGAAGAGAGAGAGAGAGAAAGAAATAACATCAAGAGAGGGGAAGAGAGAGAGAGAGAGAGAGAGAGAGAGAGAGAGAGAGAGAGAAAATAAAATCAAGAGAGGGGAAAGAGAAAGAAATAAATCAAAAGAGGGGGAGAAGAAATAAAGAGAAAAAAAGGCGAAAATAATTAAAGAATGAACAGGAATTAATAAAGGAAAAGAAAAGCCGAAAAAAAATGAGAGAAAATCGTGAAGGTAAAATTAAAAAAGATAAAATATTGAAATGATAAAGTGGAGAAAAAAAATCAAAACTATGGAGTCGGAGGAAGGCGAAATGATGAGAATAAAATGAGAATAAACAAAACAAAACAAAAATAAAAGAGAGAAGAAAAGTTTTTTAAAAAATAGAAAAAAATGCTCATAAAAATCCCAGTAATAAATTCTGCAACAAACTTTTTTTTCAAAATTTATGACGCATTCTACTGGGCAAGAGGAAATGACTGTCACAGGCTTGGGACAAGACCGAATGTTTAATTAGTCCCACCCACCACACCATGACTGCCACTCCAAACGAATAATATACCCCCACCCCTTCCTCGCGCACTTGTCTTCATTCATTCACGTCCATTTCTCTATGGAAATAATGCGTAAAATACTGCGATCTAAATTCATAAATAACCAATGACTTTAGCACATGAGAGCCTTATTTGTGATAAAATATTCTTAACGAAGGCATGAGCGTTAAAATTTGTAAAGTCTAGTTTAATTCTAGAGTATGTAACAAGATTCAAAATACAGATCCAAACACAAAAAGTGATGAGAGTCACAAAAACAAATGTCATGTTCGTAAGTAAACAAACAAATGTGTTTATTTTTTATATGGCTTTAAGCCGACAATTTTTGGAGGATATGTGTTTAATTGAAGTCATACCTAGTTTTGAAAATTAATTAGTTAATAATTAATGAATTTAGGCGGGCATATATGTTAAAATGTAAGGCTAAACGAATCGAGAAAATATCAATCCCTGAATGTACATTTCGACCTATTAGGTCTCATCAGCAAGGTTATGGACATGGGAGACTGCTCCGTGTGTGACTCGAAACCTCGACTGTCAAGCTGACAGACGAAGTCTCCAACCGTTACACTAGCTTGCCATTCCCACATTCTTCGTTCGTTTTGAAACTTATTTATATTCTACTTTTTATTGACGCCTAAATTCATTAATTATTAACTAATTAATTTTCAAAATTATGTATGACTTCAATTAAGCACATATCCTCAATAAATATATATATATATATAACCAGGTTAGTTGGTGTTGGGAATTATTCTAAGATGGGCCTTTTTTAACAACGGAATATTAACACATGTGTATAATCCAATTAAACGTACAATAGTTCGGGAATATTATAGAGAGCAATATATTTATTAAAGAAAAGAGCTTGAATAATAAAATTCAGTCTGATGAAAACTATATATATATATATATATATATATATATATATATATATATATAACGGTGGAAATAAATTCATAACTGCGTATATGACCGGTATTTAAACTATATATATATATATATATATATATATATATATATATATATATAAGGGTTCTGAAATATATAATATAATATATATATATATATATATATATATATATATATATATATATATAATGTGTGTGTGTGTGAGAGAAAAGGCTTTGGAAAAATTGAATAACGAATACAGACAATTACATTCAATTAATATTTCGCCTCTGTTTGTCATTCAGATGAAAGACCATCAAAGACGAAATATTAATTGAAAGTAATTGTCTGTGTTCGTTATTCACTTTTTTCCATAACTTTTCCTCACATCTTGTCGGATGTTTCATAATCTATTTTCTTCATATATATATATATATATATATATATATATGGAGGATATGTGCTTAATTGAAGTCATACCTAATTTTGAAATTAATTAGTTAATAATTAGGTATGACTTCAATTAAGCACATATCCTCCAAAAATTGTCGGCTAAAAAGGCCATATCAAAAATAAACACATTGTTTGTTTACTTACTTTCATATATATATATATATATATATATATATATATATAAACACTTTAATTAAGAATAAATGCACAAATACATCTTATATAATTATTTTCGTTTGGTGGCTTATTACCTAGGTCAATATTGATAAAACTTGGCATATGAACTTCTTCATGGAGGTTTTTTTTAGATATTTGGTGAGGATTCACCTCTGCCCTCAGTTGCATTTAGTTTAAAAATGATACATATATATAGAGAGAGATAAACGTTATAGACACCATGTATTTGTATCTAAAAAATACAAATACATGGTGTCTATAAAGCTATAAAGTCCTGCAGCAGATTAAAAATGTAACAACAAAGATAGCAATCTTGTCGAAATGCAATTATAAAAACTTGCAAAAAAACGTCCTCCGGGCGGTGTAAGAATAGATTTTTGAAAGATATTGCCTGAGGGAGGTGGGGGAAAATTAAATAAGATAAAACGTTTAATATTTTTTTTAAATAGATCATATTTACTCCACTCCATGTCATTTCTTTCTCTCTCTAACCCCTCTATTGATATTATTCTCTCTCTCTCCCCTCTCTTGATGTTATTTCTTTTCTCTCTCTATCCCCTCTCTTGATGTTATTTCTTTCTCTCTCTACCCCCTCTCTTGATATTATTTCTCTCTCTCTCTCTACCCCTCTCTTGATGTTATTTCTTTCTCTCTCTCTCTACCCCCTCTCTTGATGTTATTCTTTCTCTCTCTACCCCCTCTCTTGCTTGATATTATTTCTTCTCTCTCTACCCCCTCTCTTGATATTATTTCTTTCTCTCTCTACCCCCTCTCTTGATGTTATTTCTTTCTCTCTCTACCCCCTCTCTTGGTGTTATTTCTTTCTCTCTCTCTCTCTCTCTACCCCCTCTCTTGATATTATTCTCTTCTCTCTCTCTCTCTCACCCCCTCTGTTGATGTTATTTCTTTCTCTCTCTACCCCTCTGATGTTATCTTATTTCTTTTCTCTCTCTACCCCCTCTCTTGATGTTATTTCTTTCTCTCTCTCTACCCCCTCTCTTGATGTTATTCTCTCTCTACCCCTCTCTTGATTATTTCTTTCTCTCTCTACCCCCTCTCTTGATGTTATTTCTTTCTCTCTCTACCCCCTCTCTTGATGTTATTTCTTTCTCTCTCTACCCCCTCTCTTGATGTTATTTCTTTTTTTAAAGCATCATATTTACTCCACTCCACTGAGCTATTTGTTTTACAACAGTAAGGGAATCCAAAACGTTTCAAAAAAGGTATAATTTAATCATTCAGATTCTTATCTTTAAAGAAAAATTTGAAAATCGTACGAGTAAAATATGTTTTGTTCGGATTTCTTAAAAAGAAATAAGGGAGGTCGACCTAGTAAAAAAAAAAATTCCCCTAATATATTTTAGAAAAAAAACTATTTTAAAGATGAATTCATCTAAAGGTAAATAAGTATCAACATTTCCTTTAAAATTTGACTCGTAATTGATTTTCCATGAACACCCTGTATAAAAATAGACAGCTAGATAAATAAATGTATAGATTAAATTTTTCAATTATCTATCAATATTTAATATAACATAGTCATCATACTTGATAAGATAACAGCCAATCTTTTTTTCTTCTTTTTTTCAATTTTTATATCAGCCTTACTCAAGTTTTTATCAATGAAAAACTGGTACTCAAATACACATTTTTTACATATTTCTATGTGTATTTATGAGATGAGACTTAATCTTATTATAATGGAGATTATGTAACTGTCTGTCTGTAACCGAAACTACGTCACTACTGACGTTACAATTTCCTTATTTATTTAGTTTATATTCTCAACGGTTATAAAATAGTCATTATTTAATCTTAATTAGAATCTTATTAATTAACGATGTCTCTGTTAAAGTCTAGCTGAGTTAGACTTGCTGCAAAACTGCCCATATTATTAATGCATTTAAAATATTGAAATATGTGTTTCATATCCCTAAGAAATAGATTTACATAGTATATGGTGGGAATAATTTGTATAATCATTTTAAACTGAGTTTAATAAATAACTATTTGCTGTTAATGATTTCTAATACCATCATGTTATTCTCAAACGTACTCTATATGATTTTCCCAACCCTATTGTCCTTATGGCGTGCTAGAAGGCGGTGGCTGCGGGTCTACATGTCCTGGGAATGACGTTAAACTCTATCCGATGGTGAGGTTCCAGTTCTGGAGGTTTGGGGAATGTGGAGCACCCCTTCATCACCATTGCTCCCTGGTCCACTCTGACCCGGAGTGGTAGTACCTGTTAGGGTCCCATCTATGGCTTAAATAGAAAAATGTATTTATAAAAAAATTGTATTATCCATTAAGAATTGATTTATTTCAAAACTTTATCGGCATTAAATGACCCACTGAGGTTGATATGCCGTAAAACAAAACAAACCAAACCAAATCAAACGTACTAAAAGCAATCCTTTTTTTATAATTTTATATAGAAATTATCTAAAATAACATTAAAATAAATGTAATATTTTTATATTCGTTCTTATTTAGCTTTGTTAGTCTTTCTAATTTAAGATAATATCTTATTAAATCAAAACTTAAATACTTTCGCCAAGGGGGGGGGGGCATACCTTTGTAAGTATGAGTAATTATATTTTGGACAATTGTCCCCATCTACGTTCAGGCCATTGTAACCTCGGGCTCTGTTTTAGGTGTTTTATTATTATAATTACCTTTTTATAAATAAAGTCATCTTAAGACGATTACCTATTAATTCAAATGCAGTTTCGGGGCTTAATCGTTACTGCTCTGTCAAGGGCGCTCTAAGCAGCATAAATGCCACCAGACTTATGACAAAATTGTGATTAGATATAAAACATTAAATGGAAGAAGTTACTTATTCTAAGAGCCGAGTGGCATGAACGTTGAGTTTATGCACAATAATATGAGAACAATAACTCGAAATATCATAATTACACAATTCTTTTTAAATTTCTGATTATGCAAATATAGTTACATGTTTCCTCGTCTGGTTCAGAGTTATTTAGCCCTGTCGGCTGGGGCAGTAGAATACACCGACTGCACCTCTGCAGAGGAGTAATACCCCCCTAATGTGGCAGTCTGTTAGGCATGAGTGATGCTTAAGGACGGAATCGTGGTCCATGGCATGCAACACTCCACTTTAAGAACTTTGGTCGAAGGCCCCGGCGATAAATCGGCTGGTCACGTCAAGCCCTAGTACTTATGATTGTCCCATTACTAGTACAAAATTTTAAAAAAACGTCCTCTGGGCGATGTAAAAATAGATTTTTAAAACATATTGCCTGAGGGGTGGGAGTAAAAAATTCAATGTCAGTGAGTTTGTACCCTAAGTAAGTAAAATCATCAAATTCATTAAAGGATTAAAAAATAAAACAATTTGAAATGTAAACTTTAAATATGTATAAAACAAACTATATATATATATATATATATATATATATATATATAATATCAGTCATGTATTTATTAAAACTTGTTTTAAAAAACAATGAGGGCTGTCTAATGTGGCATGTTCAAATTTTGAACATGCCAAATATCGTCATAACATAGAATAAATTTTATTCTATGTTATGACGATTTTGGGTAATGTGATGTAAGCAGTGACGTAATTTTTGTTACAGACAAAAACCGGAAGCGAATCTCCATTATTAATAGATTTACGGGGCTATTTTATGAAGATATTGCGATTTGCTAATTAATCTACTCAATTTAATTTATTATTTTCTTTTGTTTTTATTTTTTTAGGTTCGTTTTCAGGTGGCTGAATAGGCATTTGTTTTTTCTTGAAGATGAATATGGCTATATATATATATATATATATATACTAGCAAATATATGCACCCTCCGAGTGCAAGTATTTAAGTTTTAATGTGATAAAATATTAGATTAAATTAGAAATACTAATGAAATTAAATAACAATGCAGATTTAAAACGTTGAAACAGAGGGGGGTATAATCGAAAAATAGAACAGCTGAAACTTACTCTTCCATCACTCCCGTCTTTCATTACTAAATTTTCCTAATTTAACTATTTAGCTAAAATAGAAAGTAAAGAACAAAAGTACAGTTATTTCTTCTTGTTAATATATTTCGTTTAAGATTTATACCCGAGATTTTTAGTCATATTCATTAAGATAAAACCAAACAATTAGAAATGCATAATACTAAGCACATATTTAATAAAATCAAATTTTAAATATCAATATGCAAATTAGCCTTCCCGTTAACACTGTAAACCGCTATTTTGTTGCATATATGAATACAATTGCATGGTATTACTATGTAGATAAGCCCACCCTCGTGGTCCAGTGGCTTCGGCCCTGGATCTTTACAAGTTAATAGCGTCGATCCCAGGGGGCTATCTCCCCAGGCAATACCTGCCCCCTTGACTTAAAGGGGCAGGGCTGGGTTTATTGCTCAGCGCCTGAGGCGCCCCCTTGAGGAGGAATGCCGAAGGGATCGACGCAATTTTTGTTCTTTCCCACCCATGGGCTTCGGCTTGTGAGTGGGCCCACGTTAAAACGAGGCCTTGTGCTCAGCCCATACAAGTGGGGTATGAGGCAAATACCTGTAGATAAGGCCAACAGTATTAACGTAAAACAATTTTATTAGCAATTGAGTTTTAGATAAAAAAAAGTCACGGGAATGTAACATAAATAACTAAGGGAATGTGACATGAGTAGTAATATAGTTTCGGTTACAGACAGAAAAACACACAATCTCATTATAATAAGATATACATAACCTGAATTGAGTTTAGGAAATAGTCTGACTGAAATTAGGTTTTCTATATTTTTGCTCTACTTAGTGTATTGAGACCTTTTTTTAACATATTAGCTTATTTGACTCTTTCGGTTGCTTTCTTTCTTACCTTCATTTTGGTGCAGTTTGATTTTTTTTTCAAGTCGTACAGAGGATTTGGGGGGGGGGTCGTATTTTTCTCAGGTTTTCTATTTGTAAAACTTCTTCATTTGCAAATCGCACTGTCCGGTTTTTTCACCGTTCGAGCCATTAAAATAAAATTACACACACACACACATATATTAAAAAGAAATCTCCTAACTAGACTGCTTCAGTTCCAGTGATCTTTTGAAAAAGAGATATTATCTCGAAAATTCAAGAATTAAATACAGGTTAACACACAACATCATTGTTTCCGTATTATTGTTTTTTCTTTACACCTGCATTGTGATAGCCTTCTAAATCAACCTCCTAACCAATATATACACAATGCTTCAAGCAAATTATAAAACTCTCTTATATATGCAGCATTTTTTTAATGCATACGATGTTAAACAAGACGGACATTGTATGTCTAAGGAGTTTATTTTCGATCTTTTTTTTTCTTTACGTTTCTGGCCATATTTAATATCTGGGGTGGAGCCTATTGATTAGAACACCAAAGTTTTCCTCCCTAGTACTTTCAGCACTCTGAAGTGCCATCAACAGGGGTAGATGAAATTGAGTTTGTTCACGGTTGTGGTTAAACAACCGAGTAGCAGTGGGAGTAAATAGGAGGGGGAACTCACAGAAATTATATGAAAGGATTTGGGGATTGGGAGTAGGAGAATTGGCGGGAAATTAGTTATAGACATTTTAGAATATAGCTGCAATATTCAAAATTAAACTTATTCAAAGTAGGTTTATTTTGCTTAATGTATAGAGCTTCAAGAATTTGCAACTTTTGTCTGTTTTTTTTTCTTCTTTGTATAATATGTGTTAGGGGGGTGCATGTGGTTTTGTTTACTATATATATATATATATTTATATATATATATATATATATATATATATGAGTAAAGAGAATGGAAATGAATCCGACGATATATATATAGATAAAAAGGTATGAAAACACACAATATTGTTAAAGATGTGTGTGTGTTTCATACCTTTTTATCTCATATATATATACTAGCAAATATATGCACCCTCCGGGTGCAAGTATTTAAGTTTTAATATAATAAAATATCATATTAAATTAGAAAGGCTAATGAAACTGAATAAGAATGTAGATAAAAAGATTTGGAACAGAGGGGGCATGATTGAAAAATAGAACAACTTTGAAACTAACTCTTCCATCATTTTCCGTTACTCCCCGTCTTTCATTGGTAAATTTTCCTAATTTAACTGTTTAGTTAAAATTGGAAGTAAAGAATAATATTAGTTATTTCTTCTTGTTAAGGAATTTCTTTTAAGATTTATTTAAGAGATTTTTGCTCATATTCATTAAGATAAAACCAAACAATTAGAAATCAATAATACTAAGCATATATTTTTTTAAATCAAATTTTTAAGATCAATATGCAAATAAGCCTTCCCATTCATACTGTAAACCGCTATTTTGTTGTATATATAAATACAATTGCATGTTAATAGTATGTAGTTATGGTCAACATTATAAGTATTGTAATACAATTTTATTTATAATTGAGGTATAAATAAAAATAAAATCATGGTAAATGTGATGTAAATAACTAAGGGAATTGTGAATTGTATAGTAATATAGTTTCGGTTACAGACAAACAAACCCACAATCTCCATTATAATAAGATATATGAATTTAACATTTTTATAAAAAACAAATGATGTTTTCTAAAAATGTTAAATTCAGACTGTCGGATTCACTTCCATTTACTTCATATATATATATATATACTTCTAAACTCTACCGATGTGGGAAAAACCCAGATAACTCAGTTTTTCAAAATAAAAGAAATTTTCAAACTTGTATCTGGGGGGGGGGTAAAAAAAAGACCAACACATCCGTACATTCTGAAAATAATCATCAGTATTGTATATAGTGGCCAAAAGAAAAAAACACACCAGAGGAGGTTTCTAAATTATGTATGTAAAAAGTGCTCAATACACTAAGTAGAGCATGATTATAAGGACCTACATGAGTCAGACACTATCTACCTAGGTTTCACCCGAATGGTTCTTCAGGATAATTCTGACTGAAGAACCATTCGAGTGAAACCTAGGTAGATAGTGTCAGACCCATGTAGGTCCTTATATATCCATTTGGACATCACTTGTAGAATTAAAGAGCCAGTGTCTTTATGACAATACAAGACTCTTTCTAAAGTTTCTTTTTAAATTTAATAACCTGAAATTTTAAGGTCTATTACAGTATAACAATAGAAAAACTAAATCTAGTGTTTTTGTTTGCCTTTTTGATAGTATTTTCTTTTGCGGTGAAGAAACTAAATTCTGTTAAAACGTATCGTTGGTTTCGTTTATATAAAACTGCGACTGTTGCATAAATTTTTAAATCCTGGCTTTCTGTCATATTGCCAAGATAACAAATCAAATTCGTTTTTGTTTTTTTTCAAAGAAGCCATGATCATGTAGAAAAAACAGCGGGAGATTAAATGATTTTTTTTTAACTTGTAATGTTATCATGCGATAAGCTGATAATCCTGTAAACAAAACTGCTTTTAAAGATTCCGGATTTATGACGTAAGACACAGAGCTTTTCAAAATTACATTTGTCATCAGAGAAGAGAGTTGATGCAAAAGTTTCCAGCATTTGACGAAATATTTTGTATTATTTGAATTTTGCGGACTGTTGTTCTCATCTTTATTGTTGTATACATAAAGTTTCGGTCGATGTATCCTCCGGCCTTCTTCAGGTGTTTCTTGTCGAACACGAGAGCCTTCTTGTCGTAATAGGGAGACGTCACGAAATTTCGAACCGAAACCTTTATTCAATCCACCAGGGTAGACTGTTCTCATTCCGTTAACCATGACCGGGTACAAGTGTTGAGCTGTGTTAATGTTGTTATCGCCTTTGACTAGTATTGAACCTGCAATCTACAGATTTTCACTTAGAACTGTATTAATCAACCCCTATATCCGTTATGCCCTGTTTCCAAAAATTCACACAAATACGAAATATTTTATTTATATAGGATTATCAATCCGATATTTTATCTTAATTTTCTTTTTTTATAACCTTACATTACAATATATATATTTACCAAACCCCTCCGCACGAGCAGGATGTGACACAAGGTCAATTTCTTAGGCGGAGTTTAACAGGTTTAAATTCAGAGTTTTCCTTCTCCTAGACTGGTTACCTAGCCAAGGATAAAAAGCCCAGTCTGCCCTACTATTTACCCATAGCTGGAGGGAGAGTAGGATATTCATACCTTTCCCAAGAGTATTAGCGCAAGGTGAAATGCAATTACCACATCAAGGACTTGAACTCGGGGCGACGAGTCCATTTCCCATGACTTTAACCATTACACCACGCGCTTCCTTACATTACAATATATGCTGCCGTATTTCCTCATCTTTAGCTTTTTGTCCCCGAAAAGTGAGGAAGAGAAGTTTTTTGGGGTTTTTTTTTTGCTCCTCTTTACTTCCCCCTCAATATTTTCTGCTTACACCCCCCTCGCCTCACCCTTTTCTTTTCATAGAAGGGGTCCGAGCAAAGAATCTCGAGGCAACCCTACTATCTGTAGATTTCTCTAAAGCATTTGACTCGCAACACACGTTTTCTCGCGGTTTTACATTTCTATAATTGCTTTTCCGTCCCCTCATAATTTTCTCTTCGCTTTTTGGCCCCTCTCACGCTTTTCTATCCACTTTCTTTTTGCCCCCTCACGGATTTCTCGTCCTTTTCTCCTTCCTCAGGCATTTCTCGTCAAATACCGAAGAAGAGAGGTGTCCTCCTGCATTTCTCGTCACCTTATTCATTTCTAATCACTATTTTTGGTCGCCCCATAATTCATTTCTCATCACTTTCGTCGCCCGTCCCGTATTTCCATTCCCTCTGTCATCTTCGTTGTCCCATATATATATATATATATATATATATATAAGAAATAAGAGGAAATTATTCCGACAGTATGTGGAGAAAGGTAGACAAACACGGGATGTTGTACTACCCACAATAAACATCCCGTGTTTGTCTACCTTTCTCTCTCTCTCTCTCTCTTATATATTATATATATATATATATATATATATATATATATATATATTATGGAGCGCGTGGTGTAATGGTGAAAGTCGTAGGAAATGGACTCGTCTACCCGAGTTCAATTCTTGGACGAAGCTATTTGTATTTCACATGGTGCTAATACCTTTGGGTAAGGTATGAATCCAATTCTCCCTCCAGCTATGGGTAAATAGCAGGACACACTGGGCTCTTTAATCATGGCTAGGTAACCAGTCTAGGAGAAGGAAAAATCTGAATTCAAACCTGTTAAACTCCACTAAAGAAATTGAACTTGTGTCGTATCCTGCTCGTGCGGAAGTGTTGGTAAATATATATATATATATATATATATATATATATATATATATAACATTAACATTCTGGAATGTTATTATTCTGTAAGTCACTGGATTCTAAAATTCGGAGTTTTCGTATGACTCAATTTCCTGCAGAATTTTCATCCCTATTCTTTTATGTCGAGCAATAGAGGTCTCATTCAATGAGAAGTTCTTATCCAGGTAGCCAACTCGTGTTTATTTCTTTCGTCTGTTTTCCGCTGGCAAATAGGGTTTATTTTAAGGGAAGGGCTTATATTAAAATCATTATATATACTAGCTAAAAATAAAACACCTTCCGGGTAGTGTAAACATTTTGAAAAAATTTATATTGCCTGACGGGGTTGGCAAAAATTAATCAAATAGAATAAAATTCTTAATATTTTAAAAGAATTAATTGCTTATTAAAAAGCATCATATTCACTCCACTGAGATATTTGTTTGTTTTACGATAGTAAGGACATCCAAAACGTTTCTAAGCATTTCTGATTAATTATCCGGACTCTTATCTTCATAGAATTCTTTTTTTTTAATCGTACGAGTTCAATATATTTTGTTCAGATCTCCCAAAATGAAATGGGAGGGGGGGGGTTACCTAGTAAAAAATATTTCCCCGAATATATTTTAGGATAAAAACTATTTTAAACATAAATTCATTTAAAGGTGAATGAGTATCAAAATTTTCATGAAAATTTGACACTTAATTGATTTTTCGATTACAGATAAAAAGAGACTTAATCTCCATTATTTTATATATATATATATATATATATATATATACTTTCACATCAAGACTGAAACAACACTCTTTGCTTTCGTGTTGGTGTGATCAGATTTATACAAAAATTTCTTGAGTAAACATTTGAAAGTTGTTTTTTAAGGTAATGTTGCTTGTTTCAACTCCACCCTTTTCTGTCGTCGTTAAAGGTCGATGGTCAAACAAACATACAAATGCTGACTGGAATGTTCACTGTAAACTCTGCGGCCAAACTCCAACAAAAACAAAATGGGATCGACATTGACACTGAGACAGAAAAACAAAAATGCTACAACCACCTACACCGGAGATAAATTACAGTTATTTTTATTTAAAACCAAAAATTGTCAATGAGTTGCTATAATTGGATCACTTATCGTGCCGTTATATATATATATATATATATATATATATATAATATATATATATATATAGGCACGTTGTCTTGATGAAGAGCTGGTAATATGCTGCTTGGAAACCAATGGAAACAATTGTACCTTAAATACTCTGTACACGATGATTAATATATATATATATATACTAGCAAATATATGCACCCTCCGGGTGCAAGTATTTGAATTTTAATGTAATGAAATATGTTAAATTTGAAATACTTTTGAAACTAAATAAAAATCTAAAAAAAATGATTTGAAACAGAGGGGTATAATCGAAGAATAGAACAACTTTGAAACTAAGTCTTCCATCATTTTCCATCACTCCCTCGTTTTATTGCTGAATTTTCCTAATTTAACTATTTAGTTAAATTAGGAAGTAAAGAATAAATTACTGTTATTTCTTTATATTAAAGGATTTCTTTTAAGATTTATCCCCGAGTTTTTGCTCATATTCATTAAGAAAAAAAAACAAACAATTAGAATCAATAATACCAAGCGCATATTTAATAAAATTAAACTTTTAATATCAATATGCAAATTAGCTTTCCTGTTCACACTGTAACCCGCTATTTTGTTGCATATATAAATACAATTGCATGTTATTAGAATGTAGATAAAGTCAAAAGTATTAATAAGGTATAACAATTTTATCAATAACTGAGGTTTAAATAAAAATAAATTCATGGTGAATGTGACGTCAATAACTAAGGGAATTGTGACTTGAGTAGTGATTTAGTTTCGGCTTCAGACAGACAAACACACAATCTCCATTATAATAAGATATATATATATATATATATATATATATATATATATATGCAGAAACAAAAGATGTGGAGTATATAACATAATCATAGAAGGAACATCCTATACATTCAAAAACCCTCACACAAAATTCAAAATGAAAAAATTTTACTGCACCTCAGAAATGTAATTTATATAATAGAATGCCCAAACTGCAAAAAATATACATAGGATGCATATTATCACTAAATAACAGAATTTCACTACACAAAAGCAACATTAGATGAGCTAACAATAGAAACCTCTATGAATCGAAACATATATTTGAATGTAATCAGGGTGATTTTAAGGTGATGCCAATATACCAAACTGATGACTATACTCTACTCCTAGTTAAAGAAAAACATCTCATAGACAAACACAAACCTGAACTAAATCTAACTTAACCACACACATACATACACACAACAATAACTTTACTACACAGACATATATGATCTGCATAATAGAACACACAAACTCTGTTCATATATGCATGCATAAAAAAATATCTCCAAAAAACACCCAACACAACCATAAACAGAGATACATGTACATAGGGAAACGCAAAAACACACACACAAACACACCAGAACATACAACTAAACCAAAATTAACCACACACAACAACAACAACTTCACTACACAAACATATGAACTACATAATAAAATACACAAATTATGTAATGTAATATATATATATATATATATATATATATATATATATATATTATATATGTATGTATGTAATGTAAAAATTACACATCGATTTTATTTTTTATGTATATAGATACACATACACCCAACACAATCATGAACATAGACACATATACATAAAAATACACACACACACACACACACACACACACACAAAACCATTAGAACAGAAGTAAGTCACAAACACACACACACAAATTCATCAGGAAAAAAAGTAAATTACAAACACACACACATGACCTATCAAATATCAAAAATCTAACAAACAACATCAGAAGAACGGGTTGGCTATTAATATAAACAAATAGAAAACAATAAAAAATTTAAGACCTTAAAATTTAAGACCTACCACACAGAAACACGCACCTGCAAAACACAGATGTTACAAATTAAATATCTCTCTACACTCTCACCAAACACCAAGGGAGGGCTTAGATACGTATATATATATATATATTATATATATATATATATATATATATATATATATAATGTAATATTCATATTCGAATAAAATATAGTTAATTAACGCCTGAAGAAGATATCAGAAGATCTGAAACACGTGTCGCAAATGTAAAATATCAATAGAAATTTTTGAAAAAAATAATCCATTCTGCGGACCTTTTTTATAAAATATTGAATTTTCTCCCGTTGGACCCATAACATATATATATATATATATATATGCAGTATACAAACAAAATTCGATAGAAAAATGGACGAGGCTGCATTCTCCCATTCACCAAAAAAAAGGAAACTCGCTAAGAATTACTTACTGCCATATCTGCTAAGATATATAATGCCCTTCTCCTTAATCACATTGAACCCGAAATAGAGAAAATCCTTAGAAAAAATCAAAACGGATTCCACAGAAATCGATCTACAACCACACAGATCATGACCATTCGTCGAATCATAGAAGGGGTCCGAGCAAAGAATCTCGACGCAACCCTACTATTTGTAGATTTCTCCAAAGCATTTGACTCCACATACAGAAGGAAAATGGAACAAATACTGCTAGCATACGGCCTACACAAGGAAACAGTTAACGCCATGATGATGCTCTACCAAGATACTTAAGCAATGGTATGATCACCTGATGGTGACACGGACTTCTTTGACATTGTCACTGGAGTCCTACAAGGAGATATACTAGCGCCATATATATTCATAATATGCCTAGCCTACGTACTCTGAACATCATTAGATTCCATAAAAAAAAGCCCTCTCACTAAAAAAAAAAAAAAAGCAAGAATCAGGCGATATCCCGCACAGACTATTACGGATCGGACTATGCTGATGACAGCCTAGAAAAGGCAACATGAAACATCGGCCTATACGTAAACTCTGATAAAACCGAGTTCACGTATTTTAAAAACAAAAGAGACATCTCAACTCTCGAAGGCAAACTCCTAAACTCGTTAGAACAATTTAAGTACCTAGGCAGTAATATCTCATCCACAGAAAGCAATGCTAATGCACGCATAGGAAAGGCATGGTCCGCTATAAATAAATTATCAGCCATATGGAAATCCAAACTCACAGAAGAGTTAAAGAGACAAACCGTTGTCGTGTCAGTGCTGCTGTACGACAGCACAACTTGGACCCTAACGAAGCGCCTAGAGAATAAGCTAGATGGGAGCTGCACAAGAATGCTGCGTGCGATCCTAAACAAAATGTGGAATCAACACCCTACGAGAAAACAGCTGTATGGCCACTTTCCTCATATCACCCAAACCATCCGAGTAAGGCGGACAAGACACGCAGGACACTGCTGGAGAAGCAAGGACGAAATCATAAGTGACGGTCCTCTTGTGAAGTCAGCACATGGGCACGCCAGTGTTGGTCAGCCAGCAAAGACGTACATTGACCAGCTCTGTGTGGATACTGCATGCTGCTTAGAGGACCTCCCGAAAACAATGAGTGATAGGGATGGCTGGAGGGAGATTGTCATGGATATCCGCGCTAATAGCGTGACATGATGATGATATATGAAACAATATGTCGAAATAGATGTATATCCAAAACAAGGTATATATCCAATTATTTATAATATTCCGTTTATGTAAAAATATATACGCAAATCTTTATATGTACGTTTGAGTTCTCCAATTTTGGTTGAATCCTGTCAAGGAAACACTTGATATCATCCACACACACACACATATATATATATATATATATATATATATATATATATATAAGCAGGACCTGTGGATATCATAGTATGATAATTCATGTATTACAACGTTTGATATGTTCACTTAAGAGCTATTGCTAAATTGTTCAATATGTAAAAAGTATAATAATTCTGATTTAACTCTCTCACACTTTTCTTTCTTTTCTTTTCATCTTTTATTATGTTCGATTGAAGCAGATTAGCGTTGTCGCTTCCACACAGTCACCAACTCTCTCTGTCTTTCTCTTACCCTTTTTATTTATTTCTTGTTATATCTTTTCTGTGTAGCATATCCTTTTTCTTCTCTTTCTTTCTTTATTATAAAAACGGAATGCTCCATTATTTAGTTGAGGTGAGGAAACTAATAAGAAATAAGAATTTGGCAGATCAGCGACACCTGATAATTAGGATTTACATTTTTGCATTTTATCTTAGACAATTTGGACTGTTTCATTTTTAACTATAGGGTATTGCAAGATGATAACGATCGGGAGATTAAGGAACCAGCGTATTGAGAAATAGATCTGTCTGTCTGACTTCCTGTCTCCGCGATTTTATTTATATATATATATATATATAATAATATATATATATATATATATATATATAAATTAAGGTAGCAGTGACATGGAGTCGACATTTGGTTACTGACAGTTTTTCGCTATGCGATCTTCAAACCAAACCTGTCAGTAACCGGGTGTTGACTCCATGCCCACGCAAAATTAACTCAAATATAAACGACCTATCAGATATTGAACACTATCTGCCGAGAAATATAGCACCCATATTATCTACAAAATTATATATATATATATATATATATATATATATATATGTTTTTGTTTAGATTTTTATTTGTATTTTCTAAATAACCCCAAGTTGATGTAATAAAGCCAACAACGCTAGAGTAACGTCACTGACACCTGGCATTTGCTAGACTCCTCTGTGATATTTGACCTTCGACCTTCCACCACTAGTCTCTATCTTGATTCGACATCTCTACCTATGACGTCACCTATCTTCTTTTTTTCTTCTTTTTAAATATGGCGACAGAGTCCTCCCCAAAACTCAAGTAATACAACTGCAAACAAAATATTGACTTATCTTGTAGAAAAACCGCCCGACTAATAGGTTTGTTGATTTCAAAGGATTGCATCTGAAAGGGGAGGTAAGCGAATAAATCTTATTTCCTCCTCTAAACACAGATGTCTGTGACCTATTTAAGACTCAAAACCGCCTGGGTGATTCTTTGTGTGTACAGAAGTCTTTTGGTGTGTTTGGATCAGTCTTAAGACAGCATTGTGCACGTGTTGAGAGATATGAACAAAGATAAGAATAGCTGGATAGATATGAACAAATGATTGATAGAAATATATATATATATATATATATATATATATATATATATATAAACCCGGAGAATAAATCTTCCTTACGACATAGGTTTTTTTAAACGTGTCGCAGTTTGCAGAGCTCAATGTGTGCTCTTATTGTTAGAGTCACAGAGCAAATTTATTAAAGTAAAAATATAACAAAAGACTCAGATCTTTTGCATTATAGTCTATTTCAGGAAGCTTAGACACAGTGTCTAACACCCCCAAATCATCAGATGCGAATGACGAATTCTTTATTACTTTTAAGGCATTTGAAAACAGATTTTTTATTGTCCTGTTTCCCTCTGCTGTGGGGTCATAAAAAAATGACCCACAGCAGAGGGAAACAGGACAATAAAAATAAAATTTAAAAAATCTGTTTTCAAATGCCTTAAAAGTAATAAAGAATTCGTCATTCGCATCTGATGATTTGGGGTGTTAGACACTGTGTCTAAGCTTCCTGAAATAGACTATAATGCAAAATCTTTTGTTATATCTTTACTTATATATTATATGGGTGTTATATTTCTATCATTGATAGCGCATTTATATTTGAGTTAAGGTAGCGTGCACATGGAGTCAACATCTGGTTACTGACAGTTTCTCACCTATGCAATCATATGGGTCTTGTCCTCAAAGCTGAAAATAGTTTTAGAAAAGACAAAACAGTCATTTTCCAGAACCCTTTGACAAAAGGTGGAGAGCCACCTGAAATATTAGAATCAAAATAAGATTAAAAAGCACACAATATTCATCACTTACTCTTCTTCATATACGACCACCACATCTCATATTCCACAAGTCTCACACCAGTTCCACACATACATACATACATACATACATATATAAACGTGTGTGTGTGTGTGTGTGTGTGATGGATATTGGGAAACTTTTTTTTGTTGTATTGGAAGCATGGAAAAATGTAGAATAAGGAATAATAACCCATTTTTTTTATTTTTCATATTTAAATTGTTGCATTTGTACCTTGTTTACGCGTTTATTTTTATAAGTTTAAAAATCATGTTACTTGAAATATTCAAATAAACATCCTAAACCAAGAAACATTACAGGATTTCTTTAATACAATGGAAGTGAGAAGAACAAAAATTTAGTTTTTCATTTTATTGAATAATTGATATATAGTGTTTAAATAAATTCTAATATCAGTTGAGATGAATAGGGTGTTTCAGAAAAACTGATATCATTTCATAAATTAATAACTTGACCAATTCTCCTTCTGTTCTATACTCATATATATATATATATTTACCAACCCCTCCGCACGAGCAGGATGTGACACAAGGTCAATTTCTTAAGCGGTGTTTAACAGGTTTGAATTCAGAGTTTTCCTTCTTCTAGACCGGTTGCCTAACCAAGGTTAAAGAGCCCAGTCTGCCCTACTATTTACCCATAGCTGGAGGAGAGTAGGATTCATACTTTTTCCCAAGGGTATTAGCGCTAAGTGAAATGCAATTAGCACGTCGAGGATTTGAACTCTGGGCGACGAGTCCATTTTCTATTACTTTAACCATTACACAACGCGCTTTCTATACTCATATACACCCACATCATACGTCGGGTATATAAGAGAGACAGATAGATAGATTAGATGATAGTTCTAACTTGATTACTTTGCTTGTCGACTCGTCTAGGTCATCTAACTCGTCGGCCACCATGTTCTCTGGTTGGGTTTGCTATTTAACGGTTGGTCTTCTTTGATTCTTCTTTGTGCTGGGTTGGTCATTGTCTTTAATATTTAATTAACAAGACTTGTTTCTTAATCAAGCTTTTGTTTTCAATCCGGCCCATTTGATTCCGCCACGGGTGAGTTGCGAACCCTAAGAAACATCCTCTCTGATAGGGTGCCGACTCGCATCGTGCGCCTTCAAGGGGTCAAGGTTATTAATCGTTACAACTGGGTAACTTTCCATGGACCCTGTTATTTTAAGTTTTGGACCCTATTTAAAATTCTAACGTACATAATCTATAACTGCTCCTAAATTATGTAACACCTTCAAATGATCTCAAATTTAGAACATGTGTAGAAACAACTCGAAATGTTTAAATGCCTTTTCTTTTCCAGTAAATGATATTTCTATATCTGAAAAAAAAAACATTAAGCATAGAATTTTGACATTATCTGCATGTGCTGTTAAAAATTGAGATCATTTTAACGAATCTCGGTCAAGTTATTAGATTACGAAATAATATTAGTTTTTTTTCTTAAACACTTTGTACATCTCAAATTGAGGCCTCCCCGTGGTTTAGTGGCTAACGTGCTGGACTTCGACATGGTAGTAAGCGAGTTCGAATTCTAGTTCACTTTGGGATTAATACCTTTGGGGGTAGGGTATGAACCCTCTCATCCCCGGCTATGGCTTAAATATTGCCACCACAGTTCATCTACAATGGCATTAAATAACCCGCGAAGGTTAATATTGACACTAAGTGAATTTCTTAAGCGGAGTTTAACAGGTTTGAATTCAGAGTTTTTTCTTCTCCTAGACTGGTTACCTATCCAAGATTAAAGAGCCCAACTACTTACTATTACCACTTACTATTTACCCAAAGCTAAAGGAAGAGTAGTTGGATGCATACCTTTCCCAAGGGTATTAGCGCTATGTGAAATGCAAACAGCCTCATCTAGGATTTTGAAATCCGGTCGACTCTAACTATTACACCACGCGCCTCCACGTTGTGTATATGACAATAAAGATGAGGACAACAGTCCGAATAAACTTAACAATACAGATGAAGTTCTATCTTGTTTACCTAAGCCACCGGCCTCAAGGTGTAGATTAGCATGTTTCGTATTTGGACGTGTGACTCATTCTGTAAGTATGTCCTGGCCTAGTTTAAGCAAGTTCGTTATTTGACACAATAATCCCCCCGGGGGGCGGGGCAAAGGAAAGGGTTGTGTAAGCCACAAGATGGCGATGCTGTCATTGACAAGGGATCATGGGACAGACATAAATCTAATATCGACGACACCTGCGATCACAACAACAGAACGACAGTTAACAAATATATCTCGGGTCTTTTTTCTCTACACTCTCCTGACAATGACGTCTTATCAACATCTCCGTATTTTACAACCGGAAGTGACGAAGAAAGTTGAATCGATGACATTTTGATTTCGTAAGCCTCGGTTTTGTGATTTTGCTTCTTTACGCTGGCGTCAAAATCGGCGGATTACGAAGAGAAATGACAGAAAAAAATAAATGAGCATGTTACCCTGAATATAAATAGTCAAACAAAGTGGGGTGCCCTATCGGTGAGAAACCCTACTGCCCTAATGGCAAAACCCCCAATCCTTTTTATCATATATTACCAGTACTACTATGCTCCCTTTACAATATAATTGCCGTCTAGATTAATACATTTGTTCTTAATTAATACATGGGTGTTAGAACACGGTAGCTGAGAGGTCTTAATTTCCTGGGTATAACGTTAAACTCTATACAAATATTCTTTAAACAGATCAATTTGATCCAGAGATGGGACCCTAACAAGTACTATCACTCCGGGTCAGAGTAGACCTGGGAGTTATGGCAATAAAGAGGTGCGTCACACTCCCCAGATCTCCAGAACTAAAGTCTCAACCTCAGATGCAGTTTAGCGTCATATACAGAAGACCTCTTTCTTGGGGTGGATCTTATTTCTCTGAAGGGAGATGCAGTCAGCGTATTCTAAGCCCCACCGACATGTCTTGATTTAATTCTCTCGCTCATTTTCTTTCTTTCCTTCTTTTCATCATGTTCAATAGAAACAGATTGGCGTTATCGCTTCCGCGCGCTCACACCCTATCTTCACCTACTCTCTTTCATTCGTTTTTTTACTTATTTCTTATATTTTTGTGTGGCATGTCCCTGTTCTTCCCTTTCTTTATAGTAAAAAAACAAAATGGTCCATTATTTAGCCGAGACGCCGACACTCATAAGAAATAAAAATTCGGCGGATAAGTAACGCCAGATAATCAGAATTTACATTTTGCATTTCATCTTGGATAATTTGGACGATCTCATTTTTAACCAGATGGTGTTGCAAGATGATAACGATCGTACAATTAAGGAACACGAGTATTAATGTATTAATCTACGAGAGTGAGTCAAAAAGTAATGCCATTTTCTTTATTTCATATGAATTTTTTTTTATAAAACCAAGGCCTACATTGAGACCCTAACGAGGCTCTGAGCCAGAATCCAACGAGTAAGACCCAACTTGCCAATCGACAATGTCCTCCCTCTGCATGACAATTCTCGACCATACACAACCATCAGAACAAGGAAGGAAATCGCCTCATCCGGATGGACAACTTTACCGCATCCTCCATACTCACCAGACTTCAGACTATCATCTCTTCATCCCCATGAAAGAGGGTTTGAGAGGTAAACATTATTCTAGTGACGAGAAAGTGAAATCTATAGTGAAGAAGTGGCTCAAAGAACAGTCAACAGACTTTTACGGGGCATGGATTCATGATCTCATTCTAAGGTGGAACATTGCTATTGAGAGAAACGGTGACTATATGGAGAAGTAGGGATGTGATCCACAGAGGACCAGCTTCATTTTGATGTATAATACATGTTCCTGTGTTAGTAATTATAACAGGCCTAAACAAAATGGCGTTATTTTTTTACTCCCCCTCGTAGAATCTAGATGGCAACTACATTGTAAAGTGACATAGTAGTGCTGGAAAGATATACACAATGTTTTATTTTTATTGTAACAAATCTGTTCGACTAATAAATGTTTGTACCTTATTGTTCAGATCTCCTTCGTGTTATCAGTGTGTTTTTCCCGCCTTTTGGCTAGCCTCGTTTTAACCCCAATAAATTCGTCTATGTTTATTCTCTCCAACTAATCTGTTTACAATGAAGTAAATTAGCCGTAGAAATCAACACTTTCATCTTCATCCGTCTTACAGTCTTCCTCCTCTCTTATTTTTTCTCATTTTTCTCATGTTTGTTTTGTTTTTGTTTTTTGTTTTTTGGAAGGGGGGTTGTTCGTTTGTTTTTTCAACTCTGTATTTCATAGCAGACTTGACGCACACCCTCCACAGCTTAAATATCATAAAATGTGGTAATATTCCTTGCTAAAATGGATAAGTCTTAAATACCATCAAATATGGTAATATTCCTTGCTAAAATGGGAGGGTCTTAAATACCATCAATTATGGTAATATTCCCTAATGAAATTAGTAGTCTTATATATAATAAAATATGGTAATATCTCCTGCTGCAATTACGGTGTATCCCTTCCAACGCTTTTCCCTTATTCATCATTTGTGTTTTCTTCAGTTTTATTACTATTTTACCCCCCCCCCCATTCTAAACATTCTTTTATTCCTCCTCTTGTATCATTCCTTTAATTCCTTATTTCTCTTTTACTACTTTTTTTTCTCTGAGTGTGGAGTTCCCCTTCATCAGTATTAATCCCAGGTCCACTTTGACCCGGAGTGGTAGTATCTGTTAGAGCCGCATCTATGGATTAAATAGAAAAAATTACCATATTTGACGACATATAGGACGCACATTTTTTTCAAAAATTGTGACTCAAAAAATTGTCCTGCGTCTTATACATGGTAGATGAAGTTTGAGACCTCCTGTAGGCCTTGGCTAATCTTCTCTATGATGCTCACTAACCCAGCTTACGCTCAGTACTTTTACCTACCCTAAACTCCATGCATCCTTATCTTATTGCTGGTATTGTTATAATCAAGGTTAACAGGAGCGTATGGTGGCGAAGAAAAAACAAACACAAAAAACTTTTTTTCTGAATCTGAAATGGGGGTGCGTCTTATATGCCGTCAAATACGGTAGTTTAAAAAGATTAAATTTAATTTTTTTTTTAAATATTGAATACCCATTAAGAATAAATAAAACGCAACACCTTTAAAGATTAAATGGATTCACAATTTACACACAAATATGGACTTAAAGGGATACAGGTACTATATAAATAAATAATCCAATACATCTCTTCTAATAATTTAGCTACAATCTAAAGAAATAAAGTGGATTCTCAAACTACACTCAGACAAAAACAGACTTAATAGAGATATAGAACCATAATATTTCCTCAAATATAACCCCTAGCACCTATATGATTTTCCCAACCCTATTGCCCTTATGGCAAGCCCCAACCCCTTTTATCATATGGGTGCTAGAAGGCGGTGGCTGTGGGTCTACATGTCCTGGGAATGACGTTAAACTATCTGATGGTGAGGTTCCAGTTTTGGAGGTTTGGGGAATGTGGAGCACCCCTTCATCACCATTGCTTCCTGGTCTACTCTGGCCCGGAGTGGTAGTACCTGTTAGGGTCCCATCTAAGATGATAGGATCTTCGAAATACCTTCGGGATAAAATAATATAACAAGGTGTTGTGACTGACTTTATCAAATACAACATTGAAAATCCGGAAAAAAGGTTTATTACTTTTTTTACGGGAATATAAATAATAGTCAACATGCAGTTCTCCAACAGTATGTCTAATGACTCGAATACGCATACTACTACGTAAATCGACTACCAATAACCTCGCATATATGTATCTTTATGTGTTCCGTTGGATAATAATAACTGTCATTTTATTCTTTACTTCCTCTTTTAACTAAATACTTAAATTAGAAAAAATAACAATGAAAGACGAGAGTGATGGAAGAGTAAGTTTCAGTTGTTCTATTTTTTATGATACTTCCTCTGTTTCAAATCTTTTTATCTGTATTCTTATCTAGTTTCATTAGCCTTTCTAATTTAATACGATATTTTATTACATTAAAGCTTAAATACTTGCACCAGGAGGGTGCATATATTTGCTAGTACCACTAAATATGGTAATATTCCTAGCTAAAATGCGAGGGTCTTAAATACCACCAAATATGGTAATATTCCTTGCTAAAATGGGAGGGTCTTTGTGTTCCGTTGGATGGGTCCAACTATCTTGTAGGAGAAATATATTCCCTTACAACACAAGGGCTAACGCTATAAAATCCAACCAACCAACCGGCCAGAGAAATTGTATGCTATTCTGTTATTGTTCTTGCATATTTCTTCGGTTTTATTTTATTAGTTCACCTGTCATCTCGGTCGCCAGTCGGTCAATTCAATCCAGAAATCGTAAACAACATCCTACCGAGTTTTCCTTAAAAAAGATATAAATAAAGATAACACAGAATTAAGTAGAAATCAAGAGATAAAACCAGCCTTGATGTTCTGTTGTTACAACCGAACAAGAGACTAGCAATTGCCAGTGGGGTGCAGATATGAACAATATGGCGGACAGGTAGAGTGGACAATATGGCAGACAGGTAGAGGATATCCGACTGTTCAGTCACCACAGCAATCACCGTTCTGTTTTCAAGCCTTGTTTTCTGTCGTCATTCATCCCTTTACCTGTTGGGGGACTCTGTTCGTCGGCTGAGAGGTCGTGGATGTATTCAGATAGCAACAAAATGGACATGAAGTACTGATAGGCTGGCCGCTCTGATAGGGTCTTATCTCGTCGGAGACTTGTTGTCCAAGCGTCTACACTTTGCAAATATTGAATGTGAAGTGGATATAATGGACTCTGTTGAAGGAGTGAAGAAGGAAACATAGTTGGTGGTATGGAAGGTTTGAATAAGCAGGAAGATAAGGGTTTTTTTTAAAGAGAAAATAGTATCAAGACTGGGGAATTATAAGTAAAAAAAAAAAAGAGAGGGAAGGAAATGTGATAGGGAAGGTATGAAAGATATGAAGAGGAAAATGAGAGAGAAAAGGATAAAGACAAGAAAGGAGGAAGAGAAGCAAAGATAAAGAGAATTGAAGTTGAGAAGGAGAGGGAAAAAAAGAAAAAGAGAGGAAAAGATAAAATAATGGTTAGGAGAGAAAAAAGGAAAGATAGTGAGAGACAAGAATAGAAAGTGAGAGAAGGGAGGAAAAAGAAAAGTCACTGTCTGTTTTGAAATATAGCACCCATATTATCTAATATATATATATATATATATATATATATATATATATATGTGTGTGTAAAAATGGAAAAGGAATTGAATCCGACAATATGAGGAAAAATGAGTAAAGAAAAGTAAATGGATAAAATGAATTTAATCGATCACTTACACATGTGTTTCGGTCAGTTTATGTGTGTGAAAATATTTCTCACACATACAAGAATCGACCTTCATCAGAGTGAATATTTATTTTTATGAAAAAATTCGTTGGGGAAAAAAAAAAAAAAAAAAAAAAAAAAAAACGAATTTTTTCATAAAAATATTTTTTCATAAAATAAATATTCACTCTGATGAAGGTCGATTCTTGTATGTGTGCGAAATATTTTCACACATAAACTGACCGAAACACATGTGTAAATGATCGATTAAATTCATTTTATCCATTTACTTTTCTTTTCTTTACTCATTTTTCCTCATATATATATATATATATATATATATATATATATATATAGTGTGTGTGTGTGTGTGTGTGTCTATGCGACCGTAACCCAGCCTCAAAACTGCACATTATAGCTATATTTTTATTAGAGGGATACTCTCAAAACGCTCTGGGAAAATAAAGTAATTGCCAGTTCAATTTGGAAATGAATGGTAATTTTGTGGTATCTGCATTCACGAGAATCATCATTCAAATTTTCGAAACAAAAAACCGGAGAAAACTATGAAATGCTTCAAATCAAATCTTTCACTCCTTCCTACAACTGGAACCCAACGTGTTCGCGGATCGTCTAGTCTATTATAAAAAGTGGATATGCTAAAATGAAAAATGATCTGATGGAAATAATGAGTGTGAAAGATATTTAAACAAGGCCGCACCGGGATTAACTTTATAGCATTTCCTAACAGACCAATAAATGACTTTACATAATAAAACAAATGGATTCCACTTCCGGTATCAAAATGGCCGCCCGAACTTCGCTCTTATAAAAAATTAATGGAAAATCAATTAATAACCAATGGATAATAAATAAAAAAAACTAGTCAAGCAATTTTTCACTGCAGAGACATGACAAAAAGTAATACGTCACTTCGATTTTCAACAGGACATTTTATTCGATTGGTTTGGTTTGTTTTACGGCATATCAACCTCGGTGGGTCATTTAATTATTCGACGATCTAATTTAAGAATATGGTGTTATCCAACAATTCTACAGGGTGGTTGAAAAGTAACTCCCTATTTAAAACTTTATATTTCTTTTTCGCTACCCGACGATTGCTCCGCTTAAACAATTAAGCTTCCATAGCATGAAACCAATGGTAGCAGACTTGTTCCCATGCAAATAGATATATACTAACATTCTTTCTTTCTTTCTTTTGGAAGTCCGTCGCAGACGACGATGCTGTCACTCCATATCTTCAGTTGTAAGACCCTCTGGTGGCTCGTTAGTCCAATTCTGGACTTGCAGATGCGGTCACACATATTGCAGGGGAAATTCCCATCTACATTTGGTTGTTCATGACGACGAAGACGGCGCAGCTCTGCAGTCCTGTTTATCTTTATATTGAGCTGCTTAGCTCCTGTGCGGCAGGCGTCTCGCCAACCCTGTCAGTTGGAGGCCAGATCTTCCATGCTTGAAGGTGTGATGATACATTTCTTCAGCGTTGTCTTAGTGTGGTCTTTGAACCGCTTTTGGGGGGCTCCTGTCCTCCGTGTGCAATCTGTGAGTTCACTGTAAAGTAGTTTACGGGGGAATCCGTCTTCAGGCATGCGGATGGTGTGACCCAACCATTGCAGTTATTTTGAATTTATTGTGTGTTGAAATACTAAAATATATATTTATTAACGCTCTATCACAGATATTAAGCACTCTTCTAATAGTATGGTACGTTGGCTCACTACTGCCTCTTCAAGTGTAATAGTGCCACCCATACACATTGATATTTCGGTGCTCTTCCAATATGTGATCTACCGAATGGTTTCTAATCCAATATGTGATCTACCGAGTTGTTTACATTCCAATATGTGATCTACCCATTAACTACCCATTATTTTCCCATTAAACTAACTCTAACCCTAACCCTGTCTTCTTTTTTCCTGCCATGAATAGTAGATCAATAGTAGATCACAAACCTTCAGTAGATCACATATTGGAAGAGCACCGACATTTCTTTATATGCAGTTACATTTTCCTCAATTTTTTAATGTATGTTCCTTAATATATTTTGCCACATTTTGGTATTGTTGTTCGTGAGTGGCTGAATCATCATTTTCCTGGGAGATGGACACAGGGTCAGAAGACTAGGTAAGTACTACTAGAAAGTATAATTAATAAATATTTATCTGTTTTTTTTATTCTTACAGGTGGAAACATTCGTGATGATGTACAAAACACACTGTCAATGTATTTTGGATACAGCAATAAACAGCAATTTTGAAGAGGTAAACAATTTCAATTTTATTTTCCAGTGGAAAAAAATTGTTTTAATGTTTTCTATTTCTTTTACAGTTATTGTTTCTTTTCATTTGATAAAACGTAGGAAATAGACTCGTCGACCCGAGTTCAATTCCTGGACGAAGCCACAGTTCACATAGCGCTAATATCCTTGGGAAAAGGTATGAATCCAACTACTCTCCCTCCAGCTATGAGTAAATAGTAGGGCAGACTGGGCTCTTTAACCTTGGTTAGGCAACCAGTCTAGGAGAAGGGAAACTCTGAATTCAAACCTGGTCAATACTAGAATAGGCTCATACTTAGCGATCTATTTCAATTTTTAAAAAATTATTTTTAAGAAATTGACAAAGACGTGTGGGGATTAAACTAAAATTAATTTTTTTTTAATAAAAAATAACAAACTCTGATAAGCTTTCACACCAAAAGAACCCTCCGAGCATGTGCGAGAAAAAGGACCCACTTCCAACCCCCAAGATAATCTCTCGGCCATTTTGACTTAGGCCTTAACTCGGACAAGGCACTACTACTGGCCAGGAAGACATTTCCTGGCCACGTAGTGGCTATGACCAGAAATTAAAGCCTAAATTCTTATAACTACCTTTTTTGACTTTGTCTCTTCCTTTTCTCTCCGTTAATTCCTTTTCAGCGCGACCACCAAATAAGATGGGGTTAAAAGTAAACCCTAGGTATACGCACTGAAAATATCCAGCTACCTTTTAAATCTTAAAACATTAAAATTCATGCCACCCCACAGACGTTTTTAACAAAACAATCACTGGTTGTCATATATGAATAAAGCGAGAGACTAGCGTTTGAACACCGATCGCCAGCAAATAAAAATAGCAAACCTCCTGGTAGTATAAATTATTACAAAGTTTTGTATAACTTTTGAGTCAATTTTACTAGTATTTGCAGGTGCATTATCATAATAAAAATATAGTTTTGATATACCGTTTTTTATTTTATATATATATATCAGGAGGAAATTTCTTCTGAAAGAAATTTTTAGAAAGTTAAAAAATAGTTTTCTAAGTGTTTGACAATCCGCAATAATCCGGGTAGAGAAATGTATTAGAAGTAGCGAGTCCATCTGTTCAGTGAAAAAAATCTTTTAATTAAATTCTTTTGAAATTTTCTCATATACAGGCTGTTCGGCAGAAATTTGGCATATTTATATTTGGTTATTTCTCTCCGTAGGTTGGAGGTATTGACGCACACTACGCATCATTTAAAAGCTTAGGCCCTTCTTCATTCATATACGTGATGACAGATAGAATGGATGACTGGAACCCACCTGAATCATGGAAGTGAATAACTTGTATCATGATGATCTGTGCCGGCCATCAAAATGAGGAGATTATGGTTGCTGCCCAATGCTCCATGAACACTGTAAAAACAATCAGGCATGAACTGGAGAATTGCAATGGAGACTAGGAGGCTGTGGCTAGAAGAAAGCAACATAAGACAATCTGATTGCGTTCGTACAGTAGAATTCCTCGAAAATCTGCAGGGTATCCGGTTGAATTCAGATGCCTACTTGAAGTTGTGAAACACTGTAGTCAAGCCCTGGATAACAAGGGTAGCCAATGGTAGGGCATATGTATGGCAGCAGGATTCGGCCCCCTGCCACACTTCTGGGAAAAGTCAAAAATGGTTGTCGGCAACTTTTTACGACTACACCTACCCCAATGTTTGGCCTACAAACTCCCCAGATTTTAACCCCATGGATTATTATGTATGGGGCGCTATTGAGAAAGACACCAATCGCCGTGCTACAAAAGTCAAGTTAATCGACAGAATTAAGGTAGTTTTTGAGACCATTCCCAGGGAAACTGTAACATCAGCTTGCTCCAGGTTCCGGAGCAGGATTGGGGCTGTAATCGATGCTAATGGCGATTATTTTGAGTGATACTTGTTTTTCAGTAGTGTAATGTCCGTGCCTGTTGAATTTCTTTACAATCCATAAAATTTTGTAGTTACCAAGCACTTTTTCTTTTTCCTTGTGAAACTGTCAAATTTCTCCCGAACACCCTGTATGCATATATATATATATATATATATATATATATATATATGTGTGTGTGTGTGTGTGTGTTTGGGCAGCATTCTTTCATTTATACATGTAGAATTAAACAAAAGACACATCTCCTGTTAGACAATTTTATTTTTGATCTTTTCAAGTTTTCTGGACAACTTTTTAATATTTGGGTGGAATTCGTGGATAAGTCCACCATATATATATTATATATATATATATATATATATATATATATATATATTGGAGGATATGTGCTTAATTGAAGTCATACCTAATTTTGAAAATTAAGTAGTTAATATAATTAATGAATTTTTAGCGGGGCATATATGTTCAAATGTAAGGATAACAAATCGAGAAAATGTTCTCGATTTGTTTAGCCTTACATTTGAACATATTGCCCGCCTAAAAATTCATTAATTATTAACTAATTAATTTTCCAAATTAGGTATGACTTCAATTAAGCACATATCCTCCAAAAATTGTCGGCTTAAAAGCCATACCAAATAAACACATTTGTTTGTTTACTTACTCTCATATATATATATATATATATATATATATATAATATATATATATTATAATGTTTGCTCTTTCTTTACAAATCTCCCTCTATATTTGTTCAAAGAATGTTTCAATATTTCAATCGAAGATGTCTAGTCGATATGCAATTGGATTAATCGATTGCAAGTTCCACTGTTTAGTGTGAATCTATGAATTTCTTTAATTCTTGCTTGATGCTGTTTCCTTTTCTTTGAAAAATAAAGATCTAAAAATTAGATCGAGTCATTTAATTCCTGGTCGTGCAGGTATTTTCAAATAAATTTCTCGGGAATTTGTTTACGAAATTCGTTATCATTTTTTCGTTGGGTGACATGTTTGAGGAAATCAAGATGGACGACAAGACAGCAGACGACATGTTTAAATTAATGACGTCATTTAGAAGACGGTTTTTAATTGGTGAATAAACTTCCACTAATCTTCTATAATTTCACTTTCATTTTTCTTTCTTTTCCTTTTTTTTTTTTTTTTTTTTTTTTTTTGAAGTTAAATAAAGTATTACTGTTTTTATTTTCGTCTGGTACCAAAGGAATTATTTAATTACTAGCAGGACCTTTGGATATACCACAGTATGATAATTTAATTAATTTAAAGTATAATAATCTTCATTTAACTCTCTCTCTCTCTGCGTTATCGCTTCCACGAACTTCTCTATCTCTCTCTCTCTCTCTCTCTCTCTCTCTCTCTCTCTCTCTCTCTCTCTCTCTCTCTTTTTTTTCTTTCTTTCTTATTAGATTTTTTCTGTGTACCATGCCCTTTCTTTCTTTATAATAAAAACGAAATTGTTCATTATTTAGCTGAGGTGACGATACTCATAAGAAATAAGAATTCGGTGATTAAGCGACACCAGATAATCAGAATTTACATTTTTGCATTTCATCTTGGACGATTTGGATGGTCTCATTTTTAACCAGATGGTGTTTGTTGCAAGATTATAATGGTTGGAAGATTAAAGAACAAGAGTATTAATATATCGAATGAACACTTCGGTATTGTCCGTCTCGTTTTGTAGTAAAGCTTCGTGAACTAGCTAACTATAATTCTGAAAAATGATTTAGAAGTTTTTTTCTACTTTAACCTCTGACCTCTGTATGCCTTACCTAATTCTATAGTACACGTAGTGGGGGTATAATGAAATGATGTTGATGTCGACGTTTAAACGTTTCGGTTTATGTTAAACTTTACTCAGGACAATATTATAGAAAAGAAAAAGAAATTACATACACATTTCCGATTCAAGTCATTTAAAAACATCTATCACCGTTTGAACAAAAACATTCTTTCTTTTCTATTATATTGTCCTGGAGTAGGTTTAACATAAACCGAAACGCTTAAGCGTCGACATCAACATCAAAATAAATTCATCTTTTTTGGAACACTTTGTTTTTCTAATTTCTATATAGCACAAGTACTGTAAATTGATTAGTGAAACTGATGGTACATATATATATATATAATATATATATATATATATATATATATATCAACCCCTCCACACGAGCAGGATATGACACGAGGCCAATTTCTTGAGCGGAGTTTAACAGGTTTAAATTTAGAGTTTTCATTCTCTAAGACTGGTTGTCGTACCAAGGTTAAAGAGCACAGTCTGTTCTACTATTTACCCATAGCTGGAAGGCGAATAGTTAACTGCATACCTTTCCCAAAGGTATTACCACTATGTGAAATACAAACTGCCTCATCCAGGTTTTGAACTCGTCTCGCTGTGTTCATTTCCTACGACACTATTACACTATGCGTCTCTATATATTTGCAATAATGGAAGCACGTGGTGTAATGGTTAGAGTGTTAGGAAATGGACTCGTCGGCCCGAGTTCAAATCCTGAACGAGGCTGTTTGACTCCTGCTATATGTAAATAGTAGAGAAGACTGGCCTTTGTATGGCAACCCGTCTAGGAGAAGAAATATTTTAAATTCAAACCTATTAAACTCCGCTTAAGAAATTGACTTTGTGTCGCATCCTGCTCATGCGGGGAGGGGTTGGTAAATATATATATTTGCAATAAGCCCCATGATAGTAGCGAAAGTACTTGTACTGCACTGCCCATAAATATGTACACCCCTTCCAAAAAAAATTAAATTCTAAATCAAAGATAGTTGAAGGCATGGTGTAATGGTTATCCCATAGGAAACTATACCATTGGGTTTGGTTAGGGTTGTTTTACGGCATATCAACCGCAGTGGGTCATTTTATACCGACAAAGTTTTGAAATAAATTCATTCTTAATGGAGAATCAATTTTTTTTAGAAACATTTTTCTATTTAACACATAGATGGGACACTAACAGGTACTACCACTCGGGGTCAGAGTGGATCTGGGAGCAATGGTGATGAAGGACTGCTCCACATTCCCCACACCTACAGAAATGAAACCTCACCATCAGATAATTTAACGTCATTCCCAGGACATAAAGACCCTCAGCTGCCGCCTTCTAGCACATATATGATAAAAAGGGTTGGAGTTTGCCATACAGGCAATAGGGTTGGGGCAATCATATAGATGCTAGGGCTTGACATGACCAGCCGATTGATATACCCTTGGGAAATATATGCATCCAACTATTCTCCCTCTAAGTATGGATAAATAGTAGGATGGGCTGGTCTCTCTAACCTTGCATAAGGCAACCGGTCTAGAAGAAGGAAAACTCTGAATTCAAACCTTCTTGAGCTCCGCTTAAGAAATTGACCATGGGACACATCCTACTCGTGTGGTGGGGTTCGTAAATATATAAATCAGATACCATGATTTTACTATTTCTAATGGGGAAAATATGCAATCAAAATGGATATTAGGTATTATTCATTACCAAATTCTATAGCATTGAAACTCTCTAACCAAGAAAAAAGTAAGTTTAAAACTATATTTACTAAATAGAATTTTGAGTTGGTTATACAATATATGCTGGGGAGTCTCCGCGGCATCGTAGTAAGTGAGTTCGAACTCCAGTCGTTCTATTACGTTCACTTTTGGACTAATACCCTTGGGAAAGGTATTACCCGCCCCCATTTCCCCCAGGTATGGTTAAATAGCACCACAACTGTTCTTCTATTCATAGCTTTGGCATTAGATAACCCACAAAGGTTGATATGTCATTAAACAAAGAAACCAAACCAATATATGTTATATATTTATATTGTGTATTGATCTCGCTAAACAATATCGATGAAAGACTAGCTCGTTAACCTTTACTCTACATCAGAGATCACCAAACTTTTTTCACAGTAGGCCGTATAATTGAAAAAATAACGAGCGCGGGCCACATTATTGTTGTGCTCAATACTTGCTAGCCAGAACGAAAGCTCTGAGAAAAAGATGTAAAACACAATTTTTCTTTCCATGTTATATACATGGATGAGTGGCGTAAGATTCACAAAAACAAATTTAACCATCATATTTATTTTCAAAACATTATCAAAAATAATTCAAATTCAAGTACCGTCGGTGGGCCTGATAAAAATGCCTTTGCGGGCCGTAGTTTGGTGACCCCTGCTCTACATTGAGACATTACGCAAATAATTATACCGGTTTCCCTCGCTTTTCGAAAGTTCCTTTTATGTTACTTCGCTTTTACGAAAGAACTGCATTACTTTTACGTTACTTCGCTTTTACGAAAGAACTGCATTACTTTTACGTTACTTCGCTTTTACGAAAGAACTGCATTAATTTTCCAGGCTATCCGAAATGGTATGAAGCAAATAAGATTTGTTTGTTAAACGGCATATCAACTCCTTATGGGTTATCTAATGCCAACATTTGTTTTTATTCGGTTGTTTAATGGCATATCAATTTCTCTTGGATTGTTTAATGTCGAAATTTATAAATGTTTGATTATAATAATGGCTATTTTCAATGTCTCATTTGAAGTGGGGAGTCTCCGTAGCGTAGTGGCTAACGTGCTAGACTTCGATATCGTAGTAAACTCTAGTCGTACTATTAAGTTCACTTTCGGACTCTTGGGAATATTAGTAAGAACCTCCTCATCTCCCCCAGCTATAGATTAGATAGTACCACTACTATTCTTCTACAAGGATGGCTTTGGCATTAAATAACCTATGAAGGTTTATATGCCATTAAACAAATAAACCAATGTCCCATTACATCTATTAAAAAATGTTCCTTTTTAATTTGCACGTTCGCCACGAAAGCCCCCCCCCCACACACACACACACACACACACTTTTTTTCACGTGATTATACTTAACTCTTTGCCTACCGTATTTCCCCCACGGCTGTACCAAATTTTCTTGGTATTTTTTTACCTGTTTGATGGGATATTTTAAAGTTCCCTATCTATTCCAAGATGGCAGGGGTGTGATTTTTTTCGGTGTAAACAAGTGACACTAGCTAGATCCACTGCCAGCGGCTTACGGTAGGATCGCAGTGGTGGGAGAGTCGCTGTGGGTTTGCTTAATGTAGGCAAAGAGTTAATGCAAATAATTTGTATAGTTACATTTGGGCAGATTTGTTTGAATTATAGATGGGACCCTAAAAGGTATTACTACTCCGCGTCAGTGTGAACCTAGAAGGAATGGAAATAAGGAGTGACTCCACACTCCTTAGAGCTTCAGAACAGGAGCCTTATCACCAGATGCAGTTTAGTGCTAGGGTCCTCTCTTTTTTTTGGGGGGGTGCGGGTCTTACGCATCTGCATAAGATGCAGTTAACATATTCTAAGCTCTGTCTAAAAATAATGAATATGTTAATTAATAATTCTGTTGGGAGACAAAATAGAATTGTCTCCCTTTTTATATTGAAGGGGGTGGGGGCTTTTCCACATCACGTGTCCGTTTTGGTCACATGACAAGGCGAACCCTAACCCCCCCCCCTTTTTTACCAACACAACGTTGAAAGCGACAGATGTGTATCTTTTCGCTTCCTCAGCATCTACTTTTTGTTCCCAAACATCCTGAAAAATCGTAAGTGGTTTCCACCTCTTAGTTGCTTGACCTTTCTTCATGTTCCTTAGAACACCTTGTGTCTGTTTTATGGTTTGGGACGGGAACTATGTTCCCTCTTTGTATGTTGTGTAATTAAATGTTATATTATATATATATATTTACCAACCCCTCCGCACGAGCAGGATGCGACACAAGGTCAATTCCTTAAGCGGAGTTCAGCAGGTTTGAATTCAGAGTTTTCCTTCTCCTAGACCGGTTGCCTAACCAAGGTTAAAGATCGCAGTCTGCCCTACTATTTACCCATAGCTGGAGGGAGAGTAGGATTCATACCTTTCCCAAGGATATTAGCACTAAATGAAATGCAATTACCCCGTCCAGGATTTGAACTCGGGGCGACGAGTCCATTTCCCATGACTTTAACCATTACACCACGCGTTTCATTTATTTTATATTATATATGAATTGACTTTTTCTTGCCGGGTGTTTGCTTCGAACTGACAGCCCGCTAATTTTTATAACGCTTTTACAATTCATATATCATCTCGCTTTTCCAATAAATACATTCAATTCTCTTTTTTTTTTCTTTTTTTTTTCTCCATCTATATTTTGTATCAATTCCACTTGCTTATATGTTTCATCAAAGCCAATACGGACCGCCCTGTCGGCTGGGGCGTTAGAATGCACCGACTGCACCTCTGCATAGGGGTAAGACTCACCCAATGGGGCCACCTGTTGGCCGTGGGTGGTGACCCGTGATGCTTAAGGATAGAGCCCAGGTGGATGAGCAGTTCATGACATGCAATACTCCACTTTGGCCCTATCTTGGGCTAGACGGGCGGTCGGAGAGGCCCCCTCTGATCAATCGGCTGGTCACGTCAAGCACTAGCACCTATATGATTTTCCCAACCCTATTGCCCTTATGGCAAGCCCCAACCTCTTTTTATCATATGGGTGCTAGAAGGCGGTGGCTGCGGGTCTACATGTCCTGGGAATGACGTTAAACTCTATCTGATGGTGAGGTTCCAGTTCTGGAGGTTTGGGGAATGTGGAGCACCCCTTCATCCCCATTGCTCCCTGGTCCACTCTGACCCGGAGTGGTAGTACCTGTTAGGGTCCCAACTATGGGTTAAATAGAAAAATGTATTTATAAAAAAATTGTATTATCCATTAAGAACTGATTTATTTCAAAACTTTATCGGCATTAAATGACCCACTGAGGTTGATATGCCGTAAAACAAAACAAAACAAAACAAACAAACCAATACGGTTATATTCAGCAAATAATAATTGAAAAATAGAATTTCTTGAAGAAATGAATAAGAATATTTTTTTCTAACGGTGAAAATTTTGCATTCATTTTTTTTTTTTTTTAAATATTTTTAAGAATTAAGGTTACGTGTGCAACGATAGTGAAATAGATTTGGATAGGTGAGTCATCCAGTTTAGCGGGTTACTAATCCTAACTTACCCCGGGTGGCCGTTCTGTTTACATGGTCGTTGATTTTAATCAATGGATTAAAA
Organism: Doryteuthis pealeii; assembly: GCA_023376005.1. Taxonomy (NCBI): domain Eukaryota; kingdom Metazoa; phylum Mollusca; class Cephalopoda; order Myopsida; family Loliginidae; genus Doryteuthis; species Doryteuthis pealeii. The sequence continues at coordinate 44,089,408 of CM042140.1, read as the reverse complement.
TATTATAAGATTACGTTCAGCGTTACTTTCCTGTCACGAGAGATTAATCTAAAATGTGTATGTGCGTGTGAATCAGTGTGTGTGTGTTGTGCTTCTGTGTACGTGATGTACCCTTTTATATCACTCTCTAACGCGCGCTCGAACGTGTGTGTGTGTGTGTGTGTGTGTGTGTGTGTGTGTGTGTGTGTCTGTCTGTCTGTGACGAGTGAGAAGACGAAGCGCCAAAGTCACTCCGAAAAACATCCTTGTGATTAATAAATATTCGATTTCCGTAATTTAATAAATTCCGTAATTCAATAAATCTACAATCTTTAGAGCATTCGCCAAGGAATCGCAAGGTTCCAGGATCGATACCGGTCCTTGCCAACTCAGCACATTAGTAGCACAGATTGGGTAATATGATATGTGCGGTAAAGCATCTAGGAGTTGACGGTAGGTGTGGCTCCCCACCTAAAAATCTCCTTTGTCTAACACATGCCAAAAGAGGATAGATTTCCTCGCCGTTCGACTGATACCGACAACAGGCTACACCACAGATTTACTACTTACAAATAAAACAAGTTTGGGGGGAGCGCTTTGTGCAACGATTATCGTCGAAGGAATAGGCCACATCACCTACTTTATTACTTCTTATACATATATATACTAGACAAGACGTGACCCGTTGGGTCACCCATTGAGCTCTGAGTAGATAATTAGGATTAGGGAAAAGTGAGTTTGCAAAGCGAATTGAATAAAAAATTTTAAAAATAAATGAATAAACACGACCGGAGAATTAAAAAACCAAAAACATTAAAATCATTTTGTAAGATTTCTAAGAAAGGGAATGTTTGACCTAATTTGAATTTTTTAAAGGCCAATATGTTAGCCCGGCTGGCTGTTGATGAAACGTAACATACAAATACGTTTCATAACTCTCTAATATATCTCCTCCACGCTCACTGAGAAACTAACATATATAATGAGGAGGTAATCAAGATATACATAGAGAGGGTGAAAGTGACAGGCAGAATGTCAAGTAAGAGACGGTTTAGTTTTTGACTTAATTGCAAATTACGACTAATTAGAACCAATCTAAATGAAATTAATTCAACAAACAAATCAATCCTTAAACTAAGAAATATTTTAGTATAGCTTTCGTGTAAATAAACTAAACAGTAAAAAAGCCTTTAGGAGACAAAAAAATATTCATTCAGCTTTGGTATAATATATATATATATGTATATATATATATGTGTGTGTGTGTGTATGTGTGTAGAGAGAGAGAGAAGCAGAAAAAAATCTTTCTTTTTCTGCTTCTCTCTCGATGAGTCCGGATTAAAAAAACAAGCTCTGATGATGATTTTTATAAATTGAAATATTGTTCAATATTAGCTATGAATATGATATAAAATATTTTCATTTTCAACAGCATTGTGTGTTTTCATATTCTTTTATCTATACTTATACCGTCGGATTCATTTCCTTACTCTTAACTATATATATATATATGATGGACTCTGCCGTCGATTCCGACGTATGAGTGTTCATACAATGAACATCCATACAGTGATTTGTTTATAGTGGCGAAGGCTTGTGTTGGACCATCCACACTTTTTGGCTCAGTCGATAGGAAAGAATTGGTGCATCAAGGGTTGCCACAAACCCAATCAACGACCGACCTCAGGAATTTTGAATTCAGAGTTATCCCTCTCCTAGACTGCTTACCTACCCAAGGCTGAAGGGCCCAGTCTGCGCTACTATTTAACCCATAGCTGGAGGGAGAATATATGGATTCATACCTTCCCCAAGGGGTATTAGCGCAATGTGAAATGCCAACAGCTTCGTCTAGGAATTGAATTCGAACCGGCGGGTCCATTTTCCACGACTCTAACCACTAGCCCACGCGCATGCATATATATATATGATGATGCCACTCTATAATTCTGATTGCATTACTGAGAATGCTTATTGCGATAAATATTTGGAAGATAATTAAAGCAAGGCGGTGATAATCAGTATTCTTAGAAACTGAAAGGCATCATTACCACAAAGGCGCACAAACCTAACGGTTTTCGTCGTCGGAAATTAAATATGCTACCCAAATCCTGGACCTGGCTGTTTGCGTTTCACTTCATGCTAATGTCCTAAGGAAAAGCATGAATCCATCTGACTCCCACCCCAGCCAAGAGTAAATAGTAAGGCAGACTGATTTCTTTAACATCGGTTAGTCAACCAATCTAGGAGAAGGAAAACTCTGAGTTCAAGCAAACTTTATTATATTCTTTTTTTCTTACTCTCGTTTTCTCTTCCCTCACCCTTTTAGCCTCTCTCTCTCTCTCTCTCTCTCTCTTCAACATATCGAACCCCGGTTTCGACCGGGGGTCCAGTGAACTTGGGCCGCTGGACCTTACAAGTTAACATCGTTGATCCCTGGTTTAAAGGGACAGGGCTGGGTTTATTCTTGAAGGGGAATGCCGACAAGATCAACGCATTTTTGTGCCTACCACCCATGAGCTTCGGCTTGTGGGTGGTCCCACATAAAAAATGTCCTTGTGCCACGGCCTCATAAGTGGGATGAAAGGCAAATACCCCCTCTCTCTCTCTCTCTCTCTCGTCCCACTTTTTAAAAATCTCACCTACTTCCTCGTTCTTCTTTTCCATGTTTACATTTTACTTTTCTTGTTTTATTTCGACCCCTTCATTTTTCCCCTCCGTTTCTTCCTATTCAAATCTCTGTGTCTTCGAATCTTTATTCAAATATTTCCCACGCAAAGAAGTTAACCTTAACGGACCCTAATATCAATCTATAATAATTATATCGTTATCAAAACCTTAGTTTGCCGATACTCTAAAAACGATTAACATGGCAAGAGATCTCACCTAATCCCCTTTCTTGAGACTCTAGTCTTAATCTATAAAACCCTTTTAGGGTACGATGTTTTTTGTTTGTTTTCTTTTTCTTTTCTTTTTTCTTTTTCTTTTTTTTTTTTTTTTTTTCTTTTTCTTTTTTTGTTTCTTTGTTGTTATTGGGGGGGAGTAAAGGGGTAAAATTGTAATAAAACATAAATAAATATTGGTTAAAAGGATTTTCCTAAATCTATATACATGAACCGGTGCAAGAGGAGTTCTCGTGGCGTAGTGGCTAAAGTGCTAGGCTGCGATATCGTAGTAAGCGAGTTCGAATTCCAGTCGTGCTATTACGTTCACTTTTGGATTAGTATTATTTTTTTACTGTTGTGGAAACGCTATGCGTTGGACTCTATTTTTATTATTATAGCTTTTGTACCAAAGGGAATAAACCTTTCTTCCGGATACAATGTTGTTATTTGATTACTCGGACACAACAGAAAGGTAGGCATTCCGCCCTCCTAACAATGGGTTAAACAGCGTCACTAATGTTCTTCTACAGGAATGGCTTTAGAATTAAATGCCCACGAAAATTGATATGCCAACGAATCCAAATCAATGAACAGGTGGGGTATCCTTTTTTGATAAAAGCTGGTTTTAGAGGGGGGTTGGGGGGTTTTTGGTTTTTTTTACGAATGGTTGAGGGATTTGAAATGACCTTCAGGTTTTGAATGAAAGTTTTATCAAAAAATAAATATCCATTCTGTCCAATACTGGATGTGAATAATAACAACAAAACGGTATATGCATAAATCAGAATCTGTTCTTGAGAATGAAACGCATAGAATTCTCTAGGACTTCGAGATAAAGATGGATCACCTTATCCTAGACCAGGCCTAGTATTGATTAACAAAAGAAAAGCGAACTTGTCAACTGGTAGACTTTGCAGTTCCAGCAGATCACAGGGTGAAGATGAAAGAAAACGAAAAGATAGACAAATACTTGGACCTTGCCAGAGAATTCAAAAAGTTGTTGATCAAAGTGATACCAATTCTAGTTGGTACACTTGGAACGGCCCCAAAAAGCTTGGAAAAAAGACTGGAGGAACTGGAAATCAGAGGAAGAATTGAGACCATCCAGAAAACAGCATTGCTGAAATCAGCTAGAATACTCAGGGGAGTCCTGGAGACCTGAGGAGACTTGTTGTCACTCAGATTCCAGCGAAAGTTCATCAGCTAACGCTTACGTGAAAAACTCACATAATAATAATAATTGTTGTACTGCATTTTTTCTAGATCTTTTTTTGCACTTATGGAATGGCAGAAAAAAGCTTTCGAGTTGTTGTCGTCTTATAATATTTACGTTAATCCGACAAGAAGTCTCAACCGAAATTTCTAGTGAATCAAGTGTTGTCAATTAATTATTCCCTGCTTTGAAAAAAAAATAGAAGAAAAGAAAAAACGGTATTGAGACCGGATTTTCCACGAGAAAAAAATGCTACCCGGATATGGGCAGTAAATAATCCCAATGGTTTTGAGTGCACGCGCTTTCACATGCAGATCTCTCTCTCTCTCTCTCTCTCTCTCTCTCTCTCTCTCTCCTCTCTCTCTCTCTCTCTCTCTCTTATATATATGCACGTTTTTCTAGCAGTCTCTCACTCACTCTCTCACTCAAACTTATTCACATCTCATTCTCTTAATCCGTTATCTCTCTCTCTCTCTCTCTCTCTCTCTCTCTCTCTCTCTCTCTCTCTCATATATATAAGTTTGAGTAGCGTAGACATAAAATCAACGGTGCTTGACAGTTTTTCGCCTGTGTGTTCTTCAGGCCAAGGGCACTTGTCTACGCTATATACATATGTTCTATCAGTTTCTCACTTGTGCAATTATCGGACCAAGTGATTGTTATCACATAGGCGAGAAACTGACAATTACCTAGTGCCGTTGACTTTATGTCTACGCTATCCCAGCTTATATATATATATATATATATTACGCTTTACATTTAAACCGATATGTACGCCTAATTCATTTAATTATAATTAATTAACAAATTAGGTATGACTTTAATTAAGCCCATAATCTCCCAAAAAATTGTCGGCCTTCGCCATTTCAAACACATTGTTCAAGTGCGATATACACATCAGTTTAAAATAAACGAGAAATTCTGGGGAAGCCAGCTTGTGTAATGGTTAGAATGTCCGCCTGTCAGCCTGACAGATAGGGTTCGAATCATGCACAAAGCACTGTCCTGTCTATAGTTCTGCTGATGAGGCCTAATAGGCTGAAATGTACATACAGAGATCGACTTTTTCCGATTTGTTTACGCTTTACATTTAAACCGATATGCACGCCTAATTCATTTAATTATAATTAATTAATTAACAAATTAGGTATGACTTTAATTAAGCACATAATCTCAATATATATATATATATATATATATATATATATATATATATATGCACACACAAACACCATAATTTTATATAGTCATTATACCAATTATAAAAGATTTCTTCGACGATTATTCTCGTTCTTAACACGCACCATTATTTGACGATTTAGATTCGTCCGATGATAATCAAACAAGGCCAAATATCAGAGCTGAGGACAATTTTATTGACCAACTAATCAAAGCGTTTTTACATTTTTACATTACATTATTACTTCCCATAATTCCAGAATTAGACATTTACCACTTTATACAGTTTAACGTCATACCCAGTACACTAAGACCCCCAGCCACCGCCTTCAAGCACATATATGATGAAAAGGCTTGGGGGTTTCATAAGTGCAATAAGGTTGGGACAATCATATAGGTGCTAGGGGGCTTTTCCGACTGACCGTCTAGCCTAAGTATGGGCCAAAGTAGAGTGTTGCATGTCATAGACTGCTCAGCCTTAATGGTTCTGTCCTTAAGCATCACGGTTTGCCAGCCACGACCAACAGGTGGTCCTATTGGAGGATTTTACCTCTCTAGAGAGGTGCAGTCGGTGTATTCTTCTGTCCAAACCGACAGGGCGCGAGGTCATATGAGGTCACTGGAAACCATCAGATTGCATAATATGGTCAATTGAAATGAGTTTGGTTGGAAATACAAAAATATTTTTTATCTCATAATGAGATAGATGAAATAGGTTCTCTCAGTTTTTTTCACATGGCCAGCTATATGTTGGATATTCACAAGTAAAAAGTAAAAAAGACTCTACATATTTGCGCTTAGAATTTCCATTACCAATTTCATTTCCTTCGTCGATAACTGTTATCGACAAAGGAAATGGAATTGGTGACTCGTGTTCAAATCCTGATCGAGGCTGTTTACGTTTCACTTCGCGCTAATGCCATTTAGAAAAGTAGGAATATAGCTGTTCTCTCCTGGCTATGGATTGCCTTGTCTTCTGGGGCTGTAGAATATGCTGATTGCAGCTCTGCAGAGTGTTAAAATCTCCCCAATTGGGCCAAATTTTGGTTTGGGGTGGCGACCCGTGATGCTTAAGGACGGGACCCTGGTGGCTGAGCATTCCATGACATGGAACACTTTACTTAGGCTAGACGGGCGGTCGGAGAGGCTCGCTCCAATCAATCAGCTGGTCACATCAAGCCATAGCATTGATATAATTGTCCCAGCCCTATTGTTTTTATGGCATTCCCCAACCCTTTTAATCATATATATCCTAGAAGGCGGTGGTTGAGGGTTTTAGTGTCCTATCAATTCTGGAACTCTGGAGAATGTGGAGTACCCCTTTATCACCATTTCTCCCCGGTCCACCTTGACCCGGAGTGGTAGTACCTGTTACATGGGACCCATCTATGGGTTAAATAGATTTTTTTAAATGGGTATTAAAAATAGTAGGGCAGACTTGGTAAGACAACTGGTCTACGAAAAGGAAAATTCTGAACTCAAAACAGCTGTACTCCACTTAAAAACTGACCTTGTTTCGCATCCTGTTCGTGGCGGAGGGATATACTGTAAGCCACATGAGGTCCGAAAGCCGTCACAATATCCCCAGAATTGCGTAAGTTTATCAATGAGTATTTAATTGTCAAAATCATTAATACATAGAATAAATCTTATTAATTGGCGATGTCTATGGAAATTTGAGTTAGATTTGCCTCAAATCAGCCCATGTTATTCGTGCTTTTAATATCCTACAATGTGTCTTATATATCACAAAGAAATAAAGGTTTACATAATATATGGTGTGGTTAATTTGCATATTAGTTTTAACAAAACCAGGTTTAACAAATAATTACTTGGTATTATCATCATCTTGTCACGCAATTAGCACGGATATTCATGACAATCTCTCGACAACCTTCTCTATCATTCATTGCCCCAGGGAGGTCCTCTGCACAGCATCCAGTATCCGCGCAGAGTTAGTCAATGTAGGTCCTTGCTGGGCGGACCACATTAGCATGTCCATGTGTTGACTTCCACAGGAGAACGTCGCTTATGAGTTCATCCTTGCAACTCCAGCAGTGTCCAGCATGTTTGATCCGTCTCACTCGGATGGTTTGTGAGATAGGGGGCAGATGGCCATACAACTGTTTCCTTGTGGGGTGCTGTTTCCATGACTTGTTCAAGACTGCATGTAGCATTCTTGTGCAGCTCCCATCTAGCTTATTCTCAAGGCGCCTCTTTAGGGCCCAAGTGGTACAGCCATACAGCAGCACTGATATAACCACAGCTTGGAAGAATTGTCTTTTTAACTTGTCAGTGAGATCGGATTTCCATATGACTGATAATCTGTTTATAGCCGACCATGCCTTTCCTATTCGTGTATTAACATCGCTTTCTGTGTATGAGATATTACTACCTAGGTATGTGTATTGTTCTACTGGCTTTAGAGGCTTACCGTCGAGAGTGGAGATATCTCCTTTCTTTTTGAAACACATGAACTCAGATGTTCTTTGCTGCCTTCTCCAGGCTATGTAGTAGTGTCTCGGCCTGTGCTAGTGTATATGCAAGAAATGCTAGGTCATCTGCGTAGTCTGCATCTGTGATAGTCTGTGCGGGATATCAGCTGCTTCTTGCCTTTTTTTTTTTTTAGTGTGAGACCTTTTTCTTTTATGGTATCTAATGATGTTTGGAGTGCCTAATCTAGGCATATTATGAATATATATGGTGCTAACATATCTCCTTGTAGGACTCCAGCTGCTATGTCAAAGAAATCTGTGTCCATCAGGTGAGCGTACCATTGCTTTAGTGTCTTTGTAGAGCATCATTATAGCGGTAACCATTTCTTTGGGGAGACCGTATGCTAGTATTTGTTCCATTTTCCCTCTGTGTATGGAAACAAATGCCTTGGAGAAATCTACGAATAGCAGCGTTGACTCCAGATTCTTTGCTTTTACTCCTATGATTCGACGAATAGTCAGGATCTGAGAGGTTGTGGAACAATTTTTGCGGAATCGGTGTTGGTTTTTCCTACGGGATTTTTCAATTTCGGGTCGGATGTGATTAAGAAGAAGGACATTATATATCTTAGCAGCAATAACAATAAGAGTTATGCCTCTGTAGTTCTTAGCGATTCCGACGTCGCCCTTTTTGGGGAATGGGGGGATGCAGCCTTTCGTCCATTTATCTATTTTGTCTATATACTGCATTGCATAGCCTAAGCAGTATGTCATTGATCTTTCTTATCTTCCATACCTGGGGGGGGGGGTATTTCGTCAGTTTTTCTATCTTTTAGTTTCCCTAAGACTTCGTTGAGTTCTTCTGTTGTAAAATCTCCTAGTCTGATGTCTAGTTGTCTGTCTACAATTTTTTGGTTATTATTTTCTATGATTTTAGGGGGGTTCCCTGGAAGTTTCTGGAAATGGTCTTTCCACTTCTGAAGTCTATTTTTGGGGCTGGTTGCCTTTAACTTTGATCTAGAAGAACTTTTCCTACAACTAATTTCATTTACTGTTTTACTTATTTCCCGAAAGGGTGCATATTCTTGTTAGTAACAATAATGTAAGTTGTGTATCAACTCGTACCTTTGTTTATTACCTGTATGATGGGATGTTTCAAAGTTCACAATCTATTCACCTCAGAACTCATTTTATTCATATAAAGTCCTGCCTACATAAATACACACAATTGCCCTTTATATATGTATAGATAGATAACAATTTTCATGCTAAAACTTTCGCTCATGTTCCGTAGTAAATATTTAAAGGTAAAATAAAACATTGATTCCTTGACTTCGATACGAACTTTGGTTAGTTAGTTGGTTGGATTTTACGGCATGTCAATCCTTGTCGGGTTATTTTATGCCAAAGGCATTTTGTTATATTCATTCCTGATAGGTATTCAATTTTTTTAAACTTTTTTAAACTCACTTTTTTTCTATTTAATGGGTCTTTAACAGGTACCACTGCTTCGGGTCAGAGTGGACCTGGGAATATATGTGATGTTGGTTGGTTGGTTGTTTTTTTCCGGCCTGTCAACCCATTGGATCATTTTATACCGAAGATGATTTGAAATTAATTCTGTTTTCTTACTTTGTTTTTCCAGATTCAGAATTTCCTTCTGCATTTTTGGCAGGGCCTCCCAGAACATTTGCTGCCGTTGGTAAAGAACCAGGTGATTGTGGACATCATTTGCATCTGTGATTCCATACTTTATAAGGTAAGAAACAAAAATGGAATGACTAGTTTTTCATACCTTGATCCTGGCCTTCTGAATTAATTTAATATTTAATTTTTGTCTTGAATGCCCCAGCTATTGATTAACTAGTACCACTACTATTTTTTATAAGGATGGACTTGGCATTAAATAGCCCACAAAGGTTGATATGGCATTAAATAAATAAATCCAATCTGTGTTCGAGCTCATGTAATAAAAAAAAATCGTCATTTTTTCTTTTTTCTTCGTTTTTTTTTTTTTTTTTTTTCTTTGATCAGGCTCATTCTATTTGGTTTCTTTGTTTAATGGCATATCAACCTTTGTGGGATATTTAATGTTAAATTGTAGAAGAACAGTAGTGATACTATTTAATCCATAGCAGGGTATTCTACTTGGAAGATGTGTGTAAGCAGTCAATACATTTGTATATGATATATATATGAGAGAGAGAGGGGGGATACATACACCCAACATAAATATACATAAAACACATACACACACAAAAAAACTCATCAGAACAGAAAGTAAACCACAAACACACAAATTCATCAGAACAGAAAGTAAATTACAAACACACACACACACACACACACACACACACACATGACCTATCAAAAATCTAACAAACAACATCAGAAGAAGACAATTTGGCTATTAATATAAACAAATAGATAACTATAAAATTCCAAGACCTTAAAATTAAGATCTGCCACCCAGGAACACACACCTGCTAAAACACAGATGTTACAAATTAATTCTCTCTACACACCCACCAAACAGGAAGGGAGAGTTGGATACGTGAGTATATATATAAGTAGAAGTAAAGTCGTCGGGGTGGCCTAAAGTCGGTATCAGCCAATCAGCGAGGGAGTCTATCCCCTTTTCACTAGCGCTAAACCAAGGAGATTGTTTTTTGGCGTCTGAGGCGTAGCGCCACACATACCATCAGCTCCTTATTTTACCGCACATATCCATGTGCTACTCATACGCTAAGTTGGATTCGGACAAAATATGGTTAATTAACACCTAAAGAAGATCTGAAACACGTGTCGCAAATATAAAATAATAATAATAAAATTTTTTAAACATAATCCATTTTGCGCGTCTTTTTTATTATATATATATATATATATATCGCTCTGCTAGCGGGCTCAGAATACGCTAACTGTATCCCCGGTAAAATCTCCACCACCCACCCACTGAAAATGGGGTGCCCTGGGTATGACACGAAAAGTGTACCTGATAACGAGGCTCTGTTGAGTGCGAAGCATCCCTTCATTGCCATTACTCCCAGGTCAACTTTCACCCGGGGTGGTAATTATGGACCAAAAAATTATTCATATTCGATAGGACCGTGTAGAAAAAAATACTCTTAAGAAACCACACAAAAAATGTAAATATGAACTAAGTAGTCCATATGGAGTTGACATGCCGTTAAACCAAACCAAACAGAAAATAATGATGATAATAAATATCAAGAAAACAGTTCATTATTAAAAAAAAGAGAAAATGTTTATTTACAAAAAATGATTGAAAGAAAATGAATAAAACCTTGTTCATTTTCAATTTTCTTTCTTTTCTAAGCAATCAGATTTTCCAGACTTTAAAGATTCAAGCTACACAATCTTCCACATTAGCTTTGTGCAGATTTTAAGTAAATAGGAAATTTCTATCGATCTAATTAAACCTGTAGTTTATTAATGGTTTTCAATAATAAACTTATGTGTCTCTTTCTTTATTTTCTTTTGGTGAAAAAGGTTTTAACAGAAGTCCTGATACCCGCCACGATGCAGGAAATGCCAGAAACGTAAGTGATTTTTTTTCTTTTTTTACCGGGAATATATATATATATATATATATATATGAGAGGTATCCAAAACATGGTAGTAAGGGATGATTCTATATGTGATTTCTAAGATATACTGTATTATTACTGTATGATCCAGTATGTATAAATACAGTGAATCTTTAAATCACTAAAAAGAGCTCAGTGTATAATAAACTTTTTAGATTATATACAGAGCAATATTTATCTTAGAAAGGAAGGAAAATTTATTTCGACCAAAATTGGGGCCTTTATAAATCTAAATTGATTTAATATACCTCCCCAAAATTTCGTCTCATCAGATGGTAGATCAAGATAATTTGAATTGCATAACTGAAAAATGTACTTCTCAAAAAAAATTTAAAAAACAAAAAGAATTTTGGTCGAAATAAATTTATTATGGAATTACGGTGTTGAGTTTTTCCTTCCTTTCTAAGATATATATATATATATATATATTGGTTTGCTGGTTGGTTTTGAAGGCTATCACAATGCAAGTGTAAAAAAAAAAAGAAGGTAACTGTGGTGTTGTTTGTTAACCTGTGGTTTATCAATATTTCGGGATAAAAATCCCATCTACAGGAGATTACTAAAACTGAAGTTGTTGCTAGTGGCTGTTCATTTGTTCTGTCTCATGTCTTCCAAATTCTGGGAGGGGGGTGCTTGTTTATGTGTATGCTTGTAAGTGTGTGTGTGTGTGTGTGTGTGTGTGTTTATGTTTCGGTTCATTAGTTGTTTTTTTTGTTAATTATTCCAGATTTGGCTCGATCTCTAAGCCTGTTTTTTTTTTTTTTGTTTACTATCAGGACCATATGATCTCTTTTTTATTAATATGTGTCTTAGATTAACGTTTGATATATATATATTGTGTGAGTGTGTGTGATTATTAGATTTCTACTGGTACAAATCTTACCTCTGACCTGTACAAAAGTGCCGGGGAGTGACATTTTGACCCTTGACAAGGCGCACATATACTACACTCTAATCCTAGCAGAAGTTAGAGACAGATGAACGAAGAACTAACAAAAACCGAAAAGTCACAGTTTGCATTATATAGTCTTATTTTGTAAATACTGCTTTAAAAAATATTGACTTGAAGCCCTAAATATTCAATTCGGTTTTTAGGAAAATATTACCCTAGTCCGTAAAAATACTGCCCTAGTCCGTAAAAATATTACCCTAGTCCGTAAAAATATTGCCCTAGTCCGTAAAAATAAATCCTTTTATACGACAGATTGTATAATTCCATATTTTATTCTTATGTTATCTTTAAAGTAATTTTTATCTACATCTAGAAGCGGCTATCCAGTGTCGCCTAAGTAGAGGTGGGGGCAAAAAATACGTAGAGTATTGATTTGTTTACTTTTGAGGTTTATAAATGCTGGACATTTCAATGAAATTTCTATGTATATTTTAATTTTTCAATATCTTCGAATATAAATCAAATCTTTTTCACAAAAAGCATGAACTGGTGATATTTGATATGCATATATAAATTTACTTTGTTGTTAATTGTTTTATTTTTGTAGTTTCATCTGTACATACATACATACTGCCTTTTATATATGTACTAGAAGCAGCTATCCGGCATTGCCTGGGTAGAGGGGGATGAAAAAGTTAGTCTAACAGATCCATTGATTATTTTGGTCTTCCATAATTGATTTGTTTATGTTTTAATCACGAACGCTACCAATAACTTTCCGTTCTCTTACTATTCAAATTCTAATTTTTAGATATTTTCATGAATATAAATCAAATCTTCATTTCTTTGCTCAAAAAGCAAGATCTCGTCATTGTAAATGTGTATATCTATTTACTTTGCCGTTAATTGTTTTATTTTCGTGATTTCCTCCGGACATACACACATACGAACTCTCATTTATATATGTATAAATAGATAGATAATTGTCAATATAAACGTGTCTGTGTTAATTTTTTTTTTTTTTTTCGTATTTTTGTTACGGTGTTTATAAATATATTTTAGGCTGATGTGCGATATTAGAAATTTCGCCAAACATTGGGAGAATTGGTTGTCGTCTGCTCTCGAGAATCTTCCTGAACAATTGTCGGAACAGAAACTTCCAGTCGCACATCGTTTCTCTCAGTCACTCAAACGGCAGACGTCTTTTCTTCATTTAGCCCAGGTAAGAATTGACTCTTTTTATGCAGATTTTTTTTTAATTCTCACATTTTGCCGCGCCAGCATTTTTACGTTCTTGTCAAGATTTCAAAATTTCTATATATTAATACTCGTGTTCCTTAAAAGTACGACCGTTATCATCTTGCAACACCATCTGGTTAAAAATGATACCGTCCAAGATGAAATGCAAAAATGTAAATCCTGATTATCTGGTGTTGCTTATCCGCCGAATTCTTAGTTCTTATGAGTGTTGTCAGCTCAGCTAAATAATGGACCATTTCGAAGGAAAGGGACACGCTACACAGAAAAAATATAAAAAGAAAGAGGGATGAGCGCGGAAGCGATAACGCTAATCTGTTTCAATTGAACATAATGAAAAGAAGGAAATAAAAAAAAGAGTGAGAGGGAGTTAAATCAAGATTACTATACTTTTTACATATTGAACTTTTGCAATAGCTCTCGGAAGATTAAGGAACAAGAGTATTAATATATAGATTGGTGTTAGCTACTGAGTTAACACTGTTGGGTTCAAAGAAGTATAATAAAGTTAATTATTGTTAGTTGAACAAACAACTCTGACTAAGGGTATTAAATACAACAATGGGCTTTAATACATGACAGCACATGGAGAAGCATTTATACAACGAGATACATAAGAAACAACATGGTAGATATATAAGTAACACATACATGAGACAAAATACAACATGGAAGTATAACATAGATACATAAATGTACATGTAAAAGATATGAATAGTCCATAAGACAAAGTCACTTACTGACGTAGTGTTGGGGGATGAAACCCCACACACAAGAAAGGTGTCGACCAAAGTGTCTAACCCATGTGTGTTCGTTTAGTCACCGAGAAGAAAGAGGATTCAAACTTGGCGCTTGCCTGCTTAAATAGAGCGCCTGGTGAGGAAAAACAGAAACACAAGGGAAGATAACTCTTCCAGCCAAACAGGGGTAGATAACCCTACAACACCACGTTAATTCTTATAGTAGCCAAATAATTGTTATTCAAATTTCAGACGGCGAGGCCAGTGTTGTATGATGTTCACATGGTCAATCAAATGATAGCCGATGTGGACCGAGTTGATCTGAGCTGCATCGGCAGTCAAGCTCTCTACACAGACACAGATTGTGAGCATGACATGGAATTAAACGCTGAATGTAAGTACAAACAAAATTCGGTTATTTCCTATAACTCCAACATAAACAAAGGGGAACCACTCTTGACTGATAAATTATTTATTTATTTATTGATCTACTAGGAAAAAAGAAGATAGGGTTAGTTTAATGGGAAAATAAGTAATTTATCAGTCAAGGGTGGTTCCCCTTTGTTTATGGTAGACTTATAGGAAATAACCAAAATTCTTTATATTGTAGCTAGAAGTTGCTACCCAGCGTTGTCTGGGTAGAGATAGGGGAGGGAGAAACTTGGTGTATTGATTTGTTTACTTTTGAGATTTACAAATGCTGGACATTTTTAAGTAGAATTTCAATGCTATTTCTATGTATATTTTGATTTTTAAATATCTTCGAATATAAATGAAATCTTCATATTTTTTGCACAAAAAGCAAGAACTGTTGATATTTAATGTGTATATGTACTTACTTTGTCGTTAATTGTTTTATTCACGTAGTTTCATCCGGACATACATACATACACACCAACTGCCCTTTATATATGTAATAGAATCGGCCACCCAGCAACGTCTGGTTAGAGCGGGGTAACCCTGATGTATTCATTTGTTTACTTTTGAAATTTACAAATGCTGGACATTTTTAAGTAGAATTTCAATGCTATTTCTATGTATCTTTTATTTTTTAAGTATCTTCCAATATAAATCAAATCTTCATAATTTTTGCACAAGAAACAAGGACTGTTGATATTCAATATATATATATATATATATATATATATATCTTATTATAATGGAGATTGTGTGTTTTTCTGTCTGTAACCGAAACTATATTACTACTCATGTCACAATTTCCTTAGTTATTAACGACACATTCTCCATGATTCTAGTTCTATTTAAACCTCAATTAATAATAAAACTGTTTGACATTATTAATACTGTTGGCCTTACCTAAATACTAATAATATGCAATTGTATTTATATATACAACAAAATACCAGTTTTCAGAGTAAACGTAAAGCTAATTTGCATATTGATATTAAAAAAACTGATTTTAATAAAAATGTGCTTGGTATTATTGATTTCTAATTGTTTGGTTTTATCTTAATGAATATGAGTAAAAATCTCTTCAATAAATCCTAAAAGAAATTCATTAACAAGAAGAAATAACTGTAAATTTATTCTTTACTAAATAGTTAAACTAGGAAAATTTAGCATTGAAAAACGGAAGTGATGAAAGAGTAAGTTTCAGTTGTTCTATTTTCCGATTATACCCCCTCCGTTTCAAATCTTTTTATCTGAATTCTTAATTAGTTTCATTAGCCTTTCTGATTCAATATAATATTTTATTACATTAAAACTTAAATACTTGCACCCGGAGGGTGCATATATTTGCTAGTATATATAATGTGTATGCGTGAGAGAGTTTTATAATTTGTTTGAAGCATTGTATATTGGATTGGCGGTTGGTTTTGAAGGTTATCACAATGCAAGTGTAAAGAAAAATAAGGTAACTAGGATGTTGTTCATTTACCTGTGATTTATTTTCTTAATATTTTGGGGTGAAGAATCCCTTTGTCTGAAGGTTGCTGAAAGTTCGGAGCCTTATAGACTATTGCCTGAATCAATCCATTCTGTTGTAGGTTGTAATTGTGTGTTTGTATGTTTGTTTAATAATGTCTTAATCTTGCGAATTATGTGTGTGTGTGTGTGTGCAATAATGTCTGACGAAGGGATTTTCATCCGGAAATATTAAGAAAATAAACCACAGGTAAATAAACAACATCCTAATTACCTCGTTTTTCTTTACACATGCATTGTGATAGCCTTCAAAAACAAAGGTCAAAATAATACATAATGCACGGCGAATTAATAAGAACAATTTTTATTTGCCTGAGCAAACTTAATAGAATAGAAATACAGAAACAAGAAAGAAGATTATACATATTTGTATAAGGGAAAAGTTCTAATATGTAGATGAGTCTTTCGTGCAGATAAATTTCTTGAGATCGTTTAAAGAAAGTTAAACACTTACATATTGAGCATGTTCTCGTGTGCTTGCTGAGCGACACGAGTCTGTAGGGACGAGAAGCCCCCTGTTACGTAGACAGGGGGCGCATTGCATGTGTTAACTTGTCGAGGCTTTAAGGTCGAAGAGGAATTTTGATTTTGGCGTCTCTGTTTTTATAAGGCTACTTACCACGCCATCTAGTGCCTAATGGGAGGAACGTAGTAAGTAAAGAGTATAATTTCTACAAAACCAACCTCTGAGGCGTCCTAGTCGAAGGCAATAGCATGGCTGATGAAGAGCAACAGATACTACTCTTTGATCCCAACTAAAAAGTCCGATCCGAGCTTCTGCCCTGTCGACTAAGGTAAAACAATACACCGACTGCACCTCTGCAAATGGGTAAAATCCCCCAAATAGGGCCACCTGTTGGCCATTGGTGGCGAACTGTGATGATTAAGGACAGGATCTTGGTGGCTGAGCAGTCCATAACATGCAACACTGCACTTTAGCCCTTACGCAGGTATGTACTTAGGTACGTCCTGGGTATGACGTTAAACTATATCTGATAGCGAGGTTCCAATTCTGGAGCTCTGGGGAATGTGGAGTACTCCTTCATTACCATAACTCCCAGGTCCACTCTAACCCGGAGTGGTAGTACCTGTTAGGGTCTCATCTATGGGTTTAATAGAAAAAGATGATTTTGAAAAAAAGATGTTTTAAAAAAATTGAGTACCCATCAAGAATGAACAAAACTTCTTCGGTATAAAATGACCCAACAAAGGTTGACATGCCGTAAAATTCAACCGACAGAGCGCACAGATACTACTTTCAGTATAGTACCGGTTGAGACATAGATTGGTTTGGTTGTTTTGTTTTACGGCGTATCAACCATTTTCGGGACATTTAATGCCGAATCAAGTTATTTTGATATCCAGTTGTTCACAGTACTTGATCTTACTTAAATGGTCACCCATCTAAGTATTCAACAGGCTCTTCTCTGCTTAACTTCGGTGATCTAGCGGGAACCGAAGCTTTCAATGTGACTTGATCGTAAGCCTTGAGACTTAGATAATAACGTTACTTTTAATTAGAATGATGACTGTAATATTCCGGTATTTTTCTGCTGGAAGGAAAGAAGGAAGGGAGGGAGGGGGAGGATAAACCGAAAGAGATAAAGAAGAGAAAACAATAAAAAGGAAGAGGCTGAGTAAGTACCCATCAAGAATGACTAAAACAAAACCTCTTCGGCATAAAATAACCCAACAGGGGTTGACATGTCGTAAAATCCAACCGACCAACCAACCGGGCCGAGCATAGATCCTTGGTAGAGCGCACATATATTTTTGTATAGTACCGGTTGAGACATAGATAATAACGTTATTTTTCATTAGAATTATGACTGTGTGTAATATTCCGACATTTTTTCTGCTGAAAAGAAAGAATGAATGAATGAATGAAGGGAGGAAGGAATGAATGATGAATTGAAAGAGGAGAGAAAGAAGAGAAAACAAGAAAAGGGAAGAAAAGTGATAAAACCAAAATTGTCCTATAAAACAACGTTACAGAACTGGAGACATAGAAAACCAATTTTGAAAATGAATATTTTTTTCCCAGTTGTGTATCTAATTGACCTTTTCTGACCACTTTGATGTTTTCTCTTTTCCTCGACCCTCAAAGGTCAGTCGACAAAAATCGTCCATCGGCCACATAGAATGAAGTGGAAAATAAGGACTGATCATGTCCCTCGTGTCCAATCGCATCTAAAATATCCACCCCTGGGGGTATAGGGAGCGTCGAGAACACAGGGGTGGGGTTTGTTTGTTTGTTTCCGGATTCTCCCTTGTGGAAATTCTGTGCGAATGGACAAGTCAAACATTTGAAAAAAAATAAAGACACGGTAACAGTTTGGTAAATAACATTGGCTACTTTTGAAATAACAAACTCAATAACAATTCTTTATATTTTGTTTATTGAATATTCAATGAAAAACAAATGAAGAAAAAAAAACCTACCTCTGTCCCAAAAATAATTATCATCATCCCTAATAATAAATGTGTGTGTCAGTATGTCACATGTTTTCAACTTATCTCTTAGAGGCCGTAGCTCAATATATCATACCATTTTGGAATCAGACCGACTCCGTGAGCAAATTAAAAGGACCATATGACCTTTAGGCACCCCTCTTGCGATCTCGATTCATAAGGACATTTGTCTTCATTTACACCGTCAAAATCTGGTTGTTTGTTAACAGACGATTTTTAGAGTGTTTTTTTTTTAATTATAAAACTAACTCCTAACCCTAACAAACAACCGGATCTTGACGGTGTAAATGAAAAAATCGAGATTGCAAAAGGGGTGCCTAAAGGTCATATGGTCCAATTAAAAAAAGCGAAACGTAAACAGCCTCATCCAGAATTTGAACTCAGATCGCTGATTCCATTTACTACGATGTTATTGTTCTACATATCAACAAAGATGACGTCATAGACTAGGTATACCCAATTTGTCGAAAAATCCGTGTTATTACCAAACAAATTTAGACCCCTGTTTCAGAAAAAAATACCAAAAATCAGCGACTTATCCGATTTTAATTAAATTTTCAGTGTTGATTTATCAATGAATGAATTTTATAATGCATCAGTTATTTTATGGTGGTTTGTACATGTATGCATTTGGTATATAGTTATAACCAAACCTCCATAAGATCGAACAAGTAAGAAAAGAAAGACAAATATTCAATGAAATAATAAATAAACCATTGTATTCAAATGGATTTTAGATAGACAGGATGGAGACAGCTTCATTTAAGGATGGTCTGTTTGATAGCAACAGGAAAAATCTTCGCAGCGAGTGACATGGAGTCGTTAGGTGGATGTTTTTTATCTGCCTTCTTAACCGAAACCAGCCCTATTTATCTAATCCCTTCTAAAACTTCTTATTTATGCACGAAGGCCTCTGATTCGTCCAAAAATATTATTTTTATTTTTACTTTATACTTGCGCCGATCCCATGCGCAAATGCCTATTTTCGTCATTCTTATTTTTGCTTTTGGCGAGTAAACTTCCAGCTTCCTTTATTATTCGAATTGCTATAATTTTATTTCAAAACTTTCTGATTTTTTTCAGGTCACTTAACTTTGACCCTCCTTATTTTGGGGGCGCAAAATATCGGTGGGATTATATATGATTGAAATTAATTACAGTATAAATAAAAAGACAAAAGACCGAAGGTGTGAATAAAAGAAGAAAAAATTAAGGATGATACTCTGGTAAAAATAAGTACCGAAAATCGGGAAAATAATAATTTAACTGGCTATTATCTTATAAAAGAAAAAATTATACATCAATATTTGTTCTGTTTAAAAGGGGAACGCTAAATTTTCAATAGAGTTTTTCGACAAAAAATTATTAGAGATTGATAAAGTAAAGTAATTATTAAAAAAAATGTTTTTGGAATCTAATAATGACATTTTAAACTTAACATCATGATACTCATATTTTAAATGAATTTGGTATATCAATTTATCATAGCAGAAATACCTAATTAAATCAGAAAGTTTTGAAACAAAATAACTGATGCATTATAAAATGTATTCATTGATAAATCAACACTGAAGATTTCATTAAAATCGGATAATTCCCTGATTTTTGGTAAATTTTTTTAATCGGAAGGGTTACATTTATTCATAAACACGGATTTACGGCAACTATGGCGGCCATGTTAAGATATATTTGAGCAGAATTGACCGAAAAAATAATTTAAAATGTATTAAAAATAAATTACATACCCTTCCCCCTTAAACAATACCTTTCAAAAATGTATTTTTACACGGAGGGTGTTTTTTGTGTTTTGTTTTTTTTGTGTGTGTGTTTTGCTAGTTTAAAGAATTTTATGTAACCATTTACCATTTCTTTGGTGCAGTTCTTCAAGAATTCAAAGAACTTTTGCGGAAACAAGCGACTGTCGAAGCTTTCACAGAATGGTTGGATGTGGTTGTAGAACAGAAAGTTGTCAAGGTAGGGTTAACAGCTTCTTTTTTTTCTATATGTTTTCATTTCTTTAGATAAATGGTTTCATTAAAAATAATAAATTTGCTTAAACGTCCACCCGTTCACATGTTTGCTCATCTATATACTCTCCCCATAGCCAAGTGGGATATTCTTCCATCCTCCCCCTCAACCAAGTGAGATATTCTTCTACATCTTCTCCCCGCAGTCAAGTGGGATACTCTTCCCACCTCCCCGTCAACCAAGTGAGATATTCTTCTACATCTCCTCCCCGTAGCCAAGTGGGATATTCTTCCATCACTCCTCGACCAAGTGAGATATTTTCTACATCTCCTCCCCGTAGCCAAGTGGGATATTCTTACATCCCTCCTCGACCAAGTGAGATATTCTTCTACATCTCCTCCCCGCAGCCAAGTGGGATACTTTCCACCATCTCCTTAAATCAATTGGAATACTCTTCTACATAGGTATTGCTTCTTCAGATCAAACTGTGTCCAACTCCGATGGAATTGTCTTGTGCTAACTTCATCTGACCTCCCTAAGTAATTCAATGGATAAAGACTCATACAAATTATATGTTGAGAAAGATTATTTTCTCTTCTTTTCAACCATATGGACATTTTTAAGATTGGACTATAAATAGGCGATAAATTCCGAGCTGAACGACTTACAAAATTTATTCACTGAAATTGAATTTCACTGCTGTAACAAAAAGTCAGACAGGGGACAATGTTTTATCATCAACAGGAGTTGATATACGGACAGTTTCGCAAATTGGGTGATTTTGGCTTAATTAATTAATTATATCCCTTAATCAGTAAAAATCAATAACCAAATTTGACGTGTTTCTTAGTTAGAAGGATATTAATATGTATGCAAGATTTCGAATCAGTGACCTCCCGTTTTGAACTTATCCGTCGACACGTACATACCAAAAACTTAGTCTTATATATTTAGATATATATATAATGTGCGTAAGTAACATGGTAGATATAAATTATTGTATATTGGTTTACTCAGAGGATCCGATGAGCTTTGAAGTTCTAAACTCCAACAACATGTTGTTGAGGGCTGAAAAGAAAAAAAGAAAATGAGCCCCGAAGATTCATCGGTACCAGCAATACCGTTATCCACAACTATGAAGTGATATCGCAGTTTCAGTAGATTAATATTTTTAGTGATTCTTTTTGTTTTCTTTTTAATTGCTTACTTGAATGTCAATCCTAAATTTCTTATTATTTATGAAATTTGGAACTGATACATTTAGTTCAGCACCAAATATATTTTACTACTACTTCAACGTAGTAGTAAAATATATTTGGTCTGTTCTCTTTGAATACCTAACTTCTACACTCTGGGCAAGGGGATAGCTGGTCTCATGCCCACTAGATTGGTCTCTTCCTCCTTAAATGTTTTTTTTTTTTAATTGCTTACTTCTATTTCTATTCTGAATTCCTTTGTGGATTAAACTTTGAAATTCGGAACTGATATTTTGGTTCAGAAGTTGGAATACCAGTAAAATATATTAGGTCTGTTCTCTTTGAATACAGGATTTCTACTGTCTAGGATGGGAATAGCTGGTCTCAGACCCACTAGATTTGGGTTGAACAATAGGGAAAAGTTTTTCTATGAAATGATGACACACTTGAAAAGGGTAATTTTATTTTTTGACGTGATGAAAAACCCTGAGACTGTTACAAGAAATGTTGAATGTATTGAAGTATACATAATTGCATTTACAAACAAGAGTTTGTTTTTTTAATATATTAAGTCTGTTCTCTTTGAATACCGAACTTCTAACGCCAAGACAGGGGATATCTGGTCTCAGACCTACTGGATTTTAACTGGTACAATAGGGAGAAGTTATTCTAGGAAATAATGACACACTTGGAAAGGGTGATGTTGGCATCCTTCCGTCTACGAGAGACGATGGAGTAGTGTCCAATTATTCTATTGGAACTACGTAGCCTGGGCGGGTTGATATGGAAGATGAGCTGTTGCCCAAGCAGCAAATCCCCCTCTCCACACTGCTGCTGTGATCCAAAGGTAAGGTAAGATTCCAATGCAGTTTGGCAGCGGTAGTGTCGCAGGAGTTGGTGGGTAACACTGGAGTTCAGCTTCACACCACCTTAGGGAGACCGGCTCCGGATTTGTTTTCGGGATTTACTCCCCTAGCTTTTCCTTGGGATGAGGTAAAGCCGTTAGGCAGCGGAGGTTTTATGTCGGACTTTTCCTTGTCCTAGATGGGTTGCCGACCAAGGCTAAGGAATCCCTTCTAACTCCTTTGGGGATTTATGCGAGTAGCAAGTACTCCAATCTTACTACTATCTGTGTGGATAGCCATAGGGTCCCTTGGAGCTCATCCCACCTTTTGAATATTTATATTTTTGAAAGGGTAATTTTAAACGTGTTGAAACACCCTGAGGCTGTTACAAGAGATTTCAAATGTATTGAAATATATATAATTGCATTTACAAGTGTTTTTAAAAAAATGTTTTTTTCTCTTTTATCTATGTAGCCCAGCAAGCAAAATGGACGATCTTTTAAGAAACGTGCTCAAGAATTTCTTCTAAAATGGTCATTTTTTGGTGCCAGAGTCATGCACAATTTGACCCTTAGCAATGCGCAGAGTTTTGGTAAGTAGATTCTATATTTATCATTGACATTCTATTTCTGTGAAGAAGTGGCAATCACCATATATATATATATATATATATATAATGACCTACATGAGTCAGACACTATCTATCAAGATTTCACCCGAATGATTCAGGATAATTCAACTGAAGAACCATTCGGGTGAAACCTGGGTAGATAGTGTCTGACTGATGTAGGTCCGTATAATTATGCTCTTCTTAGAGTATTGAGCACTTTTTACATAAATAATGGTCTTGGAGTCAATGACGCCTGTTTATTGACAGTTGTCGCCTATGCGATCTTCAGACCAAGATCGCATAGGCGAGAAACTGCCAGTAACTAGGTGTCATTGACTCCGTGTCCACGTTACTTTGTGTGTGTGTGTGTGTGTGTGTGTATATATATATATATATATATATATATATTGAAAAGAAAGAAAAACGTGTGAGAGAGTTAAATCAAGATTATTATACTTTTTACATATTGAACAATTTGCAATAACTCTTAAGTAAACATATCAAACGTTGTAATAATTAGATTATCATACTGTGGTATATCCACGGTCCTGCACGTTCTTGTTATTAGTAGAAGAGGTTTTAGGGTTTGTTTATTTCTTCTTTTTTTTTTTTTTTTTTTTTTTATTTGCGGGGGGGGTCACCAGTGGGATTTTTTTAATTACAAAATGCTAGAATATTGACAAATTTTTATTGAATAGTGATCAATTGGCTCATATGAATTACGTTCATGAAGAAACTAACAAACACACACACACACGCACACATACGGAGAGTCCACGTGACATGATGGCTAATGTGCTGGACTGCCACATCGTAGTAAGCAAGTTCGAACTCCAGTCGAGCTATTACGTTCACTTTCGGATGAATACCCTTGGGAAAGGTATGAACCCTCTAATCCTCTCAGCTATAGGTTAAATAGTACCACTACTGTTCTTTTACAAGGATGGCTTTGACATTAAATAACCCAGGAAGGTTGATATGCCACTAAACAAAGAAAGCAAACCAACCAACACACACATTGACACTTGAACACACACACACACACATATATATATATAATCCAAAAGTCCAGAAAAAGAAATCTTCCTCACGACACAAGAGTTTTATTTAAAAAACCTGTCGCAGTTTGAGAGCTCAATGTGTGCTCTTAATGTTAGAGTCACAGAGCAAATATATAAGTAAAGGAATAACAAAAGACTTAGATTTAGCATTATAGTCTATTTCATATTTCTATTAATTAGCTCCCTGAAATAGAGTATAATGCTAACTCTCTAAGTCTTTTGTTATTTCTTTACTTATATATTGTCATGCACTGACACCATGTTTCGAAGGATCACATCTCCTCAGCGTAGCTAGACTTAGCAGGTTAACTCTGGTCGGGATAGAAACCCGACCTATTTTCATCAGTCAGGGTTCTTAACCACTAGGTCATCATCAGCCACCTGCAGGCAAGGGGTAGAATTTAACTGATAAATACATACATAGGTATATATATTACACCAACTAGAGAGCTCACGTCCGTTTTATAGGAGGGCAAGACATTATTTGTTTAGTATTTATCTGATTTCTAACTCTTGAGCGTTCATGAATCAGTGGGTGTTTTATTCGAGGGGGGGGGGCTCCTTTCAAAATATTTCGCATTCCCCAAAATATCTAAGGTGTGCAAGGCGAGTTTATTTTACCAGTAAAAAAAAAAAATGAAATTATTTATCTAACCTTTTTTTACAAACAGATAACAATGTAATTGAGTAGTTTGTAACTTCTTCCGCCCTCGTATCACGAAATTATCTTTTCTTAGCCTCACCTTTTTTTTTTTTTTTTTATTTCCGATGTCTCATATACCTTTTTTTTCATTTCCTTTCTCTCTGTCTCTCATTTGCAGCCTCTGTTCATTTGATTCGGATGTTAATGGATGAATACGTTCTTTTGGCCGTTGAATCTCAGATGCACGACGAAAAAGATGCTGAATTACAGATTATTTTAGACCGGCACATGAAAGCAGGTAATATTTCTCAAGAAATGCTTTCATTCACTTTTTTTTTCTTTTCTTTTTTTTTTCTTTTTTTCTTTTCTTCTTTTCTTTCTTTTCTTTTTTTTCTTTTTCTTTTTCTTTTTCTTTTTCTTTTTCTTTTTTCTTTTTTTTCTTTTTTTTCTTTTTTCTTTTTCTTTTTTTTCTTTTTCTTTTTTTTCTTTTTCTTTTTTTTCTTTTTCTTTTTTTTCTTTTTCTTTTTTCTTTTTCTTTTTTCTTTTTTTTTTCTTTTTTTCTTTTTTCTATTTTTCTTTCTTTTTTCTTTTTTTTCTTTTCTTTCTTTTCTTTTTCTTTCTTTTTTCTTTTCTTTTTTTCTTTTCTTTTTTTCTTTCTCATTTTGTCTTCTTTTATTTTCTCATATTTTCTGTCTCTTTTCTTCTCTTAGCTTAATCAGTTAAGCATTCGACTTGTAATCACAAGGTTCCGGGTTAGATACCGGCCCGCGCCAACTCTGCGCATGAGTAACACAGGGATCTGTGCAGTAAAGTGAGGAGTTGATGAAAGGTGTGGCGCTCCACTTCAGACACTAAAAAAACTATCTCCTTGTAAAAAAGGGATAGACTCCTTTGCTATCTGGCTGATACTGACTTTAGGTCATCCCGACAACTTATATATATCAGTCTGCGCGCATCTACCTACCCATCGATTTATCTATATAAATCCATCTATCTCAGTTTGTTCTTATCTCTCTATCCATCTCAGTCTATTTACGTAAATCTAATTATCTATCTATTCATCTTGGTATGTTCACATATACAAGGGTGAGTAAAAAAGTAATGCCATTTTGTTTAGGACATGTATAATTACCAACACAGGGACATGTATTATACATCAAAATGAAGCTGGTCCTCTGTGGATCACATCCCTACTTCTCCACATAGTTTCTCTCAATAGCAATGTTCCTCCTTTGAATGAGAGCATGTATCCATGCCCCGTAAAATTCTGTTGACTGTTCTTTGAGCCACTTCTTCACCACAGATTTCACTTCCTCATCACTGGAATAATGTTTGCCTCTCAAACCCTCTTTTATTGGGCCGAAGAGAGGCAAACATTATTCCATTTCTCGGAATTTTCTATATTTTCTATACTAGCAAAAAATATGAACCCTCCGGGCACAATTATCTAAGTTTTAATGTAATAAAATATATTAGAGTAGAAAAACTAACGAAACTAAATAAGAACGCATATAAAAAGAGTATGCTTAATTTTGTTTTAATTTAATTAACTTCTATATAAAATTATATATAGGATTGCTTTAAAACGTTTGAGAATAAAAAAAAATATTAGGCATCAAAAACACAAAGTAATTATTGAATAAACCTGGTTTTGTTAAAATCTGGAAGCAAATTATCCACACATTATATTATGTAAGACGTTTTTTTCTTAGTGATATATAACGCACATTGCAGGAAAAATCATATTTTAACATGAGCTGTTTTGAGGGAGGTCTAAATCGGCTAGATTTTCGGTCAGACATCGTCAATAAGTAAGATGCTAATTAAGATTAAATCAGGATTATTCAGTAATAAATGATAATATAGCGTAAATAACTAAGGAAATTGTGACGTCAGTAGTGATGTAGTGTGGGATGACAAGAATTTTAATGTTTTGGTTTAAAGGTCTATGGTTATTTCTAGTGCATGTTCACCGGTTTTCCTTTTGACCCCATTATATTTGGTGGTTGCGCTGAAAAGGAATTAAAGGCAAGAAAAGGAAGAGACAAAGACAAAAGGTAGTTTTAAAATTCAGGCTTTATTGGTGGATCATAGCCACCACGTGGAAAGGAAGTTTCTACTTGTCCAGTAATAGTGTCTGGTCCCAGTTAAGACCCTAGGCAAAATGGCAGAGATATTTTCTTGGTGGTAGAAAGCGGAGCCTCTTTCCTGCACAGGCTCGGAGGGTACTTCCTGTCTGAAGGCTCATGGGAGTGTAGCGATGGTCTGCCCCTGCTAGGATGGACTTGTATCCAAAAGGGTTATTTTCCCTTGCCTCCAGGGTTTTTTCGCCACTAGGTGACACTACTAGCTGGGTATTTAAACTCAGCCCGGAAAGCCCCCCCTCTCTCTCTCTCTCTCTCTCTCTCTCTCTCTCTCTCTCTCATCCACAAAAGATGGACTAGACGCGTGGTGTCTCTGTCCATTAAGTGGGAGGCTATCAGTGACGATCATATTCTTTATGAACTCTTTCGTACTTCCAAAGGACTTTCGTCCTATCTGTTTGTATAATATCATGTATGTCATTTTTCACGTGCTCAGACAATAAAGTCTGTATTGTTGTTATGTTGTACTTCTTTGTTCGGATTCATTTATGTATATTTCACCTATGTTAGGTTACTCTGAGCCTTCTAGCATATGATAAGAATCACACATTCAAATCTTATAGGAGATTGTTATTTCTTTCTTTTTTTTTTAATTTAAATTTTATTTTAATTCCCTCAGTAGTTTCGATTACAGACAGACAGACAGACATATAATCTCTATTCTAATAAGATAAGCTTGTATTATTTGCAATATATTTTTCAATGCCAAATTGTTCGTTACTTGTTGTCTCATATAGTAATTCATTATTGAAAATGTTTTTTGCTTTGTTTCTTTTTACTGGCCTGTTTCCAGACGACAAAGGGGTCCGTCCAAATCTGTCATCAAATACACCGGGTACTTGTTTTCTGGCAAACAGGAACGTCAATACACCAAAACATTTCTCTTCGGTCAAACAAGAACAACGTTATCTGGACGTTTCTTCCCAAAGGCTCGATATCGACTATGATGGAATGCAAGCCATTGACCAACATGATCCTTACGCTATGTCGGATCATTTGAACCACTTGTCTGCTATGACACAAGTAAGTAATCTCTCTCTCTCTCTCAAGGGTTTTAATCTTTACGTTTAAAGATTGCTGTGGTTATTTCTGGTGCGTGTTCACAGGGTTTCCTTTTAAACCCATCTTATTTAGTGGTCGCACTGAAAAGGAATTCAAGGGGAAAAAAGAGGCAGACAACAGGTGATTTTAGGATTCAGCCTTTATTCACGAGTCATAGCCACCCCATTGAGGGGAAATGTCTTCCCATCCAGAAATAGGCCTTAAGTCAGAATGGCCGAGATATTATCTTGGTGGTCGGAAGTGGGTCCTTTTTCCTACACATGCTCGGAGGGTTCTTCCGGTCTGAAGACTCTTGAGAGATTGTTAATTTATCTTTTTTTTTTTTAAATTTTAATTCTATTTTAATCCCCACAAGGTCTTGTTTTAATAATTAAGTCTATTAAAATCTCACAAGTTAAAGGGAGATAATTTCTATGTGATAAAAATAAGACTACATTCGTAATTATTTATATCTTAAATAAAATATGTCATTAAGTCTATTAAAATCTCACAAGTTAAAGGGAGATAATTTCTATGTGATAAAAATAAGACTACATTCGTAATTATTTATATCTTAAATAAAATATTTTAGTGTTTAATTTTTGAAAACTTTGGACCATATAACCTTTAGGCACCCCTTTTTGATCTCGATTAAGAAAGGACATGTTTTTCATTTACACCGTCAATATCCGGTTGTTTTGACAAACAATTTTTAGATTTTTTTTTTTCAAATTATCCAATTGTTTGTTAGGGCTAGTTTTATAGTGACAGTGTAAATGAAAAACATGTCCTTTCTTAATCGAGATCAAAAAGGGGTGCCTAAAGGTAATATGGGCCAAAACTTTTATTCAATTTATTGAAAACATTAGGGATATTACAATTTTTTTTAAATATTATTGAATGTATTTTCTACGTGTTTTCTTCAAAACCCGGTTTTATCTTTTTGGGGTAATACTGAAATGACGACAAGTTACGATTATTTTAGTCTTTAAAATTCATTTCTTCAAATGAAGACAAAGTTTTGACAAAAAATATTTTGTGTGGTAAATTTTTATGTTAATCTTTAACTTTTGTTACATGTGAGAGGTTACAGTTCCGAAATCGACCTACCCTACTACACCAGTATTGGTTGACCAGCAAAACCTTACATTTATCAGCTCTGTGAAGTTACTGGGTGCCGTCTAAAGGACTTACCAAGAGCGAGTCAAGGGAATCTGTGCTGTCAGCATCCCTTGATGATGATGATCTCCCTCTCTGTTAGTGTGATTTTCTCCTAATTTTTCACATTTCATTTCACAGGCAATGAATGGCAACGGTCAGATGGTTACCCCACCCATGTCCCCTCGAATTCCAGTTCGGTCAAGCGTCATCAACCCACCGGCTAGCCACAATCCATATTCAGGAACCACTCCGCCAGCAGCAGCTCCTGGTCCTCATGGCTACTCATATTATGGTAAGGTAACCAATAACTACACAAACATCACGTTATCGGTATTAAATGACCCACTGAGGTTGATATGCCGTAAAACAAACCAAACCAAATCAATCACTGGCCTCCAATAATAATAGGAAACTTATAGGATGGAACATAAGAAAAAGATGCGGAAGAAAAACACATACAAAGAAAGATTTAAAAGATAGTGTGATGATTTGTTATTATAGTTATAAAAAAAATTTACAAAAAGAGGCGAGCCTCAAGAAATAATAACTCAGACGATAATGAAATAAGAAAAAAGCAACCGGTCGAATTAAATGAAAGACAAAATAATAGCGAACTCAACAACAACCAAATCTGTAATATTTAATATCTAATATTACTTATGATGTTGAGTAGAGAGAGAAGTAGAAACGTCAACACTAGAAGCTCCAATTGATGTGAAATTGAATTGAAGGGTATATTTTGGAGGTTGTTGATTTTTGATTTTTTTGTGTATTTTTTAAAACATTTTATAGAGGATATCTCCACATAATTAAATTAAATATGAGGAACTTTATCTCTGAATGTTTGAGATGAGGCTTGATAATTAGTATTATCTGCATTATTCGGACTATTGTCCCCATCTTTATTGTTATTTGTACAACGTTTCGGCCGATATGCCCTCCGGCCTTCTTCAGGTATTTCTTGTCGGACTCGGGAACCTTCTTTTCGAACTCGGGAACTTTCTTGTCGTAGTTCCGTGATGGCTCCTGAAGACAACAAGATGGCTCCCGAATACGACAAGAAGGTTCCCGAGTCTGAAAAGAAGGTTCCAGAGTCTGAAAAGAAGGTTCCCGTGTCCAAGAAGGTTCCCGAAGGTTCGAAACATTATACAAATAACAATAAAGATGGGGACAATAGTTCGAATAACACAGATAATACTAATAAAGTACTTTACTTAAAACTGCTTTTATCAGACAATCATGAAAAAGAGGATAGTCTTGTCTATAATCTTTCCTCAATGGACTTTGGCACCAGGGAAGGGGATTTTTCTCTGCAGATGCCCAGAGGGTTCTTCCTGTTTGAGGCCTCCTGGGACATTGTTATTTTTTTTTTTTTTTTTTTTTTGAGGTTTTTGGGTTTAATTTTATTTTTCAATCCCCATATAGTTAGAAGGAAACCAAAATTCCTAAAGTCTTTCTTGTAAGTATGGAATCCCTTTTGTTTTTAGTCTTATGAGCAAGAATCAAGTTTGGATAATATCTATAAAAAAGTAAAAAGTCGTCGGGGCGGCCTAATGTCGGTATCAGCCAGACAGCGAGGAAGTCTATCCCCTTTTCACTAGCGCTAGACCAAGGAGATTGTTTTTTTAGCATCTGAGGTGGGGCGCCACACCTACCATCAGCTCCTCACTTTACCGCACAGATCCATGTGCTACTCATACACTGAGTAGGCAAGGGCTGGTATAGCCGAACGCTCTACTGACTGAGCTAAACCACTTACCCTGTCCTCCATTTTTGTTTAATACCCAAGATAGTGGAGTAGTTCAGAGTGCGGAAGAAAAGACTAATTGCTTTCATTTTCATTTTTTTAGGTAACCACCATGAAACGGCGTACAGTCCCCTGAACCATTCATCCTACAACTACAATAACAATCCATATTGCGGAAACACGACTTACCGCCCATCTCAGACCCAATACACGGCAGCCGGAAGTACTCCCTATTCCAACAAACCAGCTGACATGTTGGACATTGGTTATCCGTACCAACAAGATCCTTTAACCCAATCACAGCACCAGTACGCATGCTCAGATAATTATTATGCATCTAACATTTCTACTTATACCAACATGTCGGGTGCCCAGGGTGGATATCCACCATCGCCAATGCATAACCAGGGTGGAAGTGCTTTCAATGTCGTCCAGATCAACCCAAATTATTCCCAACAATCCACGTACCAAACTTCTGGTAAGTCACTTTTCAGTTAATTCCTATAAATCTAACATTATCAAAGGGCAACCACTCTTGATTGGTAAATTATTTATTTATTTATTTATCTACTAGGAAAAAAGAAGACTGTGTTAGGGGTTAGGGTTAGTTTAATGGGAAAAAAAATAAATACTTTATCAGTCAAGAGTTATTCCACTTTGATCATGTTAGACTTATAGGAAATAACCCACTTTTCTGTCTTTTCCTTCAAAAGATGATTTTTTTTTATTATTGTATATACATATTTAAAAAACCCTCGGCAGGAGGTTTCTTATGTGAAGTTTAACAGGTTTGAATACAGAGTTTTCCTTCTGCGATTTGTTATACATGTTTATGACCTTAGTTTTTCTTTATTTCCCTTGAAAATTGGCCAGTAAAGATACATTAGCCACTTTCACAATCTTGAATCAGACACAAGGAATATCACCCACAGCATGACCTCTACAACAAAATCCAGCTACCAAGACTTTGTTTAAATTTCATTGAGGAAAATGACAATAATCATTTGGTACAAAAGCTGTGATTTTCTTGTTGTTTTTAATCAGCTGCACTCTCACACATTTCCTGATTGGAGAGTTGGGCTGTTAGGCTTCAACACCAACTTTTTCCAAAACAATTCCCTTAGCATTAGAAGAATGACCAAAAGGATTGGCCTTGTATCGAGTACCTAAATTAGCTTTTTTATAATCATTATCGTGCCATCTTTGCTTACAATGATGGTCTTTTAGCTTTCGAGCAGTTCTCAAACCTCTTGGGTTACCTAAGATGTATAATATTCCTTGTAATCCTAGATAGAAAAAAAGTGTAGTTTCAGTAGATACATGTAGCAGAAAGTCTGTAATATTCCTTGTAATCCTTCCCTGTAGGTCTTCATGGCAGAAAGTTCAATTTGCAATTGATTATCAGGACAAATACCAACAACCTTAAATGTATACTATATCGTTTCTCATTGGCCAATTTTTACCAAAAATGTCAGCTGCTGATGTTGGGAAAGTTCATAAATATGAGTGGGAATTTAGCATACATCTTCTCCTAGACTGTTTGCCAAACAAAGGTTAAAAATCCAAGTCTGCCCTATTATTTACCCATAAGAGAGAGAATAGTTGGATGCATATCTTTCCCATGGATATTAGTGCAATGTGAAATGCAAACAGCCTTTTCCAGGATCACAATTATCTAAACATACTTAGCCTTTTTATCTCCATATGCCAAAAATTTATTAAATTGGATGATTAGTTGACAAGTTTTGAAATATTTTGTGTGATCCCTCTTAACGACTGAAATTAGAACCAGAAATTTACGTGATTTAAAGTTTGTTTTAATATTTAAATTTCAAAAGTTTTTTTACTAAACTTTCAATTTACAAAGCTCAAAAATCTACTTAGAATTTATTGAGGGAGGGAAAACATTTTTGATTTCTAAAAAAAATGTAAATAAGATTCTTAAAATTGTTTTCTTGGTTTAAAAAAAAAATTAAAATTGAATGTCATGTTTTAAAATAGAATTTTTTTAAATTACTTTCATTATTAATTTTTTAAATTTATAGGCTCAAAAGAAGAAAACAAATAAAATAATTGTTAGTAAAAAATTTAGGAAGAGGCTATTTAGGTGGAATAGACAAACCTACTTTTATGCTTATTCTACCGGCCCTGTAAATATTTTTATTATGAATGCAAGTAATGTTTAAAATAACAACTCAGATTCAGCACAAAAGTTTATTTATATTTATATTTTGTGAAAGATAAATATACAAAAAATTCTTATAAATGAAAAATATAGATACCGTTAATGACTTTGTTAGCAAACATGAATTTTTACAAAATTTAACAAAAAATAAAAGGAAATAATTTTTTCCAAAGTAGAAAAATGACATTTTCCACTATCAATTGTTAAAACATAAAATTGTAACCCTAACCCTAAACACAACCTAACCCTAACAAGATACCATTTGAAGAAATTAGCTTTTAGACAGATTGTTTTAAAGTTTGTATCACAAAATTGCACAACAACTACTTTTTAAGCAAGTACCTTTTAGATAATCCCAGATTGCTTGTTAACAACGATTTTAATCATTCAGCTTTTAAATTGACAACATAATATTATCCTGTGATTTTTTTTTTTTTTTTTTCAATAATCTAACCCGAGCTCAATGGGTGACCTAACAGGTCACGTCTTTTCTAGTGTATATATATATATATATATATATATGCAACTATTAAACATTGAAAAATGTAATAAGAAGGAATTAGGGGAATGAGAGTTTGATTGAACATCTACTAACCAATAACAGAGCACTCAGTTAAGATCAAACTCTTTACACTATCAGTAGTCTGCAAGGCTAATTAGTGAACCATCTCTCTACACGACCCACACTTAAGAGCACTAAACTATATCTGATGGTGAGGTTCAAGTTCTGGAACGTGAGGAGTACCCCTTCATTACCATCACTTCCACATCCAATCTATGGGTCAAATAATAATAATAACTAGCAAGACCTGTGGATATACCACAATATGATAATTTAATCATTTACAACATTTGATATGTTTACTTAAGAGCTATTACAAATAGTTCAATATGTAAAAAGTTTAATAATCTTGATTTAAAACTCTCTCACTCTTTTTTTTTTTCTTTCTTTCTTTCCCATTGAAACAAATTAGCATTATCAGTTCTATCTTTCCCCTACTCTCTTTCTTTCTTATATTTTTTGTATAGCATGTCCCTTTTCTTCCTTTATAATAAAAATGGAATGGTCCATTATTTAGCCAAGGTGATGACTCTCATAAAAAATAAGAATTCGCCAGATAAGCAACACCAGATAATCAGGATTTACATTTCTGCATTTCACCTTTGATCATTTGGACAGTCACATTTTTAACCAGAGGATGTTGAAAGATGATAACGGCTCTACAATTAAGGAACATGAGTGTTAATATATAGATAGTAATGAAAGTATTCTGTATAGTCCTGTTGTAACCTAACAAAGGTGACTAAATGAGATATAACCAAATGGAGGTTGGAAATGAAATGGAATCTTTATAACATTAACAAAATACAATACTTGCCAGTGGCATGAAGAAGGTAAACTACTGCTAGTAGTATAAGATTATTCAGTCAGCAAAATACTCCTGTATTTATGAGGATTGGGACATACTCGTTAATGTTCATAGGTAGGGTATACAACAACTATGAAAATGCATTGGAAATGGCTTTTACTATGAAAATGCATTGGAAATGGCTTTTACTATCGTAACCTTACAAAGGTTACTAAATGATAAATAACCAAACGGAGGTTGGAAATAAAATGGAATCTTTATAACATCAACAAAATACAATACTCACCAGCAGCGTAAAGAAGGTAAACCACTGCTAGTGATATCAGACTACTCAATCTGCATAATACTCCCGTATTTATGAGAATTAGGACATACCTAATAATGTTCATAGGTAGGCTATATAACCAGTGCTCAGGTGCACTACAACTCACCAAAGGTTCATGTATAATACATAGAATGATGTACTAATCTCAGCCACTCTCTTCCCCACTATAGGTGACGCACACCCAATTTAGCATATTAAGTTAGGCAGTTAGTTACAACAGTATTAATACATGATTCTCATCTATTTTAGATTACTATACCAACTCATCCGGCTACAACCAGCAAACATCAACATCGACAAACAAACCTCTGGTTGAACGCGTTCCAGTTATTCAACACAGAGGCACGGTCAATTCTCAGTACCATTCAGTCGATGTCAACGTCAATGACCCCCTCAACATTTTGGACCAGCCACAGCACCACCTCCACTCTCATTCCCAACCGCATCGAAGCAAAGATGACACTACTCACCTGTACGCCAGCCCATCACCCGTCTCCTGTCACAATAACAGACACCAGGGTAAGAATGTTTTTTCTTTCTTATGGAATTCTTGGATTCTGGGGTTCCTTCTGCTATTCAAAACCTCCCCATAAATAATAAATTTACACCCATAAGGTATTTATTTAATATATTAGAGGTGGCTACCCGACATCACCAGGATAGAAGGGGGAGGGGCAAAAAATTTAGTATCGCAGATCCATTATTACCAAATCACAAGTTGGATGCTCACAGGAAGCCCCATTCAAATCCCTAAATAAAAAATTTAAAAAAGACCTTGCATTGATCCGCCTGGTTGGGCTTCAAAAGAAAGGTGCACAAACACTCTGAAAATAAAAATTAATTTCTCCTATTTAGAATATTAAATTAAAAAAAAAAATTCATGCTTTTTACTATTTAAATTTTATTTTTTAATTATCTTTACGAATATAAATCAATTCTTCATTATTCTTGCTCAAAAAGCAAGATCTAGTGATAGTGAATGTGTATACTTATTTACTAAGTTTAGCTTAGATGTGGCACAAGGCCAAATTATGGGGCGCCCAGTGAGAATCAAATTTACTAATAATGGTTTGCGAATCTAGCTTGCTAACCATTACACCACATGAAGTGCTCATAGTGAATGTGTACATATACTTTTTTTGTTGTTAATTGTTTTATTTTTGTAGTTTCCTCCAGACATATATACATACCAACTGTCCTTTATATATGTATAGAAGATGATTGTTTATACAGAAAAAAAACTTTATAAAAATCAATAATACCGGGCATGTATTTATTAAAACTTGTTTTAAAAAACAATGTGGACCATTTAATGTTGCATACTTAATTTCTAAGTATATATAATACAGGTTGTTCTTTATTCTATGTATTAATGATTTTGACTATAAATTAATTATGCATTGATAAACTTACACAATTTTTGAGGATATTGTGACCTAGTTATAATTACACTCAGACACCGAATTTCCATAAATTTATAAAAAATATAATGTGTTATTCAAGTCATGAAAAACAACTGATATATTAAGATCATATACTTAAAATTAAATTTGACATATCAAAGTAGCACCCAATGCAGTATTTCCTAATTGAGCAAAAAAGGCGCCAAAGAAGTTTAAAAGATTTCGCTTAAATAATGATGTCATAGATTTATAGGTATGCAAAAACAAAGTAGGAAGCGCGTGGTGTAATGGTTAAAGTCATGGGAAATGGACTCGTCGCCCCGAGTTCAAATCCTGGATGTTCTAATAGCGCTAATACCCTTGGGAAAGGTATGAATCCTACTCTCCTTCCAGCTA
This sequence comes from Doryteuthis pealeii, assembly GCA_023376005.1. Taxonomy (NCBI): domain Eukaryota; kingdom Metazoa; phylum Mollusca; class Cephalopoda; order Myopsida; family Loliginidae; genus Doryteuthis; species Doryteuthis pealeii. Next base: position 44,052,706 of record CM042140.1, on the reverse strand, counting down.
TGGATAAATAGTAGGGTAGACTGGGCTCTTTAACCTTGGTTAGGCAACCGGTCTAGAAGGAAAACTCTGAATTCAAACCTGTTGAACTCCGCTTAAGAAATTGACCTTGTGCTCATGCGGAGGGGTTGGTAAATATATATATAAATCTAAGAAGTGTCACAATTATTTTTTTTAAATTGTTTATTGGAAATTGGAAGTGTAAAATCCAATAAAATCAGTTATTCTTCCAATGATTTTTAATTTTTAAATTAATTTACTTTAAAAAAAACAATTTAATCAAGCCTTTTCAAGTATTGGTTCCTATATCAAGCCGCATCTGAAAAAGTCAAACAAATAATAGTATTTAGTATAGGCGTAATTCTGAGCAAAAATCAAACTTTTTGGTACAATGTTCAATATATGTGAAATAATAATAGAAAAAGGTTTTGTTGTAGATGCAGTGCCACATCGGGATATTGATCTATATTAATAATATAATAGTTGATAATTTAATGATAACAAGTATTATTACTAAATAATAGATAAGATCGATATTGATCTTAGCTATGAAAAACTCAGAAATCATCAGTAACTTAAAACTGGTTGACTTTAAGATTTTGATAGCATTTTTCAATTCCTTGGGCCAAAATGCTTTTATAGACCAATTTTTAGGAATAGGGAAGCTCTAGAACTCATTTCACAGACAAAAATAGGTTAGAAAAAGTCACCAATTTTTGAGAGCTAAAAATTGACATAACTCCCCCAATTTTTAGAATTGGAAGCTCAAATTTTGAGGATTGTCTAACTTTATTATAATCCACAGTTGGATAAAATTTCAGAAAAACTGAAGGGGGTGGGTGACATGGCCTGGATGATTTGACATGGAATTTACCCATAGTATCTATTCTAAGACTAACAGCAACAAATAAATAAATTAGAATTCAGTTCAATTCTAACAGTTTATTTAACAACAAAACAATGACTAACAATATAAATGTCCTTCTTATGTAAAGAGTCAAGTTTGAGACTTATCATCAAATTTCCTCTCTATCACACTGATATCTGGTATCTTCTGTTTTAGTCAATTCTCAGAGATAATTTCTGGTTGACTGCTATCTAATCTTGGCGCCAGAACTTCTGGGCACTGTAAGAAGTGTAACATGAGTTGACCGTCTCGTACGACGTGCAAAGTCCAGACTGCCAATGGCGGCGTCCACCCGTCATTAAATAGAGCCTTACCGACGGCCTGCCACTAACATTTGCTAACATCACGAACGGTCACTCTAAGTTACCTTCCAATAAAGGGAGGGTACTCTAACCTACTCATACAGGCACATCACATGATTGCTATGTCCAATCATAGAAAGGCTCTCCCTCACTTCACTCCACACATAGAAATAAACATATTTTACTGACCCAACATAAGTTTAAATAATAAGTACTGACGAAACCAATGAGTTTAAGCCAATGCATTCATCCTGTAGGATGGAGTAGCAATTATAAATGCTAAGGATTCTTGCTCACATTATCTGTTCTAATTTATGCCACAAATGTAGAATTAACAAGAGATAGAAACCAGAAATACATGAACACAAAGGGGCCGGGATAGCTCAGTCGGTAGAGCGTTCGGCTAGAAACCACAAGGTTCCTAGTTCAATACCGGTCCTTGCCAACTCAGCGTATGAGAAGCACAGGGATATGTGCAGTAAAGTAAGGAGCTGATGGTAGGTGTGGCGCTCCACCTCAGATGCAAAAACAATCTCCTTGGTCTAGCGCTATTGAAAAGGGGATAGACTCCCTCGCTGATTAGCTGATACCGAATTTAGGCCGCCCCGACGACTTTACTTACATGTGTATTTTCTTGTATGTAAAGTAATAATTGTTGTTGCAAATGATAATATTGTTTGTGGGAAATGTCAATTATATAGATATAATGAATACAATTCCACTTAACTGAGTCCTTGGTATGTTTTTGGTAAGTTATCATACTTATGATGGCCCTTTTCCTATATCTGCTGAATTAGGGAGCAACATTTTTTTACATCCTCCCCCAAGAGATGCTGGTACTAAAGTGGTAGATTTCTTATCTTCAATTTCTGCCACTAAAGTTTTCAGGCCTGAGATTGGTTGATTTGAAAAAAGGCATGTCAACCAAGGGAGGCAACCCACCTACCTTCGATTAGATATATTTTTATACATCAATTATATTTTTAATTTCTTTTGATATTTCAAATTCTTCCAAATCTTCTTACCATTATTTTCTATTTTAACAGTGGTATCAACAACCGATGCGCTGGGCAATGATGAATTTCTTAGCATCGCTGTAAGCAGCATGATCAACAACGAACATGATTTAGGACCGACATATGCGACAGAGTCAAATGCTGGACCCCTTCCTTCTATCAACTCAGTATTTCTGAATTAAAAACGACATCCCACTGGAGAAGGCAACATCGGCCGAGAGAAATCGCATTATAAAAAAAAAGTTCTGAAAAAATATTCAGAATGAATAAAATAAAATAATCATCTTTCCTCTTATTTCGAGAAAGAAAAGAAACATCGAAATATTATTCAAGGAATAATTGCTCCAAGAACATGAGGTGTTGGAACCTGCCAACGTTTTTTTTTTTCTTTTTTGTTAAAGAAACGCCAGTTAATGGTGACATTAAAAGTCTGTCAATCAGTTGTTACGAATTAGTTGATATTAAAAGGGAGATAATTCAAAATAATGTTGAAAATGACTTTTCAAAGAAAAAAAAAATGGCTCAACGATTATTTCTTTCTGAAAGATGTAATAACTAAATCTTAATTAATTTAAACCAAATCTTTTAAGAAACATTTTTTAATGCGAAATGGCGCCGGAATTTCAAATCAAGCAATTAATATCATCATTATTTTATTTTTTTTTATCAAAACACAAAATCTTTAAAAAGAACGTCCTCGGATATCTTCTTAAAGCAACAGAAAATAAAACGTTGTTTTTTTTTTTTTTCCAGTAACGTGCGACTTGAGATAAAAAAAAATCTAAGAAAATTTAAAGACTCCATATTTCTTAACATTTAAGTTACAGACTGCTCTGGGAAAAGTAGGATTTTGTTTCTTACTTTTAATATAGATTATTTAGTAAGAACAAACTTTATCAGCACTTGAAACTGAACCGAATCTTTCTGCTTTACTACAAGATTTATATTTTAACTACTGGTTCCACCCATCCAACAAAAATACGTACAACTGAATCATAAATAAACGTTCTTGAAACTTTGATAAAACAACGAGAATATCGTTCATGTGAAAAAACTTAAATTTGTGCAAAGGGAAGATAACTGGTGTCAAAGGGAGATAATTCGCAAATATTCTATAAAAAAAAAATAGAGATACTGTTCTCAATTGAAATGTAATTTTTAAAAATTACATTCTCTTATGGTAACGAACTGAAAATGAAACTCGAATGGAAATGAGACTCGGTTTTCTCTGTTATGGATGCAGTTGTAAAGATTAATGAAATAATAAAGAAAGTATTGAAAAACAGGAAAAATAATGCCCCCCACCCTGGAAATTGGAAATTAACAACTTTTGAAAAAAATCAAAGAAAATATCATACAAAAATACAAATCTTGAAAGATTGTGTAGCTTCACTCACCCGGTGAGGTCGTGCTTACATTGAAATTCAGCAATTCAGTTATGCTCATCTCAAAATACAGTCTGCTGTGGACAAAATACAATACTAATTTATTTGTCAAGATTCTCTACAATTAGGATCATAAATTTAAAATACACACATTTAAAAAAAAAGATAGCACAAGTGAAGAAAAAAAAAAAACATTTTCTACGGAGTTGTACTGGACACTGAGTCTGTCTCCTGAAAATATTCAAACATCTTGAAAATTGACAATGTGGCACCTGATTGTTCCTGGATATATTCAAGATTTTTTTGAGAATTGAAAATTTGCAACCAGCCAGTAACACTGTTTTTACTTGATTTATTGATTCTTGATGAGGAATTCAATGAAATAATCAAGTAGAAGTGAACAATGAACATGGCATTCATCAGGAGAAAAAATAACCATATCATCATGAAGGAGGATGTCAAAAAAAGAGTACAAAATTATCAGGTTGGATAGAAAATAATTTTTTACATTTAAACATATAGATACAAATGGCCATTATTTTCAAAACAACCTGATATTTCCGCCTCAACCACAAAAAAAAAAAAAAAAAACTGAAAGAAAAAGAAAAAAAGCATAATAAATCTTAATACCTAAAAAAAGACATTTTAACTGTGAATACTTTATAATGAATATTTATATATAGTGTTTTTAAAAAAATTGATATAACTTGAGATGTACCTGGTGTTTCAGAAAAATTGATATCATTAAGTCATCTAATAACTTAATCATTTCTCATTCAAATGGTCTCAATTTTTAACAGCATGTGAAGAAACAACTTAAAATTCTATGTTTAATGTTTAAACACATTTTCTTTTTCAGTGAATGGCATTTCTATACCTAAAAAAAATCAGACCTAAATTTGAGATTATTTGAACAAAAATTGGTCAAGTTATTAGATTATGAAATAATATCAATTACACCCTGTATATCATGTTGAATTTTATATTTAAAAGTAACAGACAGAACTTCCACTGTTTTGTGGCCATTACTGCTACTTTAAAAATGTTCCAGACTTAACTGACCCTAAAGTCAAAGGGTTTTCTTAACTCGACCCACAAACAGTAAATTATTGCTGGTGGGTCCAATCTGTAGTTTGCTTGAAATGTGGTTGTGTGAAATATCTTCAAAAGATTTCTAAACATAAAAAAGGATCTGTCTGTCTATTTTTCTTTTCTTTCCTTCTATTTTTCTTCCCTTAAAATGGAACAGAACTGTGGAAGAAAATTCTAAGAATTAATTTTTCCCTTCACCTGAAAAAGAATAAGCAAGACTACTTTACTAACCAAAGCAAAAAGTGAATTATATCATCATTATTAATTTTGACAAGGATTTTCGTTTATCTTCTAATCTTAGTTGTTTTTTGTTGTTGCTTTTTTTTCTTTTTTTAATTCATCAAAATTCACTCAAATCATTATTTCTACTAGCAAAAAAAAAAAAAAAAAAAAAAAACACCTTCCAGGCGGTGTAAAAATTAATTTTTGAAATATATTGCCAGAGGGGATGAGAGTTAAAGATTCAATGTCAGAGAGGTTGTACCATAAGGAAAATCAAATTTATTAAAGGATAAAAAATATTTAAAAAAAACAATTTGAAATGGAAACTTAGTTCTGATAAATTGAAATAAATGTATAATACCAGGCATGTATTTATTAGAACTTGTTTTAAAAAACAATAAGGACCGTTTAAGGTTGCATGCTCAAATTTTGAGTGTATTTGTTCTATGTTATGACGATTTGGGGTAATGTGACATAAGCAGTGACGTATGTTTCGGTTACAGACAAATAGACCTGATCTCCATTATTAATAGACTAGCTAAAAAATGCGCTTCCTGGCACAAGTATTTAAGTTTGAATATGATACTGAATTAGAAAAACTAATGAAATCAAATATGAACACAAAAAAGATTACTTATTTTTACTTTATGTGTAATTGATTTCAATACAAAATTATACATGGGATTTCTTTTAATACGTTTGAGAATAAAACAATAATATTAGAAATCAATAGGACCAAGTAATTATTTATTAAACACAGTTTTGTATGCAAATTATTCACACCACATATCATGTAAACATTCATTTCTTAGGGATATATAACACACATTGCACAGTTTTAAGCATATTAACAATACGGGCTGTTTTGAGGCAAATCTGTCAAATCTAGACCTTAATAGAGACACTGTTAATAAATAAGATGATTAATTAAGATTAAATAATGATTATTTGATAACCATTGAGAATATAACAAACAAATAAGGGAATTGTGATGTCGGTGGTGATGTAGTTTCAGTTACAGACAGCAGACACACAAACTCCATTAAAATAAGATGTCAGCAGAGATATGCAGAGTGCCATCAAACATTTTGTGTATAAATAACACATAAATACTTATATTTATACTTATAAGTTACTAAAGTTGATTTTTTTAAAAGGGCAAGTTTTTACAGTGAAATAATTTATTTGACAAATAGAACTAGGGTCTCTGTAGACAAATAAGTAGTAAACTAGAACCTTGTTTTCTGCAAATGATGTAATATGCAAATAATAGCAAATTGTATATTCAAGAAATGTAATCAGACCAAATATACATAAATATTTACACCCCCACCCCACATGAGTAGGATGTGACAAGGTCAATTTCTTAAGCAGAGTTTAACAGGTTTGAATTCAGTGTTCCTTCTCCTAGACCTAGATTAAAAAGCCCAGTCTGCCCTACTATTTACTCATAGCTGGAGGGAGAATAGTTGGATGCATACCTTTTCTAAGGTTATGAGTGCTATGTGAAATGTAAAAAGCCTCATCCAGGATTTGAACTCTGATCAACGAGTCCATTTCCCATGACCATTACACCATGTTCCTCCATGAACTATCATATTGATTTTATATATATATATATATATATATATATGTTGAAGAAATAAATAAAGGAAAGAAAGTATAGAATGGATAAAATAGGATATTTTAATCAATTTTACTTACACATGTTTCGGTCAGGAGTTTATCCATGTATACATTATTCAAACTATTATTTTTAAATAACCAAATGAAATGAAATAATAATAATAGAAAAAATGTAGAAATGTTCTGCACACAAAGAAAATTCGACCTTCATCAGACTAAATGCTTATTTGAAACATTGCAGAACATTTCTACTTTTTTTCTATTATTATTATTTCATTTCATTTTGTTATTTAAAAATAATAATAGTTTGAATAATGTATACATGGATAAACTCCTGACTGAAACACGTGTAAGTAAAATTGATTAAAATATCCTATTTTATCCATTCTATACTTTCTTTTCTTTATTTATTTTTTCAACATACTGTCGGATTCACTTCCAGTTTCATTTTATATATATATATATAGTCAGAATTATCCTGATGATCCATTAGGTGAAACCTATGTAGATATTTTCTGAATCATTAGGCTTACTCAATTATTATATATATATATATATATATATATATATATATAGTTTCAATGCTGTAGGGTTTTGTATTATATATATTTACAACCCCTCTGTACAAGTATGATGTGACACAAGGTCAATTTCTTAAGCAGAGTTTAAGAGGTTTGAGGGGCGGCTTAGCTCAGTCGGTAGAGTGTCAGCCAAGAAGCCACAAGGTTCTGGGTTTGATTCCGGCCCTTGCCAACTCGGCGTATGAGTATCACAAGGATCTGTGTGGTAAAGATGGTAGGTGTGGCACTCCACATCAGATGCAAAAAAAACAATCTCCTTGGTCTAGCGCTAGTGAAAAAGGGATAGACTCCCTCACTGTCTGGCTAATACCGACTTTAGGCCACCGCAAAGACTTAACATTTTTTTTACCTTCTCCTAAACTGGTTGCCATACTAAGGTTAAAGAGCCCACTCTGCCCTATTGTAGTATAAAACTAAAGTACCATTGATATAGGTTTTAATATGAAATAAATGCACGTGTTATATACAATTGAATATGGCAGTCTTGACTACTCGTCTAGTCTAGCAGAAAGGGGGAGATAATTCAGTGTCCTTGAGTGTAAAACTGATTAAAGGGAGGTAATGATTTAATTTATGACACCTATTATTTACCCATAGCTGGAGGAAGAATAGTTGGATGCATACCTTTCTCAAGGGTTCTTGTGTTATGCGAAATGCAAACAGCGTCATCTAGGATTTGAACTCTGGTCACTGTGTCCATTTCCTAGGGAAAAATATATCATTAATTTAAACAATTTAATCTTGTATGTCTAGGAAATATATTTTAAGAAAAAATGTCATTCTATCTGTAAAAGGGGTTAAAACAATCAGAATTAGAGTTGTGAATAAACGAGTTGATTTTCTTTTTTTTTTTCTTTTTTTTTTTCATACGATCCAATTTAAAAAAAAAAAAAAAAGAGGCAAATTTTTCAATATTAATTTTTGATTATCTTTCATCTTCTTACCGTTGCTTTTTATTGCAATTCATAATGAAGATGCTTCCTCAAAGAAATTCACACAACTTAAAATCTTGAAAAATTTTTTTTAATTTGCTGGCAAAAGAAACAAGACTTTAATGATTATATATATATATATATATATATATAATCATGTTCATAAAGTCTTGCAGCAGTTTTAAAATTGAAAACTTAATAACTCATGCAGTACAAATGATAGAATTATTTAGTAAAAACCACATGAAAATTCAACTCTTGAATTTTTATTTTCTATATACGTTTTTATTATTGCATTTCAAAAAGACTGCCATCTTTGTTGTTACATTTTAAATCTGTTGCAGGACTTTATAGACATCCTGTATATATCTTTCAGTAATGATGTCTGGATTTAAAAAAAAAAAAATTTTTAATTTTTTTTTTTTTTTTTACTTCTACTGTTCCCTACCCCCAGAGAAGAAGCTTTAAAATGGCCAGAGTTGCTTCCAGACTAATTGTTGTTGTTTGTTGTTATTTGTGTTGTTGTTTGTTGTTTTGTTTTTATATATAAGCTTAAACAAAAAAATAAATAGATATTTTAAAGAAATCTGAATCCAAAAGCACTTGATATCTATGTAATTATAAATGATAACACAGGCTTAAGAAAGCTTTATTCTACTTAGAATAATGGTACAGTTTACTGATAGCTTATATGCTCTCAGAAACACCAAAGAGTTCCCCAAAGGGGAGGTAATAATAAAATAGGGAAGGTATCTCTCAATTACTTATTACAATCTATATTTGCTGATTCATTAGATTGTGTTGGTCAATAAAGACACACATCATTGTTTGCAAATCTCTGCTCACAGGAATGAATAGAGATATCATCAAATTTTTTGTGCCATGCACAGACTGATACATATAATAATTTGCTGACATACAACATTTCATTTTTTCTTAAAATATTTTTTTTTGTTTTAGATCACCAACATTTTAGACCAAAAACTTTTGTTTTTGTAAATGAAAATAATTAGCATATACAGAGATGCTGATAGGTACGCGTCCTGCTATCCTAATGCACAAAAATAAAAAAAATTTAAATAACTTTTTTTTAAAAAATAATTCTTTTTTTTTTTTAAACTAAAAGGATGCAGTGAAATCATATCCATGCGTCCCAGTGTTTTTTCTTTTTTCTTCCCTCACCATTTCAAGCTAACTGTAAATACATTTCAATAGTTACACAGGATAGGTTACAAGGTAGGAGTTAGACGGCTTTAGTTGGGACCTATAAATTTTCCTGGGGACTCATTCAAAGCAAATATGTGCATCTCAGGATGCACTAAATAAAAAAGCTATCAACATTACTGCATATATATTAGAATATCATCTGATACTATCCAGGACTATTTGTTGAATTTTGCAGCTGGAAATGGTAACCATTTACACAAAAAAGTTTGTGTTTTGAGTATGATGTGACCACCGCCACCAACCCTGATATTAAGTTAAAAATTAATTTATTACAAGAATATACCATAATGTTCCAGGTTTGATACCGGCCTCGCTGACTCAACACAGAGTAGCACAGCTTCTGTGCAGTAAAGTGGGGAGCTAATGGTAGGTGTGGTACTCCACCTCAGGCACAAAAACAATCTCTCTGGTCTAGTGCTAGTGATAAGGGAATAGACTCCCTCGCTGTCCGGCTGATACCAACAATAGGCCACTCTGCCTACTTTACTTTTTTGCTAACTGATAAGAATTTATATAGTTTAGGGCTGGGTTAGCTCAGTTGGTAGAGCGTTCAGTTAGAAACCACAAGGTTCCTAGTTTGATACCAGCCCTCGCCAACTCAGCATATGAGTAGCACAGGGATCTGTGCAGTAAAATAAGGAGCTGATGGTAGGTGTGGCACTAAAATAATTTCCTTGGTCTAGCGCATGTGAAAAAGGGATAGACTCTTTCACTGATTGGCTGATACCGACTTTAGGCCACCCCGACGACTACATTATGTTTTGAAATACAAAATTTACACAGCATTTAGTTCAAATACAATGGCATGTTCATGCAAAAATATATAAAGCCTGTGGGGGGAAAATAAGCTTAGATGAGGAGAAACAAAATTATAAATAAACACATATTCCAGTGGATATTTCTCTGAAATGGTGTAAAACATATTAGTTTGGACTATATTAAGTATACTCAATACGTCAAAAAATCCGTCTTTTTTCAATACAATTTTCAAACAGGCGGGTTGAAAAAAAATTACCAAAAATCAGGGAATTATCCGATTTTAATGAAATTTTCAGTGTTGATTCATCAATAAATGAATTTTATAATGTTATTTTATTTCAAAACTTTCTTATTTTTTTTAGGTCACTTAACTTTGATCCCCCTTGTTTTTGGGGTGCAAAATATTGGTGTGATATATACGATTGATACTATTTTCTGCATAAATAAAAAGACAAAAGATTGAAGGTGTGAATAGAAGAAAAAAAAATTTTTTTAAGAATAAAAACCGAAAATTGGAAAATAAAATGAAAATATAAACTAAAAAAATAATTTTTGGAGATTTTTTTTCCCTTATTTCAATAATTATTTAATTGGCTATTATTTTATAAAAGAAAAAATATACATCAATATTTGTTCCATTTAAAGGGGAGTTTCTAATAGTTTTCGACCAAAAAAATATGGGTGATCGATACTAAAGTAAAGTAGTTATTAAAAATATTTTTTTAGAATCTAATAATATGACATTTTAAACTTAAAAATTTGCTGCTCATATTTTAAATGAATTTTATATATTAATTTATCATAGCGGAAATACTTAATGAATTTTATAATGCATCAGTTATTTTATTTCAAAACTTTAATTAATTGATAAATCAATACTGAAAATTTTATTAAAATTGGATAATTCCAAACAGCGTCTCAGGCTGAACGCGATCAAAATTGACCGAAAAAATCGTTTTAAATGTATTAGAAATAAATTACATGTGTAATATTATTTTGCTTTTTTTTTCTTTTTTTTTTTTTATTGATGCTCATTATATTACTACTTTTTGACTTAAATCAATTATTAAGGGCAAATTTTTATCTAATTAATTTTAATTCGTTTTTAGAATTAGTAGCATCCGAATTTTTGGGTAACTTATTGTTGGTCACCCTGTCCCAAATGTAACAAGAAAAAAGTTACTATCATAGTTTTCATGTATAATACGCACCCTTACCTTTTGCTGAAAAATAGTGCGTCTTATACATAAATAATTACGATACTTATAATTATCTGGGTGTTGTACAATTCGTAAATAAAATATTAAAAAATTCAACAGAGACAAGTTCACAAAAATGGCTGATTCATGATTAAAATGTCGTTTATAGGAAGTCCACTTCAAGTATCCTTCACTTGACCTTAGAAAAATGGCTTCAATTTTTTAATATTTCTACACCCCTCTCTTTCTCTTTCTATCATTAAAAAATAAATAAATAAATAACACGAGAAAACGAGCTTAAAAAACAAAAAAAAAAACTTATTTAATCCCATACAGAGTTATCGCCCTTGATGCGTTCTTTTTTCAATCCAGTTGAATTCATTCAAAACATTTTTTTTTTGCTTTTTCAAACTTTATCTTGAAATGATGTAAATATTTTTTCTTCAATTGTAATTTTGGTGTGTAGATGTTTTTGGGCTTTTCTTTCACCCATTTCTTTTTTTTTTTTTTTTTTTTTTTGCTGTATCTATTCTCAGCCTTAATTCTGATACCAAAAGAAAATTAGCGTCTTTTTATTGTTTAACTGACATTAAAAACAAATAAAAATAAAGAACCAAAAAAAAAAAAAAAACAACATCAGAATGTACATTTTGTTTTTATATCATTGTTATTGTTTATCTTGCAATAAATATTTGCTGTCTGATTTTTAATCTTTTTTGAAAGATTTGCAATATACATACACCCACACACACACACAAAGAATATGTATGTATGTATATATATATATATATATACACACACACAGACATACTAACATATACACACACAAATATATATCATTATATATAAACACACACATGCGAAAATATATACACACTATATATGTATATACACACATATGCACATGCTATATATATAATGTATGGATATATAAATATATATACATACACATGCTATATATATGTGTATATATATATATATATACACACACAATTATATATATATCCTATACTTTTGAAATTCAGCAAAAATATCTAATACACACACACACACACACACAGGGTGTTTAAAAAAATGTTAACATTTCTATGGGAGTTCCTTCATGTTCACTATCCCTGTCAACACATTATGGGAATTTTTCCCCAAGTGATTTCTACAATATCAGTTCTGCTTTTCTAATAAAAACACTCCCATAGAAATATTAATATTTTTTTGTAATCACTAAAAATATGTTGACAGGGATAGTGATAATCTGAAATGCCAAATAGGCAAAAGAGTTTGATCCTCACTGTGTGTTTAAAACATGCAACAGATAAATGACGCAAAACTTATTAAATACCAACATTTGGGTGAGACACATGGCTAAGACAAATGTGCCCCTTTTGCCTGGGGCCGTATTTAATAAATATTTACCCAAATCCTTCTGCATGAGCAGGATGTGATACAAGGTAAATTTCTTAACAGTTTAACATGTTAGAATTCAGAGTTTTCCTTCTCCTAGACTGGTTACCTAACCAAGATTAAAGAGCCAGTCTGCCCTACTACTTATCCATAGCTGGAGGGAGAGTAGTTTTCCATGGGTATTAGCATTATGTGAAATGCAATTAGCCTCGTCCAGGATTTGAACTCGGATCGATAAGTCCATTTTCTTACAACTCTAACCATTACACCACGCACCTCCACCAGTATTTAATAAGATGTTTTAAAAAATCTGGATTTTACAAGCTCATTCTGAAGGGAAATTTACCCTCTACCCCCAAAATGCTGACAAAATATATTCTTCCTGTTTCTATACAGAATATTGCAGTGTTAAGCTACATTTGCTTCTTGCACAAGCTGAATCTTTGCTGCATAGCATGAAGCATGCAGCAAGAGGCATTGGTCTCTATGTGAATTCAAATGAAACAGAATTCATGTGTTTTAATTAAGATTTATTTAAAGCTGTATAAAGCTATGGTGCGGCCACACTTGGAATTTGCATCACCAATCTGGAACCCCTTTGAAACTGTACAAAGACATGCAACCAAACAAATACCCTCCATCAGGCATCTGTCATATTCTGAACATCTTGCTTGCCCTGGGAATGGATTTGTTGAAACTCCGGCATCTGGCAACTGACTTGGTAAATGCTCGTAAGGTCATTAATCATCTTACCAACAGCAAACTTGAACACCTATTTGATTTTCATATTTGTAGGCATGCCCACATGTGTTAGAAAGTAAAAAAACAGCATATTTCACATGGCTTTCTGAAATATGTTTTCACACTCAGAGTAGCTGAGGTATGGAATAAACTGCCAGCATCCATTGTAGGCTGCTGAAATACTGCATCTTTCAAAACCACCATGCTTCCTCTAATTCGACAAAACTATACCTAATATCCCCCCTCTCCATATGCACACACACACACACATGCATACTATTACTGTATGGTATTCATGTTCCTGACACAAGTACATTATTCTATGTACTATACATGAGTTTTTGATGAATTGCAGTGCACCTGAGCACTGTACACAATAAATTTAATTATTCTAAGATGGTGCCATCTCCTTATCAAATGGTAACTCTCTGAAATTAGTAGTGTAATGAAAAAAAAAAAAAAGACGTACCTTGGAGCTCAAAGTGGGTGCAAACGTGTCTTGTATGCAAGATGAGTGAAGTGCTAAAAAGAAAAGAAAGTATCGCTGCCTTAGATCCGTAATGTGAGAAAACAGGGAGAATTGGTGAGAACGTATTTGTGCGTATACAAATTTTTTTGAGATTGATGTGTACATAAAATGCCAGTTGACAGGGAAAAAAGCAAGATTATTCAGAATATGCTATTGAGTTTACATTGGAGACTGCTATGTTATTGTTGCAAAAGCGATTACAGGATCAGTTTACGAATATCAAGTAGACTAGTTCATATACGTTGGTAGCAATATCTCATCTACTGAAAGTAATGTAAATATGGTTGGTTGGTTGGTTGGTTGGTATCTTTCTGTCTGCAAAAGACGATGGCGTAGCGCCCCAATTTTTTTTTTCTTTTAACTACATAGCCTGGGCAGGTTGATATGAAAGATGTGCTGTTGCCCAAGCTGCAGATCCTCCCTCTCCACACTTTAAATATATGCATACGTAAAGCATGAACTTCAATTAACAGGTTATCCATCATATTAAAATCTGATCTCTCTGATAAAGTAAAATGGAAAGTCTTCCAACTGTATGGTTACATCAATTGAACTAACAAAAACGATACGAGAAAAAGCTAGATGGGAACTACACAATGATACAGCATGCTGTTTTGAACAAATCCTGGAAACAACACCCTACAAAATAACAGTTGTATGGCCACTCACCTCCTATCACATAAACCATCCAAGTAAGGCAAACAAGACATGCTGAGCACCTCTGGAAAAATAAAGACAAACTTATAAGCGATGTTCTCCAATGGACTCTTACACATGGCTGACCAGCAAAAACTCACATTCACCAGCTTTGTACGGACACTGGATACCGTCTAGAGGACCTACCAAGAGCAATAGCTGGTAGGGACGGATGGCGAGAAAGAGAGAGTCAAGAGAATACGTGCTATCGGCACGCTTAGATGAAGAGTGAATATTTAAAATATATACTTCACATTTGACTATAAAACTAAGAGAACTTAACCCAAAGATTGAGTTATCTCCCTTGTTCTACTTTGCATTTGAATTATCTCCCTTTTGTTTTCCAGTAAAATTTCCTTTTATTAAATACTTTTACAGAACAAATAGTGCTCCCCAAAGAAACTTATCGCTATAATGATGCTCTACAAAGACACAAAAGTAATGTTTCATTCACCTCATGATAACACTGGTTTATTTGACATTATTGCTGGAGTCCTGCAAGGAGATACATTAGCACCATTTCTATTTATAATCTGACTAGCTGCACTACGAACATTAATAGATCTAATGAAAGAAAATGATTTCATACTAAAAAAGGAAAGATTAAGGATGACAACTATGGAGATGATCTAGAACTTCTCTGAAATACACCTATAAATTCAATTTTTGGACCATATGACCTTTAGGCACCCCTTTTGTGATCTCGATTCATGGGACATTTTTTCCATTTACACCGTCAAAATCCGGTTAATTGTTAACAGACGATTTTTAGAGTTTTTTTTTTTTTAATTATAAAACTAACCTCTAACCCTAACCCCTAACCCTAACCCCTAACAAACATCCGGATTTTGACAGTGTAAATGAGAAAAGTGTCCTTGTGAGTCGAGATCGCGGAAGGGGTGCCTAAAGGTCATATAGTCCCAAATTTTTTTTAATTTATGTTTTTAAAACTCATTTTTTCCAATTTAGCCCATAAATGGGACCCTAATAGGTACTATCACTCCAAATTTTGGTTTAGAAGAAAATTAAGTTTTCATTTTTTAAAAATGGGTTGAGGTTTACTTATTTATGGATAATATTGTATATACAATAAAGTTGTCTTTTTTCTTTGTTTTTTTTCCCCTTTCATTCTCTCTTTTCATCATAAGGAATTATCAATGCTCGTAACATTTACAATTGTAAGGATCATCCTAACAAAATACCCAGAGTTGTTCCCCTTTATGAGTAAGGAGGGAGTGACCTCCCATTACGTTGCATTGTGGGACCAAAACAGGAACTTGGAGGAGTTTGTTTTGTTTTACAGCATATCAACTTCAGTGGGTTATTTAATGCTGGCAAAGTTTTGAAAGATTTGTAGCAATGATTGGTTAGAAAATTTTTTAAACTCAATTTTTTTTTATAAATAAATTTTTTCTATTCAACTCATAGATGGGACCCTAACAGGTACTACCATCCCAGGTCAGAGTGGACTTGGGAGCAATGGTGAAGAAAGGGTGTTCCATATTCCCCAGACCTCTAGAACTGTAACCTCACCATCAGATAGAGTCTAACGTCATACTCAGGACATAAAGACCCTCAGCCACTGCCTTCTAGCGCATATATGATAAAATGGGTTGACGCTTGCCATAAGAGCAATACAGTCGGGACAATCATATAGGTTTGATGTGACCATCCGTTTGATTGGAGGTGGCCTCTCCGACAGCCTATCTAGCCTAAGTAAAGGCCAAAGTGGAGTGTTGCATGTCATGGACTGCTCAGCCACTAGGACTTGGAGGAGAAAGATTTGGCCTTGAAATAGAGGTTGATTTAAGCTTTATCTGTTGGGAACAACAAATTAAGATCAAATCTGTTGAATGTCAATGAGGAAGGAAGCAGATAAAGTAGGAAATTGTTATAGGTGATATAACCTATGGACATAAATGGAATGCGCCGACGGCTACTATAAGTAATAGGCTTGATACGAAGCAAATGCGAGTCAGCTTGTTACTGTATTGGTCGGACGCAATCTCCACTTTCTTGCTGTAAATTTCTACTCCTTTTATTGGTATACATTGTTACCAGTCGTTTGTCTTATTTTTGACCCTTAAAACCCCAAAACAGAAATGAAGATTAAAATCTTTGAAAAGAATCCGAGAAACAATGGTGCCGTTGAATTCTAAACCAGAAGTTGCAGAATATTTGGATTTTGAGAAACGAATGCCAAAAACTTAAAATGGATTGAAAGAAATTGAAAAAGAGCACAAATGGCCCAATGATTGGATTTACCTGGTTAGCACCGTTTCCTAAGAACCTATTCTTGGAATATCATTTGTTCCAAGAACCAGTTGTTAGCTTAAATCAAGGACTGTCAAACCATTTTTTTTACCAATAGAACAACTGGAGATTGTGCTTTATTCAAACAATGGTGAAATATTTGTTTTTAGATATCTTTTAAACATTAGTTAGCTTGATCTTTGTGATAAACATGGCCGCTTTAGAACATATCTAGAAAAAACAATGGTAAGACATTAGATATAAATATATACCAACCCTTCCGCATGAGCAGGATGTGACACAAGGTCAATTTCTTAAGCGGAGTTCAACAGGTTTGAATTCAGAGTTTTCCTTCTCCTAGACCGGTTGCCTAACCAAGGTTAAAGAGCCCAGTCTGCCCTACTATTTATCCATAGCTGGAGGGAGAGTAGGATTCATACCTTTCCCAAGAGTATTAGCACTAAGTGAAATGCAATTACCACGTCCAGGATTTGAACTTGGGGCAATGAATCCATTACACCATGCGCTTCCAAGTAAGACATTAGATATATGAGCTACCTTGAAGCCACCCTGGCACAACACCATGAAGCTAAGAGGTCCAGAAGAAAGAGGCAGCCACAAAGCACCAGCACATCAACATCTTCAGGGACACCCCCCACATGCGACATCTGTGGTCGAGAATGTTTTTTGAACAACGGACTTCAGTCACAGGAGGCGCTGTAACTTCAGGGGCACAAGAACTCTATAGTCTTCCAAGATTGCAATGCCAATGATATGAGCTACCATTGCCACTTGCCTGGAAAAAAAAAAAAGAAGTTACGTGTAGATAATTGGGGAAATATTTTTGGAATGAGTCAGCACAACGCTACCTGTTTATTTCTTATTGGTCAATAGATCTCAATTATTTGATCTTATATTTTTTTCATTATTTACTTATCATCATCATCATGTCACACAAGCAGCAAGCACAAGCAGCAAGGGTGTCCATGACTATCTTTCGCCAACCTTCCCTATTACTCATTGCCCCTGGGAGGTCCTCCGTGCAGCATTCCAAATCCTCACATAGTTGGACAATGTAGGTACTAGTGGGCTTTAGCATATCCATGTGTTGGCCTCCACAGGAGAACGTCATTTATGAACTCGTCCCACTTCTCCAGCAGTGTCCTGCATGCCTAGTCCGTCTCACCCATATGGTTTGTGAGATGGGGGGCAGGTGACCATATAGTTGCTTCTTTGTGGGGGTGCTGCTTCCATGACTTGTTCAGGACTGCTCGCAACATTCTTGTGCAGGTCCCATCTAGCTTATTCTCAAGGCGCTTTGTTAGGGTCCAGGTGGTGCAGCCACACAGCAGTACTGATATAACCACAGCCTGGAAGAATTGTCGCTTTAGTTTGTCAGTGAGATCAGATCTCCATATTATTGATAATCTGTTTGTGGCCGCCCATGCCTTTCCTATACGTGTATTCTTTCTGTGGATGAGATATTACTACCTAGGTATGTGAACTGTTCTACTGGCTTAAGAGGCTTACCATCAAGTGTGGAGAGGTCTCTTTTCTCTTTGAAGCACATGAACTGAGTTCACATAGAGGCCGATATTCTTTGCTGCCTTCTCCAGGCTATGCAGTAGTGACTCAGCCTGTGCTGGTGTATCTGCAAGAAGAGCAAGGTCATCAGCATAGTCTGCATCTGTGAATTACTCTTTAATATCGATTATCAATATTATTAGTTTTTTTTTTTCTTATATTAGCAGTGAATGTATTAAAACCCGTTAAATACTTCTTAAAAATTGACCTTGTGTTGCATTGGGTAAATAGAAAATGTTAGGATCATCCTAACAAAATATCCAGAGTTGTTCCCCTTGATGTGTAAGGGAGAGATTGACCTCCCATTACAATGCATTGTGGGACCAAGACTTGAACTAGAAATTGTTGGCCATGACACATGGCTTGGTGTATACTTTATCTGGTCCCACACAAATTTGAACTTTAAGTGCCGGTTATGGTAAAAGCAATTAGCTCAACTCTGCAGTAAATAAAACGATCATTTGTTAAACGTACAAGTCCATCTCTTCATTTAGTATGATCATTTCTTGTATGTAAAAATGTAACAACAATTCGGGTCATTGGTGTTACTCCTCACTTGAGGTAGTTCCAGAGGTGTAGTGGCTAATGTACTGAACTGCAGCATTGTAGTAAGCAAGTTCAGTCTCCAGTCACACTATTACTTTCACTTTCAGAGTAATACCTTTGAGAAAGGAATAAAACACTCATCCCCCAACTATGGGCTAAGTAGTACCACTACTGTTCTGCTACAAGGATGAATTTGGCTTTTAATAGCCTACGAAGGTCGATATTAAACAAAGAAACCAAATGAAATCAAACCAAGGATAAAGAGCAAAGTCTGACCTGTGTGTGTGTATATTATGGACTCTCTCATCGATTTTTGATGCATGAGGGTTTGTACAATGAACAACCACACAGTGATTTGTTTTATAGTGGTGAAGGCTTGTGTTGGACCATCCACACAGTCGATAGGAAAGAATTGGTGCATCGAGGGTTGCCACAAACCCAATCAACGACCGACCTCAGGAATTTTGAATTCAGAGTTATCCCTCTCCTAGACTGGTTCCCTACCCAAGGCTTAACGGCCCAGTCTGCCCTACTATTTAACCTATAGCTGGAGGGAGAATATATGGATTCATACCTTTCCCAAGGGTATTAGCGCTATGTGAAATGCCAACAGTTTCGTCTAGGAATTGAACTCGAATCGACGAGTTCATTTTCCACTAATCTAACTACTAGCCCATGCGCCTGTATATATATATATATATATATATATATATATATATTTGAGTAGAGGTAGTATGGACATAGTCAACATCTGGTTACTGACAGTTTCTCACTACCTTAACTCAAATATAAACACTATCAATGATATTGAGCACTGTCTGCTTAGAAATATAGCATCCATATTATCTATAATATATATTATCTACAATATATATATATATGCATCTATTCATCTATATGTATGCATTTATTAATCTATACCAGAAGTTATAGGTTAAATAGTACTACCATTGTTCTTCTACAAGGATGGCTTTGGCTTTAAATAACCCACAAATGTTGATATGACATTAAACAAAGAAATTAAATCAAACTAATCTTCTCACTTGAGGTAGTCCAGTGATAATCCTTACAAGAATTTGAAATGGTTCATAAACTGTAGATTCTTGTTAGGATAGGTTTGAGGTACAAAGAAAAAAAGGATCGTATTCTGAAAATAGTGTAGTGAGAGAGGAGACCTACCTCGTACAACATGGTGTGACAGAGAGAGTGGCGGGCGTGAAGACTTGCCGTATTCTCGAAGGAAGTGGGCTAGGCTTTGCCTAGTGTGTAGGACTGACCTAGAGTCAAACCGGCTTCCTTCAGAATGTGAGAGCTGTGGACGATCAGTGAAATAAGAAATAGCATAGTGGCCCGGATGTGGGTGGTTGCGCCGTGCTGACGAGGGTCGCACGTGCTGCACAGACAATTATGAATGAGGAGCCTGGATGTGGTGAAATTGAGGTGTATTTAAAGGACTTAATCTCACAGACCAGGGAGAACGACTGCAGTAGTATTTTGTTGTCGAGACGAGCGGGACAAAGAAATAATTTTGGATATTGGATTTTGGAGCGTGATACAGTTGGGAGTGTTTAGCCTGTCGATTGGAACCTTGCATCAGACTTGACTGTGAACCCCACCCCACAAAGCCAGACTGACTGACACCAAAATTCAAAACTCCTGTGAACTAATGGACATTCTGAGAGCCTTGGAGGAAAAGAATTTCTAGCAGCAGAGCCAGAAAGGCAGTGGCTAGTCGCAAATACCAGTCCTCTTAGAACCGGGTGAACTGAAATATAAGTAAGATTTAACACTAATAAGACTTTGTAAAAAGGAAAATTCATTAAACCAAACTATATCTTTGTAACTTGTTCATTTTGATACAATCTATAATACACATATAAAAGGACAATTTTTGTTACGTTTCAAACTTCTTTGTTTGTTACTTGTACTGTTTTGCTTGTTTATTTGATGTTACATTTCACATCATAATTATCTCCAACCAACATTCAACAGGTCCCTTCTGTTGCCTTGTTTGTCCTCAATGAATTCCAGAACAAAAACAAGAAAAGCTAACGTTCACTTCACATTCATATATAAGCATTAGATGCACCTCATGTGGCCTAATGGTTAACAAGCTCACTTAGCAGACCATTGTTAGTGAGTTTGATTCTCACTAGGCACCCCATACTTCTGGCCTTGTGCCACATCTAAGCTGAGCTTAGTAAATAACTGTATATACATTAGATTCAAAAGGGGAGGTAATTAATTTAATAACATTGATTAACAATTGGTACCCATGAAATTTATGTACATTACATAGAATACATTCTGGAAAAAAATCTTAAAAAAGGAATTTTATGAAACATTTGATCTGGCAACACTCAGCTTTTGTACAGAACAACAAATGATAAAACAATTAAAAGAATAATTTTGATGTTTCAGACTGTTGTCCTCATCTTTATTGTGGTATGTATAAACACAAGGTTCAAGTTGCTGTATCCTCAGACCTTGTTCAGGTGTTCCCTGTTGACCTAAGACTAAAGTCATAATCAGACAATAAGGCTGAATTCAAATATGGTTTCAGAGCTTTAATATTGTCACCATTAATTCAAGCACTCCTAGCAGCATAAAATGCCACCAAACTTATTAACAGTATTGTGATTAATATTCATGCTGCTAGGAGTGCTCTGAATTAATGGTAACGATATTAAAGCTCAGAAACCACACCTGAACTCAGGGTTATTTTCTGATTATAACTTTAGTCTAAGGTAAACAGGGAACACCTGAACAAGGACTGAGGCTACAGCGGCCTGAATGTTGTGTTTATACATACCACAATAAAGATGAGGACAACAGTCCGAAACATCAAAATTATTCACATCAAGCCTGATCTCAAAAATACAGACAAATAATTTTTTAAAAGTTTCACATGAGACTGGTATTGGCATGTTCAGTTTGAAAAAATAATTCCATTTGACCCACCTGTGATAAATAGAAATTTGACTCACCTGTGATAACCAGTATCCACTTAATGAATGATGGAGTTCATGAAGTCACTGTTTCTTTTTCACAATGATGAAGATAAGGGAACTGTCTGAGAATATGAGAAGTGCTATTATCATCAATTCAGCTGATAATTGTTGACGTATGAAAAAACGGATGAGAAATTTGGTTTGGTTTAGTTTGGTTTTATGGCATATCAACCTCAGTGGGTCATTTAATGCCGATAAAGTTTTGAAATAAATCAATTCTTAATGCATAATACAATTTTTTTATAAATACATTTTTCTATTTAACCCATAGATGGGACCCTAACAGGTATTACCACTCCGGGTCAGAGGGGACCAGGGAGCAATGGTGATGAAGGGGTGCTCCACATTCCCCAAACCTCCAAAACTGGAACCTCACCATCAGATAGAGTTTAACGTCATTCCCAGGACATGTAGACCCGCAGCCACCGCCTTCTAGCACCCATATGATAAAAAGGGGTTGGGGCTTGCCATAAGGGCAACAGGGTTGGGAAAATCATATAGGTGCTAGGGCTTGACGTGACCAACTGATTGATCAGAGAGGGCCTCTCTGACTGCCTGTCTAGCCCAAGATAGGGCCAAAGTGGAGTATTGCATGTCATGTGAGAAATTTGATGAATAATTAAGATGTGATATATTATAAAACAGTGAAGTCAACAGCAGAATCGCGAGAGCAGCAGCAGTTATGGCCAAACTGAACCAGAGAGTCTGGGACAATGCCAGCCTTACTAAGAGAACCAAACTGCGCGTCTACAAAGTGTGCATTCTCAGTACTCTCCTCTACAGTAGCGAAGCCTGGATCACATACTCATGCCATGGGAGGAAACTGGACAATTTCCACCACAGATACCTACGCCACATTGTACACATATGCTGGCAGGACAAAGTGCCTAACACAAACGTTCTGGAATTAGCAAACATGAACAGCATGTCTGCCTCATCTGCAAGAGATGCCTGCACTGGCTTGGTCACGTCAGAAGGATGGACAAAGGCCGCATCCCCAAAAACCTACTGTATGGCGAATTAGTAGAAGGCACCCGACCGGTAGGAAGACCATGCCTGCACTTTAAAGATGTCTGCAAGAGAAACATGAAGACATGCCCCATCAACACTAACACATGGGAGGCTCATGCAGAAGAAAACAAGGAACAAAAAGAAGTGAAAAAGAGAGGAAAAAAGAGCCAGAAGGAAGGAGAGACAACAGCAACTCCAGCAAGCATCACTGTTTGTTTGCAGTCACTGCACCAGAGATTGCCATTCAAAAATTGGTCTGTTCAGCCACTCACGCAGTTGCAGATAAAAAAAAAATATATTTCTTAAAGTGGACACTATGCCATCGTCTTTAGTAGATGGAAGGATGCCAACACATATTATAAAAAAAGGCAGATCAGAGACGGAGATAGAGACAAGTGGCAAGAGACAAGTGAATCAAACCAGTGACTTTAGTGATAGTCACAAACTGTCTCACTTTTTTTTTCTATCTTCTTTCTGATTTGACAGTTGACATGTAAACAAAACAATACCTCCCTTCCTTCCTCTTTGTCTGAGCAGTTACTACTAGCAAAATCAACGGTGATAATAAAATTGTTGTTTGACAAGGGAACTATCTGATTTGTGTTCGATTCTTTCTAACTCGAGGTTACCACAAAAACTACACCAGTCCTTTTATTTTTTTTTTTTTGGGGGGGGGGAGAACACCATGCCTCTTAAAACAAGGGCTGTAACACAACACTAAGCAATCATTTTACTGATATCATAAACCAGTTCCAAGTCTTCACCTCTTAGTATTTAGTATTTTATTAAAGGTTTCTATTACTTCTCTGAAATTATAAACCAGTTGATTTGGTTTTGGTTGTTTAATGGCATATCAATCTTTATGGGTCATTTAATGCCAAAGCCACCCTTGTTCTACAACAAGGGTGGTACTATTTAACCTATATTTGGAGGGATTGGGGGTTCATACCCTTCCCAAGGGTATTAATCTGAAAGTGAACGTAATAGCGCTACTGGGAGTTTGAATTTGCTTACTACGATTTCACAGTCCAACATGTTAGCTACTACGCCATGGGGACTCTCCCATGTGTCAGTTGAAAATAAGTTTAAATGTTAAATTTCCTTAAGAAATCTATTAAAATATGAGAGTCCATAACATATCTTTATTGTATCGGAAATTCTACAGAGAATTACCTTTCCCTGCCACTAGGGGGAAAATCGCCAACAGGAAGTTGACACGAGAATCAAACCAAATGTCACTTATCACAGAGCAGTCACTGAGCGAAGTCGCAAAATAAGCGAGCCCTAGACTTCACTTATCACAGAACAGTTACCAGGGAAAATGGTGGATTTAACTTTTGGACAAGGGACATTTGGTATTATGATTGCTTCCCCATTACTAAAATGGTTGGAGGAACGTAATTTTTAACTTGTACTATAATAAGCACAGTTTTGGTACTTCTGAGCATTACTTTTGAATATTTTGATTTCCATGTTTCTAACACACATGAGCATTAGGGTAGGTCAATTTTGGAACCGTAATCTCACACATGTGGCAAAAGTTGCAAATTAACAAAGAATTATCACACAATATTTTTCTTCAAAACTTTGCCTTCGTTTGAGGAAATATATTTCAATCTTTTAAAGTGTTATCACTGTTACAGCTTAATTATTAGGTAAAAAGCAGCATATCGCAGTTGTCGGTTGTGATGGGGGGCATATTTTTTATTTGAATTCTAGTTATATTTTATTTGTTTCATTTAAAATGATAACTATTTCTGTTTTAAATATTGAAATTGCTATATTTTCTAACCAATTCCTAGGTTAAATTTTGTGAAAATGAGGATTTTTGGTGCATTTTAGCAGATGATCTTTGGTGCAAATAAGAGATCTACTTTTTGGTATCAGTATTCAGTATACTAATGCACAACTTTTATGCCCCTGGACAATATGATATTTTTTAAAAAGTGAAAAATCAACCTACCTTATTGGGTATGTCTACAAAGTCAGAAAATAGCATAGCTCACATGACTTTCAGAAACATTTTTTCACACTCAGAGTTGCTGAGGCATGGAACAATTTGTCTGAATTAGTTTTTGACCGCCGAAACACTGCAGCTTCCAAAATCTCCATGCTTCCTGTAATTTGACAATACTCAGTTAGCTCAGTCAGTAGAGCATTCGGCTAGAAACCACAAGGTTCCTAGTTCGATACCGGTCCTCGCCAACTCAGCGTATGAGTAGCACAGGGATCTGTGCGGTAAAGTAAGGAGCTGATGGTAGGTGTGGCGCTCCACCTCAGACGCCAAAACAATCTCCTTGGTCTAGCGCTATGGAAAAGGGGATAGACTCCCCCGCTGACTGGCTGTTACCGACATTAGGCAGCCCCGACAACTTTACTTTACTTTGATTATAATCCATAACTAACTATATTTCCAATTGCAATTGGTTTTTATTTTAGAATCACACTTGTAATCTATATACAGTTATATAGTTTCAAGTAACTATTTCTATTCAGTTATAATCACTTGTTTGCACAGTTATATGGTTCCAAGCATTCCTATCCAATACTGATTATTTTTAAACACATCTAATTGACCTAACAACATACTACCACTCCAGGTCAAAGTGGACCTGGGAGTAATGGCAATGAAGGAGTACTCCACATTCTCCAGAACTGGTTTAATGTCATATCTAGGATACCCGCATCCACTGATAGAACAAATAATATTTTATATAAAATCAAAGAAAGAAAATTTTTATATATATGAATGTGACAATAGACATTCCCCTGATTCAAAACCTCAGAGTCGCCTGGCGTGTCAGACAGCTATATGCAAGACGTCCCCGATGTAGGCTCAGTGTTGAACTTTTGTGGGGGTAATAGTTGGTGTGAATTGTGAAGTGAAGAACCAGGATGTTGGAAGCTGCAAATTCAGGCACCATTATTAACGCAGCAAAGGTTGGGAGAGACCATTCCGATTCTTTGCAGGTGAGACACTTATGGAACGTGATTGAAGACTGCTGTAATATTTTTATGGACAATGGGTAAATAATAAAATGGAAAGACTTTGTTAGAAGACTTTTGCAATTGGGAAATCAATGACCCAAATCAGTTAGTTTGTTTTTTCCATAATTCAATGAATCAGAATTTTTAAAATTCTGTAGGATTTTAAAATTACACAGGTTATTTAAATTGTTGTAAATGAATATTTGTTAGTTTATAAATTAAAGCGAAAATTCTTCCAAGCCGTAATTGTATCAGTGTTACTGTACAGCTGCACTATCTAGACTCTAACGAAGCACCTGGAGAATAAGCTAGATAGGACTTGTATGAAAAAGCTGCATGCAATATTAAACAAGACATAGAAACAACACCCCACGAGGAAACAGCTGTATGGCCACCTGCCCCATATCACACAAACCATCCGTGTGAGGCAAACAAGACACACTGGGCACTGCTGCAGAAGCAAGGATGAAATCATAGGTGACGTTGTTCTGTGGAAGCCAACACATGGGTGCACCAGAGTGGGTCGCCCAACAAAGACGTACATAGATCAGCTCTGCGCGGATACTGGATGCTGCACAGAGGACCTTCCGGGGACAATAAATGATAGGGAAGGATGGCGAGAGATTGTCATGGATATCTGCGCTGCCAGCATGATGATGATGATGCTGCTTATGTTACAGAACAGATGATCACAGAAAACTTGATAATAACTCAGTGAAGTCAGCTTTTGGATAAGTGATATTCAATATTATAAACCCGGCCACAAGTAACGAAACCCTGTCAGCCTATAAAAAAAATAATTGTTCAAGGTTTTTTTTGTTTGTTTTAGGCTGAGAGGGTTTCGTTATTTGGGGCCTGGTTCATAATATTGAATATCACTTACCCAAAAACTCATCTTTGAATACGACCAAGTGAGATGATCAAATACTAAGCTCAAGGTTTGGTTTGATTTTGTTTTACGGCATATCAACCTCAGTGGGTCATTTAATGCTGATAAAGTTTTGAAATAAATCAATTCTTAATGGATAATACAATTTTGTTTATCAACTCATGTTTTTCTATTTAACCCATAGATGGGACCCTAGCAGGTACTACCACTCCGGGTCAGAGTGGACCAGGGAGCAATGGTGATGAAGGGGTGCTCCACATTCCCAAAACCTCCAAAACTGGAAACTCACCATCAGATAGAGTTTAACGTCATTCCCAGGACATGTAGACCCGCAGCCACCGCCTTCTAGCACCCATATGATAAAAAGGGATTGGGGCTTGCTATAAGGGCAATAGGGTTGGGAAAAATCATATTGGTGCTAGGGCTTGACATGACTAGCCGATTGACTGCCCGCCTAGCCCAAGATACTAAGCTCAAATCTCAGCTCGAGATCCAAGTAGTTGGTTGTCTTGTATGCATCTATCTGCCTTCAGTGCATAAGAGCTATGTTCAAAAAGTATTGAGAATGAAGCTGTATTTCACCAAGAAAGAAATTAACAATGAATAAAAATATTATTTTTCTTCAAAATAGTCCCATTAGCATTCAATGTACTGATTTCAGTGAATTCTCCATTGGTTGAAGCACCTTTGAAACTTCTGTTTTGATATGGTGTTATAACCCGTCGGTCGCTACTGAGTTAAAGAGCTCACAAAATTTCCGAAATTGGCCATCAAGATCTGATTTTCTGCATCAACCAAGGATTGCAGGGTCTCTATATTTGCTGAAAGTCTAGCCGAATGACCACGTTGTGTTCAGATCTCAAACGACTAGAAATCTGCTATAGAAACTGATTTCCAAGGTTAACGGCGGCCTAGTGGTCACATAAAAAAACGACTCTTTTTCTTCTTCAAACTTAACAAAATTTTAACTTCCGATTTTTTTCTTTCTTTTTCTAATTTCAAAACCTGAATCAGGTCACAGTGTAAAGGTGCACCGTCGTATTTCATTCAATATTCACTACATACTCAAATCTTGTCTCTTAGATAATTCTTCAGTTTAGGACTTCACCGAGTTATTGTCAAGTTTGCTGTGATCATCTGTTCTCTAACATAAATAAACAAATACTACTTACAATTGATTACCTGAATCAGTTTTTTTCATAATTGACAAGGTAAAGCCCACTAATCCTCCTTGGGGAAAGCACAGAGTCTTACAATGGACTGTAAAAACAAAGTTCAATTCGGATGAGAATTTTTGGTTTGGTTGTTTTAGTGGGTCATTTAATGCCGACAGTTTTGAAATAAATTCATTCTTAATGGATACACATTTTTTTTATAAACACATTTTTCTATTTAATCCATAGATGGTACCCTAACAGGTACTACAACTCTGGATCAGAGTGGATCAGGGAGCAATGGTGATGAAGGGGTGCTCCACATTCCCCAAACTTCGAAAACTGGAACCTATCAGATAGAGTTTAACGTCATACCCAGGACATGAAGACCCTCAGCCACTGCCTTCTAGCACATATATGATAAAAATGGTTGGGGCTTGCCATTAGGGCAATAGGGTTGGAGCAATCATATAGGTGCTAGGGCTTGACGTGACCAACCAATTGATCAGAGAGAGCTTCTCCGACCACCCATCTAGCCCAAGTAAGGGCAGGTGAGAATTTTTATTCAGAACATTCTCAAACAGTCTGAAGATGTAACTAAAAACAATACCTGGTCTTCAAGGCTAAGATTAAAGTGTAGTATCTGTTCCTCAGAAATGTTCTTGCTTTCAGATAGGATGGGGAGAGAAAAAAAAAGAAAAAAGAAACCAAACCTTGGAGTCCAATACAGTGGTATCATGTTGGAATAGTTCAATGCTAAACATGATAGGGGTAGCAGGAATCAGGATGATTTGGGGTTCATGTATCAGCCTCCTGCATTCAAATAATCATGAAGAGCGCTAGTTATATAAAAGCGATATAGAGTTTCAAAAAATTTGATATCACTTGAGATATACAGGGTGTTTCAGAAAAATCAATATTATTTCATAATCTAAGAAATTAACCCATTCTCGTTCAAATAATCTCAAATTTTAACAGCATGAGCAGAAACAATGTAGCACAGGGCCAGTCGGGTCATATTAGTAGTTGTTAGTAGAAACAACATACGCAAGTCATATAGTCACAAGGGGGCTGTTTATTTCTTTTTAGGCTCGTGGGTTCTTTTTTAGAGAGAAGGAGAGAGAGGATAAGGTCAAATTATTCTATCATAAATCATGTTCGGTATTACTCTGCGCCATACATCACGGGGAACTTGGGAGGCTACATCTGCCTCTTACGAAGGCCTAGCCGAAAAAAGACCGATTTTTCTCTTCTTCCGTTTCTCATCCCAGGGTGGTCATCCACTTCCACTTAAAACTCTGAACTTCCGTTTTTATTTTTAAATCTAGTTCCAGAATCATTCGTTGGTCAATTGCTGGCCCCCCGTTGAGTGTTTACCTTTCCAAACTTTAACCTTTGTTCTTATTTCTTTTTCTTCTCTTTCTCCAAAAATCCGATTACCGTTTTCTTTTCAATCCCCAAATTCCCCTAGACCATAATAATTATGCTACAAACAACTCAAAATTCTATTTTGAATGTTTAAATGTCTTTTCTATTCTATTGAATGGCATTTCTGTACCTGAAAAAAAATAAATAAATAAAAATGAATAAATAAATAAACATTGAATTTTGAGTTGTTTCTAAACATGCTGTTAAAATTTGAGATCATTTGAACATGAATTGGTCAAGTTATTAAATAATAATGAAGTGCTCAGGTACACTACAACTCATCAAAGGTGCATGTATAGTACATTGGATAATGTACTTATAGAAGGGGGGAAAATATATGGGGAGAAATAGACCTTCAAATCAACAAGCTCCCGCCGAGGGGGAACCAAAAACAAGCAAGTTCTCAGTATTCTCACTAGCAGCTGGAAAAATCCATCTTCGTAGTCGAAATAATCTTTAGCAGTTCAAAATCACATTTCCTATTTAGTTTTGTTTCAGTTCGACTAAAATCCATTTCTTTACTGAAAAGCACGTCATCGACTGCTTCTGCTGACTCCCCAGCGCTCGACTCGCTTGTTATTTTATGGGCATATTAGCCAAACATCCGGGCACATCAGTCGAACCTCGCGTACGTCCAGTGCCCAAAACGCATTTGTTTTTGCATGCGGGAGGACGCGAGTTCGATCCTGGCAGGCAAGACAATGTCTTGCTCTTTTTCCTTTCTCGTTCTCCGTCACAGTACTAATGTCAGGAAAATGGACAGTGTATAGTCATGATGTGTGTGTGTGTGTGTGTGCAAGCCGACGCATGTGTAATGGAGGATATCAAGTATGGTTGGCAGCCTTCCGTCTACGAGAGACGATGGAGTAGTATCAAAGTGGGGTTTTTTTTTCTTTTCTTTTTTCGTCTTTGAACTACATAATCTGGGCGGCTTCATATGGAGGATAAGCTGTTGCCCATGCAGCAAATCCCCCCTCTCCACACTGCCGCTGTGATCCAAAGGAAAGGTAAGGTACCAATGCGGTTTGGCAACAGTAGTGTCGCAGGAATTGATGGGTAGCAATGGATTTCAGCGTCACACCACCTTTTGTTTTCAGGGTTTACTCCCCTAGCCTTTCCTTAAAGGCAGCAGAGGTTTTATGTCGGAATTTTCCTTTACTTAGTTGTGTTGCCAACCAAGGCTAAGGAGCCCCTTTAATGTAATTTCTAGAATATTAAAGCTTTATAATATCGGTTCCTTTAATGTCATTTAAAACTAGGATAGACATATATATATCCTCATTCCCATGTTGTTACGTAATATCTGCAATTGCGTAATCAAGTCAACAGCCGAAAACAAACGTGTTTTTTAAATAACAAACTGCACTGATAACAAAACTTCTCAGATGAACAGATCTTATAAGTTCTCTGCATTATTTATTTTTATTTTATTATTTAAAAAAAAATTTTTTGTATGAGGTATAGTGTTGTCAGGTTTTGAAGGATGCAGTGGTTTGGCAGCCAACAATTGATGCAGGCAGTTTGTTTCATACTTCAGCAACTCTGAGTATGAAAAAATGTGCTGTTTTCTGATTTTATTCAAATGATCTTAAATGTTAACTGCTTGTATAGAAACAACACAAAATTCTATGCTTAATGTTTAAACAACTTTTTATTTTCCAGTGAATGGCATTTCGATATTTCTATACTTAGAAACAGAATTTTGAGTTATTTTAACACATTCTGTTAGAATTTGAGATCATTTGAATAAGAATTGGTCAAGTTATAAGATTATAATTATATATATTGATTTTTCTGAAACACCCCTGTATAGAAAGTGGTATTCCAATTACCATTGAATTGGCAGACAAGGCAACAAGCAAGCTGTAACTCAATACGGTTCATGCATTGCCGCAAACCTAGTGCAGAATTGTAGATTATTTATCTGGTACTATAACCCCACTAACATCAAGCAGCCAATCAGGACTCAAGGAATGGAATCATTGTATGCATAGAATATTCCTGAGAGCCCTAAATACCAACTGCTTTGTGCACCAATTCAGTAGTGATTAGTTAGTAGTTGTTGTTGTTCAAACCAACAGTATACTAACTCACTCACTTCAACACCCTGTACTTCTTTCTTTCTTTTTTTAGACATTTATAGAAATATATTTATGCACTAATCAATATATATATTTACCAACCCCTCCGCACAAGCAGGATGCGACACAAGGTCAATTTCTTAAGCGGAGTTCAACAGGTTTGTATTCAGAGTTTTCCTTCTCCTAGACCAGTTGCCTAACCAAGGTTAAAGAGCCCAGTCTGCCCTACTATTTGCCCATAGCTGGAGGGAGAGTAGGATTCATACCTTTCCCAAGGGTATTAGCGCTAAGTGAAATGCAATTATAATCAATATATATGTCGGCTGGGGCTTTAGAATACACCGACTTAACCTCTGCAG
This sequence comes from Doryteuthis pealeii, assembly GCA_023376005.1. Classification (NCBI taxonomy): domain Eukaryota; kingdom Metazoa; phylum Mollusca; class Cephalopoda; order Myopsida; family Loliginidae; genus Doryteuthis; species Doryteuthis pealeii. The sequence goes on along the minus strand of CM042140.1, from coordinate 44,020,790 downwards.
ACCCTCCCCCAATGGGGCCACTTGTTGGCTGTGATGCTTCAAGATGAATTCCTGGTTGCTGAGCAGTCCATGACATGCAACACTCTACTTTGGTCCTTACTTAAGCTAGACGGGGGGTCACGACAGGCCCCCTCCAATCAATCAACTGGCCATGTCAAGCCCTAGCCCCAACCCCTTTTTATCATATGGGTGCTAGAAGGTGGTGGATGAGGGTCTTCATGTCCTAGGTATGATGTTAAACTATCTGATGGTGAGATTCCAGTCCTGGAGGTCTCGGGAATGTGGAGCACCCCTTCATCACCATTACTCCCAGGTCCACTATTAACCGGAGAGGTAGTACCTGTTAGTGTCTCATCTATGAGTTAAATAGAAAATTTGTTTACACACACAAAAAAAAAAAAAAAAAAAAAAATTTCTTCCAAATTATTGCTACGAATCTTTTAAAACTTTGCCGGCATTAAATGACCCAGAATGGTTGATATGCCGTAAAACAAAACAAACTAATCAACATATAAGCATCTGTTGAGGCCGGACTAATTTAGAACTTTTACAACGGAGCATTTCCTTTAGATAAGATAAAAATTAGATGTTGACAAACATGTCTCCAATAAACTGCAATAGGAGGAGAAAAAACAAAAACAAAACATCAATGAAGAGATGGAAAAGAAATTTAAAAAAGACAAAAAGGCCAAATTAGTGTTATTATTATTTTAAAGTAGCACATATCTTTAATGAGGCAGTTTCTGAATCTCCTAACAGGACACAACCTTCGTTCAATGTTTTTTTTTTTTTGGTTTTGTTTTGTTCTTTTTTTACTTTTTTTTCATTTTTATATCATTTTTTTTGTACATTTTTTTTTCTTTTTTGTTTGCTTTTTTTTCTTTCTTTTTGATAAGTTTTCACAATCGGATAATAACAACAACAACAAGAAAACCTCAGATGACACAGCCGACGTATGAAGAAAAAATCACAAACAATAACTGTAGGGCAGGGGTTAATGTGAATCTGTCAAACACTTTTTTGTTTTCTTTGTACAATATTAAAAAAAAAAAAAAAAAAAAATGATAAGGATGAAGAGAAGAAGAGCTCATGGGAGGCTAACGCAACTTTGCAGAGTTGTTTTTTTTTTTCAAAGTCAGGCAACACGTCTTGGCTCTGTTTTAAAAAAAGAATAATCCTTTTTGATACCTTTTTTAAATTTTTTTTTATTTAACTGTGTTTTTTTTTATTCCTTATTTTTTTTTTGCATTTAAAATAAGTCTAGAATAGGTCTTTATTTTAAGATTTGGAATTTATTAAAACATATAATTTTCTTTAAAAAGAATTATTTATAATTGTTTTAATTCATCTTTAATCTTTTAATGCCATCTAATGTTCAAGTCTTATTTTGCCAAAACCCCACCCACCCAATTTACAAACTAAAACGTGGCATCTGTTTTGATTTTATTTAAGACAAAAATTGTCAAAAATTGTTCATATTTGTAGGTATTTATAACACTATTTAAGTTAACCCCAATTTTTTTATCTCCTTTTTTTTTAAGAGCTACACAGATGCCAGGAAAGGAAAATTAATTAAACCTAGACAAAAAAAGGCCAATTGATAGGTTATTAAAAAATAGACTAACTTTCTTCTGATAGGGCCCAGTAAATAGAATCTCCCAATTACTGTCTCTCTTTGCAGATTTTACCAACTTTTTCTACGATTAGACGATAAGAACCAATTGGCAAATCAAAACCAAACCAGATTTAAAAACAAAAAAATAAGAAATGCTCAAGTTATAATAATTAGGTTTTCATTTGTTTTTTTTCCTTTTTTTTTTTTTAAATCTTAACAAAATCTTCAAACATTTATTGCATTTATTAACTTTATTTCTCTGTTGTAAAAAAAGGTTTTTATTTTCCCCCAACTGTAAATTTTTTTAAATTTAATTCAATGTTTTTTTTTTTTTGGGCTGCTTGTTCCCAATGCCAATGGAGAATTGCATTTCCTGATTTCACAAGACAAAACTGAAGGTTCCATCCATTTTCTAAATTCCTTCTTACCCATTCTCTCTTTCATTCAATAACTCAGCAATTTTACACCAATTAGCTGTCACTACCCCAAGGAACACAGAAATCTTCAACGAAACAAAATTATTCACTTAACTCTTAACATCCTATACCACCTGATTCCATCTGGCTGGAAGTCACATTTGTTTTTATTAATCCACCCCAAATGATAGTCTTTGTTTAAATGTAATATTAAACATATTTGGAAGTCTTTAATTCAAGGGAAATAACAAGTAATTTTAAATGAATAGGCCATTTTTAGCCATTTTTAATTTTTTTTATAAATCCTTATAGGAATGGGGCTCTGGACTTAGAAAATTCTCTACAGGATGTTAAGAGTTAAAGTAGGGATTAAATTCACCTCTTGAACAACCAGCTACTAAAAAATTCTTCATTCAGATTATAAAAAAAAAAAGAAAAAGAAGGTTTTCTTAGCTATATGCTTCCATTGGAAATACCGAAATAGGAAACAAGTTCAAAAATTGGCTCACAAAATATCAATAATGATAATAAGGATTAACAAAGATGTTTAATATAATAATTAATTAATTAATTATTAATAATAATCCTAACATAAAAAAAGAAATCAAATACTCCTATAAAAAAGATATTTCTACACTGACTTTTTACAGGAATGGTAAACAAAAAAAACAAAAAAAAAAAACTATTTTATATCAGGTTAGTATTGTAATGAATTATAAATAGTTGTTGCTGTTCTTGTTCGAGTGGCCTATTGTCGGTATCAGCCGGACAGCGAAGGAGCCTATCCCCTCTTTGCTAGTGCTAGACCAGGGAGATTGTTTTTTTGCTGAGGCAGAGTGCCACACTTAACGTTAGCTCCCTACGTTACTGCACAGGTCAGATTACCCGGTCCATGCTACTCATGCATTGAATTGGCGGGGGCCGGCATTGAACCTGGAGACTTGCAATTCTGAGGCGATGCTCTACCGACTGAGCTAAACCAGAGTATCATCTCCAAATTTGAATAACTTTTATAGCATTTTTACTAAAGATACAAAACAGTTAAAAAATTAATTAGTATCAACATTAAAGCATAAAAAGAAATACAGAAAAAAAAGTTAAAAATAATTCTGTATTTAAATAAATTTTTAAAAATCATAGCAACTTGTTTGGCCTAGATTATTAGGATGACTTATAGTTGGCAGAGTGGGCTATTTTTGGTATCAGTCGGACAGGGAGGGAATCTATCTCCTTTTTGCTAGCGCTAGACCAGGGAGATTGTTTTTGCATCTGAGGTGGAGCGCCACACCTACCATCAGCTCCCCATTTTACCGCACAGATCCAAGCTGTGCTACTCATGTGCTGAGTTGGTAAGGGCCTATTATCGAACCTAGAACTTTATGGTTCCTCAGTGGATGCTCTACCGACTGAGCTAAACCAGCCTCTTGAAAAGATAACTTATAAAGAGATAACTGATTTACATGTGTGTGTATATATATATATATATATATATATTTGAGTTTTCATCAGGTAACTCATACATTCTGGCCTTGTGTCATACCTAAGATTTGTAAATAACATTATAAGGTACCTGGAATTAGATTCAATGGTATTAGGTTTCTTTGTTTAATGGCATATAAACCTTCATGGGTTATTTAATGCCAAACCCATCCTTGTAGAAGAACAGGAGTAGTACAATTTAACCCTTAGTTAGGGAGGTGGATGAGGGAGTTCCTACCTTTTCTAGGGAGTATTAGTGTGGAAGTGAATGTAATAGTGCAACTGGAGTCCGAACTCACTATGATATTGGAGTCCAGGATGTTTTCTACTACACCCTGAGGTCTCCCCTTCTAGGGGACCTGCGATTCAAAGGTCTAGGGAACTTTTGAATATCACCACTTGTTCTAAATTTTAATATTGATACAATAAATAGTAGGGCAACCATTTTAGAGAAGGAAAACTTTTAAATCAAACCAAAGGTGCTTTCTTCTCGTTAGTCAAAACTACTTTTAGACTTCCTTCTCCTCCCATTTTACTACAATAACTGATAAAAATTTTAATTTATAGTAATTTATGAATGACAGATATCTATACACTGCTATATATATATATATATGTATATATATTAACAAATGACTTGGGTTAACAGAAGATTATAAAAACAATTTGCTTTTTGTTGATCTAATTTTATTTTTACTGTGTTGTTAAAAATGCATTTTTATGTTGATGAAAATCTGCAATGAGAACTGATTGCTTGATTCTTTTTTTTTTCATTGCACATGCATGTAACCTTGCTGCACATTTACAGAGCAGGCAGCATTGGGAAATAAACTTGAAATTATTATTCTGTGAAATAAGGAATAATTTTATATAAGTCTCAGATGGGGACCAAAAGACAAAAAAAAAAAAAAAAAAAAAAAAAAAAAAGGTGGAATTGGCTATTGAATTAACCAATTTAAATTAAAAAAAAAAAACATGGCGTATTAAATGAGCTAATCTAAAGCAAAAAGATAACTGGCAAAATTTACCTACAGGATTGAACATCAAGAAAGATAACTCCACAGACAAAAATAACTCTTCAACAAAGAAGATCACAAAATAAATAAATAAATAAGGACATCCCCAAAATAAATCTTTCTTCTGTACATTCATTCAGCAATGTTACTTTTCTATAAGACACATTCTTCTCTCGATCACCCTCGCAAAACTTATATACTTTATAGATTTAATTTAATAAAGTGGAATGCCTGATAAGTTAAAATTTCAAATTTTGAACAATTGTACACATAAAAGAAATAAAATAATTTATATAAAATAGAAAAAATAAGACAGAAATTAACCTTAAAAAAAGAAAAAAAAAGAAAAAAAAAAAAAGAGTTCAACTCAGGGGATGCAACTCTACATCAGCAATAATCATTTGCAGAGTTTGGAACAGTGAGTTCACCAGGATTGTACTAAGAGGCCTCACATTCAAAATTGAACTGGCACAATATATATATATATATATATATATATATATATATATATATATATATATATATATATATATACACCTACTGTCATGCTTAAAAATAATGATGATAATAATAGTTATAAATGATGCATTTTAAAAAATTATTTCAATAATAATTATCTGTTTCATTTTTTTTTTTTTTTTCATACAAAAAGACTTTTTTTTCACTACTCTAAGCCTCATATGTCAAGTAGATAAAATACATAAATATTGCATCTAAAGAGATTTTTATAAGAGTAAAAAAGACCTGACATTTAGATAGCTTGTTATTATATAATGAAGGATGACTGCCATCCTAATTTTTTTTTTTCCATTCTTTGAAAAAATTTTGGTAAAAAAAAAAAAAAGAAAAAAAAAGCTGTACAACAACAAAAAAAGCATGGAAATGCAGAAAATAAATAGAAAATGCATTAAAAAAAATAATTTATGAAAAAAAATTTTTTTTTTCTTTTTCTTTTCCTTTCATCTTTTTTTTTTTTTGTTTGTTGAAAAAAAAAAAAATGGAAACACCCTGGAGAGAAAAAGTTAACAACAATAATAATGAGGATGATAATAATAATAATTAATAATAATAATAATAGTAATAATCATAATAATGATGATAATAATAATAATCATAATAATAATAACTGGTAAAGTAATTTCGTCTACCTTTGTGAATGAGGGTGCACAGATTCGTATGCATATAAATGTATTTTTGCATGTGTATCTATGTGTAAGTTAAAATATATACTCATGAATAAGACCTATGTATATTAGCAACCCTTATAGTCACAAAATAATTCATTTGTTAAACCAAGGGATGATCCTAGATTATGTATGATTTTCAACCTTACAAAATTATTATTTCTGTATAGGTCAATGCCATTTTTACCTAAAAGTTTGGTCTTCAAAAACCAAACTTATACATGAGTATATACCATAAATGTTTTACTGAGAACGTCATGTGCAATGTATATAAGTATGCATATATGTAATATTTATGATGCTGATGTGTGTTCAGCAGTCTGTGTAAGGTAGCACCAAACGTGTATACACATTAGTGATTAGTGGCAGTAGAGAAGTGGTTGTGGTAAGTACAAGATAGAAACAAAAATAGGTACAAATGTGAACAGAGTTACCTCCCCCTGTTTCTTTTTCAGATTATCTGAAAAGTGAAAAAAAAAAAAAAAAAAAATTAAACTGTGGAGGGGATTAGGTAAGGAGGAGGGGAAACATGAAAGAAATATTAATGAAAAAAAAAAAAAAAAAAATGCTTTCTTTCGTGAAAAGTGAGTGCTTTATTTTTTTTGGTTTGGTTTATTTTATATTGGTTCGGTTCACCCTTCCCCCCATCCCAATCACTCTTTTATTTTTGTAACTTATTATCATTATCATCATTATCTTTCCTGCTGTATACAAATGTATGTCTAGAAATACAAACACACATACATACATATCTATACCACACACACACACACATACGCATACACACCAGTTCGTGCATACAGACACCCAAAAGTATAATTTATAGAGAAACATTTATGGACAATCTCATTTTTCTTTTTTGTTGTCTTGCTTTTATATAAACCCATCTTATATAGAATGTAATGTGGGATAATATTTCAAAAGCTTAAATCTTGGTATGGCACAAGGCCAGATGAGTAGAAATTGGGAGTAGGAAGATTGTTTATGTCAATCCTCTGTTTGGAAACGGCCAGTATGGTTCACACACCAAACTCTGGTACCAGTAGGTAATATTTAACTTATTTTATTTGTGATTTAAAAGAATTAGATTCATATAGAAATTTTCATATATGCAGACATTTATATAATATGGAGATGTTTACAGAGCCATAGTGGTATGCATACAATTTTGCATATATACACCTTTAATCTTGAACACAAACACATATTCCTTTCTCTCTCTCTCTTACAAACACACAGAATAATATTTCACACTTTCTCAGAGAATATTTCTCACTTTCTTACACACACACACACACACACACACACACACACACACACACACAATGAGAATATTATTTCTCTTTCTCCCATACAGAATAATATTTCTTTCTTTCTCTCACACACACACAAATAATATTTCTCTCTCTCTCTCACACACACAACTAATATCTCTCTCTCGCACACACAATATTATTTCTCTTTCTCACATACACACACACACACACACACACACACACACACACACAATATTATTTCTTTCTCACATACACACACACAATATTATTTCTCTTTCTCACATACACACACGTACAAAATATTATTTCTCTTTTACTCATGCACACAGAATATTATTTCTCTCACACATGCACACAGAATATTATTTCTCTCACACATGCACACACAAAATATTATTTCTCTCACACATGCACACACAAAATATTATTTGTCCTTCTCTCTCTCTCTCACGCACACACACACACACACACAAAGAGAATATTATTTTTCTCTTTCTCACACATAAATATATATTACTTTCTAATATTTATCTTTTTAACTGAACATTGTTTCTCACATACATAAAAATTTATCTCATATAGACATAAATCCTTTCTAACATAGACACCTATAATTTCTCTCTCTCACACACATATATATATCTTTAAGTATTTTTTCTTAGTTACTTTTTAATTTTTTCTTTTTTTCATCCAGCCAACAGACAGTGGAAAAGGGAGATTCAGTCAGACTTGGTCCTCAGCTGAATTTTATAATAATCATTTTACCATAACATAGCCATGATAAGAAAAAATAAAAATAAATGAATAAATAAATAAATAAAAATAATAAAAAACAAAAACAAAAAACATCCTGTCTGTATCATGTTCAATGTCATGCTGCTTTCTTTCTTTATATTTTCTTTTTTGCCTTTCTTTAAAAAAAAAAAAAAAATGTTGTACAATCAGAGAGCTGGACAATATGACAAGAATCAAGATGTCGGGGAAGAGTAGAAGGGTTTTTTTTTTTTTAAATTTTAAAAGCAAAATAATTTTTTTAGATATTTTATAAAAAAAAAAAAAAAAGAAAAGAAAAGAAAAAAAAAAAAGCAGTTTAATTCATTTTTCTTGTTGTTCATCCCTTAAACATCTACTCTCAAAATATTTCCTTCTCCTCCATTGGTTGATGTAAACTTTTGTTGTTTTTTTTTTCTTTCTTTTTTGTTTCTTGTTTATAAAAAAAAATTAAAAAAAAAAAAAAGTTCTCGTTTGTTTGTTGAGAGGCAGCCTGTGGTATACATGATAAGATTCATACGCTCAAACACACACGCACGTATATAATATGTAAGTAAATATGGCTGTTGGATATTAATTTAAATTTAAAAAAAAAAAAAAGTATTTTTTCTTCAAGAAGTCAAAAAAAAATTTTAAAAATGAAGAAAGTCAGGTCTAATAAGTTAAAAAAAAAAGTTATAAATTTTCCACAGAGTGGTATATTTATGCACATATTTTTTTGTCTTTCATATATATATATATATATATATATATATATATATTATGTATTATATATGTATAATTTTCCCCCAATCCAGCAGCAGTTAGGTGTGGGGTTAGGATTTGGTTAGTCAGTGGCAGTGGTGGGGGTGGTAGTGGTATTTTAAAATTTTTTTTTTTTTTAGCAGGTAGAGAGATCTTTGCTATCTGACCAAATAGGTATTGCACATAAGTACCAACACGTCTATGTCCGTGCTCGTCCATTGCTGCTGCCACCACCACTACCCCCACTGAAGAAGGCATGCTGATGTTGGTTGAAACTGCAGCCACTGCTGCTGCTGCTGCTAATTGTGGTGGTAGTCGTAGTGATGAGGTCTGACCAATGTAGGATGACTCAACTAACAAAGGGAGCAGCCACTCTGAAAACTGAAAGAAAGAAAAAAATAACAATAAAAATGTCCTTTTAGTTATTTGGGGTTTTACGACATTTCAAACCTTGTTGGGTTATTTTATATCAAAGACACTTTTGTTTTATTTATTCTTGATAGGGACTCAACTTTTTTTCTTTTTTTAAAACACATTTTTTTAAAAACTCCTTTTTTTCTATTTAACCCATAGATGGGACCCTAACAGGTACTACCACTCTGGGCCAGGGTGGACCTGGGAGTAATGGTAATGAAGGGGTACTCCACATTCCCCAGAGCTCCAGAATTGGAACTTCACTGTCAGATAGAGTTTAATGACATACCCAGGACACTAAGACCTTCAGCCACCATCTTCTAACATATATGATAAAAATGATTGGTGCTTGCCATAATGGCAATAGGGTTGGGACAATTATATAGGTGCTAGGGCTTGATGTGACCAGCTGATTGATTGGAGTGGTCCTCTCTGACCGCCTGTCTAGCCTAAGTAACATTTTAATTATAATGAAGTGCTGAAAAGTTATGTGCCCAACTAAGAATAGAATAATTGAGAGCCATAAAAATGGCTATCCCACAGTTCAATAGACATGAGAAAGGCATAAATCCATCTCTTCTCCCCACAGCTATGGGTAAATAGTAGGATAAACTGGGTTCTTTAGCCTTGGTAAGTCATCAAGTCTAGAAGGAAAAAACAGTATAGGAGAAGGAAAAAATTGACCTTGTGTCACAGTCTGCTTGTAGTGTAGGGTTTGGTTTGTAGTATTTTACGGCATGTCAACCCTTGTTGGGTTATTTTATGCCGAAGACATTTTTTTCTATTCATGCATGATGGGAACACATTTTTAAAAACTCCTTATTTTCTATTTAAGCTATAGATGGGACCCCGAATAGGTATTACAACCCCGGGTCAGGGTGGACCTGGGAGTAATGATGATGAAGGGGTACTCTATACTCCCCAGAGATCCAGAATTAGAACTTCACCATCAGATAGAATTTAACATCATACCCATATGGTATTACTCAATGGTTTAAGTTGTAAAATCTGACATCATTATGATAACGAGGTGAAAGTTATTTTGGATGAATAGTAAAAAAAAGTTGACAGAGTGGGCTATTGTTGGTATCAGCTGGACAGCGAGGGAGTCTGTCCCCTTTTTGCTCGTGCTATACCAAGGAGATAGTTTTTGCATATGAAGTGAAGCACCACACCTAGCATCAGACCCCCACTTTACAAGCAGTGCTACTCATGTGCTGAGTTGATGAGGGTCAGTATCAAACCTGGAACCTTGTGGTTCCTAGGAGAATGCTTTACTGACTGAGAACTAGTTTTAACTAATTGCTTTAACCCTAACATTTTACCTGGTTGATTCTCCAGTCTTCATCAGGTGAACATTCATAAAACTTTTCACTTAAATAATGTTCAAATTATCATTAACTAAGCTTAGCTTAGCACAAGTGGCACACAGTGAGAATCAAAATCACTATTAATTGACTGTGAGTGTAGCTCACCTACCATTACACCACACAAACTCCCAGTTGGCAGGACTTAGAATATGATGACTGTATCCACCCCCCACCCACCCACACACGCAAAAGGGGTTTCCTGAGTATGACATTAAACAGTATCTGTGGCTTCAGTTCTGTAGAGTATGGAGTACCTCTTCATTGCCATTACTCCCTGGAGTGGTAGTACATGTTAGGGTCCCATCTATGGGTAAAATAATTTCTTTTTAAAATTATTTGTATTTTTTGCCACTCTCTCTCTCTCTCTCTATATATATATATATATACAGTATTGACAATAAATAAGTCCTCTCCTAATAATCTTTTAATAAAATGTTAATTTTCTTCTAAATTGCAGGCATCAGGATTGTATTATTTACAGTAGAACATTATACAGTAAAAACGGATATTATTAGGTATTATTTATATAATTTCTTTGAATTTGGACACATGGCGCAACGGATATAAGGGCTGAGTTAAAGGTTGCAGATTCAATCCTGGTCAAGGGCGATAATAACATAGAATACTCAACATAGGTTAACACTTGTGCCCAGTCATGGTTAATAGAATGAGAACAGTTTAGCCCAGTGGATTGAATAAAGGGTTTGGTTTGAAGTTCTGTGAAGGCTCCCAAGTTTGAAAAGTAGGTTCCAGAGTTTGACAAGAAACACCTGAAGAAGGCCGGAAGGCATATCGGCCAAAATGTTGTGCATAATAACAATAAAGATGAGAACAATAGTCTGAATAATCCAAATAATCCATAATATTATTCATTATCAAATTCTACACCATTGAAACTCGGGGGGGCCAAAAATAAAATACCAATATTTCTGTAACCAAAGAATGAAGTTGCATATATATACATATATATATATATATATATTGTCAGATCTTAGCCCTGAAGAGCATTAAGCGAAACTAATAGTAGGTTCGTCTGACTCATTATATATATATATATATATATATATATATATATATAGAGAGAGAGAGAGAGAGAGAGAGGCGCGTGGGCTAGTGGTTAGAGTCGTGGAAAATGGACTCGTCGATTCGAGTTCAATTCCTAGACGAAGCTGTTGGCATTTCACATAGCACTAATACCCTTGGGAAAGGTATGAATCCATATATTCTCTCTCCAGCTATGGGTTAAATAGTAGGGCAGACTGGGCTCTTGAGCCTTGGGTAGGTAACCAGTCTAAGAGAGGGATAACTCTGAATTCAAAATTCCTGAGGTCGGTCGTTGATTGGGTTTGTGGCAACCCTTGACGCACCAATTCTTTCCTATCAACTGTGCCAAAAAGTGTGGATGGTCCAACACAAGCCTTCACCACTATAAACAAATCCCTGTGTGGGTGTTCATTGTATGAACCCTCATGCGTTGAAAAATCGACGAGAGAGTCCATAATATATATATATATATATATATATATATATATATATATATATATATATAAAGGAATGTATTTATTTTTTTTAAATGAATCATATTCATATTTTACAGATCATTTGAGATTAGCTGGCAATTTTTTTTCTATTCAAAAATTAACAAAATTTTATCTGAAATGAACAAAATTTCAGAGCAATATTTAAAGCTTGAAACAACTTGATTAATTAAGATATTTTTAGGTAATTTTAAATATTAGAAAATTCTACAATAAACTGTAATAAAAACATTTTAAGGTGAAAACATTAAGAAAATATCAAAAACACTTTGAAGAGTTGGATACAAAAATAGCAATTTAGATATATTTAATGTATGGAATACAATAGAAAGAAAGAAAGAAAGAAGAAAAACTTACCTGGTAGAGCAATACCCCCACCCCTTACAACACAAACCCCGGTCATACATAGATCAGATCATAGACAAAGTTTAGTACCAAGGAACTGTTCCTCAGACAGGTGATTTAGACTAATTTAGAGGGCAGAGGTGTGTGTGTGTGTGTGGGGGGGGTCATACTTCTATTAACCTCTAAGAACTGTGGCATGGCAGTATAAGTTTCAAAGAAAGAAAAAAAAAAAAAAAAAAAAAAAAGAAAACAACCTATCGATTGATAGATTTTAACAGCATGTCAACCTGTATAGGGTTATTTTATGCCTAGATATTAGGGAATTGTGTTCATTGTTGTTCATATTTACATTTTTTGTGTAGTTATTTCTTATATTTTTTTTTTTTTGCACATGTCCCAACCGAATATGAATAATTTCTTAAACAGGTCATTAATCATCTTAACAACAGCAACCGTGAGCACCTTTTTGATCTCTATCTTTCCAACACATGTGGGCATGCCTACAAAGTCAGAAAACAGCACTGCCCACGTGACTTTCGGAAACATTTTTTCACGCTCAGAATTGCGGAGACATGGAATAAACTGCCCGTGTCTGTTGTAGGCTGCCGAAGCACTGAGTCTTTCAAAGCCTCCATGCTTCCTGTGGTCCGCCGACACTATACCTGAGGCCACTCTCCACATACATATGCACACGTGCACACACATACATGCATATTACTACTGTAAACTGTTCATGTTCCTGACACTAATACATTATTCTAGACATGAGACTTTGATGAGTTGTGGTGCACCTGAGCACTGTACACAATAAATTTCATTATTATTATTATTTGACCTATAGATAGGACCCTAACATGTACTACCACTCGAGATCAGAGTGAACCAGAGAGTAATGGTTATGAAGAAGTAACTTCACACATCTCTGATCTCTAGAACTAGAGTGTCACTATAAGATGCAATTTAATATTATATCCAGGACACCCCTTTTGTGAAGCACCTTACCCCTCTACCCAACATAGGCTACAAAATGATTTTGAGTTGACAACAATTCAATTTACATTTTCAACAAGGACCAAAATGACAGTCTCCAGGTTTCAGTAGAGTAGGTATTTATCCAACATGTGACGCCAGGTCACAGGGGCATCCAGTGAGGATCAAACTTGCTATTCAGTAGTAATAGAACTGCAAGACGAGTTAGCTAACCATCTCACCATGTTGGGATGAATATTTACCAAACTATTTTCAAGTTAATTGTAATGTGCTGTTCAAGCAGTAGCAGCACACTGCCATAGTGGAAATCTAACTTGGTTATCTTAAGGTCGGACATCTGAATCAAGGCTCGATTATTAGGATTGTGGGGCCAGGTTAGCTCAGTCGGTAGAGCGTTCGGCTAGAAACCACAAGGTTCCTAGTTCGATACCGGCCCCCGCCAACTTAGCGTATAAGTAGCACAGGGATATGTGCGGTAAAGTAAGGAGCTGATGGTAGGTGTGGCGCTCCACCTCAGAAATCAAAACAATCTCCCTGGTCTAGCGCTATTGAAAAGGAGATAGACTCCCTCGCTGATTGGCTGATACCGACTTTAGGCCGCCCCGACGACTTTACTTACTTATATATTTATGAGTGAAATAGATCACTAATTAGGACTGAGCCTATTCTAGTAGTGACCAAGGGCTCTTTAGCCCAGTGAAATAGATCACTAATTAGGACTGAGCCTATTCTAGTAGTGACCACCCCAAGCGGATTTAACAGGTTTGAATTCAGAGTTTTCCTTCTCCTAGACTGGTTGCCTAACCGAGGTTAAAAAGCCCAGTCTGCCCTACAGTTTACCCACAGTTGGAGGGAGAGTAGTTGGATTCATACCTTTCCCAAAGGTATTAGCCTTATGTGAACTGTAGTTTCGTCCAGGATTTGAACTCGGGTTAATAAGTTCATTTCCTACAACTCTAACCATTACACCATGCACCTCCAACTACAATTCATTTACTTACTGGATTTTTAAATATCTATAAGTTTTAATGAGGCCCAATTTAGCTTAGTCGGTAGAGCACCCGCCTAGGAAACGCAAGGTTCTGGATTTGATACCAGTCCCTACCAACTCAGCATAGCAGTAACATAGATTAGGTAATCTGATCTATACAGTAAAGTGGGGAGCTGACAGTAGGTGTAGTGCTCCACCACAGCAAAAATAATCTAGCGTTAATACCCTTGGGAAAGAAACCAGTGTACCCTATCATTTAACCATAGCTGGAGAAATCATAATTAAATTTAATTATGATTTCTCCAGCTATGGTTAAATGATAGGGTACACTGGGTTCTTTAAACTTGGCTAAGTAACCAGTTTAGGAGAAGGAAAATTGAATTCAAACCTGATAAATGCCCCTTAAACATTGACATTGCGTTGCATCCTGCCCGTGTGGAGGAGTTGTTAAATACATAACCCAAGACAGGTTGACATGTCGTTAAAATCAATCAAAATCTTTTTGTCGATTATGGCAACACCAAAAATTAGATGTGTACAAATGAAGCCAAGAAAATGTTTAGGAAGAAACAAAATCAGAAGAAAACCAAACTAATGGAAAACTAACAAAACAACTGAAAAGTGCAATACAAAAAAAAAAAAAAAAAAAAAAAGCAGAAACTCAAATCTAAAATTTTAGCAAGCAGAAATATTTCATGAAAATACAAGAAAATCTAATTAGGAAAAGAAAAAAAAAAAAAAAAAATTAAAGACAAAAGATTTTTTTGGTTTGGTTTGGTTTGTTTTGTTTTACGGCATATCAACCTCAGTGGGTCATTTAATGCCGATAAAGTTTTGAAATAAATCAATTCTTAATGGATAATACAATTTTTTTTATAAATACATTTTTCTATTTAACCCATAGATGGGACCCTAACAGGTACTACCACTCCGGGTCAGAGTGGACCAGGGAGCAATGGTGATGAAGGGGTGCTCCACATTCCCCAAACCTCCAAAACTGGAACCTCACCATCAGATAGAGTTTAATGTCATTCCCAGGACATGTAGACCTGCAGCCACCGCCTTCTAGCACCCATATGATAAAAAGGGGTTCGGGCTTGCCATAAGGGCAATAGGGTTGGGAAAATCATATAGATGCTAGGGCTCGACGTGACCAGCCGATTGATCGGAGGGGGCCTCTCCGACCACCCGTCTAGCCCAAGATAGGGCCAAAGTGGAGTATTGCATGTCATGAACTGCTCATCCACCTGGGCTCTATCCTTAAGCATCACGGGTCGCCACCCACGGCCAACAGGTGGACCCATTGGGGGAGTCTTACCCCTCTGCAGAGGTGCAGTCGGTGTATTCTAATGCCCCAGCCGACAGGGCGGAAAAGATTTTTTACTAATGATTAAAGAAATTCATATTTTTCAAAACTTAATTTAAATTGAAGGACAAAAGCATGTTCCTAGATTTAAAATCTTTATTGGATGTAGTATG
Source organism: Doryteuthis pealeii (assembly GCA_023376005.1). Taxonomy (NCBI): domain Eukaryota; kingdom Metazoa; phylum Mollusca; class Cephalopoda; order Myopsida; family Loliginidae; genus Doryteuthis; species Doryteuthis pealeii. The sequence goes on along the minus strand of CM042140.1, from coordinate 44,005,161 downwards.
TTTGCAATTAGAACTTTACCACCAGCCGATTGATCAGAGGGGGCCTCTCTGACTGCCCATCTAGTCTAAATAAGGGCCAAAGTGCAGTGTTGCATGTTATGGACTGCTCAGTCATTAGGGAATCTCATATAATGTTACTTAATCACTTACTTTTAATACTACTAGCAAATATACGCACCCTCCGTAGGGTGCAAGTATTTAAGTTTTAATGTAATAAAATATCATATAAAATTAGAAAGGCTAATGAAACTAAATAAGAATGCAGATAAAAAGATTTGAAACAGAAGGGGGTATAATCGAAAAATAGAACAACTGAAACTTACTCTTCCATCACTCTCATCTTTCATTGTTATTTTTTCTAATTTAAGTAATTAGTTAAAAGAGGAAGTAAAGAATAAAATGACAGTTATTTTTTCTTGTTAATGGATTTAATTTAAGATTCATTGAAGATATTTTTGCTTATATTCATTAAAATAAAACCAAACAGTTAGAAATCAATAATACTAAGCATATATTTATTAAAATTACATTTTTAATATCAATATGCAAATTAGCCTTTCTATTCACACTGTAAACTGCTATTTTTTGTATATATAAATACAATTGCATGTTATTAGCATGTAGATATGGTCAACAGTGGCTTCGGCCTCTGGACCATTGCTATAATTAACGGCGTCGATCCCAGGGGGCCATCCCCCCAGGCAACACCTGCCCCCTCGATTTAAAGGGTCAGGGCTGGGTTTATTGCCCAGCGCCTGAGGCACCCCCCTTAAGGGGGAATGCCGACGGGATCGACACAATTTTTCAACCGCCACCCATGAGTCTTGGCTTGTGGGTGGTCCCACATAAATAGGGCCTTGTGCCTGACCCGTACAAGTGGGGTACGTGGAAAATATCATGTAGATATGGTTAACAGTATTAATGATGTAAAACAATTTTATTTATAATTGAGGTTTAAATAAAAAATAAAATCATGGAGAATATGATGTAAATAACAAAGGGAATTGTGACTTGTATAGTTATATAGTTTCGGTTACAGACAGACAAACACACAATCTCCATTATAATAAGATGTTGTGTGTGTGTGTTTCTTTAAAATTTGTGTCTTCTATACTCATAAGGAGAGTAACAAAAATATCATTTGAATGTATACAAAAGAATAAGTTAGAACCCCTCCCCCCAATTTGTGACTAGGGATAAGAAAATAATTCAAATTATTTTTTTTGAGCCTAGTTGAAAAATATGTCAGGGTAGGGGAATAGAATTTACAAAAAAAATTAAGAACAAAAAATTAAAATGAACGAAAGAGAATAATTGAATAAAACGAGAAACAAAACAAAACAAACATGAGCACCTTCAGTGGTGTAATTCTTAGCCAACAAGCCTGGCAGAACATGGTTAGTGAATTCAATTTTCACTGGATGCTCCATAACTTTGACCTTGTGGCAAACAAGGCTCTGCTTAACAACAATATGATTACTCAGAACTGACATGCAAAAAAAAAAAAAAAAAAAAAAAGTAAATTGTAATTTTTTTTACCATGCCTCATAAAAATTATACTTTTTGAATAAAAGGAATTAAAAAGAAAGAAAAATATTTTACAGCATGTCAACCTTTGTTGGGTTATTTTATGCTGAAGACATTGTTCATTAATTCTTGTTGCATATTCAATTTTTTTCAAATACTTTTTTGATACTCATTTTTTTATCTATTTAACCCATAGATGGGACCCTAACCGAGTCAGGGTGGACTTGGGAGTAATAGTGATTTTTTGCTTTTTTAGAAATAAAACCTTTGTATTTATTTCATAGAGTAAGAGGCTGTCTTGGAAGTTCAAAACTCAACTCACATCAACAAGAATGGTGAGTGGAGTTGGAGGGGTCTGTATACAATATTTTTATTTTTTATTTTTAATTATTGAATTATATTGCTTAATGAGTAAAAATCAAAAGCCAAATTTTGTGTTTCTTAGTTATAAGCATATTATGGTGTACACAAGATTTCAAATCTGAATGACGTTTCTTTTCGGAGTTATAAGTCAACATGTACATACCAAACTTTCTTTTATATATATATATATATATATATATATATATATATATACTAGCAAAAGTACTTGGTCTATGACTGAACTAAAAAAAAAAAAAAAAAAAAAAAAAAAGGACGCCAGAGAGTGAATAAGAGAGAAAATAAGAGGAAAATGATTTATCAAATCTTTTTAAAAATTGCTGAGAATTTGTATATTAGAATGTTTGTTTATTTTAGGAAAATTTTTTTATTAAGATATTATTTAAAAAAATGCATTCCTAAACTTTATTAAAGATTTGACGATAAACAAAGCTAAGAATTAGTGTATTATAATATTTGTTTATTTTAAGAATAGTCTCTTTTTGTTGTTTTTTTGAAACAATTTTATTTTTTAAGTGAGCTTCCTTGACTGTTGATTTCCATGGTAGAAATGTATTTGTTTAATTCCTTATTTTACTGTATGTGTGTGAGATTATTTATATATATATATATATATATATATATATATATATATATATATATATATATCCTGTAGGTGTGCATGGTGTAATGGTTACTGTTGTAGGAAATTAGTACGACGGGACGAGATCAAATCCTGAATGAGGCTGTTTGCATTTCACATAGTGCTAAGACACTTTGGTAAGGTATGAATCCAACTAATTCCCTTCTAGCTATGGGTAAATCATAGGGCACACTGGGATCTTCAACCTTAGTTAGTCAAGAAGGAAAACTCTGAATTCAAACCTCCACTTAAGTAATTGATCTTATGTCACATCCTGCTCGTGCAGAGGGTTGTGTGTGTGTGTGTGTGTGTGTGTGTATATATATATATATATATAATTCTTCTCTTTCTATTTCATCATCTATTAAAATCTGCCAATTTCCCTAATTTGTTTAGCCATCCTTTTGATACCATAAACACACACATGTACTGGTCTTCAGTAATTTTCCTTTATAAAAGGATGTACACTCATTCATTGTATAAAGACAGACATGCAGAATCTTTTTTAGGGCCGGTTTAGCTCAGTCAGTAGAGTGTCTGACTAGGAACCACAAGGTTCCTGGTTCGATACCAGCCCTTGCCAACTCAGTATATATATTTACCAACCCCTCCGCACGAGCAGGATGCGACACAAGGTCATTTTCTTAAGCAGAGTTTAACAGGTTTGAATTCAGAGTTTGCCAACTCAGTATATGAGTAGCACAGAGGACTGTGCTGTAAAGTAAGGAACTGATGGTAGGAGTGGTGCCCCACCTCAGAAGCTAAAACAATCTCCCTGGTCTAGCACTAGTGAAAAGGGGATAGACACCCTCATTGTCTGGCTGATACTGATTTAGGCCACCTCAACGAGTCTACTTTACTTTTAGACATAGATCAACTCAGTCTTGTATGTGTTACAGATGCATGCTTTTCAAAATGAACCATTTGGATAGCCAACACTGTTAGAGTGTAAATTTATAAGTGGTGCAACTATCATCCCCAATGAGGTTCAGCCATCCAGAAAATGTGTTGCTAAATAAACAGGTTTGGCACCATTATTGGCAGTGGCAGTGACTGACTGGAGATATTGCGCTTAGAGGATTTACCATCACTACGGTAATATCTTGTCTAGAAAATCTAACAAACAACTTTGTAATCTGGAGTCGTCTTATCAGTTTGAAGATTTTAAATGCTTCGTGACATGTCAATTTGTCTGAGGTGTTTCATCAGGACTGGATTAAAGTCAGTCAATGCCTAACAAGCACTTCCCAACAATGGTGTGACCTCAATCCTCCTCAGTCATAACAAATGGCTTTAAAAAAAAAATCAGTTAAATTTCAGAGGTAGTAGCCAATTAATGTAGGAGATTTCGTTTGGCGTTAGTTGGTTGGATTTTACGGCATATCAATCCTAGTTAGGTTATGTTATGCCAAAGACATTTTGTTTTATTCATTCTCGATGGTACTCAATTTTTTAAAATCTTATTTCTTTCTATTTAGCCCATAAATGGGACTCTAAAAAGGTACTAACACTCTGGGTTAGAGTGGACCTGGGAGTAATGGAGATGAAGGGTACTCCACATTCCCCAGATCTACAGAATTGGAATTTCACCATCAGTTTAACATCATACCTAGGATATTAAGACCCTCAGCCACCTCCTTCTAGCACATATGATAAAAAGGGGTTGGGGTTTGCCATAAGGGCAATAGGGTTGGGACAATTATATAGGTGCTCGGGCTTGACTCATTTGGTTACATGAAATAACCCTAGCTAGGTTGATATGCCATTATAGAATTATTTTGATAGACAACATTTCATGATTTTTATCCTGCCTTTTGTCTGGAATTAAAATTCAATATCTGTTTTGTCTCCAGAAGTTATTCTATTCCACATTGATCCTTACTGGATGCCTCATACTTGCGACCTTGTGTCACACCCTACCTGTGGCGAATCGATTGGGTAAATACATACTGCTCCTACCTGAGGGGATATGATTAAATAAGGACGAAATTTTTTTTTTTTTTTTTTAACTAAAAAAGGAAAAAAAGAGAAAGAAAAAAAGACATTTTGAATATGAGGCATGCAAAAAATTATCTTAAAGCAAAAAAAAAAAAAAAAAAAAAAAAAAAAAAAATTATAAAACCCAAAAACAGTTCCAAAATTATGTAAAGTGAAGTGTTTGCATTTTTGAGACAGAAAGACAACAAAATCCAGGAAGTTATCGAAGTCCAGGAAGTTTCTTTTGATTTATCTCCTCGCCTTTATCATGATTAATGGATTAAGATATTTAGATTAATTTCACTTCCTTCCTCAAGTGAAAATACAGGAAACTTTCATCACACCTGGTATAAAACACACAGGTAGTTGTCGACATGCAAGAACACATATTTTCTTTTACTTGAGAAAGGTTAGACACGTCCATACATAACAAAAAATTTCTTAAACTCTTAATCAAAAGAGAATTCCTGGATCTCAGATAAAAGGGAATAATAAAAAAAAAGAAAAGGATAAAAAAATATTAAAAAATTGAAAATGAAATAAAACAAAAATAAAAGAACAACAACCAAAAAAATTTTTTTTTTTATTATTTACTTCCCTATCATATAGTCCAGGTTAAAAGCACACTAAGGGTAACCTGAAGATATATTTTTTTTAAGACCTTATTTTTCTGATGCAGGCATCATTGGGGAATGAAAAGTATGGTTGGAATCCTTCTGTCTGCGAAAGACGATGGCATAGTGCCCCAATTTTTTTTTTTTGGGGGGGGGGCTATAAAGGATGTGCTGTTGCCCAAGCAGCAGATCTCCCCTCTCCACACTTCCGCAGTGGTTCAAAGGAAAGGTAACAAACCAATGCAGTTTGGCAACGGCAGTATCACAGGAATTGCTGTGTAGCACTGAAATTCAGCGTTACACCACCCAAAGGACTCCACCTACAGATTTGTTTTCGTTCCACAATAATACCTGCATCAGAAAAATAAGGCCTAAAACATTTTGTCTTCAGGTTACCCTTATTCCCGTTTAAGGCCCATATTTGGTAAATGCAGCAGCTTTGTCCCACTCCCCCAAATATATTTGCATTAGAAAAATATAGGTCTTAAAAAAGGGGGAAAAAAATAAGAGAGAGAGAAAAAAAAAAGGGCTTCAGGTTACCCTTTACTGCACTTTTAACCTAGACTAATAGGTAAAATGTGTCATTTTTACTTACCTTTGTCATCATGGTGGCTATGGTTGTAATAGATAAAAGGCAAAGATAAATCATTTGAAAAAGAAATTTCAATTCAAAGAATTTAAAACAACACTTTTTTTTCATTGGCATCAAATCAAGTACTTTTGTTTTTGCTGTGGACAAAAGAGAAATTTAAAACAAAATTTTTTTCGGACAATTCTATACCCTAAAATTTGATTCTTAAAAAAAAATTTAAAAAAAAAATAAATAACCATAAAGCCTAAAATAAAAGTCTTTTTCATTACTTTTATTTATCTTTCTTTTTTTTTTTTTTTAAACGTTTATTGATTTTGGATCAGGGATGGATCTACCATGAATCTAATTAAGATGTAGAGGCACTGTGGCGCAATGGTTATTATTGTAGGAAGTGGACACAGAATACAATTCCAACTCCTGGGTGAAGCTACATGTATTTCACATAGTTTTAATACCTTTATGAATCCAATTATTCTCCCTCCACCTATAGGTAAATAGCAGGGCAGACTGGCCTTTGTATGGCAACCAGTCTAGGAGAAGGATAATTCTGAATTCAGACCCATTAAACTCCACTAAAAAAATTCACCTCTTTCTCATGTGGAGGGGTTGGGTAAATACATACTATGAAACAAATGAAGCTTCAGTTTCAGAGCCCCTAATCCTGGGGGACATCAGAAGTTATTTTATTCCACATTAGTTAGAAAATGTGGGTCTACTGTATGAAAAAAGTGTTTTAGGACATTAACAATATTATAGTTTAATTCAATGCCAAATAATAGTTGTTGTGTAGCACTGAAATTCAGTGTTACTCCACCTTAGGGATTCCGACTACGGATTTGTTTGGGGAGTTTACTCCCCTACCTTTTCTCGGGATCATGTGAGCAGTTTAAAGTATATTTAATCTTTATATGTTAGCAATTTTCTTTTTTGCTATAAACAAGTATATATTTCTCGTTTAATAGGAGTTATTTTCGTTTTGTATTTTTACTTTTTCTTGTGGTATCAAAAATACATCGAGTAGTATAATTTTCTTTTTATATCACCTAATTTATAGATACTAATATTTTAATTTTATTATTAATACCATTTTCATTAATGAAAAACTTAAAAACAACACAAAGGGACAACAACAAAAAAAACAATATCAAATTTAATAAGAACTTTATTCGAAATATTTTTTTTTTTTTTTTTTTTTTTTTTTTTTAAATGTGGGGGAAAAATGATTGAAAAAAAAAAAAAATAAAAAATAACACATGTGTCAGGGCAGGAGAATTTGTTGCTATAGATTGGGAAGGAACAAAAATGAATTCCTACCCCTGGGCACATGACTACAGCAACAAATAAAAATAAAATAAAATTAAAAAAAAAAAAAAGAGAAGACTATCCATTAAAATAATAAAATCAGATTGACAATAAAGTAATAAAATGTAATACATCTTACAATCTGCTTGGAGTGGTACAATTTTCTTTTTATATCACCTTATTTATAGATACTAATATTATTATTGTATTATTAATACCATTCTTGTACAAAAATGATATTTTTTTGAGAAATTTCAGAACAAGTGATATAAAGTTCTGGTAAAATGAAATAAAAGTCTCCCCCCACCCCCGACAGGGGAAATTGAAACAAAAAAATCCTTCCTTTTTTTTTTTTTTTTTTTTTTTTGACAGAAAAAATGCCTATAAATAAGATTTTTAAAAATACGATAGATAAAAGAGTATAGAAAGCTTTTCAAATAATAATAAAAAAATTAAATTTAGAAAAACAAAAGAAAAAATATTAAAATGTTATCAAAATATTCAGCCAAAAATATAATTCAATTTACAGGAATGTGAATTATGTTAGAACTAATTTTAAACTGAATTTCATTTGTTGTTTTTTTAAAAATCACCCCCTCGTCTCGAGAAATAAATTTGTTTCTTCTTTAAATCTATAGAAAGAAAATTAACCCCATCATGAAAAGTGCTATAAAGCAAAATATTTATTTGAGCATTTATCACCACTTTTTAAGTGGCATCTATAAAAGACTTTTTTTCTTAATTTAAAACAAAAATACATTTTATATAATCAAAGCTGGTTTTTCTCAAAAAACACCAATGAACAAAATTGTAGGAGGAGAAAAAGTGCAAATATTTTCTTTGGCAAAAAGAATATAAAGAAATAACACCTAAATATATATATATTATACATACATACACATATTGTGTATGTATGTATGCATTCATTCGCGTGTGTGTGTGTGTGTGTGTGTGTGTGTGTGTGTGTTTGGGGACTATATGTGCAGACTCAATATAAATGTCATTAAAAATAAAAATTATACATTTTTTGTGCAAGTTACTAAAACTTAACCAAATAGACTTAATGTAAAGTTTTGACTGAAATGTTAATAGCCCTAGTTATATGTGCAATAAGAGGAACCTGAACCCAAACTTTTTTACACCTTATTTTTCTGCTGCTGGTATCATTGGGGAATGAGGAAAATTTTAGTAAACAGGCTTTTTTTTTTCTTTCTTTTTTTAAAGTATTGCATTCTTCTCATGATGGCTGGGGGTCAAAATTTAGAAAAATATTAATAGTAATATTATTCCTGTTCGTCTTACCTTTGTTTATGATGTAATATATATATATATATATATATATATATATATATATATATACACACATACATACCAACCCCTCCACCTGAGCAGGATGGGACACAAGGTCTTTTTCTTAAGCGAAGTTTAACAGGTTTGAATTCAGAGTTTTCCCTCTCCTAGACTGGTTACCTAGCCATGGTTAAAGAGTCTAGTCAGCCCTACTATTAACCCATAGCTGGAGGGAGAGTAGTTGGATGTCTACCTCTCCTAAGGGTATTAATGCTATGGGAAATGCAAACAGACTCGTCCAGGATTTGAACTTGTCTGATCGATGAGTCCATTTCCTAGGACTAACCATTGCATCACACATATGTTGCACAAACACATATATGTTAGGGTAGCAAAGATGAAGTCAACAGCACTTGGTAACTGATAGTTACATTCATTTTCCTAATCTACCCCAAATGATAGCTTTTGTTTAAATGTAATAATAAACATATTTAAAAGTCTTTAATTTACGGGAAATAACAGGTAACTTTAAATGAAAAGGGCATTTTTAGCCATTTATTGATAAATCCTTATAGGAATGGGGTTCTGGACTTAGAAAATTACAGGATGTTAAGAGTTAAAGGATGTCTCTATGAAAATCTGAATAGAATTTGCCTCAAAACAGACCATGATATCAGTGCGTTTAAAATCCTACAATGTGTCTTATATATCACTAAGAAAGGTTTACATAAAATATGGTGTGGTTTTTATAAATCCCAGATATGTTAGGGTAGCAAAGATGAAGTCAACAGCACTTGGTAACAGATAGTTTTTCGACTATGTGATTTTCAAACCAAACCTATAAGGTCTAAAAAAAAGTCTAGATTCAGGTTACCCTTACTGTACTTTTAACCTGGGCTAAACGTAGGAATAAACTGAAAGAATATTTTAATTCTTCTTAAAGCATCCTACAAATCATAAATTCAGCTAAACTTATTATATTCATCAGATCTAAAAATGAAATACAAATATTATTTCATGTTTCAATCAGTACTAGGTAAGTACTGTACAACTTATTCAGTGACTATATATATATATGTATATTAGTGACAAATTGAAGAATGGTATAAGGGATATTAGTAGGAAAAAACGGTATCCGTGAAAAGAATTAAAATTTTAGCCAGGGCTATTTATATTCACTTCATACTATTGCCCCTGGAAAAGGCATAAACCCACTTTTTCCTGCACTGTCCCATCACCAGATATCTCAAATTTGGCAAAAGAAAGTGGATAAGTGAGAACTTGGGCAAACCACTCTCCCATAACTATTTTATAAGTACAGGCTGAAAGCTATAACCCCCATTATCAGCCTTAACAAGATTTGATTATATATATATATATATATATGTAGTATTGTTTTTAGTATTGGAGAATTGAAAATAAAGTGCTTGATTACAGGTTAAGAGCTGTATTTATTTAGTCATTATAGTGTACAATAAATTTAAGGTGTAATTGTTACCATTGGTTTCCAAGCAGCACGATAGCCACTTTTCATCAAGATAATGCACCTGTTATGAAAAATCTTCTGGTTTTTCTTAACAGGCATGTTGTCTTGATTAAAGTGGCTATCATGTATTGTATTGTAAATGTATTGTACACTATAATGAATATATATATATATATCAAGTACAGTATGAAATATCTACTTAGAATTAAGACAGGCATTTATGAGTCTATCTTAATATTGCCAATTTAATAGTTGTGAAAAAAAGGTTTGCATTAAGAACTACAGAGAAAAAAAAACATCTTGTAAATTTTCAACAGAAAGAAACAAATCATAAGTTTTCTTTAAATCAAAATGGAGAAGCAGGAACAAGCCAATTACAAAAAAGAAAAAAAGAAGAAGACTCAGAATAAAACTACATAAAATAGACAAAGTTTTAAAAAAAAATAGAAGCCAATCCAACAAAAATCAGCTGTAAACTAAATTGCCAACCATAAACATGACAAGCAAGAAGAGAAACACAGCAAAAAGAAATCAAAATAAAAACAAAACAATTGTCCTTTTTAGCCATCAAGTCAATCATCAACATATTTTGTTGAAATAAATGCAAGAACATTATTAAGAGTTGATTATTCAAATTGAGTTGAAATTAATCATTCACATACACATACATACATATATATATATTATACTAAAGCTGAGTGAATCAATTTTTGTCTCCTAAAGGCCTTTTTTACTGTTTAGTTTAATTACACCATAGTCATACTAAAATATTCCTTAGTTTTAGGATTGAGTTATGTTTGAAAAGATATTCCATTTTAATTGGTTCTAATTAGTTGTAATTTGCAATTAAGTGAAAAACTGACCAGTCTCTTACTCCACATTCTGCCTGTCTCTTTCACCCTCTCTCTGTATATCTTGATTACCTCCTCATTATATATGTTAATTTCTCAGAGAGAAAAAATCTCCCAATCATAAAAACAAGCAAAAATTCAACTAGAAATACAATTTTATCAAATTCATTTCTTTTCTGTTTGTATATAATAACTTATCTTGGTTCATATTTCTTTTTAGACAGTAAATCATTTTCAAAATAAAATAAAACCTCCATGCTTCTTGTAATTCGACAAAACTATACCTGATACCCCACCACCACACACATATTATTACTGTACGCTATTCATGTTCCTGACAGTAGTACATTATTTTATGTACTATATACGAGACATTGATGTGGCGCACCTGAGCACTGTATGCAATACATTTCATTATTATTATTATTATTATTATTATTAATAAAAAGAAAAAACACTGAAAGTAAATATCAAAATCCATTAATTGATATGTCTTTCATAATTCTCTAATAATTAATTATACACCATAAAAAATATTCTTCTGATCTACACATTTCTCATTTAATTTCTTCAATCCTTTAAACAAAGAATTGTACTTTTTAAACCTTTTCCAATGTGAAAAACTTTGAACGTGATTGGCTGGAATCTAAGGGAGACAATCAAGTAACTTTGATTAATTTCTAACTAGTACAACCCGTGGAAATTCCATGAAATGAAGATAAAGAGGAGCTATTTAATCAAGAAAGGATGATTTTCAATTTATTACATATAAATTATATTGTTGTCTTTGCAATAATTAATACAAAAAATATACAATAACAATCTATATAATACTTAATACATATATATCATTTGTTAGTATCTAATTCTACTGAAAATACACACTCAATATAGAGTTGCATATTCTATTTTGGGGATAACGATATTTCTGGTAATGGGGAATTTTTGGAGTTCTTTTTCTTTTTCAGCACATTGTTGAAGTCTATCAGATCTTCAACAAACCAATATATACTAATTTATGTTTACTAGGGCCGTTTTAGCTCAGTCGGTAGAGCACTTGACTAGGAATCGCAAGGTTCCTGGTTTCGATACCAGCCCTTGCCAACTCAGCGTATGAGTAGCACAGGGATCTGTGCAGTAAAGTGAGGAGCTGATGGTAAGTGTGGCGCTCCACCTCAGACGCCAAAACAATCTCCTTGGCCTAGTGCTAGTGAAAATGGGATAGACTCCCTCGCCGTCTGGCTGATACCGACATTAGGCCATCCCAATGAGTTTACTTTTACTTCATGCTACTTAAAGAGGATAGATATGAAGTTAGCACAGGGCAATTCCACTGGAGTTGAACACAATGTTTGATCTGAAGAACATTTCAATTCATTAATGGTGGGGGAGGGCTGAAAATATCCCACTTGACTGTGGGCAGGAGATGGTTGGTTAGTTGTTTTGTTTTACAGCATCTCAACACTTTACGGGTCATTTACTGCCGACTCAAGTCATTTTGATAAACAAAGGACTCAGGTTGGCTTACAGTACCTGCTATTGCTTAAGGGGAGATGTAGAAGAATATCTCACTTGGTCAAAGGAGAGGGTAGGAGAATACAGTCCCACTTGACTGCGGGGAGTGTATATGGGTGAGCATAACGTGTGAACGAATGGATGAAACACAAGAATAATTATAATATAAATTACTTTTCTGATGTGTATGTGTCCTTTGAACAACAAAAATGTAAAATAAAATAGAACAAGTTCTACAGTCTACTCCTCAGAGAAATTGATATTAAAATAACGACAAAAAAATGAGGCCTTGCTTGCCAATAGAAATATTTTTTTTTTTTTAAACAAATTTAAAAAAAAAAATTTTTTTAAGTTAAAAATAAAAATAACGAAATGCCTCACAGTTTTCGTGTGGTCTTTTTGAATATTAATTCTAAGTACATCCAGACAGACAGGCGGTTGGTCTATCCACAGGATGGAGTTAGGATTAAAAACACTGCTAACATCAGGATGTTTAGTTGTCTCCACATTCCCCTAACGAGGTTTTTCATTGATAATAAATTGAGACATTGGTTGAGGCAAATTACAAAAATTCTTCATGATTTTCAAAGTTGAAAATAGAAATCTTTTACAGAATACAAAACTTTTAAAACAAGAGACTTTCTCTCTTTCTCTCTTGACCCCTAAAAATAAGGCATTTGCTTGAAAAGAGGTGTCCCTTAAATTACCCAAGGCATAAATTGATTGCAGCTGGGACTGAAACTGAATTGCATGCAGCAAAAGTTAAACATGCATCGATGCATTTTGTATGATGAATTTAAGCAGTGACAAACAAGATAAAAGATATAATTTTGATTTCTCGGACTGTTGTCCTCATCTCTATTATGGTATGGAAAATCACAACATTTCGACACTGATTTTACATACCACAATAAAGATGAGGACAACAGTCAGAAAAATCAAAATGATACACATCAAGCCTCATCTCAAAAATTCAAACAAAGAAAGCAAAAGATATTTAATCAAAACCATTATCTAAATTGGCTAATACCTGTGGGAATTATTAAAAGGGAAAAATTATAAACTTTTCTTAAAGAACTGGGGGAGGGAAGGATCAGAAGTGATGTATACCTAATTTAAGATTGGTAGAAATATTTATTATCTTATAAATACCACCCGTTTAGTTAAGGACTGAAATAAATCTAACCCCTCCCCAATTTAAATCTGGGATTTTAAAGAATAAAAAAACTTCTTATTAAACTATATCTTATTATGATGGAAGTTTGGTGTCTGTCTGTAACCGAAACTATGTTTTCCAACTTATAAAAACCAATCCTACAAAGGATTTTATATAGAAACCAACTAAAATATAATTAAAATAAGCATAATCTTTTTATATTTGTTCTTATCTAATTTCATTAGTTTTTCTAATATATTTCATTACATTAAAACCTAAATACTTATGGCTGGAGGGCGCATATTCTTGCTAGTTCAATAAATAAAAATATAAGCAATAAAAATATTAACCAATGCTGCATGCAAAATCAAGGGAAATCCCATTGGCTGTAAATTTTCTTTATAGAATGATGCGAAAAATGAGCACAATGCTTAAATTTTAATACAAAAAATTTATCAGATGATATTATTTTGGAAATAAAATAAAATAAATCCATATTTGTCAGCAACAAGCCAATTTGTTTTTAAATATTTTTAGAATGAAAATTTTCCAGAAGAAGGGAGAGAATATAAAAACATGCTGGTGTTAGCAGTTAAGTTCAATAAAATAAAAAAAATAAATAAAAAAATAAAAAAAACTTTTGTAAAAGAAGAGTCATGCATAATAAAGGGAGATAATTCAATAAGGACACTCACTATTTAGGATTTAATAAGTTGATATGAATTATTTTTAATATCTCAAATTCCAGTGAAAAATTTAGTTAATTATTGTTATTTATGAAAAATTTCTCATAGAAAAAACTCATTTGACTTTGTTAGTCTGATTAAAGCATAAAATAGATCTTTTCGGACAGATAAAGACAAAATCCTAATCAGAATCTTTGTTTTTGTAAATCATACCAGGAGTTCATTCAAAATGTCTTCTGGTATATATAAAAATAAAAATCAAGTTCTTTTTTAAAAAATTATATATTTTATAGGATAAGTTAATCAAATGAAATAATTTTTGTTTTTGGAGTATAAAAATATTACTACAGGAAACACAACTAATCAATTTATAAAAGAAAAAAGTAACTGGAATTTAAATAAAAAAAAAAAGATGCTAAAAGCAGAAGCAGCTAGAATGCCAGGTCAAGGCTGTAATAGAATTGCAAAATAAAGTCAGGGGTTTTTGAACAAAGAAAAAGTAACAGAAATAAAAGTTACCTTATATAAAATAAACAAAACAGGAATTGAAAGGAAGCAACATTTTCACAAATAATAACTACTGAAGATTATTAAACAAGGAGAAAACAGTAATCAAACTACTTATTTGAATATATATATATTGCATGGGAGTAATTTTGTAGAATTCACAGAATTACTTCCATGCACTAAATATAAATATACACTAATATATATTTATTCTTATATATACAATAGCTCTATCACTGATATTGAGTACTCCACTAATAATACTGAAAAAACTTTGCCCACCACTAATTCACCAAATAAGCAAGGGATAACCAAATACTTAATTTATATATATATATATATATATATATATATATATATATATACACACACACAATTATGATTAAAATTTGATGCTCAAAGCATTTTTAATCAATAAAATCATTTCAATGCTTAACACATGAAAATGCAGAATAATATCACACTATAATTTCAAGTATGAAATAAGATAATAAAACAGAATAAAAATACAAGACTCAGAATTTCACATTGTCAATCCTCAGGTGAGTTAGTAGTATTCAACATATCTGATTTGGTTAGATTCTAACAAATGCAGAATTCTAGCTCACCTATGGATTGACATGAAACTCATGAGTTTTGATTCTTTTAGTGTCTTATTTATACTTGAAAATACACGTGTGTCTGTGTGTGTGTATATATATATATATATATATATATATATATATATATATATATATATTTTAGGTCAAATAGATAAATAAAAATTCAAGACATGTACACTGAAAAGCATGTAAAGAAATTCTTTTTTTTTTTAAATATAGGTTAGCAACATCCAGATAAAAGAAAAGCAACATTGCCATGGTTGCCAACAAGGAATTCTAATTAGAGAAAATCAGAGGGAGAAAAACAGGCAAGTCTTCTACTTTTAAAACCATTTTTTTTTTAGAAATGTTTAATCAAATATGACAGACAGAGAGTATTTATTCAGGTTGTTTTTTTTTTTGTTTGCTTTTTTTTGCTTCTTTTTAAATTTTTAAATTAAGCTTTTTTTTCTGACAGCTAAAAATATGCCAAAATTCAGATCATATTCAAGTTGAATGAAAACTTTTCAATACATCATTTTACTTGCTGGCAGTAATAAAAAAAAACAACTAAAAAACAAACTTGACAACTGAATAAACAATCCATGTCTGTTATATTTAATCAAACATGCCTAACAGAGGGTTTTCTACCTAATTGCACAACAGAACATATCTTGGAATTCACTTAAATAGCAAGAAAAAATAACCAGCATTGAATCAAAACGTGAAAAAAATAAAATAAAAAAATATAAACAGCAACTAATTTTGCATCCAAGACAAAATGGGATAACAAAACAAAAAAAATTAAATAAAACACCCAATATAAGTCACTAAATCTACACAGAAATAAACTAGTGCTAGTAATAGTAGTAAATAAAAATAACAGCAACCAAAAAATGTAGCAATAGGAAAATTAGCTACCATACAACAAGAAAAAGAAAAGTAAAAAAAGCAGTGATGGTGGTAGGCTTCTTTTTTTTTTTTTGAGGGGGAAATGGAAAACACTAACAACAACACCAAAAAAAAAACGACAACATTGACAACAATGGTAGGGGGGTAAGGACTTACCATTTGCATGTCAAAGAAACGAGGAAGATCTCCAGTAGTGTGATACTGATTGGAAACAAGAGGAAGAAATGGTTAAAAATTTGGAAAGAACTTATTTTTCAGTTGATTCAAGTTGATCAATAAAAACAAAAGAATAACAAATTTTTTATAATCCATTGAAAAACAGAACTCATTTCATAGAGAAAGAATATTTTAAAATTCCATTTTATCTGCAACACTTCCAGTAGGACATGAAAAGAAAAAAAAACAAAGGGAGAGGAGTTATCTCCTCTTATCTATTTTGCTTTTTAAAAAATAATTTAGACATTACAATTTATTTAAATTCTAATTAAAAAAAAATCAAAAAAAATCAAACAGCTTGGACCTTTTCTTAAAGTAAGACTTCGTTAGCAGTTCATTATATATATATATATATATATATATTTTTTGGAGAATATGTGTTTAATTGAAGTCGTAGCTAATTTTGAAAATTAATTAATTGATAATTAATGAATTAGGCGGGCATACCTATTCAAATGTAAGGCTAAACAAATCGAGAATTTGAATAGGTATGCCCGCCTAATTCATTAATTATCAATTAATTAATTTTCAAAATTAGGTACGACTTCAATTAAGCATATATTCTCCCAATGATTGTCGACTAAAAAAGCCATATCAAACACATTGTTTGTTTGTTTACTGCTCATATATATATATATATATATATATATATATATATATATATATATATGTATGTATGTTACATCAGAACTTGATATTTACAAAGATTTTACTGATTAGCAATATTACTTGAAAAATATTGAAAGCAATGAATATTTCTCAAAATTACGTTTAATTTTTTTTAATCAATGCTCACATACTTCTTTATAATAAACTAAATTGACCCTGCAGGATGCGACAACAGACTAGGAACAAAACTTCCATTTCTTTTTTTAAAAAACTTTTTTCTTTCTTAAATACAATGAATATAGACTAAATAAATTAGTAGAATAAGTTATTTTTTCCATGTAAGTAATAGAGATTATAGTGCCTTCCAATTGACTTCCTCTGGTGAATATCAGGACATCTAAATAATCAATAATGACATCCAAAATTATAAAGAAGCCATCTTTCAACTGATTCCACTTTTTAATTTTATTGGCTTATTTTATTTTTATGATCAAATAAAGAGTATTATGTGATATACATACATAAAACATTGTTATAATGTAATCTCTTTTGTGTGTAAATTTCCTTCTCATATCACTCACTGAACAGAAATTGATATCAACAGACGGTATTTGTTTTATCCTTATGAAGATTGGAAACACATGCTTAATATATATTCATTTCAATTCAATGTGTTCAATACTCTAAATACAGGCCGGTATTGAACCCAGAACATTGTGGTTCTGAGGCAGATGCTCCACCGACTGAGCTAAACTCAACCCCTTAAAAAATGTATTAAAGAATGATTTATAAAGAAAGTTTAAAATATATTTTAGATTTTTTTGTTACTTTAGTAGATGTATGTTTATCACTTGAGAAGAAACTGAGTATACACTGTTCCTTTTCCTGATATTTGTACAATATTCTATGTAGTATACATGCACACTTGATGAGTTGTAATGCACCTGAGCACTGGATACAATTTCATTATTATTTTTATTATTATTTAAAAATCCCTTTTTTTATTTTATAGGAAGAAAAAAAAAGTAAACAAGATTGAATATAGTAGATTGTTAAAAATGAATCCTGCAGGGTCCGTGGATATGAAAAATAAATAAATAAACATTAGAAAGATTAGAAATAAAGAATACAGTTTTGCAAAATGAATCAGAGACCTAATAAATAAATAAATTAAAAATTAAAAAGACTCTGTTATCAACTTTTTTTTCATGGAAAAAAGAAAAAAAAAAAGAAGTAAAGAATTGAACAAACAGGGTCTTTCTTTCTTTCTTTTTTTTTTTTTTTGAAATTTCTTTTTAGCATGAGCAGGAGATATCCATGCAGGAGGGAATGTGTACTGGAAGTTGATGGAACATGCTTTGATTTCAAAATTATGAAATGAAGGGAAATTGAGACAAGCAATTCTTTTTTTATGAAATTCAAACAATTTTACAAGGAAAGATAAAAACAATCAAACAAAAAAACCAAAAAAAAAACCCCAGGATATTGTTGCAGTTCATTCGAAACAGCCTCAAGTCAAAGCCACGTGCAAATCATTCTTGAGTTTTATTCAAAAATTTAGTCTATTTAAGAACACCAAACTAAATAGTTAAAAACTAATAGCAAATAATTTTGGACACCTCATGCGGTATAATGGTTAACAAACTGGATTAGCAAATCATTGTCAGTGAATTCGATTCTCACTGGGTGCCCCATACTTCTAGCCATGTGCCACAATTCAACTAAATTTACTAAATATCTAATAGTAAATAACTTTGTGCACCTCATGTGGTGTAATAGTTAACAAACTGGGTTAACAGACCATGGTTAGTGAGCTTGATTCTCACTGTGTGCCCCATACTAAAATCAGTAAATAACTTCTATGAAATAGTAAATGATGTTGGGTACCTCACATTGTGTAATCACTAGCAAGCTGGATTAGCAAATTATTGTCAGAGAGTTAATTTCTCACTGGGTGCCTCCGCACTTTCAGCCATGTGCCACAAGTCAACTAAGCTTAGTAAATATTCAATAGTAAGTATTTACTGGCATTCTACCATTCCAGTTAAACATAAGGATCATTATAATAGGAAACCAAACACAAACGGAAGCTTGTACATGGCTAGTGTTTAAAAATTGTATGAGTCCCGTCAGCAGTCCTCTTTTGAGGCGCCTCAGGCACTGGGAAATAAATCCAGACCTGCCCCTTTAAATCAAAGGGGCAGGTGTTACCTAGGGGGGATTAGCCCCCTGGGATCATGTTGATATTAATATTTTACCAGTACAAAGCCACTGGACATAGGGTTCCAAAAAACCAAGTAAATATCTAATAGTAAATAATTTCCATGAAACCAGTACCAAGAATAAAAGATTTTATCAATTAGCAAGAAATGATATTTAAAGTATTCTAATTAAGAATAACTTTCCAGGAAATATATTTCTCTTGATTTCTCCCAAACATTTGCAAAGTCAATATTAAAAAAATTTTTTTTAAATTTAAATACTACGTTCACCTGAAAAATATATTCACTGTTAATCAATATCTAATTAAAGAATAAGAAAGTATAGATAATTTTATAAATATCGTTCACTGTATCTTTTTTATTTGCTTTGCACACACACATATATATATCCACATATATAGAATTAAATGTGTGTATGTGCATAACATTTTTCACAGTGCAAAACAGATACAACACTCTGATCCTATGTAGAATCATATAGGAGTGATACTTTGATCAGAGTCAGAATTAACAAACATCCAAATCTTAGGCAATAGTACTGATCCATACATAAAGTCATCCTAACATTTTTCATCCTAACACAAAAAGGACTTCTAATACAAACATTAAATAAAATTGCTATACAAAATCTACAATCTTTAAAAATTTAACACCTGATATTATTATATATTCCATTCATATCCATCTTAATGAGCAAATTGAAATAATATCTGATTTTTTAAAATTAAATCAAATATATATTTTAAAGTGATTTTTAAGAATTAAATCAAATATATATTTTAAAGTGATTTTTAAGAATTAAATCAAATATATATTTTAAAGTGATTTTTAAGAATTAAATCAAATATATATTTTAAAGTCTTGTAATTATTTCCATCAAAATTTGTTATTTAAATTTTGATTTTAGTATAAATTAGAATAAAATCTAAACTGATGCATATCTGTTTATTACACTATTTAATTAATGCCATTATTTCAGATTATAGCAGTTAAGTAACTCAAGTAAAAAAAAAAAAAAAAAATTGTTTTAAATCTGACAAAGGCCACTTTTATACCAAGTAAACATAACTGATAATAGGTATTTGGATTAACATTTTCAGGTGAGATAAGAATAATAATAAAAAAATTACTTGAAAGGATATTTTAAAATAGGGTTTATAAGTCCAGATTAAAAGCGCAATAAAGGTAAAATGAAGCAAAACTTAAAAAAAAAAGCTTGGCTTTTGGTTACCCTTACTGTGCTTTTAATCTAGACTATATATATATATATATATATATATATATATATATATATATATTCAGTTTCTCCATAATGTGCTTATATTAGCTGAAATAAATTATTTAAAAATGCTAAAATATTTTGCTTAAAAAAAAACAAACAAACAGTAAAACAGCATAAAACACACAATTTAAAAAAAAAATCATTATTTGAAAAGCAAAAAAAATGTTCCTTTAATGAGAACCATGTCAACAGCAGGCAGCCAATTGTGATTGTGCAGCTCAAGTTTAAAATTATCAACTAATAAAAAAAAAACAAACATTACCCAAAATAATCATTGACTAATACAATAATTCTTTATGTAAATTTTTTTTACCAAGCCTCATATTTAAAAACAATTTAGACGACTACCAAAACTATTCCACTGTGTACCTTGGCCAAGACCATTTCTAGGATTCTCATTGGCTACTGGTTTTAAAATGGATACTTTTATCCATATATACCCAACACTTGACTGTGTTCTGATAGTTTGTACAGAGTCTGTATTCAGTTACACTGTCTTTTTTTTTTGTCTGGTGACTGGATGCTAGTCACAGCCTTTTTGTGAAAGTGAGTATGATGTTGATTTTACAATTTCTTGAGATATTGTTCTTGTTTAAAATTAGCAGAAATTCTGGAGAAATAGGATATTCTACAAAAACACCAAATTATTTAACACTGTGAGTCAAATTAGTTCATTTATTTAAAAAAAAAAAAAAAAGTTTATTCATGAATAAAACAGGAAAAAAAAAGGAGTTGTGATAGCATAATTAACCATATAAAAAGCGACTGAAAAAATAAATAATTTCCACATTTCTTTGTGAAAAGTATTATTATTATTATTATTTGTTTTTAAAAGCAGTAAACATGAAAAAATGTTTTTCAATACAGAATATGAGGCCGGGTAAAAAAAAAGCAACAAAAATCAAAAGAATCATAGCAATGATAAGAGCTAAATTGTTTATTATATGATAGATGTAACACTAAAGCAGACTTAGAAATTATAGTACAAACATTAATAAACACTAATCTAGGAAAAATAATTAGTATTGTTATCTAGAGTTAGTTACAAGTGTAAAATAAATGTTAGTTGGTTTATCAATAGCTATCTGATTCGGAACATCGTTCCAACTAGAATTATCTCCCTTGGTACATTCTCGGCACATAATAGGACCAGGGAAAGGGGGGAACAACAGCAACTGGAAACTCCTAACACATAAAAAAAAACGTAACAAAACAAAACAAAAGAGAAAAAACAAAAACAAGCACACCGCAGCACAGACTGAACGAAAAAAAAACAAAAAAAAAAAAACGTTGAAGTAGAAGAACACTAAAATTTGAAGAAAAGAGGAGGAAGGAAGAAGAAGAAAAAGTCCAACTAGTTGTTAACTAGTCATTTAAAACTAAATTTTCTTTTCATATAAGCTGATAGACAAAAAGAAATTTCTAGAGCTTGACAGTCATTATTGCTTATATATATATAAATATATATATAATCCTAGCTAATTGGTTGCTTCATTTTTATTTCTGTAGTGATATTTTTATTATGGTATCTGAATCTGTACTGAGCTATCAAAAATATAATAAAATAATACTGAGTAAAAATAAAGAATAAAAAGATTAGTTGTGTTTTTAACATTTTTGTTAAACCTTTTTAAAAGTTTGGCTGCTATGAAATGAGATAAGACAGAAATTCCTTACCAAATGCGGAAAACAGAATGAAAATATTTAAAACAAAAAACCTTAGAAATTCCTCAACGTTCTCATAGAATCAACTACTAAATAGACACCTTAACTGTCTTGCACAAATTATTTAAACATTAATAGATATGGAGACATATATATATTATTCACTTCTCTTATAATATATAATCTTATAAACTTATTCACAAAATTTTTTTTTGACAATGACCCAAGTTCAAATCTAGTTGAGAACAATCCAAAAATAGAGACAAAAGAAATATTCCTATTTCTCTATATATATATATATATATATATATATATATGAAATATAGATTACGTCGTTTTTTTTAAATTATCAAATATGTTATATCTTTATTTGATTACATATTAATCTTATTCTAACAAACACAAGTAAAACATTTTAATAAAACCAACAAAGGACTATACTGCATAAATATGTCACATGGTACTATCAAAAGGAGGTATTTAATACAAAGGACACTCAGTAGTCTAATTCCTTATGGTTTAGTAAGTATACTTGTATTTATCAAAACAAAACAAAAGTCCTATATGTCAATTTTAACTAATGGTAGCTCAAGCCTTATGTAAAGCTTCAAATATCCAAAGTAGCAATAAACTTTATTCATAAAGATAAATGCCGCACTTCTGTGACTTTTCCTCTTTATATATATATAATATATAATAATATATATATATATATATATATATATATATATACATATATTGGTTAGGAGGTTGATTTAGAAGGCTATCACAATGCAGTTTGGAATAAATAAAAAAATAATAATACGGTAACAATGGTGTTATGTGTTGACCTGTATTTTTATTATTATTTATGAAACTCTCTATATATATATATATATATATATATATATATATATATATACACAGTACTTAAAAATACAGCATAACAAACTTACGTAAAATAGTATCAATAACACTATCTCACAAAGGGAATACTATTAATATATACAGTTTAAAAAATGCAATTAAAGTGTACACTACAACTTGTTAAAATTTATTTACTTTGTGTATGTAGTGGAAATGGATGTTTTTTTTTCTGCATTGAATGTAGAGTCACTTTGAGAATTAATGATATACATCGCTATCTATTTGGAAGTGTTTTCATTTTGTCTGTTATATATTTTATCACACCAAAAGTGCAGATAATCATTCACTCCTTTTTTTTTTTTTTTTTAAATATACAGACATCAGAGTAAAATAATTTAACTAAAAATAAAATAAAGATTAGTTAATGAGCATAATTGAAAAGTGTAAAAATCTTAAATGAAATTTTAACAAAACAAATGTCAGCCAGAAAATGGATATTCAAAAAGACATGTTATCATGGTTACAGATTAAGACAGTGGATATTTTTTATCTTTTCTATGAAAGAACATCATCTCAATTTAAAAATTTTTTCAATAGATTCCATAACCATCCCTTTCTAGTGACTTGGGATTGAACAAGTTCATTGCAAAATGAAAGACTGCTGCCATTTTGCTTTTAACTTTACAGTTTACTTGTATTTATCAAAATAAAGGATAAAAGTCCTACATGTCAATTTGGAATGGAGTAATGAAATAATGGAATCATAATAAAAAAACAATCACTAAATGTGATAAGACTTTGTACTGATTTAATAGTCAAACACATTGAAATCTTCTTAGATGATTTATTCAATTACTTACAACCGGTTAAAAAATAATAACTTGCTATTTAGTGATTCAAAAATATTTACTTAAGAAAAAAAAAACAAAGAAAGAAAAGAATACGATTGGTTATCAGGCTGATCCTTTAAATAAGACCTTGGTTTAAAATACATATGGAGGTTTCAGGAAATTATTTATTTTTTACAGCTTATTGCAACTGAGCAGAAGTTTTTGTGCTTATTAAACATCAGTAGAAATTTTAAGCCACAAAAGCAAACAGGGGAGATAACTTAATATATCTTTAAAAATAAAATGGAATTTAATGTGTGTGTGTGTGTGTGTGTGTGTGTGTGTGTGTGTACGCATGCTCGTAATCCATTTTTTTATTTTTTTATTAGTTATATTTTCAACGTAATTTTTATGCATGGAAAGAAAAAAAAATCTAGCGGAATCTACTGATATTAAAATTATTCGGTTGTCTCCCTTTGCAAACTAGCGGTTCTAAAGTCGTTTTTTATTTTTATTTTTTATTTTTTAAACCTAAGTAAAAGAAGCAATATAGAAGTAAGCTCACCATTGTCTACACAGAATCTTGCAATCTCAACAAAAGCACATATAATTCAAAAAGATTTCTGTCTTCAATCATCGCAGCATGAACAGTTAAATTGTTTGAGAAGTGCATTGTGAAATGCAATGGAAAAAAATAAAACAGAAGTGCAAAGAACAATCACACTTGCTAATAATTGTCTACAGCCGAGTGAAAACAAATTGCAAAAGAAAAGTAAAAAAAAATGAAACAAAAATGCAAATAATAAAATCAAGCAAAAACATAAAATGACAGAAAACACAATGCTAATCACCAATCAAAAGAAAATAAACAGAAAATTATTTCTTAAACAAAAACCAAAACACATAGATCATTTTGTTTCTTTCAATAATGTATCTATGTGGGGCACAAAATTACAATTTTGGCTGACTTGACCAGATATTGTCTTATGAATGGATTTTGTGTCAGCCATTTTTATAACACCCCCCCCCTCTGCCGCCAATTGTAGTGCTTACATGAGATAAGAATTATTTGTCAGAAAGAAATATCAGGCATATTGAAATATATTTTGCTATTAAAAAAAAACAAAAACAAAGTTTGTCTCATGAGAAAGATATCTAAATTGTAATTTAATATTATAGCCTAGGTTTATCATGGCACAAGTAAAAATGGCAAAAAACTTCATTTACTGTGGTCAGTGGGTTTATACAGAAGACAGTTTTTATTCCAAGGGAAATAACAGGTAACTTTAAATAAAAAGGTCATTTTTAGCATTTTTGATAGATCCTTATAGGAATGGGACTCTGGACTTTAAAAAATTCTCAACAGGATGTTAAGAGTTAAATTACCCATAATTGTTACATTTGCATATAACTTTCATTAAAATCTCAAATATAATATTATAGTGCTAATTTTAGCATTACTAAATGTGTATTAGGCTTTTCACTATTCAATCGTCTGATGATTGCCTAATACACATGAAACTTTTGTAATGGTAAATTAGTACTATAATATTATATCTGAGATTTTAAACCTGCTGTACTAATTTAGCATTGAGTACTTTTGTACGCAAAAACTTTTCATATTTGCTATTCTTCATTATAACTTTTATTATGTATTCTGAAACATTCTAGAAGTTGATTTAATAGTTGTAGATATCGAGCATTAACTCTTTACCTACTTTAAGCCGCTTACAGCGGCTCTTCCACCACTGCAATCCAACTGATGGTTAGTTCATTATAATTGAGCAGAAGGATTCAGATTACAATAATAACAGGACTTTATTTGAATAGAATGAGTTCTGAGGTGAATAGATTGTGAACTTTGAAATATCCCATCACACAGGTAAAAAAAAAAATACCAAAAAATTTGGTACAGCCATTGGGGAAATTTGGTAGGCAAAGAGTTAAAAAAAAACAAAAAAACTTAAGACTGAATATTAAAGAATAAAAATTCAGACTAAACCCAAACAGTTATTTTCTGAGTTTGTATAAGAAGTTTAATTTCTATTTTATTTTTCATTGGAAAATAAAGAATAAAAAATAGCCATTTAAAAAAAACAAAAAAACTTTCTGCCATTAGACAACTGTCAAATATGAATAGACAAAACTTATTTTGTACCCTACACAAGTTAAGTTGTTTGTGTAATTTGAGAGAGAGAGAGAGAGAGAGATAGTGTGTTTATAGTGGACATATTGGTTTGTTTGTAGTTTTTTATTTTTTAAAGCTAATGTTTATGGTTGGCTTCTAGTGTATGTATTAAATACATCCATCTATCCATCCATTCATGCATGCATATACCATTTAACCATCATTATAGTGTTTTAATATTATTGAAAATTGCTGATATTTTGTGAATATTCTGGTTATTTACCTATAGTTTAAATTTCATTTAAATGGAAGGGAAGACAATCCATCAGCATGGCTGCACAAGTGAAAGAACACCTTCATAAATCTTCATCCATGGAGCATGCATATATATATATATATATATATATATATATATGGGTGCATGGTGTAATAGTTACTGTCAAAGGAAATGAACTTTGACACAGGTTCAAATCCTGGATGAGGCTGTTTACATTTCATATAGTGCTAATACCCTTGGGAAAAGGTATGAATCCAACTATTCTCCTTCCAGCTATGGGTAAATAGTAGAATGGACGGGGCTCTTTAACCTTGATTAGTCTAGGAGAAGGAAAACTGAATTCAAATCTTTACAACTCAGCTTAAGAAATTGACCAGGTGTCACATCCTGCTCTTGCAGAGGGCTTGGTAAATATGTGTAAATGTGTGTGTGTATATATATATATATACACACACACATACATACACAGTGAAATGATACATAGATCAAAAAAGATGTTGGTTGCTTAGTTTTATGGCATGTCAACCCTTTCTGGGTTATTCTACGCCAAGGTCAATTATTTTTTTTACACAAACCTGGGGTTGCTTACTGTATGTGTTGGTCTTAGGTGGTCCCCCATTTAAGTATTAAACAGGCTCATCGCTACTTAACTTCAGTGATCTGATGGGAATCAGTTCTTTCAGCATGACTTTACCACAAGTGGATTAAGAAAGAGTAGGTATTACAATCTACAAATCTTACATATAAATGAGTGATATATCTGTATAGACTTGCACATGTCAGGATGATATGTATGTATATGCAAAAAACTTCTTTTTTTTTTAAATTAAAAAAAAACAACAACTTTAAATCTTTTTTTTTTGTAGGAAAAAAAAAAACAATGTTTCAATGCTTCCTGTAATCCACCAACACTATACCTGATACCCCACACCACACACATATGCATGCACGCACAGACATACATGTATACTATTACTGTATGCTAGTCATGTTCCTGACATTAGTACATTATTCTATGTACTATACATGAGATTTTGATGAGTTGTGGTGCACCTGAGCACTGTACGCAATAAATTTCATTATTATTATTATTATTATTTTTTTTTTTTAAATAATGACTCCCCAAGAACGTGCAGCCATGATCAAGGTAAAGATTCTAGACAAATCAAAATTTACCAATTCCATGTAGCATAAAAGAAAAAGAAAAGTTAGCATATTTGATGGTATATAAAACTATTCCCACTGTAAATTCAACAGAAAAGTATTATGTAGTTGTTTTAAGTTTCATTATTTTTTGTTTTAATGATATATAATATCATTAAATATAATCTTATTATAATGGAGATTGTGGGTTTGTCTGTCTGTAACCAAAACTATATTACTATACAAGTCACAATTCCTTTTGTTATTTACATCACATTCTCCATGATTTTATTTTTTATTTAAACCTCAGTTATTAATAAAATTGTTTTACATTATTAATACTGTTGACCATATCTACATACTAATAATATGCAATTGTATTTATATATATACAACAAAATAGTGGTTTACAGTGTGAATGAGAAGGTTAATTTGCATATTGATCTTAAAAATTTGATTTTAATAAATATATGCTTAGTATTATTGATTTCTAATTGTTTGGTTTTATCTTATTGAATATGAGCAAAAATCTCTGGGATAAATCTTAAAAGAAATCCATTAACAAGAAGAAATAACTGTAATATTAATCTTTACTTCCTATTTTAACTAAATAGTTAAATTAGGAAAATTTACCAATTAAAGACGGGAGTAACGGAAAATGATGGAAAAGTTAGTTTCAAAGTTGTTCTATTTTTCAATCATACCCCCTCTGTTCCAAATCTTTTTATCTGTATTCTTATTCAGTTTCATTAGCCTTTCTAATTTAATATGATATTTTATTATATTAAAGCTTAAATACTTGCACCCGGAGGGTGCATATATTTGCTAGTATATATAATAATGATACAATTTTCTATTTTATTCCCATTGGTTTATTTCATGTAATCATAGTTGATTAATTTGGAGTTCTATTTTGGTAAGGGGGTGACAAAACTTTCGGACCACTCTGTATTATGGAATTGTGCTAAGTAAATGAACATATAGTTGATGATGTCAAAGTAAACATTAGTCCACCAAATACCTCAATTTTGCATAGATAACCTGGGATGTATATTTTCAGCTATTTCTTTGTGATAATAAATAAAAGCAGATTTTATATGGTAAGTAAAATAAAGTATGAAAAAGAACTGCTAAAGTGGAAGGAATGTATGGTTTGGTTTCTTTGTTTAATGACATATCAAACTTCATAGGTTATTTAATGCTAAAGCCATCCTTGTAAAAGAACAGTAGTGGTACTGTTTAACAAATAGCTAGGAGGATTAGGGGGTTCATAAATTTCCCAAGGGTGTTAGTTCAAAAGTGAATATAATAGTGCTACTGGAGTTCAAATTTGCTTACTATGATGTCACACGTTAGTCATCTCGCCATGGGGACTCCACCAGAAGGAGTGTATATATGTAGGTATGTATGCATGTAGATAGATGAAGGCAAGCATTGTATGCATGCAAATGTGTGTGGTAAATATAGATATTAATGACAGTATGTATGTAATGCATACATGCATGCATATTTGCTTTATTTTAACATAAGTGCACATGCACAGAAATGTATAAAGAGAATAAAAAATAAAAACTAACATCTCTCTAGATGTATGTAAAAGTGATACACAACAAATATAAAGGCAAAAATGAACACAAACATATATATATATATATATATATATATATTATATATTCCCATAAATGAGCTACACGTGTCAGCCCAATTATGCTGACCCATGAAACTCTAGAGTTACAGGTAAAAGTGTACTGTAAATTTCTTTTTAAATTTTAAGTTTTCGACCTGCTCTGCTCTAAAGCATTGAGCACTATTTAATTATTTTAAAAATAAAAAATTGTGAAGGGTAATAATTTTGGCCCAACTTCATTATTATTATTGATAATAAAATATATATATATATATATATATATATATATATATATATATAACAAAATAATGTGAGGTGTTCTTCAACAAAAAGGTAAAATTGTGCACAAAGGAAGGAAAAACCAGCAAAAATAAAAACAAAAATTTAAAAAAAGAAAAAGAGAGAACTGTACCATTTCCAAAAGGGAAGAAAAAAAAAAAAAAGGAAAAAAAGGTTTCTAATATACATTAAACCACACAAATACTTTATGCTCTCGCACACACAAACATTTATTACCCATAAATATCATTTCATTCTGGGTAAAAATTAATGTTTTTTTTTTTTAAATTTTCAATGGGGGAGAAAGAGAAAGGTTTTTTTTTGTTTTGTTTTTGTGTCACAATCTGTTTTATTGTTTGGTAAAATTCCTACTTACTTACACACACACACACACACACACACACACACACATTATTTAAAACCTTTCAGCATTAATATGGGGTCTGGTGATTGCAGAAAAATCAACCTCCCACCCAAAAGAAACTGATATAATAATTAAATCATGAGTGCATTTGGTCATGTGATCTCATTGCCATAAAAGGTTGGTCTTTTTTTTGTTGTTTTTTTTTAAACAGAATAAAGATCACTTTGTTGAATAGCAGTTCTGCTAGATTATCAAAATTTGAATATACAAATTCTTTAATATTTTAAAGATGATCTCTACAACCTCAAAATGGCTATTAATGCTCTCAAATAAGGCACATCCAGTATATGAGGCATGGTAAAAAAAAAAAAATGTCCATGTGTGTACCCCTTCATCTAGGCAATAACAGAAAATGAACACTGGGGTTTCAAGTAAAGATTATCAACTAGTATGCATCTTCAGTTTTTGTATACAAGTTTTACAAACCAATAAATTTGAATAATCACTGAGAAAATAATATAATAGGTTTTCAATTGACTGGTATGTTGGGGATAATTTCATTTGGGATCATCAATATCCCCTGTACATCCACAATGCATGCCCATGCTGATGCACATCTATACATTTATACAAGAATTATTTCAAATCCCTAAGAGAGCTCAATGTAAGATAATTAATAAATTAATTATATACAGAGCAATATTTACACTTTCAATAAGAAAGAAAAATTTAACAAACAGTCATTTGGCTATTATAAATTTATTTCGACCGGAACTCAATAAATGAGTCTAGTTTCATATATATATGTGTGTGTGTGTGTGTGTGTGTGTGTGTGTGTGTGTGTGTATTCTTTAATCAAAATTTACATTTGTTGATTTCAATTACTAATTACATTACACAATAGGCCTGTCTAGCAAATGGTTCAATGTTCACAAGTTTAAGAAATATTAACATCTAGAACCAGACAGCCTCTGGCTAATTCTGAAGAGGCAGAGTTGTAATCCGAAGAAAATAATTGAGGAGTATCAGTAATATAAGTACGGGATGGGGAGTATTAAAAAGAGTATTTGTGCAGGAACACCATTTTCACTGTGGCAGTTGACCCTGCCAACAATCTCAAAATAATTTTTTTTTTTAAAGTAAAGACATTATTCAAAAAACAGGGGAAGAGATGAATTTCAAGGCAAACATCTTTTTTTTTTCTTTCATATCTTTTTTCCTTTTTTGTCATATTCCGTTTTTTGTCTTGTTTTCCTTTCTTTTCTTTTTTGTTTGTTTGTTTGTTTGATTTAAAAAACGGTGTATATGAATATCAAAGAAGTTTCATGTAGTAACCATACATAACATTTTTTCAAAATTTATCATTTTTTCCTCTCTTTCATACCAAGAAGGAAACAAGAATATTTGTCTTGCTAAAAAGTAACCTTTCTCCCCCGACAAATCAGTCCTAAATCAAATTGGTATTTTCTTTCTTTTTTTCTCTTTTTTTTAAAGAGAATTTACCTCTGGTTTGAGGGTGTGAGGTGGAAGGGAAATGTGTGGGTGTGGTTATTTTTTTTTTTTTTTAAACACAAATTGCAAATCTACCCAACCCCTCCACCATCAATATGAACATTAAAAAAAAATTTAAAATTTAAAAAATGAGGGGAGAAATATTTGCTTTTTTCTTCTTTTTTTTTTTTTTTTTTTTTAAAAGAAATTCTTTTAAATAATAAAAAAAAAAAAGCAAAGATATAAATAAAAAAAAAATGTTAAAATAAAATTCCCCCCTCAAATTTTTTGATTGTGGTGGGGGGAGCGGGGGTCACTCATCATGCAAATACAAGTACGAAAAAAATAAAATAAAAAAGGATAATCCCCCACCAACCAACACACAGGAAATTTTGAAATAGGGAGGGGAAGAAATGCACCAGGAAAGAAAAAAAAGAAAAAAAGGGAAGGGGTTAAAAAAAAACAAAAACAAAAAAAAACAAACCAAAAACAAGAGCTATTGTCCTAAGATACCTGAATGATTTCTAAACTTCCGTGTAACGAACTATGACTTCCACTAGATGATATACTGCTGCTGGACTGGTACGAATCGGCCGAACCACGTATTCGGTACGATAAGTTTTCAAAAATTCCCGTAGAATAAATATCTGCACTTGGTCTACACCGCTGAGACAGTTTGTCCAATGGGGAACAAGGGCAGTCTAACTCCGCAGGGTCCTCCTCAGAGGTCAAAATGTCATCCAAACTACGAGACTTTCGAGAATTCTCAAACACGTGCGTTCTTACCATGGCACTTTCCATGGCAGCTGCAATTTGCTTGTACACGTGCCGTTCAGAGTAGCGTCCGTAATGCCACCGTCCCCCCGTTTCGGAAGGCTTCGATTTCTTGCTGTTGTGCATTAAGTATGCTTCGGACGTATCATCTTGCGAAGTGCTACTGCTTGATCCTGGAGATTCCTGGCAGTCAGATCCAAGGTCGAACGTCGGGTACGTGGAGAACGCAATACTGTTTGGACGCACCAACGGCCGTTTGGCACGGTTCTCCCGTGACCGGAGAATCACTTTAGTGGTGCCGGCACTCATTGGCGACGTCACTGCTGAGCTCGATGTCGAACTGCTGCTGGTCGAGCTGGGCGAGAGAGGTTCAATAAATTTACTGTCAATGTTGCTGTCGTTTGTCGATGCCGAAGAAGACAACGAGGACGAGGAGAGAGACGATGATTTTGGTCGTTTGACAGCCGTGTTACGTGGACGCATACATACACTGGTAGTAGGGGTGCTGCCAGTAATACAAGGAGTACTGTTGCTCCCATTTGAATTATTAATGCCACTGGCCATGCTGCTAGATTTTGTAATGCTCGTACTCCCTGAAGT
>CM042140.1:43955309-43965309 GCA_023376005.1 Doryteuthis pealeii | reverse complement strand
TGCGGAGGAAGTGACTCTCTTGTATAAATGGAGGTTGCTTACAAGTGGTTGTGACATTCAGAATGTAAGATATGCCATTAACCTAGAGTAATCAAAGAAAAAAAAAAAAAAAAAAAAAAGATATAATTTATTTCACAAGAATTTAAACCCCATTGAGTTAATACAGCAACTTAAGGAGCAAAGTTATTTTGTTTGTTTGTTTAATGGCATACTAACCTTGGTGGGTCATTAAATGCTGACAAAGTTTTGAAATAAATTCATTCTTAATGGATACTCAATTTTCTTTTTTTATAAACACATTTTTCTATTTAACCCATAGATGGGACCCTAACAGGTACTCTGGGTCAGAGTGGACCAGGGAGCAATGGTGATGAAGGGGTGCTCCACATTCCCCAGACCTCCAGAACTGGAACCTCACCATCAGATATAGTTTAACGTCATTCCCAGGACAGGAAGCCCCTCAGCCACCGCCTACTAGCACATATGTGATAAAAATGGTTGCGGCTTGCCATGAGGACAATAGGGTTGAGACAATCATATATAGGTGACCAGCCGATATTGATGTGACCAGCCGATTGATCGGAGGGAGGCCTACCTGACTGTCCATCTATCCTAAGTGGAGTGTTGCATGTCAGAGTTCAAAGAGTTCAAACAATTCTTCAGTCCACTAATTAGCTGCAATTCCAAAAATAAAATGGCTAAAATGCCAAAATAAGAATAATGAATGTAATTAAATTATCAACACGAAATTAAATAAGAAAGCATATAAAAAAGATTACACATCTTTAATTCATATCTTAATTAGTTTCTATATAAAATCATTGATAAGATTGATTTTAATACATTGGAGAATAAAACAATAATATCAGAGATTAATAACACCAAGTAATTATTTATTAAGTCTGGTTTTGTTAAAACCAGTATGCAAATTAACCATAGCATATATTATGTTAACCTTTATTTCTTAGTGATATTTAAGACATATTGCAGGATTTTAAACTCACTAATAACATGAGCAGTTTTGAGGCAAATGTAACTCAGATTTTTATAGAGACATCATTCATAAATAAGATTTATTCTATGTATTAATGATTTTGACTATAAATTAAATACCCACTGATAAACTAAAGCAATTCCTGAGGGTATTGTGATGTAAGCAGTGATGTAGTTTCAGTTACAGATAGACACTGAATCTCCATTATAATAAGATTCTAAAGTCAGCCAACTTACCAGTACTCCTCAGGGTGAAAGCAAAGTCTTACCTGTATAATATCTTGGGACATAGCATCCCTCTGTGAACCTAAGTATAGAAAATGAAGAATCCTCGTTGGTCCTACGTTGCTGATCGGCAGACATGGCTGCGACAAAGATGTCAGGGAAGTACACTTGTTAGATTTACTCTCACAAAGAGACGGATGCATAGCTTGGAAAACCAAAAAGCCACCTGAAAAATAAAAGAGAGAAACAAACAAACATTAATATCAATGACCAATTAATAAATAAATAAATAAATAAACACAAGTCACCTAGAAAAAAAAAGTGAGGAGGGAGAAATTCTCAAATGTATAATCCAGTACCAAAGCTTTTTATATCATTCAGAAAAATAAAATAAAAAATATCTCTGAATTAGCCAAACAAGTAGAAAAAATCCTTTGTCAAAAAGACAGAGGTGAATTATAATCCAAATAAATTAATTATGAATTAGTATTACCAATAAATACAAACCCTACCAACTTTTTTTATATAAAAAGTTGATTCTATTTTGAACCAAAGATAATATGATTTTATTATTTTTATAATCAAAGCTGATATTATTGGGCATTACTTATTACCAAACTCTACAATATTGAAACTGTGACCAAACCAAGAATGGATGAATATACACATACATACATTTTATATTTATTTATATATATATATATATATATATATATATATATATATATATATATATATATATATATATACCACTAGTTTAAGGGATAGGATTTCCCAAAATAAAGCAAATCATCTATTTTTTTTCTTCAGATGCTTCATTTCCAACCGCCTTTAATTGTAAGTACATTATATTTTTTCAACACTTTCTTTAATATAATATATATATATATATAATATAATATATATATACATATATATTATATACACATATATATATATACACATATATATATATACATACACACACTGCTACTGTTCTTCTACAAGAATTGCTTTGGCATTAAATAACCCACAAAGGTTGATATGCCATTAAACAAAGAAAACAAATCAAACCTCTCTGAAGGAACCTTGTAAACCTTCTCTACCCACCCCCAAAAAAAAAATAGCAGAAAATATTAACTGGAAATCTAAGACAAGAAAATAACCCAAATTCATTTTATCATCAATTACTTTCTCATTCTAATTTCAGAATACTTTTTATTAATTTGATTTACACACATGAGAAATAACAATAAAATTAAGCTAACACCTATGACTAATGTGTCAACCATGGCAAATATCTACAGTATTCTATTTATATTGTTATGAGAAATTATGCAAACTATGTAGTTGAATCTTGACAAATTGCTTTTTATATAATAATAATAATAATAATAATAAACTGAATCACTAATAATTGCTGCACAAAACAATGCCATAAGAACAAATTATATCAAAGCAAAAATTGATAAGACACAACAGAACAGCAAATGTAAAGTGTGTGGTGACAGATGAGACCATAAACCATGTATTAAGCGAATGTAGCAAACTAGCACGAAGAGAATACAAAGCTAGACATGACTGGGTTAGGAAGGTGATCCACTGGGAATTATGCAAAAAACTAAATTTTGACAACAAAATGGTATATGCATAAACAAGAATCTGTTCTTGAGAATGAAATGCATAAAATTCTCTGGGACTTCGAGATAAAGATGGATCACCGTATCCCAGCCAGGAAACCAGACATAGTATTGATTAACAAAAAAAAAGAGAACTTGTCAACTGGTAGATTTTGCAATTCCAGCAGATCACAGGGTGAAGATGAAAGAAAATGAAAAGATAGAAAAATATCTGGACCTTGCCAGAGACTTGAAAAAGCTGTGGAATATGAGGGTGAAAGTGATACCAATTGTAGTTGGTGCACTTGGAACAGTCTCCAAAAGTTTGGAAAAAAGACAGGAGGAATTGGAAATCAGAGGAGTAATTGAGACCATCCAAACAACTGCATTGCTGAAATCGGCTAGAATACTCAGAAGAGTCCTGGATACCTGAGGAGACTTGTTGTCACTTGGACTTCAGTGAAAGACCATCAGCTAACACTCATGTGAAAAACTCACAAGGAGTGAAATAATAATAATTCATAATAATGCCTCTTGAGAATTTTTGTTTAAAATATTTCTATTTCTTGCTAAAAATCAGTTACATCTGATTAGGAATGTGACATATGCTCTTTGAGAATTTTTTGTTTAGAATTTAGAATATTCTCTTTTCTTAAATAGTCAGGTATGAATTAATCCCATCACAAAACAGTCACATTTTTCATAAATTGTCTTCTTATTTAACACAACATAATATGCTCTGAAGAAGATTTTTAACAGATTGAAATATTGCAATATCAGCATAATAAAAAAAACTTTATTTAAACAACATCTGTGTGTTTTTCATATTATCTTACTCTTATATACCGTTGGATTCATTTCCTTACTTTTAATTAATATATATATATATATATATATAACATAGACTTACACACACAGAGAGAATTTGGAAGATATAAGGTACAAAACAGAATGGACAATTCATAGCAACAGCTCCCGACTTTCAGAAATCTTATGATGAAGAGATCTTTATCTCGAAATATTTAGAA
Organism: Doryteuthis pealeii; assembly: GCA_023376005.1. Lineage (NCBI taxonomy): Eukaryota > Metazoa > Mollusca > Cephalopoda > Myopsida > Loliginidae > Doryteuthis > Doryteuthis pealeii. The sequence goes on along the minus strand of CM042140.1, from coordinate 43,961,465 downwards.
TAAATCAAAGGTAAACAAACATCATAGTTACCTCCCTTTTCTTTACACTTGCATTGTGATAGCCTTCAAAACCAACCACCAAACCAGTATATATGTGTATATATATATATATATATACACATATATACACACACACTGGATGTATGTGCATATATATATATATATATATATATATATAATATTAATATATATGTGTGTGTGTGTGTGTGTGTGTGTGTGTGGTGTGCTATATTTATAAGTAAACAGTGCTCAATATCATGGATAGACCACTTGGTCTGATTATTACATAGGCAAGAAACTGTCCCATAGGCCAATGGTTAATGAACAAGGATTCTTGTGCTGAACTAAACTTATAAGTAAATAAAAACATTCAAACAAGCATCAACTTCCGATATGCCTGTGCGCACGTGCGTGTGTGAGTGTGTGTGTGTGTGTGTGTGTGTGTGTGTGTGTGTATATATATATATATATATATATATAATGCCCACAGATACTAACAAACTCATTCTTGTATATCTTTGCATACATGCATAAACATGAAAAAGTGAGTAATATTCTAAGAATTTATGACTATATCTGTTGGACACACAGGATGATTTGTTTATTATCATTATTATTATTATATGTATACAGAAACATTGATGAGACAAAAGATTGGAGGTGATTGATGTCATAAACACTATAATAGAACCAGTTAAAGTAGTACAAATAATTATCTAAATAGGGTTTATCACACACACACAGAGAAGCACACATGAAATTATATTAACATTTTTTAACACATTCATAGTCCACATTTATCAGCTAAGAGACTAACCACCAAATAGAAATGCTCTTTCTCACTGTGTGTCTGTGTGTCTGTGTGTGTGTGTGTGTGTGTGTGTGTGTGTGTGAGAGAGAGGGGGGGGGAAAGATTTGTGTTAACTTGTTGTTTTTTATGATTCAAGTATGTTATACACGGTTTTGGGAACAAGGACTGATTTAGTAGACATAGAATATAATAAACTGAAAAAAAAGTACTTGTAAAGGTATGAATATCAAAGGAGATGATGAGGGCAGATATGAGGTCAATAACTATCAGAGGCTGACAAGATATATAATCTAATAATATGATTTTTTTTAGATCTAACATCATGCTGCTCATATTTTAAATGAATTTTACATATCAATTTATACCTAATTCAAGTTTTGAAATAAAATAACTGATGCATTATAAAATTCATTCATTGATAAATCAATACTGAAAATTTCATCAAAATCGAATAATTCCTTGATTTTTGGTAAATTTTTTTCACTGTTAACTTTATTTTGTAAACACTGATTTTATGCTGCCTTTAAACAGCGTTTGACCATACGCGATCGAAATTGACCGAAAAAAATCGTTTTAAATATATTAAAAATAAATTACATGTGTAATATTATTTTGCTTTTTTTTAATTTTTAATTTTTACTGATGCTCATTTTCGACTTAGACAACAATTTGACCTTAAATAATCAATTTAATTAATTTTAATTCGTTTTTAAAATGAAAAGCAGCCAAATTTTGGGGTATACATAGTATAGATGCTACAATATCAAGGATAGACACTTTGATTCATAACAGGGTACAGAGATATTACACCTACATCTTTACAAAAGTTGGATAGAACAAAAAAAAGACACACTGTCCATTATATATATAATATATATATATATATATATTATATATATATATACACACACACACACACACACATATATATATATATATGTGTGTGTGTGTGTGTGTATATATATATATATATATAATATATATATATACACACACACACACACACACAATATATATATATATATATATATATAAAATAATAGAAAAACTGTAAATAAGAAAAGTTTTTGCATGAAAACAGTGCTCGATGCTCTTATGCCAGAGCAGGTATAAAACCTATTCATTAAATAGTAGAATTATGAACACTAAAAGTCCGTTACATATATATATATATATATATATATATATATATATATATATATATATATATGTGTGTGTGTGTGTGTGTGTGTGTGTGTTATACACAGAGAAAAGTAACTTGAACAAATACAGTATGTCCCCATGAGTCAGTTTAAAACTATGTTAGCACTAGTACAAGCAGAGGGGGGTAACAGAACATCTTTATAACCCCCCCACCTCAACCTTGCTGCTCCCTGCTCTTGTTAGTACAGGCCCACAAGCTTATACTTACATGTACAATTTTTTTTCTAACAACCTAAGAAGAAGGTTGACTGACTCATAAAGTAGAGAAACAAAAGAAATGATATCAACAAGAGAGAAAGACATGTGGATTTCTTGAACATATCTTAGGTCAGTGGCTGTTGAGAAGGAGGAGGAAGGCAAAGAAGAGGGGGAGAAAGAAAGAGAATATCAGAGAGGGGGGGATAAAAAGAGAGCGGGAAGGGGGGGGGGATAGTACCCTAGGAATGTCAGAGATTTCAATGCCACTTGCAAAAATGACTGGCAGCAGCAAAATTTGGTCTTTGGAACTTTTTTAAGTAGACATTCTACCCCCCCCCCACACACACACACAAACTACAGAAAGATTTTTTTCTTCCACTCTAATTCGCCCAAAAATGGTGGCTGAGGGGTGGGGGATAGACTGATGGCAAAGTTGTTGTTTTTTGTTTTTTTTTTCTTTCTAAAAATACTTTCTTTAATTAGAACCATATTTGCATATCTGCATCAAGTGTGAATGCAGTCTGCTTTTTCGTAACTGTAAGTTTCCCCAACTGTTGCTAATAATAATAATAATAAACTAGACTATAGCACTGTTAAAATCAGATAGAATACTCAGAAGATTCCTGGAGACCTGAGGAGACTTGCTGTCACTCAGACCTTAGTGAAAAACTACCAATTAAAATGGTATGAAAAACTCACAAGGAAGACCAGACAAAAACAAAAAAGAAAACTTGTCAACTTGTAGATTTTGCAGTTCCAGCAGATCACAGGGTGTAGATGAAAGAAAACGAAAAGATAGACAAATACCTGGACCTTGCTAGAGAATTGAAATTTTTTTTTTTTTAAATGGAATAATAGGATGAAAATTATACCGATTGTAGTTGGTGCACTTGGAACGGTCCCCAAAAGCTTAGAAAAGAGACTAGAGGAACTGGAAATCATAGGAAGAATTGAGACCATCCAGACAACAGCATTGTTAAGATCAGCTAGAATACTAAGAAGAGTCCTGGAGATCTGAAGAGACTTGTTGTCACTCAGACTCCAGTGAAAGACCATCAGCTCACAAGGAGTGAAATACTAATGATGATGATGATTTTTCTTTAAATGAAAGAAAATGAAAAAGTAGATAAATACTTGGACCTTGCCAGAAAACTGGAAAAGAACTGTGGAACATGAGGGTAAAGGTGTTACCGATTGTGATTGATCTTCCCAAAGGTTTGGAAAAGTGACTGGAGCTATTGGAAATCAGAACAAGAATCAAGACCATCCAAATAGTAGATTGTTAAGATTGGCTAAAATAATCTAAAGAGTTCTGGAGACCTGAAGAGACTTGCTGTCATTCAGGCTCCGGTGAAATGCTAATGCAGTGTGAAAAACGCACAAGGAATGAAATACTAGTGTTGATAAACAAAAAAGAAAGAACTTGTCAACTGGTGGATTTTGCAGTCCCAGCAGATCACAGGGTGAAGCTAAAGGAAAATGAAAAAATGGACAAATATCTCGACCTTGCCAGAGAACTGAAAAAGTTATGGAATATGGAAGTCAAAATGATACCAATTGTAGTTGGTGCACTTCGAATGGTCCCAAAAGGATTGGAAAAGGGTTTGGAAAGTTTGGAAATCAGAGGAAGGATTGAAACCATTCAGAACACTGCACTGCTGCAATCTGCCAGAATACTCAGAAGAGTCCTGGAGACCTGAGGAGACTTGCTGTCACTCAGACTCCAGTGAAAGACCATCAGCTAATGCTAATGTGAAAACTCAAAAGGAGTAAATAATAATAATAATAATAATAATAATAATAAATAATAATAATCCAGACCCTAGCACTGTTAATACTTAGAAGAGCCCCAGAGATCTGAGTAGATTGCTGTCACTCAACTAACCACCAGTTAGGGATGGTGTGAAAAATTGAAAAATAATGGGTGCACAGGGTGGTGGTGGGGGGGAGATACATGAATCTGCTGCACACCAAGCACTATGCTGAATTCACTCAAACAGGATGTATATGGAGCATACTATTCTCTAACCCCCTGCCATTTCCACAGATCCACAATCAGTCTCTGTTGCACACATGCAAGGAGTGTTCAACCCTTGTATGAATGCATTTTTGTTGTTAGTTGTGTACGTGGTGGTGGGGGGCGTTTCTCCAATATTTCTTATTCGTGTCACAAAGATTCTGATGATAAAATCTACTTTATTTTAGTTCTTACCTACAGTAGAGGGTGTTCACAAAGTCTATGTGCACCCCAAAGAATTTTAAAATTTAAAGTGCACACTGACTTTGTGGACACGATGTATAGCATTTTACAAAGTGTTTAACATTGTATTTGTTATTCTAAGCAATCTCAAGATGATTTCACATATACAGGCAGATATATTGAAGCGCTGTGCAAATATTACACTATTTTATATAATGGACTTGAGCATTGGTGGAGGCCAAGGGGCACAGGTGGCTGTAGATTATGATGCCCCCCACCCCACCCCGTCTGTCCAAGTTGGGATTCAGCTTATGAAATATATCAATGGAGATCTACAACTATCAGTAAATTCTACATCTCTTATTTTACATGTACACACATATTCTATTCACGTATATATATATATATATATATATATATATATACACACACACACACACACACTTAAACTTATATATATATATATATATATATATATATATATATATAAGTTGAAAATGTAATTGAAACCAACGATATGTTGAAAGGAAAAATAAATAAAGGAAATTCAATATTTTCTTTCCTTTATTTATTTTTCCTTTCAACATAATTAATATATATATATATATATATATATATATATATATATATATGCATGAACACATGTAATTGATGTCAAAATTATAAAACTAAATATACTGAATTTTTTTTAAGCATGGAGAGTGGTGCAATTAAAAATATGAATGAATTAATACTATGAAATTATTAATTGCGCCATACACACACACACACTACCCTAAAGTTATAGAATTTAAACAGTATGCATAAACATAATATATTTTATAAACTGCTGTGAAAACCATTTATATTTTGGGGAATAATCATTAAAATTCAAAGAATTTTTTTTCAGACACTTCAACTCCTCCTTCTCCTTTCTTGTTCACATGGTGACAATTCCCTTGGTACATTTTGAAATTTTGAAATAATATCAACAAGTGCTGCAGCAAATGTTTCAAAATGTCCTTTGATATTTTTTTGCTAAAATCCTCATCTTTGTGTGGACATAGAAAATCATTCCCCAGCAAAAATAGCACATTTTATTTGGCACTTAAAATACTGAGAATAAACCAATTTCCAGTTAAATTTGTAACTAATTTAGGATTCTATGATGTAAATGTTTATGTTGGAATGCTATTTTTTTTTACCATTCAAATTCTTTATATAATGGCAATAAATATTAAATGATAAATAGAACCCTTTACTCCTTGAATATTGTCAGGGACAAGCTGTTAGAATAGGAAACCAATGGGTTCACAGGCCATCATATATATATATATATATATATATATATATATATATTATATAATATTATTATAATCTATACAATTAATGGAAATTTGTTACCATTGGTTTCAAAGCATCATATGTTTATCATCAGACAAACTGCCATGTAAATGACATCCTATATATATTTAACAACCCTCTCCACACGAGCAGGATGTGACACAAGGTCAATTTCTTAAGCGGAGTTTAACAGGTTTGAATTCAGAGTTTTCTTTCTCCTAGACTGGTTACCTAGCCAAGGATAAAGAACCCAGCCTGCCCTGTTATTTACCTATAACTGGAGGGAGAACTGAATTCATACCTTTCCCAAGGGTATTAGTGCCATGTGAATATGGAAACAGCTTCGTCCAGGAACTGAATTCAGGTCAACGAGTCCATTTCGTCCGACTCTAAGCATTAGACTACGCACCTATATTATGTG
>CM042140.1:43945309-43950309 GCA_023376005.1 Doryteuthis pealeii | reverse complement strand
TGTGCACTTTATATTTGTTATATCTCTGCCTTATCATTGTGAATCTCTTGCATCAACTAACCAGTGACCTGTTTCACCGGTAAGTCACCTTTTCCACACACACACATACATATAATATTTGACCGGGTTAGCTCAGTCGGTAGAGCGTTCGGCTAGAAACTACAAGGTTTCTAGTTCGATACCGGCCATCGCCAACTTAGCGTATGAGTAGCACAGGGATCTGTGTGGTAAAGTAAGGAGCAGATGTGGGTGTGGCGCTCCACCTCAGACGCAAAAACAATCACCTTTGCCTAGCGCTAGTGAAAAAGGAATAGACTCCCTCGCTGGTTGGCTGATACCGACTTTAGGCCACCCCGACGATATAATATGAATTAGTTTCGTTTGAGTATTAGAAATCAAAATTAATCTTCAAGATATTTTCACTCCATTTCCCCTGAGAACACTACATGGCAATATTTCGCTTTCATCAATCCTATTTCCTCCCTATTTCCTTTATCTTTTCACTTTACCTGGGGATGTTAAGCGACCACCAGATGGTGTGTGGAGGGGGGAGCAGATCACAAGGCCTTAAATGAGCAACAGAACCTGGTGGGTGGGACTACCGATCATCCCACCAACAAAACCACCGCCCAACCCCTACACACTAAAAAAACCTTTCGCATCATTCACATGTGACTAATCTACAAACCCTTGTCAACTTTTTTGCTTTTATTTTTACAAATGGAGCATTTTCGTTGTTATTAGACAAAAAAAAAAACACACACAAAAGGGCTGGGGACAGTATAAACTAAATTGACAACAAAGTAAATTTCTCAGGTGGAAAATTCTTACCCGGGGTACGTTGTATTGTTTGAGGGAGGGGGTGACTCAGAGTTGAAAAAAAATCTCAGGGAAGTGAGATCATAAGTTCCATCATGTGCATATTACTAATAAATGACAAAAATGAAATTTTATATGAATACTAGACAACCCGTGGGATTCTTGTTGAAACAGCGGTCCATGATGATATTGCTGCTTCTATTTAGGAGTGGTATAACACATTAGAGTCCCATCTATGGGTCAAATAATCTGTTTGAAAATTATTAGTATTGGATAGGAATACTTGAAACCATATAGTTATTTAGTAAGTTTAGCTTAGTTGTGGCACAAGGCCAGATGTATGGGGCACCCAGTGTGAATCGAACTCATTAACAATAGAAAATTCTTACCCGGGGTACGTTGTGCTGTTTGAGGGAGTGGAAGTGGCTCAGAGTGAAAAAAAGAAAAGAAAGAGAGATCACAGAGAGAGAAGAGGGAAATGAGATCATAAGTTCCATCATGGGCATATTACTAATAAATGACAAAAATTAGATTTTATATAAATACGAGACGTTTGATTCTTGTTGCAACAACAGTCCATGATGATATTGCTGCTTCTTTTTAGGAGTGGTATACATTTAGGGTCCCACCTATGGGTTAAACAAATCTGTTTGAAAATTATTAGTATTGGATGGGGATACTTGAAACCATATAGTTATTTACTAGGTTTAGTTTAGTTGTGGCACAGGTCCCTACTGAACCGGAATTTTACTAGCTGATAGTATGGTTCAAATAGATCGGTTTGCAAATTATTTGAATTAGATAGGAATACCAGATATTATATAACTGTTTGTGGTGTAATGGTTATCGAAATCGGGAATTGACACGACGAACAAAGTTCAAATCCAGGACGGGGCTGTTTGCATTTCACATATTGCGAATACCCTTGGGAAAGGTATGCATCCAACTACTCTCCCTCCAGGTATTTCACATTGCTTTGGAAAAGGTATGCATCCAACTCTCCCTCCAGCTATGAGTAAATGTATGGCAGATTTGGGCTCTTTAATATGACAACCACTCTAGAAAGAAAACTCCGTTTAAATATGTCGCATCCTGCTCGAGCAGAGGAGTTGGGTATATACATATAACCGTTTGCAAAAATAAAAACTAAAAACCTAAGAAACTACACAAAAAATGTAAATATCAATGTACAATGTACGCAATTCCCTAACCCCAAGGCATGAAATAACCATAAACGAGTTTAAAATCAACCAATCATTTATTTTCATATTTAAATCATTCACTGACAACAGGATAACGACGTTCCCACGTTTATTTAAAAAAAAAAGTATATAACCTAAATTAAGTAAGTATCTAGCAAATAAATGTATAAATTCTAGAAGACACTCCTCCCCGGTTCTAGAGCTCTGGGGAGTATGGAGTATCCCTTTATCGCCATTACTCCCAGATCATTCTGACTCGGAGTAGTAGTACCTGTTAGGTCCCATTTATGGGTTAAATAGATAAAAATGAGTTTTTAAAAAAAATTGAATACCCAACTAGAATGAATAAAACAAAAACGTCTTCGGCATAAAATAACCCAAGAAAGGTTGACATGCCGTAAAATCCAATTAACCAACTCCTTCCCGATAAAAAAAAAGAAGCTATTTATCTAAAATTCAACGATTCATTTTTAAAGTAAAAATAAAGAGCTTTTTAAATATTTTCACACAGCATCCATATTTTTTCAAACTAAAACTATCGACATTAATCATCACTCTCTTTGAAGATGCATCTTCACGTAGAGTGAGAGAGAGTGAGAGATAGAATTTTTTCTTCTTCTTTTTTTAAAACACTTATGAAGAAAAAATTCAAAACCACGTGGAAAAATTTGATCACGTGACATCAAGTCTACCAGATATGAATTGCCAATGAATAGCTCAAATGAAAGACTTAATTTTTTTTTTTTAATAGTGAATTACTGATTGATACGCTTCCTCCCACTTTCTCCAAAGAAATATGGTTCAGTTTACATTTTGTCGTTCCGGACTCATGTCCGAATTTACACTACGTTTTTCCTTGCCGGCGTCAGGCGTAATTCCGGCATAGCGTAAATTAGGCAGGAGTCCGGGAGGTCAAAATGTTAATAGGCCCGAATAAATTTTTAATACTTAGAAGTCATGGACAAACTGTGGACCGCGGAACTTTCTGAATGGTCCGCCGAAGATTTCAAATTTTTGAAGAAAAGATTTTTTTTACCGAAGCGAGAAAGAATATATATATATATATATATATATATATATTCTAACGGTTCCCTATTTCTAAGGCAGATGCATATGCGCATGGCCTGTGGCATATTTGTGGGAGAGGGAGAAAGGAAGAGCTCTCAAAGTAGTTTTTGACTAATGAGAAGACCGACCCTCTGGTTTGAATTCAAAGTTTTCTTTCTCCTAGATCGGTTATCATACCAAGGTTAAAGAGCCCAGTATGTCATAGCTGGATGGAGAATAGTTGGATTCGTACCTTTCCCAAGGATATTAGCACTATGTGAAATGCGAACAGCCGCGTCCAGGATTTGAACTAGTCTTGCCGTGTCCATTACCAACGAGACTTCTGTAGTGAAAATGGTCGAAGTACCTTCAACGTAAAATTACCTGGATTAGGACCTCCGGTTCCTGTCGGATGTGAGGTATAATAAATCGCGTGTCGCCTGAAAGGGACAGGGGCGAGTTTATTACCCGGTGCCTGTGGCACCCCAAAAGAGGAATACCGACAAAACCACGCATTTTTTAAATAATTATCTAATTGCACTGGCCATCACATGAGCTTCAGTTAGTGCGTAACTCCTCACTTAAAAAAAGATAATCCTGCTGATTTTTTTTAGTAGTGCGCCCGACCCGCATGTCTCATGCGGTTCGCTTTTTGAAAAAGGTTGCCCATTAGGGTAGGTTGATTTTTCCCTTTTTACATTTCAAATTCTCTCAAACAGCGAAAGTTGTGTATTAGTATAATGAGTACTGATACCAAAAACTAGATCTCGTACTTCCACCATTGTTTGAGGAAATAGCATCAAAGATCGTCTACTAAAATGCACAAAAAATCCTCGTTTTTGCAACATTTATCCTCGAAATTGGTTAGAAAATTTAGCAATTTCACTATTTAAATCAGAAAAGCTTGTGATTTTAAAAGAAACGAATAAAATATCATAACTAGAATTCAAATTGAAAATATGCCCCCATCACCACCGACACCTCCGATATGCTGATTTTTATCTAATAATTAAGCTATAACAGTGATAACATTTTAAAAGATTGAAATCTATTTCCTCAAATGAAGGCAAAGTTTTGAAGAAAAATATTTTGTGTAGTAATTCTTTATCTTAATTTAAAACTTTCGTCATATGGGAGACATTACAGTTTCAAAATCGACCTACCATAAGCCCAGGTCTGATATAGACCTACGCTCTACGATTTTAAGTTTTATTCAATAAAACCATTTTTAAACACTAAAATTGTGAGATTATATACACTGAACGAAAATTAGAAGAGAATTTTTTTTTTTTTTTTAAATAGTTAGGTATTTTATAGTTATGTATCTTTCTTGGAGTTTGCTGTCTCCAGTGTATCAACTAGCAAAAATATGTGCCCTCTGTGCACAAGTATGTAAGTTTTAATATAATTAAATATTATATTGAATTAGAAAGACTAATTAAATTAAATAAGAACTCAAAAAGATTACTTCTTTTTGCTTTATTCTAATTGATTTAAGTATAAAATTATACATAGGATTGCCTTTTAATACGTTTGAGAATAAAACAATAATATTAGGAATCAATAACACCAAGCAATTAAACATGGTTTTGTTAAAACCGGTATGTAAATTATTCACACCAAATTATATGTAAACCTTTATTTCTTAATGATATATGACACACATTGCAGGATTTTAAACACATTAATAATATGGGCTGTTTTGAGGTAAATTTATTTCAGCTACCTCAATAGAAACATTGTTAATAAATGAGATACTAATTAAGATTAAATAATGATTATTCAATTCAATAACCGTTGAGAATGTAACGTAAATAACTAAGGGAATTGTGACATTGGTGGTGACATAGTTTAGGTTACAGACAAATACATAATCACCATTATAATAAGATGTATTGGGTACGGACCCGAAAGACTAATACAACGGAGAAA
>CM042140.1:43935309-43940309 GCA_023376005.1 Doryteuthis pealeii | reverse complement strand
AAACGAAAATTCCCTTAAAAGAAGAAAAAGAAAATGGCTACAATGATTACTTAAAGAAAAGGACATTAGCATCAAGAAGAGGAAGAAAAGAGTAGGTAGTTTTTAATGTCTTAGGGGTCAACAATTGTCACTTTGGGGATTCGTGAAATAAATATATTATAAGAACTTACTGTTGAAATGAATTAACATCTATTTCTAAATAATTCTCACATTTATATCCTCTATTTTGTATTTACAAAAAATGTCATTCAATTCATAATTTCTGACCACCTACCACCACTTAATCTCGCCTTTGATTATTTTTGGCGAATAAAATGGAATTCCATGAAAACTCCAATTTAAAATTATTTTTAGTTTAAATAATTATATATATATATATATATATATATATTATATATATATATATAATTTGGTAAAGAAAAGTCAAAACAAATTTTTTAATCACAAGTATCTGTGTATATCTTAGGTTTCGTCAGACAGCTAACTTTGTTGAAATATATATATATATATATATATTATATATATATATATATGTGTGTGTGTGTACACACACGGATATATATCATATTTACACATAATATAATCATACATACATGTACATATTTATATACACACGTGTACGTGTGATGTTAAAACTATTATAAATTAAGAATACCCAAGGAAATTCAATTACTCAAATCTTATATAATTTTCAAGAGAAGAAAACTTTTCTATATTCAGAAAAATTCGCTCTACGAGAGAGAGTGAGAGAGAGAGAGAGAGAGAGAGAGAGAGAGAGAGAGAGAGAGAGAGAGAGAGAGAGAGAGAGAGAAAGAGAGTCAGATAAAAGTGTGTGTTGAGAGAGAGAGTGTGTGTGTGTGTGTATGAAATAATCAGAGAGAGAGAGTGTGTGTGAAAGAGAGAGAGGGAGAGTGTGTGTGTGAAAGAGAGAGAGGGAGAGTGTGTGTGTGTGAAAGAGTCAGAGGAAAGTGGGTATGAGAGAGAGAGAGAGAGAGGGGGGGAGTTGTGTTTAAAGGTATTCTATCATATCATATCATATAACAAACAAGTAAAAAACAACATTCACTTTTTCTGCACTGAAACCACAGATTAATAATCCACATTGAAAAAAAGAAAAAAAAGAATTAAGAAACAGAATCAGTTATTATGACAGATTACGAAGATCAATAACAACAATAATAGAAATGAGATTGAAGAGCAGGAAGAAAAAAAAAGGGGGGGGGTAAATATTTCATGGATAATCCTTGTTCAATGTCCATTAATCTGACAATTGCTTTAATTCTAGGTTGATTTATTGGATTAGAGCAATTAAACTCTAAATTCTAAGTGTCTTATTAATATTTATTTTTTGTTATATTATTTTGCTGATCTTAGAACAATACATCCAATTAAGTTTTCAAGTGACTTGTCCATCACCCCACCCCCAACCTATATTAATTATTTAAAAAAATAGAAAAATGAAAAAGGTCTCATCGAAAGGGTGGAGGTCAAAGTTAATACAGCAGTCAACAAGGTGTTGTTATTGACGCCCTCTAACTTCTGCCCCCTCCTCCCCGAATCTATATGTAACTTTTTTCGTGCATCTGTTGATATGTCAAAAAGTAGGAAGTAGACGACTGACAGATTTGAGCCGCGGTTTATGTCTGATAAAATGAGACTAGAAGAGAAAATTGGTCATCAGGACAAGGATCATTTCCACTCTTGACTCATCTTCGCTTCGTATCATGAATATAACTTTCAACCAGATCTTTAAAAAAATAAATGCTAGTGACAAATAAAGTATATATATATATATATATATATATATATATATATATGTTTGTGTGTGTGTGTGTGTGTGTGTGTGTGTGTGAAGAGATGGAAGTGAATCTGACGGTATGTAGTATATTAAGAAAATTGAAAAAACACAGGTTTAAATAAGTTGAGTGGTAAGTTTATTAGCCGACGCTGCAGTGTTTCGGTCTATTAATTAGATCATCTTCAGCGCATTTAATAATAATAATCTAATAGATCGAAACACTGCAGCGTCGGCTAATAAACTTACCACTCAACTTATTTAAACTGTGTTTTTTTTTCAAACATTTCATTAGCCTTTCTAATTTAATATATCTTATTACATTAAAACATAAATACTTGCACCCGGCGGAGGGTGCATATATTTGCTAGTATATATAAGAGATTTATAATGTTTGAAGCATTGTTTATATATTGGTTTGGTGGTTGGTTTTGAAGGCTATCACAATGCAAGTGTAAAGAAAAATGAGGTAACTATTATGCTGTTCGTCTACCTTTGATTTATTTTTCTTAATATTTTGGAATAAAGATCCCTTCGTGGAAGCCCTACGATAAAGAATTAAAAAAAAAAAAACTTACCTTAAGACAAAAAAGGGTTACGATTATGCCATAACTCAAGACACCATAACCGTTAAGAGGTGTAGGGGTTTATTTTTTCCTCCACTTTAAAAAAAGTCGCCTCGAGCTAACGCGCAAGCACGCATAATAAATGGTGGGCGGGCGAACTCATTGACTCGAAAACTTTTTTTTATTTGTTTATTTTTTTTTTTTTAAATCACCACCCCCTCACCTAGCGATCTAATAAAATTGTTTCAGAAACAAACTGACGTATTGATTATGTACGATTATTTTGTTTTTCAGACAGACAGGGCCGGTGTTTCCAATGCGTCTTATGATCATCTTTAAAAGCGTGAAATATATATAGTGTTCTTTGGGGGGTGGGGGACCTGCCTCGTGACTGAGATAGTTGCGTGTTTCTCACCGATGCCAAAAAGGTCAGTGTTTGAGCCCAGGTAAAATCCAGCATTTTGTATACCGATTTTCAAGGCAAGCAATAGACTTGACTTGGAAAATTGACGCAACACAATCTTCCTAACATGCTTCTATCCAACATTCCCGTTCTATACGATGTTAAACGGAGTAAAAAATATCACGAAATAACGTGGAACAATTTTCGTAAACTATAAACAGTAAAAGCAGAACGCTGTGCGCAAAAAAAAAAAAAAATTCTAAGAAAATACATCTCATAATAGTTGTTACATTATATATTTCTTACACTAAAAAAAGTTCACAATTATTGTGGTACAGACGTAATATAACTTTACCAATCACATTAATACAAACAGAAATGGTTAGATTTTTAAAAAAATTGTTTATATAAAGTTTATATAAACAAATTTTCGTTTTCAATTTTCTTGAAACCCGTATTTCTATTTATAATATAAACATAAATACGGGTTTCAAGAAAATTAAACCTTATATAGTCAGTTTCATTTGCTGCATTTATTTAAAAAAAATGGTTTCGTGAAGTTTTCACCCTTAAACAAGAGTACACAGCTGAGTTAAAAGTTACACACACATAATAAATAGAAATATATCAAATTTTGGCCCAAAACTTGAGCCCCCAAAATAGTCTCAACGGAAATTGAAGGTATTTTTGGTTATAAGTGGAGTTTTTGGTTGAATTCTTACTCGATTATGTTCAAATGATAGCCAGCAATAATACACTCCTCAAAAGTTAGCCATAATCATCTCTTGGCCTCTACAGGTGTAACTAAGGTTAACAAAATCTAGGTATTTATCAAACCCGTACGTCACATGTAGGATGTGACACAAGGTCGTAAGTATGGGCCATACAGTGAAATCAAATATCGCTCTAAGTAGTAATGGATAGCGAGAGACTAGCTTACTAACCATTATTTGGTCGGGTGAGTTATTGAAGAAAATGAAATAAAAGTTGTTTTTAAGGGAGGGGGTTAAAGGGTCGAAGGTTAAATGCGTTAAGAAATATCTTCAATAAAATAGTTTTATTATTTATCTGATTTTTTTTTTTTTTTTTTTTTTTTTTTTAGATGATACAAATCGGCCGAAACGTTGTCTACAAAACAATAAAGATGGGGACAATAATCCAAATAATACAAAAAAAAAGTTTTAATTTAGTCCTAACTTAACATTTATTCAGATCTTTTTCTCATATTAGTCGTTCAATCGCAATTTTGTTCTTAAAATCTTAACCACCGGTTTCCACTAGATCACTGAAGTTAAGCAACGATGAGCCTTTTCAATACTTAGATGAGTGACCATTAGGAAAAAGCCGATACTGTAAACAACCTGATATCAAAATGACTTGATTCGGCATTTAATGACCCGAAAAAATGGTTGATATGCCGTAAAACAAAAACAACCAACGAACCTTAAATTTTTTTTTTTTTTTTTTCACGTAATTAACACAATTAACTTTGCAGGTTCACGTACTGCAAGTAATCCAGATTTTTTAAAAATATAGAATAAACTAAAGATGACTTCCGAAAAGAAGAAAATAAAAATTATCAATAACATCAAAAATTAATAATGCTTCTTTCTTTTCCTCTTTTTTTTTACACGATGCTACCCGTTCATTTGAAGTTCTAATCAGACAATTCATTCATCAGCTTGCTTACAGACAATCTTAGCAAATGGGGTTTTTACGGGGGCGGGATTAATTGGGCCTCCCATTCAAATTTCGTTATTTACTCGTAGCTGGGGGGGATCCACCCCTGGTTTAGATCACAGAATTGTCAGTCTCCTAGAGTGGTTGCCAACCAAAGCTAAGAACCCAGTTTCTCCTGCTATTTTTTAAAATCCATAGCTGGTCTGGAGACACAGGTGCATTTACGCCTATCCGAAATGAAATAGTACCCGGATCAGCAGAAATTGTATCTCGTCTCACCGATACCACTTTTCGTGCTGCTCGCAGCGCTCATTTGATGTCTAAATCTCACATAAACGTCACACACACACAAATAGTATATATTATATATATATATATATATATATATATATATATATATATATATATATATATATATACACACACACACAAATACATATGCTCACACATAAAGAGATAAAGGTGAATACATAATTGATATTTATTTAAATTTCGATTTTGTATTGACTGAAGTTTGAATCAATACCAGTATGTATCAGATCAATATAACTCAGCT
>CM042140.1:43922809-43930309 GCA_023376005.1 Doryteuthis pealeii | reverse complement strand
CACACACGCACACAGACATCTACACACTATATATCTACAAACACACTCACACACATCTACACACTATATATCTACAAACACACTCACACACATCTACACACTATATATCTACAAACATACTCACAGACATCTACACCTATATATCTACAAACACACTCACACACACACATAGACATCTACACACTATATATCTACAAACACACTCACGCACACATAGACATCTACACACTATAAATCTACAAACACACTCACGCACACATAGACATCTACACACTATATATCTACAAACACACTCACAGACATCTACACACTATATATCTACAAACACACTCACAGACATCTACACACTATATATCTACAAACACACACACATCTACACACTATATATCTACACACACAGACATCTACATATCTACAAACACACTTCACACATAACATACACATATCTATACACACTATATATATACATGGTGTGTATAAACGAGTGTATTTAGACATGTAATATACATAGTGTGTATATGAGTGTATATATTATATATATATATATATATATATATATATATATATATATATATAAACACTCATATATACACACTATGTATATGTACACTATATATATGTACACTATATATACATATCTATACACACACACAATATATATATATATATATATATATATATATATATATATATAGATAGATAGATAGATAGAGAAAGAGAGAGAGATAGAGATACAAACATTTATACACGTACAGAGATGGACCTAAATGTGAGCATCATCCATCATCAACATTTTTTATTTCTCTACCTCTGGACCCTTTTTTCAAATCAAACCCTAACCCAAATTTAGGAAAACCCCACAAAGCACAAAATCATACAGTTTTCTACAAAATGTGAAAAGACGTGATACGTGTGCATTTAAAAAAAATTTTTAAATCATTAAAATTTTTAAAAAAAGAAAGAAAAAAACTAGGGGTTGGATGGGGGTGCGGTGGGCGTTAGAGAAAAGACAACCAAGTTAGATACAACCCTGGTGAGGGATCCTTTTCAACTGCTCTTATGCCATTTTACCCCTTTCCCCCACTGGGAGGGGGTGTATTATGGAAATGAGAATGACATTCGTTACATCAGGGTGTTGCTAATCATAGTATGCAAAAAGATCGATGGGTATTGATCAGTGAAACTACAAGGTGAAAGGAAAGTGAAAGAACTTTGGAAAAATTTAAGAAGAAAAAAAAAAAAAAAGAGAAAAACGAAGAAAGAAAGGGAAAAAAAAAGTAAGAAAAAAAGACACTCAAGATGTAGCACTCACGCATTAAAGAAAAAAGAAGAAAAAAAGAAGAAAACACACACACACACACACACACACCGATTCACTATCCAATTTAAATAACAAAAATATTGTAGAGAGAATGAATAAAGTATAAATTGTAATAAAATTTCTTTGAAAATTTCGAAATATTTTTTAAAAATTCCATGAAATGTTCTTAATTTTTTAATATATTTTTTTTTACAATTTCTCTCACTTTTATTAATTTACAAATTAGACTGGAAATTGATTTATTCTTTTGAATAAAATCTCAAAATTGCACAAACAAAAATCATGAAATTATGTGCTATTTTTTATTATAACAAACATTTGGTTTCTTTGTTTTAATGGTACATCAACTTTCATGGCTTATCTAAAGCCAAAGCCATTCTTGTAGAAGAACAATAGTGGGAATATATAACCCATAGCGGGGGGGGGGGTGAGGGGGTTCATACCTTTTCCAAGAGTATTAGACCGAAAGTGAATGTAATAGAGTGACTGAAGTTTGAAATCTCTACTGATTTCCCAATCCACACCACAAGGACTCTCCTGATTTTAGAAAGAATTTATTGAAACATAAATGCAAATATCTTATAATTAGATAATGTTTGAATCAGATTTTATTAGGAGATATAGATAGATAGATAGATATAGCCAGATGCAAGCAGATAGGCATAGATAGAAATAGTCAGATACAAGCACAGAGACATAGATAGAGACAACCAGATACAGGCATTGATAGAAATAGACAGATACTAGCATAGATATACAAAGATAGAAATAGACAGATAAATAGAGACTGATAGAGATAGAAAGATATAGGCCTAGATATAGATAGATAGTGACATATAGAGATAGATACAAAGATAAGTATAGATATACAGGCAGAGATAAATACAGAGAGAGACAGGTAGATAATATAAACATATTTTCAGATTGTTAGAGAGCTACAAAAATACCTTTTTTTATAAGTGAACACTTATTTGTTTTTATCCACTGAAAAAGGAAATACCTGTCCTTTGGAATTTCTTTAAAAGTATCAACCATCAAAGTTGATAAAACAGAAATTGAAATATTGAAGTTGCCTTGTAAGTCTAAAAATCAATTGATCCATTAAACCCCCCCCCCCCCAAAAAAAACCCCCACAAATCTACTTAAAATAATATTATTTGAATTATAAGATGAAGCATCGATGTTTACTAAGGACTGGCAAACGGAGCCTAAAATGCGTTTTTGACAAAATGACTTTAGCCCCCCCCCTACAGAAAATAATTTACCAAAAATCAGGAAATTATATTTTAATGAAATTTTCAGTGTTTATGTATCAATGAATGATCTTTATAATGCATTATTTATTTATTTCAAAACTTTCTCATTTTTTTTTTCAGGTCACTTAATTTTGACCCCCCTTATGTTGAGGGCGTAAAATGTTTTGCAAGTTGATCATTTTCGATACTAATTACAGTATAAATAATGAGATAAAAGACCGAAGTTATGAATAGAAACAAAAAAGATTTTTTTATGGCTGCGCTTCTATGAGAAAATAAGTACCGAAAATCGAAAAATAAAATGTAAAAAATAATAAATAATTAATTTTTCGGAGATTTCTTTTTTACTCATTTCGATAATTATTCAATTGGCTATTATTTTATAAAAGAAAAAATTATACATCGATGTTTTTTCTGCTTAAAAGGGGGAGGGGGTACATTTTCAATCGAGTTTTTCTTCAAAACTTATTACTTTTGGCGCCTAAAATAAGTTTTGCATTAAGTAGATATTTATTTTTAGAATCTAAAAATATAACATTTTAAACTTAACATCGGGATTTTCATATTTTAAATGAATTTTATATATTAATTTTTCATAGCAAAAATACTAAATTAAAGTTTTGAAATAAAATAACTGATGCATTATAAAATTCATTAATTGTGAAATCAATACTGAAAATTTCATTAAAATCGGATAATTACCTGATTTTTGGTAATTTTTTTTGCAATCGCGAATGTTACAGTAAAATTGTAAACAAGCACTTAAAACCATCGAAAAAAGGCTGAATGGCGGATATCGTCGAAATTGACCAAAACAAATAGTTTTAAATCTTTTTAAAATAAACTGCATATGTAATTATATTTTTCTTTTTTTAATGTTGGTTATTATGCTACTACTTATCGATTTAGACAAAGTTTAACCTTAAATAATAGATTTAATTATTCTTAATTCGCTTTTAAAACTCGTAGTATCCGATCTTTTTTGCTACTCCCTAATTTTTACTAATATCTAAAAAAAAAAAATTTAAAAATACTAATAATGCTTCATCTTATTTTTGTTGCAGACATTCATAAAAATTGAGATAAAGCAAATAAAAAAAAAAAAAAATTGTTTTTACATTTTAAAATAGATTTACATCTTAATCATTAAATTTATTCTGATTTAGAAACAAATAAAAACGTTTTTAATTCCTACAATAACAATTCAGAATAAGAATAAACGTTTTTGAATGAATGAATAAATGAAGGCTTAGTTTTTTCATGACAGAATTTAAGTTGTAATATAATAAAACATTAGATTAGATTAAAAAAACTGAAGAAACTAAATATGAACGCATATAAAAAGATTAGACTTATTCTTGTTTTATTTTAATTCATTTCTATATAAAATTATACATAGGATTGCTTTTAATATAACGTAAATAATTGTAACAGCGATGGTGACGTAGTTTCGGTTACATACAGATAGATACATAATCTCCATTATGATAAGTATAAGATATTAGATTAGATTAAAAAGACTGACAAAACTAAATATGAACGCTTATATAAAAATATTACACTTATTCTTGTTTTATTTTAATTCATTTCTATATAAAATTATATATAAGATTGCTTTTAATACATTTGAGAATAAAACACTAATGTTAGAAATTGTTTTTACACCAAGTAACAATTTATTAAATCTGGTTTTCTTAAAACCGGTATGAAAATTATCCACACCTTATACTATGTAAACCTTTATTTCTTTGTGATATATAACACACTTTGCAGGATTCTAAACTCGTTAATAACATGGGCTGTTTTGCGCTAGACTTTAATCGTTAATAGATAAGATGCTAATTAAGATTACATAATGACTATTTACTTGAGTATATAATGTAAATATGAAAAAATGAATTGTGACGTCGATAGTGATGTAGTTTCGGTTACAGACAGACAGACACCAAATCTCCATTATAATAAGATTCTAAATTAATTTGAAAATAAATAAAAATGTTTTTAATTCCTACAATAACAATTCAGAATAAGAATAAACTGTCTTGAATGAATGAATGAATGTTTAGTTTGTTTTAATGACATATTGTTTGTTTGTTTTGTTTTATGGCATATTAACCTCGGTGGGTCATTTAATGCCAACAAAGTTTTGAAATAAATTCATACTGATGGATAGTCAATTTTTTTTTTTTAAGAAAAAAAAAAAAAACACATTTTTCTATTTAACCATAGATGGGACCCTAACAGGTACTACCACTCCGAGTCAGAGTGAACCAGGGAGCAATGGTGATAAAGGGATCCTCCACTTCCTCAGAGCTCCAAAATTGGAACTTCACCATCAGATAGAATGAATGAATGCTTAAGTTCTTTTTTTTTATGACATTGATTTTTTTCTATAAAACAGTAAAAGCAATCAGGACATTACTGAGTATTAAAACAAATTAACTAACTAAATCTGATTAGCTGGAATAATGTCAATAACCATTTGAAAAAAATCATTAACATTCAAATCATTTGTTGAAACAAATTTCTTTGTGTTGTTCATGTTTATTTTAATCAACCCTTCTGCCACAAGCAGGATGTGATACAAGGTCAATTTTTAAGCAAACTACAGAATGGACTCCATCACTCAATGTGCTACTAGTACTATATAACCCAGTACTACCTGTTTCATAATCAGATCATCAGCGACTAAACTGGTAACTCCACAGATTTTGGTGAGGAGGGTGGCTAGACACCCTGCAGGATGAAAAAGGGAAAAAAGGGCAGAGGAAGCTCTTTATTCAACTGCCATCTAGCACATTATATCTAAAGTCCAACCCCTCCTCATTGTGACAAGGCCGTGTAAATTTGGTAGTGTCAGATCCATGCCATCAGGAACTTAAGTTCCTAGTAGGACCACCCAAGGCGGATAGGTCTGACACTCAGTAGTATTAAGGCCACAACCTGGCCAAAGGGGCTCTGGCAAAAATCCAAAGGGCATCTTCGTCATCAAGAATCAACAGCTTTTGGCGTACTTGACACTGTGCCCGTTGAAAATCTGTGGCAAACGAGGGCATCTCCTTACTCTGACCGAGATATGCATGCGAGTTTTGGGTACTACTTGTGAATTTCCTATTCCCTTGTTAGTCCTTCCATGAATTCACCACAGCCAGCTCAACCAACCCAGGGTGAATGCTGTCACATAGAATGGACCAGTTTAGCTCAGTCTGTAGAGCATTCGCCTAGGAATCACAAGGTTCCCAGTTCATACCGGTCCTTGCTACTCAGTGCACGGTAGCACAGCTTGCGTAATCTGATCTGTGCAGTAAAGCATCTGGGAGCTGATGATAGGTGTGATGCTTCAGCACAGCAAAAATATTCTTTCTGGTTTAGCATAAGCAAAAAGGGGATAGACTCCTTTCGTTGATTGGCTGATAGTGACAATAAGCTACTATACCAACTTTACTACTTTACAGCTGGCTTGAATTCAGTTTTCCTTCTCCTAGACTGGTTGCCTTACCAAAGTTCAAAAACCCAGTCTGCTCTACTATTTACCTATAATAGAGGTGCTTGCTGTAATAGCTATGATCATAGGAAATAGACTTGGTGACCCAAGTTCAATTCCTGGATTAGGCTGTTTGCATTTCACAGAGCACAAATACCATTGGGAAAGGTATGAATCTAATTATTCTCCCTCCAGCTATGGGTAAATATTAGGGCAGACTATGCTGTTTAATTTTGGTATGGTAATTGGAAAACATTGAATTCAAACCATTTTTTTTTTCTTTTAAACTGAATCTAATGTTTGTTTCAAATACCTATATACAGGAGTAATGAAATGAATGACCCCTAATTTTTAGCCACAAAAAGGTGTTTTTATCATATATTGCATGTAATGAACAACCCCTAAATTTTGGCTATGCTAACCTACAAAATATTTCTTCAACATCCAATAACATAAAAGAGAAAACATTTTAAACACTTAGTAATTTATACTTTCAAAACTATTTTAATACAACCAAAATCAATGGAATAGTGTAACTAAACAATGTACTCTAGACCTTGATGTAGCTTACCGTGTTTACTTGGATATTCCAAATGTAAAAAAACCCGCCATTGATACACAATATGCGCAGGTGTTATTAATAGTAAACAATGTTAAGTAAAAAATTTATTATCTTAATCACCTTTGTTTAGATATAGGCTCTAAAATTTTGGATTGAAGTTAAAGCAAGGTTAGGCCTAGAAACAAGGTAAACTTCGATGTTTCAAAAACATATCTAGTATAATAAACAACCCCTTGGTTTTAAGGAGAAAAATTGGCCTTAAAAAGTTTTCATTATATATATATTATTATATATATATATATATATATATAATGAACAACTTTATATATATATATATATATATATAGGTAATTTACACAACCCATTCGTCATGCGTAGGATGTGACATAAGGTTGAAAGTATGGGGCTTCCACCAAGGATTGAACTTGCTATTCAGTAGCAATGGATCTGTGCAACTAGCTTGCAAACCATTACACCATGATGAGATATTCCACAAGTATATAGGTGTTATTTTAAATTTGATAGACACCTCATGTGTTGTACTGGTTAGCAAGGTAGATTGCAGACCATTGTTAGTGAGTTCAATTCTCACTGAGTGTACCATATTTCTATCCTTGTACCAAAACTAGGATAAGCTTAGCGAATAACCATCTTAAAGCTGGTAAATCAAGCTAGAATAGCAGACCATTGTTAGTGAGTTCGATTCTCACTGGGTGCCCCAGATTTCTGCCCTTGTGCCACAACAGGACTAAGCTTAGTAAATAACTATCTTATATCTGATAAAATTTAGAAATAAATAAAATCTGTAAAGGGTTAACAATTTTTTTTTTTAATGACAAAAATTGAACTCTTTAGTCAATTATATCCCCTCTCATTT
>CM042140.1:43900309-43917809 GCA_023376005.1 Doryteuthis pealeii | reverse complement strand
TCAGATACGTTCATGTTAATAAGTTCACTAAAAACATTTAAGTTTCCAAACTTATTAGCTAAAGATAAACTATTATTTATTAAAAAATAAACATTAAAACATATATAATTAATTACCATCAATTATATTACATTTTTAAACAATAAGGCACTATTTTTCTTATTTTGAAGAGAAAAGAAAAAAATAGGGTGTTTGGGGTGGGGGTTTTGGAACAAAATAATAGCATTTTGTTTATTTCAATGGGGAAAATTGATTTGATATACAAGGAAACTGAGTTACAAGAAGATAAATTAACTTGTGAGTCAAGGTACAACTTCATATATATATATAATGTTATAAATAATTATACAGTGATTTTATAGATAAATAATTATACAGTGATTTTATAGATAAATAATTATACAGTGATTTTATAGATAAATAATTATACAATGATTTTATAGATAAATAATTATACAATGATTTTATAGATAAATAATTATACAATGATTTTATAGATAAATAATTATACAATGATTTTATAGATAAATAATATATATATATGTGTGTGTGTGTGTGTGTGTGTGTGTGTGTGTTGTGTGTGTGTGTAAAATGATTTTATGAATAAATAAATATATATATTATGAAAAATGTAAAAAAAAACAAAAAAAAACATAGAAACTGAATTGACCTGTTCATATTTTAACATCTATTTCCACTGTAATGTAAGTCTAAGTAGGTTTTAATTCTCTTAATTCACCTTTTTCTTTTATGGCTCATTTTTGCTAAATCTAAATTACACAATGTAAAATGTTTGCCAAATAAAATTGAAACTTTTGGAAATATTCCATAATTTTCAACACCCAAAGAGAAAATTCACAAGTTCAACTGTAGCAGGTTTTTTAGTCAGTCGGGTCTTTCACATTCTTTACTGCTTTCACTGTATTTATCAGAGTTAACTCCCCTGGTACACAAATTGCTAAACTGTTCTTTGAAGAGCAGAAAGGTTATTTGTAAAAATGAAACAGCCACTAAAGATTTGAAAAGGATTTGGGTCAATGGTTAGACCAGCGGACTTACGTTTAAGAGGTCTAAAATGTATTACAATTGCAGAATTGATAAACACTAATCTTACAGAAAAGTGATAGCTGATTTTTAAACAAAAAAGGCTCAGTAGTTACTTATTAACTAATAATTTACTAATCTTAACTTAGTCTGGCACAAGACTAAAATTATAGAGCACCTAGTGAGAATCAAATTAACTAACAGTAACCAAGGTTGTTAACCCTTAAATCACTTGAAGTGCATTTACTTATTACTAAATGAATAACAATTAAATCACCATTAAATTTAAGATGAGAGAAAGAAAAAAAATGAGGCTTAAATTATATCTGGATTCATAAGTAGTATTAAGTAAGTAGTTGTCGGGGTGGCCTAAAGTCGGTATCAGCCAGACAGTGAGGGAGTCTATCTCCTTTTCACTAACACTAGACCATCAGCTCCTCACTTTACTGCACAGATTCCTATGCTACTCATATGCTGAGTTAGCAAGGGCTGGTATCAAACCCAAAACCTTGTTGTTTCTTGTAGAGTGCTCTACCGACTGAGCTAAACAGGCCCTGGGTGCTTAAATTTTGATTTTTTTTGTTCAAAATACTTCAATAAAAATTTCAACTATCATTTCAATATTTTTATTTTAGGCTTTTTTCTTTCTTCAAATTATCTTTAAATACTTTTTTCTTTTTTAAGAAATCATGATATCAAGTTACTTTATCTTATTTAATGGCATGTCAACACCTGCAGGTTATTTAATGTAAGTGAATAACTATATTTTCAATTTTCCAACCAATTTTTTTTTTTTTGGGGGGGGTCACACTTTTATTTGTTGATAATTATTTGTTTGTTCCTATCCGATACAAATAATTTTCAAAAAGAACCATTAGACCTATAAATGGGACCCTAACAGGTACTACCACTCCAGAATGGATGTTAAAGTAATGTTTAAAAATATTTTACTCAAATGAAGAAATTATCAAAGACTGGCCAGCAGAGCAGGATAAAACCTCAAAGAAATTGATATCTCACCTCATTATGCTGGTTTGATTAATTTATTTTAACTGCATGTCAATCCTCCTTGGGCTATTTCATGCATAGATGTTAGGGAATAATGTTCATTATACGTTTATATTCATATTTTTGGGATAGTTGTTTCGTAATTATTTTATTTATATTATATATATTATATATTTACGTATCGTCCTATTGAATACAAATAATTTTCAAAATAACTATCTGACCAATAGATGATACCCTAATAGGTACTACCACTCCAGGTTAGAGTGGGTCTGAGTTGGTTGGTTGAGTTTAAAGGCATGTCAACTCATTGGGTTATTTTATGTCAAAAACGTTTTGTTTTAGTCATTCTCACTGGGTACTCAATTTTTTTAAAACTCAATGTTTTAAACATTTTTTAAAACTTATTTTCTTCTATTTAAACCATAGATGGAACCCTAACAGGTACTACCACTCCAGAGTGGGTCTGGGTATAATGGCAATTTAGGAATACTCCACACTCCATAAATCTCCAGAACTAGAACCTCACCACCAGATACAGTTTCGTGTCATACCTAAGACACCTATTTTAGGAAATTGTTACAGGAAAGTTGAAGTGTTTTGTAGAAACATAGTAAGAGTTGTACATTTTTGGTTTGGTTTGGTTTGTTTTACGGCATATCAACCTCAGTGGGTCATTTAATGCCAATAAAGTTTTGAAATAAATCAATTCTTAATGGATAATACAATTTTTTTATAAATACATTTTTCTATTTAACCCATAGATGGGACCCTAACAGGTACTACCACTCCGGGTCAGAGTGGAGCAGGGAGCAATGGTGATGAAGGGGTGCTCCACATTCTCCATACCTCCAAAACTGGAACCTCACCATCAGATAGAGTTTAACGTCATTCCCAGGACATGTAGACCCGCAGCCACCACCTTCTAGCACTCATATGATAAAAAAGGGGTTGGGACTTGCCATAAGGGCAATAGGGTTGGGAAAATCATATAGGTGCTAGGGCTTGACGTGACCAGCCGATTGATCGGAGGGGGCCTCTCCAACCGCCCGTCTAGCTCTGTACATTTTTATCTATTGGGAGATTTCTACTATAGAAATATTGTAGGTTTATTTGTACTTAGGAAAAAGATCCCTGAGAAGTAAGATGGTTTTGTTACACTAGAGAATATTAGACATACTACAGGCATTTAAGTATGAATATATGCTTCCCCCCACACACACACACACATAGTACCTGGATGTCTGCAACTTTGATATTTGTTCAGGCAACAGTGGAATCTAACTACAAGGGGAAATTGGAAGTTTTACAGAAGAACAGATAGATGGATACATGAAGATAAAAATACAGATACATACATACATACATACAAAAAAATAGACAGATACATACCAATACATACAGACACAGAGAAATAGATATAAACACATAGATACAGAAAGGTAGATATATATCAAAACATACAGATAGCTAGATAGATATATACTTATTTGCATAGATAGCTAGATAGTGATAGATAGGAACAGAGATAGCTAGATAGTGATAGATAGGAACAGAGATAGCTAGATAGTGATAGATAGGAACAGAGATAGCTAGATAGTGATAAATAGGAACAGAGATAGCTAGATAGTGATAAATAGGAACAGAGATAGCTAGATAGTGATAGATAGGAACAGAGATAGCTAGATAGTGATAGATAGGAACAGAGATAGCTAGATAGTGATAGGAACAGAGATAGCTAGATAGTGATAAATAGGAACAGAGATAGCTAGATAGGATAGGAACAGAGATAGCTAGATAGTGATAGATAGAACAGATAGCTAGATAGTGATATAGGAACAGAGATAGCTAGATAGTGATAGATAGGAACAGAGATAGCTAGATAGTGATAGATAGGAACAGAGATAGCTAGGATAGTGATAGATAGGACAGATAGATAGAACAGAGATAGCTAGATAGTGATAGATAGGAACAGAGATAGCTAGATAGTGATAGATGATAGGAACAGAGATAGATAGATAGTGATAGATATGGAGAGAGATGGATAGATAGATAGATAGATAGTGATAGATATGGAGAGAGATAGATAGATAGATAGATATATGGAGAGAGATAGATAGATAGATAGATAGATATGGAGAGAGATAGATAGATAGGGAGATATGGAGATAGATGTAGTCAATCGAGATTTTTAGAGAGATCATTATCATGCTACACTAGTAGTATGGATATCCATGACAATCTCTTGCCAACTGTCCCTATACAAAAGATAGATACAAACAAAGATAGATAGATATGAAGAAAGATAGATAGATACGAAGAAAGATAGACATAAAGATAGATAGATACAAAGAGATAGATATGTAGAAAGATAGATAGATAGATAGATACGAAGGGAGATATATATGTAAAAAGACTAATGTAGATACAAAAAGAGATAGATATGTATGTAGAAAGCTAGATATTTACTAGAAAGATAGATAGATAGATACGAAAAGAGATAGATATGTAGAAAGATACGAAGAGAGATAGTTACAAAAGAGAGATAGATAGACACGAAAAGAGATAGATATGTAGAAAGATACGAAGAGAGATAGTTACAAAAGAGAGATAGATAGACAAGCCATTATGAATGTAGTCAATCAAATCTATCAATAAATACCAAATTCCAACTCTCTGCATGGATGTGCACACACACAAAAGATTCTCCA
The DNA here is from genome assembly GCA_023376005.1 of Doryteuthis pealeii. NCBI lineage: Eukaryota > Metazoa > Mollusca > Cephalopoda > Myopsida > Loliginidae > Doryteuthis > Doryteuthis pealeii. The sequence continues at coordinate 43,913,046 of CM042140.1, read as the reverse complement.
AGAATTTTATTCTTTCTCTTGAACTCATTTGGGAAAATGTTGCAGTCATGGCATAATAAAAAGTGCCAAAGAAATCTTGAGAGTTGCGGTAAATTTATAGTTGCCAAACCTCCAATGTCCAATGGCCAAAGTCCAGTTGATTAGACAGGCCATGGTTTCATTCAGTGGACATCACACGTATGAAAAGTTTTCATTGCTAGTATCCACATATAAAATCCCTAGGGAGACCGACTGGTGGATTTGAATGACCAAGCAAAACTATAGTAAACCGTACAATAGATACAATTGGTCTTTAAAAAAAAAAAGTTGGGAGGAGGCGCTTAGGAAAAGGGTAGGAGGGAACAAAACTAATAAAAAATGAATAAATCTATTATATATAAAGGACAGTTGGTGTGTATGTATGGATGGATGTCCAGCTGAAACTACGAAATAAAACAAGTAAATATATATACACATTTCACTCTAACCAGATCTTGGTTTTTGCACAAAAATAATGAAGATTTGATTTATATTCGTGAAGATAATTAAAAATAAAATCTACATAGTAACAGCATGGATTTTTTTATTTGCATTTAATATATTAAATAGGAGACATTAATTTGTCTTTTCAGAGTGTCTGTGCCCTTTTTTCTGACACCCCACCAGGCCAAATCAACACAAGCGGTTAGCCACTTCTAGCCTATCTATATCTATGCATATATAAAGGGCAGTTGGTGTGTATGTATGTATGTATGTCCTGAGGAAACTACAAAAATATAACAATTAACGACAAAGTAAATATATATACATATCAAATATCAATGGTTCTCGTTTTTTGCGCAAAAATTAAAAGATTTGATTTATACTCGAAGATATTTAAAAATTAAAACATACATAGAAATAGCATTGAGATTCTACTTATAAAAGTCCAGTATTTATAAATCTCAAAAGTAAACAAATCAATACACCAGGTTTTTTTTTACCCCTCCCCAACTTTATCCTTGCGACACTTCTAGTAAAAAATAAAAGAAGGTTTAGTCACAAAGAATAAGTTTCACATAAACACTCTATACAGATAACCACAACCCTAAATACTATTTCCTCACTGACTTCCACAAGTTTTGTTGTAATTTCTAAGAAAGTATTATTACAACAATACATTTATTTCTCATTGAATTTCTAAAACATTACTTTGCTACTGCTATGCACTGATTCCTTTTTGTTGATTTGCTGATTAATTCTAACAGCATGTCAACCTGTCTAGGGTTACTTTATGCCTAGAAGTTATAGGAATTACATTAATTGTACTGGGAGGTCTGAAAGTCTTGTCACCCATACATATCGTTTTAATTTGCATTGATTTACAGCTAAGTAGGGGAGGAGGAACTCTCAAAGTTGGTTTTGACTAACAAAAAGACATTCCTTTTGGGTTGAATTCAGAGTTTTCTTTCTCCTAGACTGGTTGCCATACTAAGTTTAAAGAACCCAGTGTGCCCTACTATTTACCCATAGCTGCAGGGAGAATAGTTGGATTCGTACCTTTCACAAGGGATTTTTTTGTTTTAATAATATAATATATAAGTAATTATTTTACCTCTATAAAAAAGTTAATTAAATAATCTTCTAGAATTTGGGGTTTTATTAGGTAGTTATTTTACCCCCAAAAAAATTGTGTAGGGGGGGGGGGGGCAATATTTTCAGACCACCCTACATATTGTGCAGTTTTTTTTCTTTTACTGCACACATTCCCATCGAATACGAATGATTTTTAAACAGATCTATTTGACTCAGACAGGACCCTAACAAGCACTATAACTCCGGGTCAGAGTGGACCTGGGAGTAATGGCAATGAAGGGGTGACTACATACATACACCTCAGGTTTCCAGAAATGGAGCCTCATTATCAGATGCAGTTTAGTGCCCTACCCAATTCCCCACCACCCCTTTTTGGGGGTTGTACAGTGTCTTACCCCACTACAGAGGATACAGACAATATATTCTAAGCTCTGCTGGGCAGGGTAATTAATTCTTTTGGATAAGCTTTAACTTTGGCTACTTTACATTCTCATCCGCCGAAATAACAAGTCACTTGGTTTAAGAATCACAAGAAACTGTCAGTAATCAAGCGGCGTTGAGTTCATGTCCATGCTACCCTAACTTAGATATATACATGCTCAATACAGGATATTGAAAACTATTTACTGATAAATATAACATGCGATATTATCAATATTAACTATTATTTAAATATATATATATATATATATATATATATATATATATATATATATATATATATATAAACGTGGTAGGTGACAGGGAGAGAGAGAGTGAAGATCATGGAAGGGGACAGAGAGATATATAGTAAAGGTTGTGAGAGAGAGAAGGAAGGCTGTGGAAGGAACTGAGAGAGATAAGTGAATGTCATGGGTGAGAGAGTGAGAAAGTTAAAGTCATGGAATATATATATATATATATATATATATATATATATATATATATATATATAGAGAGAGAGAGAGAGAGAGAGAGAGAGAGAGAGAGAGAGAGAGAGCAACGGTTGCAGAAGTCACCACATTAAAATCCTGGAGAATAGTGTTGATGAGGCCTCAGTAATCACAAAATGATGAAAATTTTTCTTTCTTAGAATAAAATTAAATTTTAAAGAATTTCCATGCTGGCTTTTTTTTTTTTACATTCCAAACTCCAAAGTTGAATTTGTTGGACTTTGTAGAAATCAATCATTTTCTTTTTAATTGAAGGAAATAAAGATATTATATAGAATATAAAAAGAGATGAAAGGAAGAATAAAGAGAAAATGAAATTCTAATAGAGAGAAGAAAAGAATTGAAGAGGGAGAAGAGAAAATACAATAAAAAGAAAAAGAGGTTGTAGAGAGAAAAAGAGAGAGAGAACAAGAGAAGAGAGAGAGAGAGAGAAGAGAGAAGAGATAGAGAGAGAGAGAGAGAGAACAAGAGAGAGAGAGAGAGAGAGAGAGAGATAGAGAGAGAGAGGAGAGAGAGAGAGAACAAGAGATAGAGAGAGAGAGAGAGAGAGAGAAGAGAGAGAGAGAGAGAGAGAGAGAGAGAACAAGAGATAGATAGAGAGAGAGAACAAGAGATAGATAGAGAGAGAACAAGAGATAGAGAGAGAACAAGAGATAGAGAGAGAGGAAAAAAGAACTAGAGAGAGAATGAAAAAAAAAGAATGAGAGAGAGAGAGAGAGAGAGAGAGAAAACGAGAGAGAGAGTGAAAAAAAAGAACAAGAGAGAGAGAGAGAGTGAAAGAGAGAGAGAGAGTGAAAAAGAAAGAAAGAACAACAGAGTGAAAGAGAAAGTGAGAGATAGAGAGAAAGAATGAGAGAGAGAAATTGTAGAGGAGAGAGAGAGAGAGAGAGCTGTCAAAAGTTTGATTGTGAATGTAGCAATTTGATCATTTGTATTGATTAGTTATAACAAGTAGGGCGACACACGAAGCAGAAGAAACCGAGCAAGGAAAGGGCAAACGGGGCACAGGAAGTAGAGGAACATCCGATAAAGGACAATATGGAAATGGTCAGCAGAATATCTTGAACTTGCCCATTAAGACCTCTTCAAATGCTCTGCCCAAGTTCCACTGAATCTGCCCAAAATTTCAACCCCCCCCCTCCCCCTCCAGGAAACTAAACAAAGTGCTTCCTGCTTCCAGTCCTCCATTCTTGTTATCATAGTAATCAGCGTGACAAACCAACTAATGGATTAGCAGATTAGACAGACCCTCAACTGCGGTTCTTGGCAGCAAAGGTGCAAACCTCATATGTTCGGATGATGGGAGAGGAACTTTGGTTGGGTGGGGGGGTTGGTGTGGAGGTCAGGATAAATGGCCAATGGGAATCAAAGGGAGGGGAAAGGAAAGCTCATTACACACCACAATGAAATAAGATATCTCTCTCTTTTTCCTCCTTATGACACTAAAATAAATAATCTAATAACTGACAATATTCTCAAGAAATGGGAATATTTATGGGGGAGGGGTTCAGCGCCTCAAGAAAAAGGGAGAGTGGCTAAGCTCCTTTACAAAATGACAGAAATGAAAATATTTCTTAAGCATACCAAGAGTTATTTGATTTTTGGTTGGTTGGATTTTACGGCATGTCAACCCTTGTTGGGTTATTTTATGCCGAAGACATTTAGTTTTATTCATTCTTCATGGGTACTCAATTTTTTAAAACTCAATTTAAAAAAAAACATTTTTAATCTCATTTTTTTCTATTTAACCCATAGATGGGAGTCTAGCAGGTTGGTTGGTTGGGTTTTATGGCATGTCAACCATTGTTGGGTCATTTTATGCCTAAGACATTTTTGTTTTATTCATTGTTGATGGTTACTTAATTTGTTTTAAACATTTTGTTCTATTTAACCTATAGATGGGACCCTAACAGGTACTACCACTCCGGGTGAAAGTGAACCTGGGAGTAATGGTGATGAAGGGATACTTTACATTCCCTAGAGCTCCAGAACTGAAACTTCACCATCAGATACAGTTTAAAGTCATACCTAGGACAATAAGACCCTCAGCCTTCTAGCACATGATAAAAAGGATTGGGACAATCATGTAGGTGCTAGGGCTTGATGTGGCCAGCCAATTGGTTGGAGGGGGCTTCTCTGACCGCCCATCTAGCCTAAGTAAGGTCCAAAATGGAGTGTTGTAGGTCATGGACTGCTTAGCCCAAGAGTTGTTTGAAATATTGATGTTGTAGGGGATTATCTTCCCTTTGCCTGGAAGAGTTATCTTCCCGCCGCGTTGCCGTTTGTGGCCACCAGGGGACCTCTGGTATATAAGCAGCTGATTCAAATGCTTCTCTCTCTCTTTCCTTACTGCCTCTGAATGAGCACATGGGTTAGACTTATGTCTATCCCCTTCACGGTGGGACTTTGGCCCCCCCCTTACATTATTGTAAGTCTTTTATACAGCATGGACTAACCTTTAGTTCCATGTCTCTAACATTTATATTCTATGTACATTTGGGTATCTCGTTTATACCTAAATATTGTATCTTGTATTTACCATTCCTGAATGTGTCCTTTTATCTCTACTCTTATATCTTATTTGTATCTTATGTATCTATGTACTTTATGTATCTTATCGTTACCATGTGCTGTACACCTATTAAATGTTTTGTCTCACAACGTGTCGGAGCTGTTATTCAATTATTAACTTTGAATCTTACAATGTCATTCTTCAGAATTATGAGCAGACAATTGATAACACTGGCCGGTGACCCTCCAAACTGAAGCTCAAAATTTGATTTCGACATGGACATTTGTGAGATCATCAAAATAACAGCAAACGGATTGGTGGATAGGCGACTATTAACAACATCAAAGATCATTGTCAGCTACGCAGCGGAACCTTATGGAATCTGTTTTGAAAAAAAAAAAAAAAAAAAAGTGTTATTATCCGCATACACCTCTTAAATAAACCGTACTGTGCTTTTGACTGGTTGTTAGCACCAGCCAATCAGAAGCTCGGCAGAGAGTTTTGCACTCGTCCAAAAACAATAAAAGCCAAATGTCTTTTAACGTTCCAATTGTTAGTAGGTGGATCAGAGTTTGATCATCTCTGATAGGGTCAGCCTGGCAAGGGGAGTACGATGTTGAAAGACCCGTAACTACCTAGTGACCCATGCATACTACATCACTGATGATACCTACTAGCGCCCCAAATGTAGGAGCATATATTTAAAGTATAGCTGATTTTAAGGTAGTTTTTTTTACGCTGAACCCAAAAATCAGTGTCATTTTTTCTAATCAGATCAAATATTTAAGATACGAGCTCTTACTTGAAATGTATATAACAATATTATAGCTGTGACAAGTAGAATCCTCAAGCTTTTGAATAAGTTATTATTATGTACAACTTATTGTGAAATATCTTAAAAACCAGACCTGACTAAACACAATGAATGGTATTTTTGAATTCAGCATAAAATGGCAATCGTTTATCTCTTGTCAAACCTCTGACCTTTGGAAAAAAATTTACAGGCCAGTGTAATCTTGCTGGCTTTGTGCTCCACAAGGAGCTTACAGGAATGCTGCTTGCAACAATCGTGCTACAGTGTGCCATTTTTGCAATATATGGCCATAGTATAAGAGTTGGGTAAATACATACAAAATTAACTTTGGATTTATCATGAGAGGGACATATGCTTTATTATGTATTTTATGTTGTGTACAGATCCTATAATGTGAGGGTATCATGGTGTAATGGTTATCATCAGAGTAAATGAACTCAGGTTCAAATAAGAGTTCAAATCCTGGACAAGGCTGTTTGCATTTTATTTAGTGCTAATACCTTTGGGATATTTACATCTCCATTTCAAAATAGAAGGATATCAATTTTTCTGAAACCCCCAGTATTGTGAATGCATGAAAGGTACCTATTTACCCTCAAGATACCCTCATAGTATATATATATATATATATTTACCAACCCCTCAGCACAAGTAGAACGTGACACATGGAGTTTTCCTTGTAGAGTGGTTGCCTAATCAAGCCTAAAGAACTCAGTCTGCCCTACTATTTACTCATAACTTGGACAAGAACAGATGGATTCATACCTTTATGAAATGCAAACAGCCTCGTTTAGGATTTAAACTGATTCGTGATTCCATTCCATATGACGATAGCCATTACGCTAAGCATTTTTTTTAGTAAAGAAAAAAATCAGTTTGATATAATTAAAAAATATTTACAAAGTCCAACAGGTGGCATCTTAAAAAAAAACTTTCACCATTGTATTGTACATTATGTTATATCATATATATTATATTGTATACATTATGTTATATCATATTGTGTGTTATGTTATATCATGTATATTATATTGTATACATTGTTATATTATATTGTGTGTTATGTTATATTATGTAAATTATATTGTATACATTATGTTATATTATATTGTGTGCTATGTTATATTATATATATTATATTGTATAAATTATGTTATATTATATTGTGTGCTATGTTATATTATATATATTATATTGTATAAATTATGTTATATTATATTGTGTGTTATGTTATGTATATTATATTGTATACATTATGTTATATTATATATATTATATTGTATACATTATGTTTATATTATATTGTGTGTTATGTTATATTATATATATTATATTGTATACATTATTATTTATTGTGTGTTATGTTATATATATATTATATTGTGTTAATTAATTGTGTGTTATGTTATGTATATTATATTGTATACATTATGTTATATTATATCTTATGTTATATTATGTATATTATATTGTATACATTATGTTATATTGTGTGTTATGTTATATTATGTATATTATATTCTACATATATATATTATAAAGAGTTGGCATTAAATAACCCACAGGGTTGATATGCCATTAAACTAACCCAAACTAAAGTATTTTGAAACTACATTGCTATAATTCGCTGAAATTTAATGAAAATTTCTAAAGAGATTTTTGTTGGTGGAATGTTTCAAGTACATTTTTAAACATCAAGAACAAAAGAGATGGTGGCCAGAGAGAAGAGAAAAAAAAGCATGAAGTGAATTTTCTTGTAGTTTTTTTTTTTTTTTTAAACCTAATCATGCAATGTAAATGCAGAGATGATTAAAAACAAACAGGTAGATGTTTCCCCAGGTAATTCCGACCCAGACTAGACAAAAAAAAAAAAAAACCCCAAAAAACAAAAAAAAAAACCAAACAAACAAACATGGTCAAACACCTAAAGTTTCCGAGTGAATAAGAAAATAATTTTGGGTAGCTGTTTTAGTTAAGTACAAAATCAAGGTAAAAACACAACACCGCCAGTCTTACCACCTCTACCACTATGACTATCACCTCCACCTCCTCCTCCCCCTCCACCTCTGATACGCCAGAAAATACTTAGAGGTCACACTGATTCATAGAGGCAAAAACCCAAGCACACAAACTGGTTCAATAATGACTAAGCGCAACTGTCAATGAGTCTGTTTATTCAAAAACAAATCATTCCTCATATCAGTGGAACAATGGAAGGAAAACTTTTAAAGTCAAACAAGAAAATTATACAAGTTGAAAGAAATTTACACAGACAGAATTATGAGACATTAATCTAGTCAGACTCATGTTCTCACCTTAGCTGTTTGTGGTATACCAGATCTTACAGTATTCAGTATATTAGTACATTGAAATTACATGTGCGCCAGATATATAGTAACTTGCAACAGAGTGCTAAAACCTCGAGGTGGACGGTTCGTGTAATGGTTCCGTAATCCTTGCAGTCTCAGTAATCACCTCGATGCTCTTAAAATAGTCCTGGACCAGCGCATTCACTCTCTATGCAAGGTACGCCAGGCTAGTCCACAACACTGTTACAACTAAAACAATGTACCATCAACTAGGACTGTAGAATAAATGCACTTCTGCAGAGGGTGAGATCCCCCGCCCCTGTCAATGGGACCACCTGTTAGCCGTGGATGAACGGCCTGTAATGGTTAAGGAATCCTGGTGGCCGAGCAGTACAATATATGCAAAACTCCAAAAACTTTGGTAAAACTTTGGCGCTTAAGTTAGACCGGCAGTCTGAGAACACCCCATTGATCAATTGGCTGGTCACGTCAAGTCCTAGCACCTATATGACTGTCCCAACACTATTGCCCTTATGGCAGCCCCCCCTACACACACACACTTTTTATCATATAGGTGGTGGCTGAGTGTCTTAATGTCCTGGGTATGATGATTGTCACTTAGAACTGTATTAACTCAACCCTTATATCTGCTTAAAGTACCAATTCTGACCAGATCACCAAACTTATGCATTGACAACTTTGTTTAGCCTAGCACCAAACTGAAAACAATAAATAAATAGAATAATAGAATAATAAATTAAGAGTGTCTTGTATGGTATAATGGTTAGCAAGGTGTTTCTAGCAGACCCCACTGCTAATGGTGGTTTTAAGGAACAAAACATTTATTTAAATTAAAAAAAAAAATTTGTTTAAAGTATTCAAATTAAGCAATGGAATTATTCCTCCAAGAGAGAATAGATGACTCTCCAAAAGTGATTAACAGTCTGGTCATTGAAAAAAATGAAGGAAGAGGAAGGAGGAGGAGGAGGAGAAGAGAAGAAGGAGGAGGAGAAGAGAAGAAGGTGGAGGAGGAGGCAGCTTAAATGAGGGAAATAAATCACAATGTTAAAGAGTAGATGACAAAAGTAAAACCTAAAAAATTCCAAAATGAGGCTGGAAAAGACAGAAAAATAAGATTTCAATTTTTAAAAGGGGGGGGGGAGAAATAAAAGGGAAGAGGGGGAGAAAATACAGAAAGGGTGTGAAGGGGAGAGCAAAGTAGAGAAAAGGGAAGCAAAGTAGAGAAAAGGGAAGAAGAGGAGAAAGAGAAAGGAGAAAGGGAAGAGGAGAGGGAGGGAAGAAAAGGAAAAAAGGGGGGAGAAAGAAAAGGAAAAGGGGGGGAGAAAGAAAAGAAAGAGGGGAAAATAAAGAAAACAGAGATAGAAAATGGAAAATAGAAAAAAGAAAATCAAAGGAGAAAGAGAAAAGAGAAATGATAGAAAAATTGATAGAGATAAAAAAAAAAAAATTTTTTTAAAAAGCGAGAAAATGAAAAGGAAAAGAAAAAATTAGTTAAGACAATTTCTAAGAGGGGAAAAAAAAAAAGAAAAAAAAAAAAGATTGATTTATAATAATGAGAAAAAAAAAGAAACGGTCAAGGAAGGAAAAGAGAACAAGGAACTTCATTTACGCCAAAATAGAATTACAAGACAGAAGTGTTGAAAGTTAATTGGATTGGTGACATTCTTCACCAATGTTGGCAAGCAAGGAAGATAGAATTTTTAGAAAAATAAAACAAAAAATATGTAGAAATATTGTAGATGTAAAAGCAGGTGTCCTATTAAGAAACAATGTTTTCTGAGAGAAAAAGAAAGAAAGGTAGACAATAACACCCTCACCCACTTCCCACTACATCCGTGACATCTATTCACAAACTTTGAAAAGGAAACTGTTTTTTTTTTTAAGAATCATCTTTCAAGATTCCAAGGAAGTGTAGATTTCCGAAACAAAATGGATGTGGATGGATGGAACAATGCTAAAAGAATGAGTGCCATGTTGAGTTATTTTAGAGGAGAGAGAGAGAGAGAAAGAAAGAAAGGAGAGAGTGGAGTGAGAGAAGAGGAGAGAGAGAAAAGAAAGAGAGAGAGAAAGAAAGAGAGAGGAGAGAAAGAAGAGGAGAGAGAAGAGAGAGAGAGAAGAAAGAGAGAGAGGAAGAGGAGAGAGAGAAAGAAGAGAGAGAGAGGAGAGAGAGAGAGGAGAGAGAAAGAGAAGAGAGAGAGAGAGAGAAAGAGAGAGAAGAAGAGAGAAGGAGAGGAGAGAGAGAAGGAGAAGAGAGAGAGAGCGAGAAGAGAGAAGAGAGAGAGAGAGTGAGAAGAGAAGAGAGAAGAGAGAGAGTGAAAGAGAGAGAGAGAGAGAGAGTGAAAGAAGAAGAGAGAGAGAGAAGTGAAAGAGAAGAGAGAGAGAGTGAAAGAAAGAGAGAGAGAGTGAAAGAGAAAGAGAGAGAGAGAGTGAAGAGAAGAGAGAGAGAGTGAAAGAGAAGAAGAGGTGAGAGTGAGAGAGAAGAGAGAGGTGAAAGAGAAGAAAGAGAGAGAGGTGATAAGATAAGAAAGAGAGAGAGAGGTGAAAGAGAAGAAGAGAGAAGAGAGAGAGTGAAAGGAAGAAAGAGGGAGAGAGAGAAAAAGATGAAGAAAGAGAGAAGAGAGAGGAGAGTGAAAGAGAAGAAAGAGAGAAGAGAGAGAGTGAAAGATGAAGAAAGAGAGAAAGAGAGAGAGTAAGAGAAGAGAGGTGAAAGAGAAGAGAAGAAGGAGTAGTGAGAGGAGAAGAGAAGAGAGAGTGAAGAGGGTGAAAGAGAAAAGAGAGTGAACGAGAAGAGAGAGGAGTGAAAGAGAAATCCACACACCCTGGTTTTGAATTAAGAGCTTGTTCCTTTTCCTAGACTGATTTGCCTGTCACCAAGTCTAGAGAGCCTACCCACACCTACTACCTACTATTTACCCACAGCTGGGGGGAGGGAAGGGAATAAAGATTGATTTATGCATTTTCCAAGTGCATTAGTGCAAAGTGAAATATAAACAGCTTCATCCAGGATTTGAATATATATATATATATTATATATATATATATTAATGATACAGTTTGCTGAGGTGGAGTGCCACACCTACTGTCAGCTCCCCACTTTACCAGATAGATCAGATTACATTACCCAAGTTGTGCTACTCATGCATACTGCCTGAATGCTCTGCAAACTGAGCTAAACATTCCCTAGATATATATTATGATTTTAAAAAATTGAATATCATATACAAATAGAAGGTAAAAAGATATATTGGATATGCAAAAGCAGGTGCCCTATTAAGAAACAATGAGAGAAAAATAGTAAAAAGAAATCCCCCTCCCCTCTACACCATGACATGTATTCATAAACTTCTAAAAAGGAAACATTTTTTTTAAAGAACCACCTTTCAAGATTTCAAGGAAGTAATGGTTTCCGAAACAAAACAGCATGTGGAATATGTGAAACAATGCTGTGCTTTTTTAGAAAAGAGAAGAGAGAGAGAGAAGATAGAAGAAGAGATAAGAGAGAAAGAGAGCAAGAGAGAGAGAGAGAAAGAGAAAGAAGAAAGAGAAGAAGAAAAGAGAGAGAAAGAAGAAAGAGAGAGAGAGAAAAGAGAGAAAGAGAAAAAGAAAAGAGAAAGAGAAAGAGAGAAAAGAGAGAGAAAGGAAGAAAAGGAAAAGAGGAGAGAAAGAGAGAGAAAGAGAAAAGGAGAGAGAAAGAGAAAAGGAGAGAGAAAGAGAAAAGGAGAGAGAAAGAGAAAAGAGAGAGAAAGAGAGAGAAAGAGAGAGAAGAAAGATAAAGAGAGAGAAAGAAAGAGAAAGAAAGAGAAGAGAGAAAAAAGAGAGAAAGAAGAGAAAAAGAGAGAAGAAAGAGAAAAAGAGGGAAAGAAAGAGAAAAAGAGAGAAAGAAAGAGAAAAAGAGAGAAAGAAAGAGAAAGAGAGAGAAAGAAAGAGAAAGAGAGAGAAAGAAAGAAAGAGAGAGAAAGAAAGAGAAAGAGAGAAGAAAGAAAGAGAAAGAGAGAGAGAAAAAAGAAAGAGAGAGAGAGAGAGAAGAAGAGAGAGAGAGAGAGAGAAGAAAGAGAAAGAGAGAGAGAAAGAGAGAAAGAAAGAAAAGAGAGAGAGAAAGAAAGAAAGAGAGAGAGAGAAGAGAGAGAAAGAAAGAGAAAGAAGAGAAAGAAAGAAAGAGAAAGAAAGAGAAAGAAGAAAGAGAAAGAAGAAAGAGAAAGAAAGAGAAGAAAAAAGAGAAAGAAAGAGAAAGAGAAAGAGCATGAAAGAGAAAGAGATATGAAAGAGAAAGAGAATGAAAGAGAAATAGAATGAAAGAGAAAGAGAGAAAGAAAAAGAGAAAGAGAGAGATAGCAAGGTTCTTTAGGTTAAAGAAAGTAGCAAATATTTTGATCACTACCAAAGTAGCAAAACAAACCGAGACAAAATGAATACAATCAAATTTTTCTATTTTGTTTTCTCCTTTTTTAGTCCAAGTGTTAATGGCAGAGTTCAATTGAGTTCACAAACAGACATCAGCAGAAAACAAGAAAAAAAAAAAGAATTCTTCCATTAATTTCTATTTTTAGATGAATCATTGTCAATCATTATTACTAGCAGGACCTGTGGATATACCA
>CM042140.1:43872809-43895309 GCA_023376005.1 Doryteuthis pealeii | reverse complement strand
CCCAGTCTGCCCTACTATTGTAGCATTGTGGCTTATCATTATTGGCAACATATAAAAGTGCTGTGACACAGGTTGGAAAGCCGATTTGGACAATGTCAAACAACTTTTAGTTTTATACAAGTAGTAATAAACATAATCAAATCTGTCACTGGTCCCACTAACCTGGCTTTGTCATGATGGCACTACTCCTGTCTTGGACAGGAATAGTGCTCCTAGCAGAGACTGATATTTGTAAGCAGATCCCATAAGCACTTTTACAACTCAAGAAGTCCAACAAAAATGTCTATCACTTGCAAAAATAACACAGCAGTCTCCAACGTAAACTCAATAACATGCTCCAAAGCATCTTGCTCCTTTCCCTGATGTGCATGGTGTTTAATGCACAAATCGATATTGAAAAGATTTGCACACATGCAAATACATTCTCACCAATTTTCCTGGCTCCGAGATCATGTTTCCTTAAATTATGGTGCTACGACTGCCATATTTTCTTTTCTTTCAAGCCCTTCATTCAGTTTGCATGCAACATACATTTGCATCCACTTTGAGCTCTGAGGTACATCGTTTCTTTTGCTACATTACTCTCCAGGCGCACAACTAGTTTAAATTCAGAATTTTCCTTCTCTTAGACCAGTTGTCATTCCAAAGCCCAGCCTGTCCTACCATTTACCTGGAAGAACAGCTGGAAAGAAAATAGCTGAACTCATACCTTTCCCATGGGCATCAGCGCTATGTGAAATGCAAACATTCTTGCTTAGGATTTGAACTAGAGTAGTTGTGTTGACTTACTAGAAGTCGCTACCCAGTGTCACATGGGTAGAGGGGGGATTTTTTTAAAAGTTAGTCTCATTAATCCATTAATACTGAATTGCAAGTTGGATCCTTGCTTATGTCAATCTGGCCAGCTGGTAATGCATGCATATATATATATATATATATATATATATATATATATATATATATATGTGTGTGTGTGTGGAGAAAGGTAGACAAACACAGGATGTTGTACAAGATGGATGTTTATTGTACTTGTACAACATCCCATGTTTGTCTACCTTTCTCCACATGTTGTTGGATTAATTTCCTCTTATTTCTCCCATATATATATATATATATCAATGTGTATGGTTGGCACTATTATACTTGATGAAGCAGTAGTAATCCAACGTACATTGTTATTAGAAGAGTGCTCAATATCTGTGATAGAGCGTTAATTGATAAATAAATAAATTAATGTTTTAGTTTATATTTATTTACATTGGAACAATTTTGCTACCGTTGGTTTCTTGCTGTGTAGCAGTCATCAGGCAACGAAAATGTTTTGAAAATGATGCAAATGATATAAATATGGTCAAATTCTTACGTACTTTCATGTGTTCGTGCATGCCAACATACGCACACGTACAAACAGAACAGGCACATCCGACATTACACACGCAAACAAACAAGTGACACAAGAATACAGTTAACCAAACACACATTTGACCATATTTATATCATTTGCATCATTTTCAAAACATTTTCGTTGCCTGATGACTGCTACACAGCAAGAAACCAACGGTAGCAAATTTGTTCCAATGTAAATAAATATAAACTAAAACATTTATTTATTTATCTATTAATGCTCTAACACAGATATTGAGCACTCTTCTAATAACACTGTACATTGGATTACTACTGTTTCATCAAGTATAATAGTGCCCACCATACACACACACACACATATATATATATATATAATTTTAATTAATCATGACAAGCAAATTCGGCGAATACCATGTGCGACGTGAGGAACACTGTACAGCTGTTTCAACCTAATTTTGGTCTCATCAGCTTGTCATGATTAATTAAAATTATATAAATAAAATTTCTCTCCACAAAAAAAAAAAAAAAAAAAAATAAAAAAAATAAAAATTACCTATACTTCTTTGCCTAGCATGGTTGTGAGTACGTGGATGCGTGCCGTCATGCCGGGAAGACATTACTCTGCGAGAGTTAACGAATACGATGCGGAAAAAGTCACATCATGTTATAGTAGTTGCGCACTTATGATTGACAAGTTGATTTGGCGAGTTTCATGTGTGGCGTGTCCGGTTGGCCTAGAGGTAGAGTCCCTGACTTTGCGTCCTGGGTTTGCCGGTTCGATCTCCGTCGGGGGGAGATCGTAGGTATACACTGCTGATGAGACCAAAATTAGGTCGAAACAGCTGTACAGTGTTCCTCACGTCGCACATGGTATTCGCCAAATTTGCTTGTCATGATTAATTAAATTATATAAATAAAATTTCTCTCCACAAAAAAAAAATTAAAAAAAAAAAAAAAAAATTACATATATATATATATAATATAATAATATATATATATATATATATATATATATATATATATATATATATATATATATACACACACTTGTCATTAATTGTAGTTTCCTCGGGACATACATACATACTAACTGCCCTTTATATGAATGTATGTATAGATTTCATTTTAGTTTTTAAGTCTCACAAGCTTATATGAATGAAGGTAAGAGAGCGAGAGAAAAAGAAAGGAAGAGAGAAAGAAAGGAAGAGAGAAAGAATTTATGAATAGCAGGTGTTAATTGATGATTGTCACCTTAAATTACATGCAAATTCAAAACTTGAATGAGTTCTTTTTTTGTTTTGTTTTTTTGTTTTTTGCACCAATAAATTTTTCATTTAATTCTAAATTTCAGGGCAACTTTATATTTTACCAACTGTTTTAAATTATATTTATGAATAGAATTTAAAGTGTGTAGACTGATAATATCTAAAATCCATGAATATTTAAATCAATGGCTCCACGGAGAGCACCAAATATGGTCAATTATATTTTGGATAATTTTCAAAACAATTCAGTATCATCCCTCAGAGAAATATTATTCTATTCGTTCACTAGTTTTTCTGCCTATATGGTTTTAGACACACACACACACACATCTACAAGAGTAATCCCAAAAGTAAGGTCTCCAAAGTGCTAGGGATGCAGGGAAACTGTTCGTGCTATTAGCAACACTATTGTCTTTGTTGTACATGCACTTGTCCGTGTGCACCTTACTGCTATGCACAGTTTCAGCTTGGCAGTTGTTTCTGATGGAGCTCCCGATTAACGCTTCTTCCAAGTGTGAACTTCACGCAGTTATTCGGATTTTGAATGCCAAAGGCATTAAATCGATTGAAATTCATCCCCAATTAACTCAAGTGCCATGCAGGGATATTAAAACCCTCCACAAGTGGTGTACAGAATTTGCAACGACAACGAGGTTTAATGCTTCCTCAACAACAGAGCATTGAGCCAGTATGATATAGGCATACAAAAACTGCCACAGTGCCTACAAAAATGCATCAACTTAAATGGCGATTATATAGAAAAATAGATACGTAAAAGAAATAAGTGTTTGTGATTTCTAAATATTTTGGAGACCTTACCTTTGGGATTACCCTGTTGTGTGTGTGTGTGTGTGTATTATATATATATATATATATATATATATATAAATAAGAGAGAGAGAGAGAGAGAGAGAGAGAGAGAGAGAGATGGAGGCATGTGGTGTAATGGTTAAAGTAGTAGGAAATGGACTCGTCAACCCGAGTTCAAATCCTGAACAAGGCTGTTTGTATTTCACATAGCGCTAATACGCTTGAGAAAGGTATGCATCCAACTACTCTCCCTCCAGCTATGGGTAAATAGGACAGACTGGGCTCTTTAACCGTGGCTAGGTATCCAGTCTAGGAGAAGAAAAAATCTGAATTCAAACCTGTTAAACAACGCTTTAGAAATTGATCTTGTGTCTGATTCTGCTTGTGTGGAGTGGTAGGTAAATATATATATATATCTTTATTTATGATATAAAAGAGTGCAGCGACAAATACGTTATGTAGGAGCACAAGTTAAATGCGTCATCACATGCAAATACACAGAACCAGTAGTTCACTGGCCAAACCGTGCACTTGTTGCATGACTCACAACAGCCAACCCTCACCCCACCCCACTGCTGCCACCAATCTTGCTAATATATAATCTGTGCACTTAGTTCCTGACCCAAAAAAAAAAAATAATAAAATTGATAAAAGTCGGTGATTCCTTATCAGCTAGACTAAGAAGAGATAAAACCAACAAAAAAAGAAAAAAAAAGATGGAAGTGATTTTTAGATATAATTAAGATAATTAAAAATAATATAGAAAAAGGATAGTACTCTTTATAATCATATTGAGGGTACAGGTAATATCTAAAATCATATTGAGAGGATATAGTCATCTTGATTAATGGTCTGACTTAGTATTTTTTTCATACAGTGATAAGTAAAATAATAAGTAAGTATGCTAATTTCACAAGCTTTTTAACAGTGTGATCTTCACAATCGAGCTCTGTAAATGCTTTTTAACAATCAGCATCATCTTCCCCATTGGCCTCTGTGAATCAAGCCTTATAGCTAAGTTTTGGTTAAGTTTTGAATAATGAATATTATCAAGCTTTTTAACAGTCAGTTGTGATCTTCACAACCGGGCTCCATGAATCAAGATTTTTAAGTCAATTTGATCTTCACAACCAGGCTCCATGAATCAAGATTTTTAAGTCAATTGGGCTCCATGAATCAAGCTTCAAAGCTAAGCTTTAGTTAAGTTCAGTGAATATTCTCGGGTTTTCATATTGTAAGTATTTACTTCCTTCGGGTTTTGCAAGTACTTAATAGGATTGGCTAGTTTCAAAGCTCCAGGTGCCTACACATACGTTTGATGCTGATAGGAATATTAATAATCAATCCCTTTCTTTAGATGAGTCATGACACCAACCATATTTGAGATTGTTAAAATGAGACGTAATTGAATTAGGGAAGGTTAAAAAGTAAACGAGTGTCTTTTTATATCTTGAGCAATGATTTCCAGTTTCTAAAGGAAAATTAAGTTACAGACTACTTACATTTACCCATTTGCTGTGACTTGCTATAAATTCCCCAAATACAAAATTTCCCAGAAAATGACAAACATTTACTGACGGGAGTATTATTTCACAGGTACAGACAAGTTTTGCTTGTATTTAATAAGTTCTAAATCATGTACCAGCTGCTGAAATAAAAGATTGTTCCAGCATTTTAACATCTGTACAAGTCATGCAATATGAAGCATTACCTTCTACAGCATTGGCTAATTCAGGCATGCCAAACACTCAGGCCGCGGGCCACATACAGCCCTCAGCAAGCACAGGTGCAGCTCGCATGCAGACTGCACTCTCACATGCCGCTTTTACAGTACCCCAGGTTTTTTAAAGTTTTTTTTCTAAAATTCTTGAGCAAAAAGTCGTTTATCTTCATTAGGGTAATGTGTTTTAAGAAACAGAGTCTGTTATCAACACATTGTCTCTCACTCCTTCCTTTGAGTTGGGGAAGGAAGAGGCTAACTCAGTTAATGAAAGGGAGTGAGTCTTTCTTCTTGCCTTCTCCTGCTTTTAATCAACACATGGCTATAATTAATAGTGATTGTGACATTTGTACATTTTATCATTTGAACTCTGTCAGTAATATGCTTTTTTCCCCTTTCCCTTTAACAAAAATGTTTTTTTTTAGATATGTATTCATTGGCTTTTTTTTAGATATGTATTCATTGGCTTTTTTTTAGATATGTATTCATTGGCTTTTATTTGATAATAAAGAAATTAATGATAGCAATCATCACTAGTAGACATATGTGGCTCTCATGACATACATATGTAATCCATGTGACCCCAGAGGGCTAATCAGTTTGACATGCCTGTTCTACAGCATTGGCTAATTTATATCACTTACAACAAATTCCTATAGACAGAATCACTAATAAGTAAGACACCCCTGACAATTTTTAATCCTCAAGGTGTTCCGACAGCATGGTTTCCCTTTGACTCTCTCTTGCCATCTGTTCCTATCGTTCATCACTCTTGGTAAATCTTCTTGATCACATCCAGTTTCTACACAGATATGACAATTTTTTTTTCTCCTCAGCCAACACTGGTGTGTCCATGTGTAGGAGTCCATAGGAGAACGTTACTTATGAGATCGTCCTTAATTCTCCTGCATTACCAAGCATGTCTCACTTGGATGATTTGTGAGATGGGAAGTAAGTGATGAGGGAGTCTATCCCCTTCTCACTAGCACTAGGCCAAGGAGATTGTTTCTTAGCATCTGAGGTGGTGTGCCACACCGACCATGTGCTCTTCATTTTACCATACAGATCCCTTTGCTACTCATACACTGTGTTGGCAAGGGCCGGTATCAAACCAGGAACCTTGTGGTTCCCAGGCAGACGCTCTACCAACTGAGCCCCAGTTATCTTTGTTTTAGAAGAAAATTAAAATTTTGCAACAAAAAAAAAAAAAAAAAAAAAAAAAAAAATTTTTATGTTATATTTATGGATGATATTGTATCCTGATTTTGTTGTAAGTGATAAAAGAACAATCTTGTTTGCTAATAGATTTGCAAATGCTGCAGGAAGTAATGCTTCATATTGCATGACTTGTACAGGTGCAGGGACAATCTTTTATTGCAGCAATTCTGCAGCTGGTGCAGGATTTAAATTTCATTAACTAGAAGGAGAACTTGTCTATACCTGATAAATAACACTCCACCTCATTAAACAGAGATGTCATTTTTTATGAAATTTTATATTTAGGTAGTTTATGTAGTAGGTAAAGTGAATTGCCTGGTGAGACTACAAATTGAACTCGCAACCACCAGGTTGTGAGTGGTGATTCTTAGCAAGTGTCCTGTCACCCCCTGTTGGTTAGAGTGGTTCAGCCGGCGAGGAGGCATAAAAGCTAAGGCAGTCCCTCTCGGTGGGGGGAATTACTGTTCTTAATAAAAAAAGAACAGTAATTCCCCCCACCAAGAGGGGCTGCCTTAGCTGGGAGACCAGGTCAAGTCACACTAGACAACCGAAGTTAAGCAGTGATGAGTATGTTTACTACAGTAAATTTATATTTGATACTGAAAAACAAAATGGTCCTATCACAAAGAGTTTGACAGATTCAGGTTATATGAATTGCTTATTTTCTAATTTCATCAACATATTTACAAAACATGCAAAATAAATATTTATTTTCACATTTATACTAGCAAAAATAAGTACCCTCTGCACATAAGTATTTAATTCTTAATATAATAATATAATGCACTTCTCATCACACCTGGTTTTCATTGTTAAGTTTTCATAATCTATTAATTCAACTGTATGGTAAAGTGGGGAGCTGATGGTAGGTGTGTCAGACACCTCAGACACCAAACAATTTCCCTGGTTTAGCGCTAGTGAAAAGGCAAGAGACTTCCTTGATGTCCAGGTGGGGGGAATTACTGTTCTTAATAAAAAAAAGAACAGTAATTCCCCCCACCAAGAGGGGCTGCCTTAGCTGGGAGACCAGGTCGTCACACTAGACAACCGAAGTTAAGCAGTGATGAGTATGTTTACTACAGTAAATTTATATTTGATACTGAAAAACAAAATGGTCCTATCACAAAGAGTTTGACAGATTCAGGTTATATGAATTGCTTTCATTTTTTCATAATCTATTAATTCAACTGTATGGTAAAGTGGGGAGCTGATGGTAGGTGTGTCAATCCACCTCAGACACCAAACAATTTCCCTGGTTTAGCGCTAGTGAAAAGGGAAGAGACTTCCTTGATGTCCAGCTGATACCGATAATAGGCCACTCTGCCTACTTTACTTACAGCTAAAAAATAGAGATAGAATAGTTGGTTGAATTTTATGGCATTTCAACCCATTGGGTTATTTTATGCCAAAGACGTTTTGTTCCATTCATTCCTGATGGGTAGTCAATTTTTTCTTTAAAACTCAATTATTTTTTTATTATTTTAAAACACATTTTTTTAGAACTCATTTTGTTCTATTTAACACGTAAATAATCTCCTAACAGGTACTACCACCCCAGGTTAGCTTCAAAACTGGAACTTCACCATCAGATACAGTTTAATGCCATACCAAGGAAAATAAGACCATCAGTCACTACCTTCTAGCACATATATGATAAAAACGGTTGGGACTTGCAATACGGGCAACAGGGTTGGGACAATCATATAGATGCTAGGACTTGATTTGACCAGTCGACTGATCGAAGGGGGCCTCTCCGACCACCCGTCTAGCAGATAGAATAGTTTAAAAGTTTGGCAAAAGTCATCAGTTAAGGTTATAGCAACTAAGCCTGTCCTTTTGGAGTCATTTTAAAGAATTTTTTTTTTTTTTTTTTAAATCTGTGGGTGGGGTAATTAAAAACTTCATTTACCTTTTAAAAGTGTAACACTCTTGAAGGCCGAGGAAAGTTTGTGCAGTAATACAACCACGAAATTGTCCCCGGTCAATTGGGACGCCTCCTCCGTACACTGATCATAAACAATGATTTCAGCATTTTCATCTGCATCGATGTGGCACGTTTGAGTCAGTAAGTCTTTGATATGAACCTGAAAAAGAGAAAAAGAAAAATCAGTCTGAGTAATGATTGTTTGTTTGTTTTGTTTTATGGCATATCAACCTCAGTGGGTCATTTAATGCCGATAAAGTTTTGAAATAAATCAATTCTTAATGGATAATACAATTTTTTTATAAATACATTTTTCTATTTAACCCATAGATGGGACCCTAACAGGTACTACCACTCCGTGGACCAGGGAGCAATGGTGATGAAAGGGTGCTCCACATTCCCCATACCTCCAAAACTGGAACCTCACCATCAGATAGAATTTAACGTCATTCTCAGGACATGTAGACCCGCAGCCACCGCCTTTTAGCACCCATATGATAAAAAGGGGTTGGGGCTTGCCATAAGGATAATAGGGTTGGGAAAATCATATAGGTGCTAGAGAGGCCTCTCTGACCGCCCGTCTAGCCCAAGATAGGGCCAAAGTGGAGTATTGCAAGTCATGAACTGCTCATCCACCTGGGCTCTATCCTTAAGCATCACGGGTCGCCACCCACGGCCAACAGGTGGCCCTATTTGGGGAGTCTTACCCCTCTGCAGAGGTGCATTCTAACGCCCCAGCCGACAGGGCGGCTGAATAATGAGATGATGTATGATAAAATGGAAAGATCAGTAACATTGAGCATCAGAATAAATCAGAGAATAAATCCCGACTCAAATCTGCTAAGAAAAGTTGGGAGCTGATGGTAGGTATGGCGCTCCACCTCAAGATTTTGAAGATTATAAAATTGTTCAAACACTCATATTTCCTTCACATTTTTTTTATCCTGTTAACATTTATGAATAAACAAAAAAAAAAAAAAAATCCACAAACAATATCCACACGAGGTCAGCTTTAATAATCATGGTTACAATGTATGGCATGTCAACCCTTATTGGGTTATTCTATGCCAAAGACATTTTTGTTTTATTCATTTTTGGTTGGTGGATTTTAACTGCATATCAACCCATCTGGGGTTATTTCATGCCAAGAGGCTGGAAATAATATATTTACCAACACCTCCACACAATGTAACACAAAGTCAATTTCTTAAACAGAATTTAACAGATTTCAATTCAGTGTTTTCCTTCTCCTAGACTGGTTACCTAGCCATGGTTAAAGAGCCTAGTCTGCCCTACTATTTACTCATAGCTGGAGGGAGAGTAGTTGGATGCATACCTTTCCCTCCTTTAGTGCTGTGTGAAATGCAAACAGCCTCATCCAGGATTTGAACTCGAGGTGACAAGTCCATTTCCCATGACTTTAACCATTAACCCATGTGCCTCCATAAAATAGGAAATAATATATGTTGTATATCTATATCTACACTTTTGTAGTCAACAGTTTTAACGATACGTTAGCATCATTGGGGATCATGTCAATATGATAGTTTTGAATGGTATTGATCAGGTTTATATTTTTGGTATAATTTTATTGCTCTCAAAAAAGATAGAATGTCATCTATATTGACTTTCTCAAATAGATCTTTCATATTATTATTTTGTTTAAAACTTATTTCTTGATATATTTAACCCCTAGATTAGACCCTAACAGGTACTACCATTTCAGGACAGAGTGGACCTGGGAGTAATGGTAATGAAAGTGTACTCCATACTCCCAGAGCTCACCACTAGATACAGTTTAGCAGCATACCAAGGATACTAAGACCCTCGGCTACTGCCTTCTAGCATGATAAAAAGGGTTGGGGGGTTGCCATAAGGGCACTATAGATTTTTTTCTATTAACTTTAACTTTTAACTTAACTAATCAAGTAATTTTATAATTTAATAAAAGATAGACAGTTCATTCAACTGTAATAATTAGAATAATTCTATTTATTCTGTTATTGTCAAAAAGAACTGCAATGGTTGAATTACAAAAATACTAATAGTACTGGGTACTCGCTTGGTTACCTCATTTTAGGAATGACCCATGCCCCCCGGCATATATATCCAGTACCAAAACTTAGATCTTCCCCCTG
The DNA here is from genome assembly GCA_023376005.1 of Doryteuthis pealeii. Classification (NCBI taxonomy): domain Eukaryota; kingdom Metazoa; phylum Mollusca; class Cephalopoda; order Myopsida; family Loliginidae; genus Doryteuthis; species Doryteuthis pealeii. Next base: position 43,884,869 of record CM042140.1, on the reverse strand, counting down.
AATGTGCGTGTGCATGTGTATCTTGTTTATGAGAATGTTTATGAATGACTTTATGTATTCATAACTCTTAAGCTCAAGTTTTGAGGCTCTGTGTGTGTGTGTGTGTGTGTGTGTGTGTGTGTGTGTGTGTGTTTCACAAAGTGTTTATAGATGTGAAAGAATACATGTGTGTGTGTGTATCTTCACCAAATAAATCCAGTCTAATAAAAGCCCCAACAATACAATGATGTTGTCTTATCTCAATAACCACTCTGTCCACCCCACCCACATCCCAGCACAACCACCTCCACCACCACCACTGGCAACTAGTAGCTCCAAAAAATCAACTGGTGACTCATCTGCTAGTCTGTAACCCAGTCCGTCAAACCTTGCTCTCAATATAAATCCAGTCAATAAATTGACTGATATAAAAAAAAAAAATAATAATAATGATAATAAAGAAATAGTCACTATTGTGATAAACATTAAACCCGTTATACCTAGGGAGATTCATAAAGTGCACAAATCAAGATAATTCATTTAGTTAAATAAAAATTTAAAAAATTGTTTTTATAGTTTTAATTTTATAGACTTAGACATTTATTTTTAATTTATTTCTACATTTATAACAGGAAATATTACATAAACTTTAAAGATGATTAAAACTGCAATGAAACATCAGGTAAAGTGTTTATGCACACTGGTTTATATCAGGTATTGTGTAAGTGCAAATGTTTATATCAGGTAGTGTGTGGTTTTATGTACATCGGGTAGTGTTTATGTTTATATCGGGTAGTGTTTATGTACACACGTTTATATCGGGTAGTGTTTATGTACACATGTTTATATCGGGTAGTGTATTATGTACACACATGGGTAGTGTTATGTACACATGATAGTGTTTATGTACACATGTTTATATACACATGTTTACATCAGGTAGTGCTTATGTACACGTTTACATCATACACATGTTTACATCATTTACATCAGATAGTGTTATGTACACATGTTTACATCAGATAGTGTTTATGTACACACGTTTACATCAGATAGTGTTTATGTACACACGTTTACATCAGATAGTGTTTATGTACACACGTTTATATCAGGTAGTGTTTATGTACACATGTTTATATCAGGTAGTGTTTATGTACACACGTTTATATCGGATAGTGTTTATGTATACGTTTATATCAGGTAGTGTTTATATGCACATGTTTACATCGGATAGTGTTTATATGAGCCTGTGCTGCGTTTATGTACACCTGTTTATAGCATGCAATGTTCATATGCACAGGTTTATATCATGCAATGCTTATATCGAGTAATGTGATTGTGCACCTGATTATATTCAGGTAGTGGTTATATGCATATATTTATATCAGGAAGTGTTTAAGCACACCTGTTTATATCATGAAGTGTTTATATGAGCCTGCTTATACCAGGTAATGTTTTTGCACATACCTGCTTATATCATGCAAATGCTTATATTGAGTAATGTGTATGTGCACCTGATTATATCAGGCAGTGTTTAAATACATATATTTAAATCAAGTAGTGTTTAAGTGCACATGTTTATATTAAGTAATGTTGATATGCACATTTTTTACTCTTTGGTCAACTGGAAAGGTAAAATCAACTAGAGGACCAGCACTTTCGTTTATTTCAATTAATAATAGTTCTGATCTTCTAGCCAGGATTAGGTGATCCGTTTGTATCTAAAAAATCTCAGAATTTTATGGGTCTCATTTTCTAGGATGGATTCCATTTTGTGCATATACCATTTGTTAGTATGGTCAAACTTAAATCTCTTGCACAATTCCCAGCCAAGCCTTGCACTCCTTTTGTGCCAGTTTGCTGTTGGACCCTTTTTGGGTTATATAATGTCGAATAAAGTCATTTTGAGATATGGTTTCTTACAGTACCAGCTGTTGTTTAAATGGTCACCCATCTAAGTATTGAACAGGCTCATGCAGCACCCCACAAAAAGGTGTTGCACAGCCACTTGCCTCCCTATTACTCAAACCATCCAAGTAAGATGAACAAGACAGACTGGAGAAGCAAAGACAAGCACATAAATAACGTTCTCCTGTGAATACCTATACATGGACACACCAATGTGGGCTGATTAGCAAAAACCTACATCAATCAGTTCTGTGTGGATACTAGATGCTGGATGGATGACTGATAGGGACAGATGGCAAAAGAGAGTCAAGGGTATCTGTGCTGTTATCACAACTTGATATGTAGAGTATTGGCCAGAACGTTTTTCAAGACAAATAAATAAATAAATCAGTATTTGTTTATTATGCCTCCTTGGGCATCTCCCCTTTTTCCTATTCTCTCACTTTGGATTTGGGAGGATTTTGCACAGAACATATACACTATTAATTCAGTATATATATATATATATATATATATATATATATTTAGTTAAATAATTCATCCAGTAGTTCCCAAAATGCCTTCTTGAATTATTTTTCTTAGCATTCAGCCGGTAGAGAATCCGGGTCAGAAGCACAAGGTTCTTGGTTCAATACCGACCCTCGCCAACTCAATGTATGAGTAGCACGGCTTGGCTATGTGTGGTAAAGTTGGGAGCTGATGGTAGGTGTGGCGCTCCACCTCAAATGCACAAACAATCTCCCTGGTCTAGTGCTAGCAAAAAGGGGATAGACTCCCTCACTGTCCAGTTGATACTGACAATAGCTCACTCCGTCTAATTTACTTTTACATTATTTCTGAAATCATCCAATTCAATCTTTATTTATTTTTACCCTATTATTGATTTTAAACTTATTAGGCAATTTGTTCCAAAAATATATTATTCAATTAGCTAAAAGAAAAAAATTGGATTGGTTAATAGACTTAGTTTTAAAAAAATAACAAATTTTAAAAGGAATAAGCTACTTATTTAAAAGTTAACGTTTATTTTAGTCTATAATCTTTAAATATTATTTAGTTCGTGATTTTCCCAATTGCACATGCTTGGCCTAAAATATTTCCTTGACAGTAAATTTCCAGTTTGAGGAGAAATATTTTTTTAAAATGTCTACCATAATTAATAATCCGATTAATTATTTTGAAAGTTTTCAATTAGATCACCTCTCATTTTTCTTTCCAGTAAAGTTGTGGTCTGTTGATAGCATCAGCTGGACAGCAAAGGTGTCTATCCCTAGTGCTAGATCAGAGAGATTATTGTTGCTGAGGTGGAGCGCTACACCTACCGTCAACTCCCCACTTAACCACACAGATCAGTTTACCCAAGCTGTGCTACACATTCGCAGAGTCGGTGGGGACTGGTATTGAATCTGGAACCTTCTAATTCCTAGGCTGGTGCTCTACCGACTGAGCAAAACCATATAATATATATATATATTAGTCAATAGAGTGTCTGGCTAGGAACCTCAAGGTTCCATACCGGCCCTTGCCAACTCAGCGTATGAGTAGCACAAGGATTAGTGTGGTAAAGGGAGGAGCTGATGGTAGGTGTGGCACTCCACCTCAGATGTTAAAAACAATCTCCTTGGTCTAGTGTTAGTGAAAAGGGGATAGGCTCCCTCGCTGCCTGGCTGATACCAACTTTAGGCCACCCCATTGACCTTACTTTTTTACTTTATATATATATATATATACACACACACACACACACACTGGTGCTGATAGATTTTTATTTTAGTGCGTCCTGGGATGCACATATTTGCTTTGAATGAGATCCCAGGATAATTTATGGGTCCCAAATAAAGTTTCTTAATAGATTGTAGGATTTTTATTTATGATCTGGGGGAAACAACTAAAGCTGTCTAACTTCTACATTGTAAACTATCTTGTGTAATTCATTTCTAAGAAAATATTGAAATGTATTTACAGTTGGTGATGGAAGAAAAAAGAAACTGGGATGGATGGATTTGATTTTACTGCATCCTTTTAGATTTTTGTGTGTCAGGGATGCAGGACGCTTACCTATCAGCATGTGTGTGTGTATATATGTGTGTGTGTGTGTATATGTATATGTGTGCGTATATATATATATATATATATATATATATATATAACCTAAAACCTTCCGATTTCTTAACAGGTGCTTCACTGACTGAACTAATGCTAATTTCTCTAATCTCTCCCTGTAACTAATCTTTTACAGTATATGGTGAATATTTTATTTTTAAAATCCTACAAAGGATATTTTTTTGAAACTTCTAATGTACCAAATTCCATCTGGTCTACCAAGATCAGATAACCAAAAAACAAAATAAGGGTTTGAGAGTATCGGTCTACAAGTGCACATATCTTTTCAAGGATTGGTTTTGAGAACATATCTAAAATTGATTTGTGTTGAGTGTATCTACACGCCCATGTGTACACATAAAATCTCTTCAGTATATATATGTGAAACTTAATGCAAGCTGGTTCTTGAACCTTCCTTTTTCAAGAATTCACCCCTCCTCCACACACAAAAACAAAATCTAGATTAATGTTAAAAACTGGAATTGTTTTGTCAAATACAGTTCGGGGTGCACTTGGACCTTCCTTCTTTAAGAATCCCCCCCCCCCTCAACAACAACCACAAAAAAATCTAGATTAATGGTAAAAACTGGAATTGTTTTTTTCAAATACAGTTCCGGGTGTTTAGAACCTACCTCGAGAAATACATAGCTCTATCAGAAAAATATTTGTATATACAAGTACAGTATCAGACAAACAATATTTATTAGAAAAGTATCTTTTTGTTTCAAAGTAAATTAAGATTTTATTATTTCTAGTGGAATACTACCAAAATATGGAAAAAGCACAAGAAGAAATAATAATAAAAATTCAAAGTGATGAATATTGTGTTTTTAATCTTATTTATCAATCCTAATATTTCAGGTAGACCCCTACCTTTTGTCAAAGAATTCTACAAAATCCTTTGACAAAATGTAGAGGTCTTCCTGAAATATTTGGGTTAAGAAATAAGATTAAATACAACAATATTCATAACTTTAAATTTTGGTTATTATTCCTTATTTAATACTTTTCTATGCTTTCAATAAAACTAAATAAGTTTCCCAACATCCATCATATCTATAAAGAACATATCAAGTGGACTATCAAACAACAATACAATCAAAACAGATATTGTTATGTATTATTTATTACCAAAATTTAATGCATTGATAGGCTATAACCAAAAAATATAATTTTCACACCTCTGGAACCAAAAAATAAAATATTTATGAGACATACTTATTTTTGACTGCTACATGTATTTTTGTTTACATAGTTTCAATACTGTTATATTTGGTAATAAAAAATACCTAATAATGTCCGTTTTGATTGTATAATGTTCCCTGAGAAATAATAAAGGGCCGGGTTAGCTCAGTCGGTAGAGCGTTCGGCTAGAAACCACAAGTTTCCTAGTTTGATACCGGTCTCCACCAACTCAGCGTATGAGTAGCACATGGATCTGTGCGGTAAAGTAAGGAGCTGATGGTAGGTGTGGCGCTCCACCTCAGATGCTAAAACAATCTCCTTGGTCTAGCGCTATTGAAAAGGGAATGGACTCCCTCACTGACTGGCTGATACCGACTTTAGGCCGCCCCGTTGACTTTACTTACTACCTTTACAGAAGAAAAAAAACTTTTTATTCTGAAAAAATAACAAAAAACAAAAATGTTATGGATATTCTTATGGGTGATACTGTATATTTTTCAAAGTTCTTTACGTGTTAAAAAAGATCATAGTACATATCTGGTTTATATGCACAGGTCTAATTCCCTAAACTTTTTAATAGCATGGCATAATATGAAAAAATGAATAAATATTTTTTTTTTTAAAAAGAAGAAAAAGGTTCTATAATCCTGTATTACTACCCCAGTCTTACATTTCACATATAAAATTCATGAGATTTATTCTTTTTTATTAATACCATGTTTCCGCCAAAATAAGACCTAGTGTGATTTTTCAGGATGATGTTAATATAAGCCCTCCCCTTAAAATAAGCCCTAGTTGAGAGTGGCAGATAGACAAAAGAAATAAGCATTCTTCACAATCACATTAATGAGTTTGTGAATAAAAGAACATTTTAATGATAAATAAATGTAGATTGTTTTTCATAATTTGTTTATTTAGAAATTTCATAATTTCCTACTCCGTAATTGAAGAATAATAAGAAATATTTCAGAGTGAAAATTAATATAAGTCCTGTCTTATTTTGGGGAGAAACACCATTGAGGCAGTTTAGATAAGGTGCTTTGACAAGTGGAGGAAGAGAAAAATATCTTTTAGATATAGTGAAAGATTTCAATGAGCTTTATTCAATGATATCATCATCATCATGTCGCGCTTTCAGCGTGGATATCCATGACAATCTCTCTCCATCTGTCCCTATCGCTCATCATTCTCGGGAGGTCCTCTATGCAGCATCCTGCATCCGCACAGAGCTGATCAACGTACGTTTTTGCTGGTCAGCCCACACTGGCTTGTCCATGTACTGGCTTCCATAAGAGGACGTCGCTTATGAGTTCATCCTTGCTTCTCCAGCAGTGTCCCGCGTGTCTTGTCCATCTCACTCGGTAGGTGGCCGTACAGCTGCTTTCTCGTAGGGTGCTGTTTCCACGTCTTGTTCATGATCACCCGCAGCATTCTTGTGCAGCTCCCATCTAGTTTATTCTCTAGTCGCTTAGTTAGGGTCCAGGTGGTGCAGCCATACAGCAGCACTGACACGACAACGGCCTGGAAGAACTGTCTCTTTAACTTGTCTGTGAGATTTGACCTCCATATGATCAATAATTTATTTATAGCGGCCCATGCTTTTCCTATGCATGCATTAACGTCATTTTCTGTGGAGGAGATGTTACTGCCTAAGTATCTAAATTGTTCTACAGAGTTTAACGAAGTAAAACACAAAATAGGCCTCAATGGTATTGCGGACAGTTTAAGTTTGAAAACCAAAATATTAGAAACTATTTTTAAGGAAATAAAAAAAGGAAAAGATGAGATTCCTTTTTTTAAAAGGGGAAGAGCTGATTGGCTGAAACTAAGCCATCAATCAAACCCCTTAGTCACTATAATCGTGAACCAGGAAGCACTTTACATACACAATTATCACCTAGGAAGTGTCACTCCCCTCAAAAGGTTAAACAACAACATACCACAGAATAATCACCCCCCACCGCCAACCTCTGGTTACAATTATTCAGTGTTCTGGGTTTGAACTTGGTACCTTCCTCATCAAGGATGTTGCATGTAAGATTACTCTCCTTTATAATATAGGAGAGTAATCTTTACTTGAGCTATGTAAAATCAAACAGGATGTCTAGGGAAGAGACATTGTTATAGAGCCACATCATCAGTTTAAAAGAAGGATGTATCCAATGTCTCCTCCTCCTCCTCCTTAAGTGAGAAACACAAACCTCTCCTCCCCCTCCTCCTCATCTATCTTATCAATGATTTTTGTACTTCTCAATGAACGGACTGGAGTTTTATTTTTAGATCTTGTGTAATTATAAAGCAAATCCCCACCAAAATGATTATCAGTTGGTGGTCAGTGGGAGTGCCCCACCCTGAAGAGAAACCACAATTCTTAGTCCCAGAAAAATACAAGTCAAACAAAACTTACATAAATATAAGTAAAGTCAATGGGGGGGGGGGGGGGGTCAAAGAGTTTGGAACCAGATGACCATTTCTCTACAATAAGTATCCTAAAAATTTATATTAGAAATCAAAGAGTTCGGAACCAGAGGTCTGAATACTTTGAACAACACTTGGTCCATTCCAATCCTTAATTCTGGAAATTCTTCATTTTAGACTGACTCTTATGCCAATGACTAACATCCACTGACATTCTTTGAATATTCCACATTATACCCCCCCTCCATTTTTCTTAGTACAAGTTTCCACCTACACACAAAGGTGTGTTTCTGAAGGGCACTTTGGTAGACACTCCTTTCTTGTAATATTCCTGACCATTTTCGTAACTTATTTAAAAGCTTTTACTATTATATAAAAAAAAAAAAAAAAAATTAAGAATAAATGAAAGCTAATTTTTTTTATTATTCATCATTATTTCTTTTTTTTTAATTCTCATATTGTTGGTTGGTTGGATTTTACAGCATGTCAACCCTTTTGGGTTATTTTATGTTGAAGATGTTTTATTTTATTCATCCTTGATGAGTATTACAATTTTTGTAAAACTTATTTTTTCTATTTAACCCATAGATGGGACCTTAACAAGTACTACCACTCCGAGTCAGAGTGAACCTGGGAGTACTGACAATGAAGGAGTACTCCACACTCCCCAGAGCTCCAAAATTGGAACTTCACCATTAGATGCAGTTTAACGTCATACCCAGGACACTAAGACCATCAGACACTGCTTTCTAGCACATATAATAAAAAGAGTTGGGAGTTTGCCATAAGAGCAAAGGGTTTGGGACAATCATATAGGCGCTAGGGCTTAACATGACCAGCTGATCGATTGGAGGAGACCTCTCCAAGCACCTGTCTAGCCTAAGTAAGGGCCAAAGTGGAGTGTTGCATGTCATGGACTTCTCATATTGTAATGAATACTTAATTCCCAGTTATATTCCATTTTTAACTTTAATTCATCAATTAAAAAAAAAAAAATCAGATGATGAAGAAAGAAAGCCTAATTTCATTTATTTCAAAATAAAAAATTGCCTTTGTATTATTTAGACTTTTCGAAGAGTTGTCTTCATCTTTATTGTTATATACACAGCGTTTCAGCCAATGTGCCCTCCAGCCTTCTTCAGGTGTTTCTTGTGAAAACTTAGGAGCCTTTGACACATGACACAATGGATATGAGGGTTGAGTTAATACAGTTCTAAATGACAATCATCTGCAGGTTGCAGGTTCAATCCAGACTACAGGCAAAAAATAACATAGAATACTTATAAAACTTATACTCGGTCATGGTTATCAAGAGAATAATCACCTTCATTGGATTATATAAGGAATTCAGTAGGAAGTTCCATGGAGATCCTTGATTTTTTATATGAATTTTTGTGAAAAATTTTTTGTACAATAATTTTTATATCTTGGAAATAAATTTGGGAATAATAAAAAATTGTGAAATCCAGCAAAATTCACCCATGAAATAGAAAAAATTGTCCGGAAAATAAGGACCTAGAAATATCAAATTGTCTTTTAATTCAGTGGCAGCAAAAGAACTATATCATTGTTTCGAGAAAAACTTAACTGCTTGAAAAATATTGTTCAAGTTAAAATTTAATATGTACTCAATATGCAGCCCCACCCAATATAATAAACGGCGTCAATCCCAGGGGGCCATCCCCCCAGGCAACACCTGCCCCATTGATTTAAAGGGGCAGGGCTGGGTTTATTGCCCAGTGCCTGAGGCACCACCTTGAGGGGGAATGCCGACGGGATTGACGCAATTTTGTCACCCGCCACCCATGAGTCTCGGCTTGTGGGTGGTCCCACGTTAATAGGGCCTTGTGCCTAACCCGTACAAGTGGGGTACGAGGTAAATAAAATGTACTCAATAGATGAAGTGTCATTGTTGGGCTAAAGTCTCAATTAAGAGACCTCCACAGGAGCTAACTTAATTGCTGCCCTATCAGGCAGCTTTTAAGCGAGTTATAAATAAAATAAATTTTTTCATGCTCTAAAAGTTATTTCTTTACATTCTCCTCTAAAGCAAAAGAATCTGCCACACCTTTAAGAGCCATATGGCATCGTTTTAATACCCCCCGACACACACACACACACAAAAAAAAATTGGTCAGACTGACTGCACCAAGCCTTTCTATGTCAATCTCAGTGCATCATATCAGAAGTTGCCCTACTTTTTCTGATAGCTATTTTGAATGAAAACTGAGCACCTCTCATGGTATATATCTACCCACACACCCACCCATGAGCAGCATGTGACACAAGGTCATTTTTTAAGTATAGTAAATTGGTATAATTTGGATTATTCAGGGTTGGTTTAGCTCGGTTGGTAAAGCGTCCGACTAGGAACCACAAGGTTCAAGATTCGATACCGGCCCTCGCCAACTCAGCGTATGAGTAGCACGGGGATCTGTGCGGTAAAGTGAGGAGCTGATGGTAAGTGTGGTGCTCCGCTTCAGACACCAGAAACAATCTCCTTGTTCTAGCACTAGTGAAAAGGGGATAGACTCCCTCACTGTCTGGCTGATACCGACTTTAGGCCACCCCAACAACATTTTGGCCGATGTGCCCTCCGTCCTTCTTCAGGTATTTCTTGTCAGACTCAGGAAGTTCTTGAACTTGGGAACCCCCTCCTCGAACCTTCTTGTCATAATCGAGAACCTTCACGGAACTTCAAACCTAACCCTTTATTCAATCCACGGAGGGTAGACTGTTCTCATTCTGCTAACCATGACTGGGTGCAAGTGTTAAGCTGTGTTAATTATTCTATGTTACTGTCGCCCTTGACCAGGATTGAACTTGCAGCATAGAGATAATTGTCACTTAGAACTGTATTAACTACACCATGTGTCCAATTGGACAAATTATCAAGCCTCATCTGAAAAATTCAGAGAAATAGTAAATTGGGTTTGAATTTAGAATTTTTCTTCTCCATTATTGGTTACCTAAACAAGGCTAAAGAACCCAGTCTGCCTTACTATTTGTTCATAGCTAGGGAGAAAAACAGGTGGATTCATGCCTTTCCCAAGGGCATTAGCACAAAGTGAAATGCAAACAACCTCGTTCAGAATAATTTTTATTTTTCAGACTGTTGTCCTCATCTTTATTGTGGTATGTATAAACACAATGTTTCGACCACTGTATCCTCTGGCGGCTGAACTTGCACAAAGATGTAAAAATTAGAGTGACCCAGAAAAAACAGAACCCACAAATTTTGTAATAAAACTTAATTTTAACTATGGGGGTCTAGGGTTAGGGTTAGGGTTGGGATCTAGGGTTAGTTTAATGGGAAAATGAATAAATAATTTAGGTTCTGTTTTTTCTGGGTCACCCTGTATACCGGTGACCCAGAAAAAACAGAACCCACAAACTTTGTAATAAAACAGTTAATTTTAACTAGGGGAGGGTTAGGGTTGGGGTTGGGGTTTAAGGTTAGTTTAATGGGAAAATAAATAATTTGGGTTCTGTTTTTCTGGGTCACCCTAATTTTGACACCTTTGTGCAAATTCAGCCCCTCTGGCCTTCCTCAGGTATTCCCTGTGTATCCAAGCATAGTAATGATCCAACCTGGGAAATCATTTTTTAATAGTTTGACAATTGATCAAACGGGCGTCAAAGAACTTTGGAAGATCTCGTTCGAATAATAATGTCATTGTTTTTGCATGCTTATCTTATACATACCACAATAAAGAGACGGACAATAGTCTGAAAAAAATCTAAATTATTCGCATCAACCCTCATCTAAAAAACCCAAAAAAAAAACAACGTAATTCAGGATTTAAACTTGTGTCACTGATTCCATTTCCTATAATAAAAACCGTTATGCAAGTGCACCTCACATGGTACAAGATTGGTGAGCAGACCATTACTGGAGAGTTTATTCTCACTGAGTGCCACATACAACTGACAGCAATTAAGCTAAGCTTAAATGGGGCTTAGAATACCCTGCAGAGGGGTAAGACCTCTCTCCTCCTAAAAGGAAGTCCTGTGTATGACACTGTTAGGCTCAAGCTCTGGAAAGTGTAGAGTACTCCATTAGTCAAAGGTCTTCTCTGACTCTGATTGGTAGTATCTGTAAGAGTCCCATCAATAAATCAAATAGATCTGTTTAAAATTATTTAGTAAATGCTTGAAACCATATAACTGTGTGCAAATAAATGATTATTATTAAATAGGAATAGTTACTTGAAACCATATAACTGTGTGCAAATAAATGATTATTAAACAGGAATAGTTACTTGAAACTATATAACTGTATGCAATAAATGATTATTATTAAATAGGAATAGTTACTTGAAACCATATAACTGTGTGCAAATAAATGATTATTAAACAGGAATAGTTACTTGAAAATATAACTGTATGCAAATAAATGATTATTATTAAATAGGAATTACTTGAAACCATATAACTGTGTGCAAATAAATGATTATTAAACAGGAA
>CM042140.1:43820309-43862809 GCA_023376005.1 Doryteuthis pealeii | reverse complement strand
TTTGTTTTTTTGTTGTTTTTTTTTTTATTGTTATATCTAAAGTGGAGATGACACACACTAAAAGAAATAGTCTAGAAAATGTTGAATACTCTTATTAACCTTACCTTGCAGGATGCCCCATACTTGCGATCTTGTGTCACATTCTACCCATAGCAAACAGGTTGGCTAAATACCTACTCTTATAAACCTTTCTAAGATCAGTAACACCAATGGTCCCAGCCCGATTGCCCTTATGGCAAGCCATAACCGTTTTTATCATATCTGTGTTAGAAGGCGGTGGCTGAGGCTATTAGTGTCCTAGGTATGATGTTAAACTGGGTAATTTATGAGGAAGTGCGTCCCGGTCTCCTGCTTCAAGAGTTGCTGCCCGGTGACTATTAAAATAACGACCCAACTCAGTCTATTCAAAACTATCCATCTTCATATCTATCTATCTATCTCAATTTGTTCATATTTATCTATATTACTTTAAATACTAAGATTTTTTTTTATTCATGTTTGTTTAATGTCTTGTTTTTAGTTTAAATAAACAAGAATTACAACCCCCCCCATACATTTACTTGTCAAAAATATCTATCTCCATTTGTTCGTATCTATCTATATTATTTTGTTTGTTTATCTATCTATCTATCTCAGTCTATTCAAAACTATATATCCATCTTCATATCTAAACAAGAATTATGACAAATTACGATAAATAAACAAGAATTACAATGAGCTGGGGTTGTTATTTTGATAGTCACCGGGCAGCAATTTTTGAGGCAGGAGACCGGGACGCACTTCCTCATAAATTACCTTAAACTGTATCTAGTGGTGAGGTTGGAGTGTGAAGTACTCCTTCATTGCCATGACTCCCAGGTCCACTCTGGTCCAGTATCAATTAGGGTCCCATCTATAGGTTAAATGAGTTTTTAAAAATGTGTTTTTAAAAAAAAAAATTGAATATCCAAAAAGAATGAATAAAACAAGGGATAATATGCCATAAAATCCAAGAATGAATAAAACAAAAACGTCTTTAGCATAAAATAACCCAGCAAGGGTTGACATGCCATAAAATCAAACCAACCAACCAACCTAAATTTTAACCTAATATTCTAGCCTCACACCATACATGAAATACAAACTTTGTGTGTGTAAATAATTGGTCAAGGCTAAGGCTAAGGCCAATTGGTATGCATACAGTTTCCAGCTGAAAAAGGTCTCAAAGTCAAATGATATGCAAGTTTATATGATAGTTACAAATTGAACTGAAAATTGCTTTATTCGGAAAAGAAAAAAAAAATGGAAAGGCAATAATTTAATTCTTCTATTTTCATACATATTGACAATCTTTTTTCTCCACCCTCCTCCCCAGTTTCTCTTTTCCTCACTCCCCTTCTTTCATCAGTTTCTCTTACTTACCCTCTTCTTTTTCAAACCACTCCCCCCTCACTACACCAGCATATTCAAGACACTTCTCTATCCACTTCTTAGATTTCCTTAAAGAGTTTAGTCTAACAAAAGCAACTGACACTGAATGCATATTTATAACTCAAAATGTGACACACACAAATGATAGCTTCTTAGATAATTCCTATATTTTTCTTCTCTCTCTTTTATTTGCTTTATATAATTAGAGAGAAATCACCAATTTCTTTGTTTAAGTATTCATGACTCAGCTATCTCTAACATGAATTTGTTTTTCTCATTCAATTTAACATAATAGTTATTAAATAAACTGCCCCGCCTAATTAGGGACATCGAAATTATTTGGGAGAATTGAATTTGAAAAAAAAATTGGAGAAAAAAAAAAAAATGAAAAAAATAATTAAATTCTACTCTAGCAGAATCGAACATTTTGTGAATGAATTAACAAAATTGAAATTAAATATAATTCAGACAACTTGCATCATGATTCTCATCTTCTTCATTTGTCATCAAGATGGCTCTCCTCCTAATTTTCCTCCTCCTCTTCCTGGGTAGAGCCTAAAGACTGACTAGAATAACTATCTTATTATAATGGAGATTCTGTGTCTGTCTGTAACCAAAACTATATCACTGCTTATATCACAATACCCTCAGGAATTGCATAAGTTTATCAATGAGTATTTAATTTATAATCAAAATCATTAATACACAAAATAAATCTTATTCATAAACAAGGTCTCTATGAAAATCCAAGTTAGATTTGCCTCAAAAGAGCCCATGTAATTAATATATTTAAAATCCTGCAATGTGTCGTATATATCACTAAGAAATAAAGGTTTACATAATATATGGTGTGGTTAATTTGCATACTGGTTTTAACAAAACCAGATTTAATAAATAATTACTTGGTGTTATTGATCCCTAATATTATTGTTTTATTCTCCGATATATTAAAATCAATCCTATGAATGATTAATTATAATATAATCAAAATAAGTGTAATCTTTTTATATGCATTTTTATTTAATTTCGTTTAGTCTTTCTAATTTAATATATTTTATTACATTAAAACTTAAATACTTCTGCCCGGATGGCGTATATTCTTGCTAGCATTTATAAGAGGTGATTTTTTTGTTTTTAGATATTATTTTATTAAATTATATAATACTATAATATTTTCATACTATTTCTGTCCCCTAATAATTGTTACATTTACTGTATAAAATTTAATTGTGCACAGTCCTCATCACCATTATTGGTAGCCTTTAATTATTTTTGGTGTTTCTTCAGAAACAGTGGGTTGGTTGGTTTGATATGTTTAACAGCATATTAATCTCGGTGTGTCATTTAATGCTGAAAATTTTTTTGAAATAAACTCATTCTTGATAGGTACTCAATTATTTTTTTTTAGATGGGACCCTAACAGGTACTACCACTCCAGGTCAGAGTGGACCAGGGAGCAATGGTGATGAAAAGGTGCTCCACATTTCCCAGACCTCCAGAACTGGAACCTCACCATCAGATAGAGTTTGACTTAATTCCCAGGAATTAATTTTTGAAAGATATTGCCTGAAAGGAGAGGCAGTTAAAAATTCAATGTCAGAGAGGGGTTTTATCATAAGTAAGCAAAATCATCAAAAGTGAAGAAAACAAAACAATTTGAAATGGAAACTAGTCTCCTTCAAATAAAATGTTGCATGCATCTATTAATTATTAATTAAATAATCATTTTGAATATTTTCCACATAAATTTTCCACAAAATCATAGGTATTTATTAATTTGTAAACCTTTCTTGTTACTGAAGAAAAAGGGTGAGAGTAAAAAACAATTTTAAAAATTGCGTTTTCAAATTTTGAGTGTTTATAACACAAGTTTTTTTTTGTTTTTTTTTTAATTCTATGTATTAACGATTTTGACTATAAATTAAACTCATTAATATACTTACACAATCATTGAGAATATTGTGATGAAAGTTGTGACGTAGTTTTGGTTGCAGACAGAAATACACACAATCTACATTATTAATAGATATGTAATTCTAACCCAGAAAAATTTTTTTTAAAAACTCATAAGGAGTTTTAGTTTGTTTTGTTTTTTTGCAATATACCTAAAATGCTCTTAGAGAATAAAGTAATTTCCTGTCCAATCTACAACTAAATGACAATTCTGTGGAATCAGTGTTTGCAAGGATCATCATTTATTAATCATCCAATTTCTCAATGGAGAGAACTAGAAGGTGTTAATTAGAATCCTTCACTCATTTCCAAATAGAAGCATCAATATCATCATGGACAGCTGTCACAATGATTCTCACCAGTTCCTAATTTAATTTGAAAAATGCACAAATAAAGAGGAAGGGAGAGAAAAAGAAGGAATGGTTCCAGTTACCATTAATTGCCAACCATTGGTAAAATGAAATGGATTCACCCCCAGCCCCATCTCCGCTTAATGAAGCAAAGGAAAATTTAATCAAAATTTATAAGAATTTTTCCGGGGTGGGGGGTGGGGTTAGAACGATAAACTTTAAACAAACTGAATAAACATTCTTTCAGAGGATTCCTTAATTTTATTGAAATAAATAAATTTTGTTTAAGAATTTTTTTAAATTTAAAATTTTTTTTAAAAATTAAAAAAATGGCTGCATTCCCGCCTTTTATTCTCAAAGGATCAAATGCAACAACATCTCATTAAATTTATTTGTCATTTATTTCCCAGCCTTTCTCACACATCCAAACTTATTTTAAAATCAATTTTCTTCCTTCCATTCAATATATATATATTTATTTATTCATTTAAATTTCATTTCCCTTCCTCCTTCATTCTTTTTTATTTTTTTTTAACATCTTATCTTTCCCTCCCTTTCTTCTTCACTCTCTTCTTTAAATTTCTTTCTTTCCTCATTTAATCATTACTTTCTCTCTAAACCTTCCTCTATTTCTTCTTTCTCTTAGTTTCACTTTTACATTTAAAATCTTTCCTTCTCTTTCATTAGTTTCACTTTTACATTTTAAATCTCAATCTCTCTCTCTCATTTAAAATCTCTCTGAACCCTCTCTGTTTCATTTTCTTATTTAAAATCTCTCTCTCTCTCTCTCTCTCTCTCTCTCTCTCTCTCTCTCTCTCTCATTAGTTTCACCATTTGATTTAAAATCTCTCTTATTCTCACTTCATCGGTTTCACTCTCTCAAACACCCCTCCCTTTCTCTCCTTGCACTCCCCCCTCCTTAACATTCCATATTCTCTCAAAAACAAAGGGAACAGCCAATCAAATGTTTAAATGATAACAAACACTTAAAGAATTAAGATTACAAGAAAAGAAAAGAAAAGAAAAAATGAATTCTAGAAAAGAAAAGTGAAAGTAGAAGAGCAAGCAATCATCAAGTTTCAACTGTTAATTTTATTCCAGGAAATTTTGGTGATGCTTAAAATCATTTGATACTTGACCTCACATGGTGTCAATTTATCTGAGTCTAAATTCACTTTCAAAAGGTTATTGCATTTTATTAGCAGTTTGCTACGAAAGCACACTCTAAATATTCAATTTATCATCGTTCGTCAAAGACAATTCTTTCCTGAAATATGTCTTGAAACTTAATTGGTTTGGTTTGCTTTACGGCATATCAACCTCAGTGGGTCAAAGTTTTAAAATAAATTCATTCTTAATAGATACTCAAATTTTCTTATAAACACATTTTACTATTTAATCCATAGATGGGATCCTAACAGGTACTACCATTCCGGGTCAGAGTGGACCTGGGAGTAATGGTGATGAAGAGGTAAACCACATTCCCCAGAGCTCCAGAACTGTGCTAGGGCTTAATGTAACCAGCCAACTGATCAGAGGGGACCTCTCCACCGGCTTGTCTAGTCTAACTAAAGACCCAACACAACCTATCGATCCTAGGAAAGGTAGGTAGGTATGAATAGACAGAGACAGATCTATCTTTGTTCATAACTACTTTAAAGTCTACCAATGTCTGTTCATACCAATCAGGTAGGAAGTGTATTGTATTTGTTTACTAGCCGTAGTACTTGTTCTTTGCTGCACCCCCCCCCAGATAGTTTCAATTTGTAATCATGCTGCCGCCACCACCACCCCCAAAAAAAACAAAAGACAACCGATTGATTTCAGTTTCAAATATTTGTATATAAATACTGCACCCCCCACCCAATAGAACTTTAGTGATGCTATATGAAAATGAATACCATTATCATATGTATGTATATATATATATATATATATATATAACAACCCTTCTGCATGAGCAGGATGTGACACAATGTCAATTTCTTAAGTGGAGTTTAGCAGGTTTAAATTCAGAGTTTTCCTTCTCCTAGACTGGTTATCTAACCCCAAAGCATAAAATAACCCTGACAGGTTAACATGCCTTTAAAATCAATCAATCAATCCTATTTATTGCAAAACAGTGCTTTGCAAAGAAGCAGACAAGCTTCAACATTCACCAATGCAAATTCTAACAAAATATTAAAAAGAAAATGTTGAAAGAAAAAGAGGAGGGGGGGGGGAATGATTTCCCTCTGCAAATACATTAACTATTCATAATAGAGAAACAGTCATAATTTTTGCAAAAATCCAAGCAAGGGTTCCACCATTTGGAATTAGATGAAATCCAATTGAAAGAGCAGTTAAAGAAGCGGCAGAGTCTCCGATGAATGTGAAGGCAAAATATCATCAAAGAAGATTGGAGATTAAATTTGTTCCAAAAAGCTATTGAAATATTTCCGAGAAATCCTTAGAACACAAAATCAATTTTGAATCTGAAATCTGTGATAAACACTCCAACAGAGGAGGAAGGCATAGCAATCGATATCAGAAATCTCACATTAATATTTGTAAATTACATAATATCTGTAAGGAACAAAAAAAGTATTGACTGGGATCTTAGAGATTATCTCTATCTCTATCTCTCTCTCACTCACCACACAAAAAGACTAATTTGGACCCTTGAAAAGAAATTCTGAAATAGCAAAGACCACAAACAAAAACATATTCTTTTTTTTTAATTTCTTAAGTCAAGCATATCAAACATACAATCCTTCGTCTACTTTCTCAATATGAAGACATTTTTTGCAAACAATATTTTTTTGCAAAATATTTTTCTAAAACTTGGACATCTTATTATAATGGAGATTGTATGTTTGTCTGTCTGTAACTGAAACTATATTACTATACAAGTCACAATTCCCTTTGTTATTTACATCACATTCTCCATGATTTTATTTTTATTTATACCTCAATTATTAATAAAATTGGTTTACATTACATATACTGTTGACCATATCTACATGATATTTTCCACGTACCCCACTTGTACGGGTCAGGTACAAAGACCCTATTTATGTGGGACCACCCACAAGCCGAGACTCATGGGGTGGCAGGTGAAAAATTGCATCGATCCCGTTGGCATTCCCCCTCAAGGGGGGGCGCCTCAGGCACTGGGCAATAAACCCAGCCCTGCCCCTTTAAATTGAGGGGGCAGGTGTTGCCTGGGGGGATGGCCCCCTGGGATCGACGCCGTTAATTATATCAATGGTCCAGAGGCCGAAGCCACTGTTGACCATATCTACATGCTAATAACATGCAATTATATTTATATATACAACAAAATAGCGGTTTACGGTGTGAATGGGAAGGCTAATTCGCATATTGATCTTAAAAATTTGATTTTAATAAATACATGCTTAGTATTATTGATTTCTAATTGTTTGGTTTTATCTTAATGAATATGAGCAAAGTTCTCGTGGATAAATCTGGAAAGAAATCCCTTAACAAGAAGAAATAACTAATATTATTCTTTACTTCCTATCTTAACTAAGCAGTTAAATTAGGAAAATTTACCAATGAAAGACGGGAGTAACGGGAAATGATGGAAGAGTTAGTTTCAAAGTTGTTCTATTTTTCAATCATACCCCCTCTGTTCCAAATCTTTTTATCTATATTCTTATTCAGTTTCATTAGCCTTTCTAATTTAATATGATATTTTATTATATTAAAACTTAAATACTTGCACCCGGAGGGTGCATATATTTGCTAGTTTAATTAAAAATCAACTTCATTTTTATTCCCATTGAGCTTTTTGTAGTAGTTTACATACAAGGGAGTACTGAAAATGTTAACAACAAAATTAATGGTTAACGGAATGGGAACAGTCTACCCTCATGGATTGAATAAAGGGTTCAGTTCAAAATTCCAAGAAGGCTCCCAAATAAGACAACAAACACCTGAAGAAGGCCAGAGGGTACATTCTTATGTACAATTGTATGTTCTTTCTGATTATGAACTCATATTTTATGTATCTCCATGCTGGAACCCATTATTTGGGAAATAAGAAGTAGGGATATCAACCTTTTTTAAGTTTCCCACAAGATTATTCAATATTTTCATTTTAATACAGCATATATACACATATATAGTATTAATTCATATAAATAACATCACTTTGGACTTTAAAATACTTTTTTAAATACCTGCTATGTTGTATTACATGCAAGAAATAGAATAACTTTATATAATTTTATTCAACAAAACCTGTCCTGCGTGTGCAGCTTTGTTTACATAATTTTTTTCTTTCTCCAAAATTGAAAGTTTGACAAAAATCCTGACGGTATACAATCATTAAAATTTCACACATTATATATGAAAATAATTCTGAGACTGCCTTCTATTAATTATATAGTGCTCTTTTTTTTCTTTCTTATCTTATACTTTTTGAAGAAATCTCCGTCAACTTTAGTCTGTTGTGGTTTCGCTTCCAAAGGTCCGAAAAGAAAAATATTACTGCTGGTAGTTAAAAGTGTCTTCTAATTAGGCATAAAATTTCAAGAATATTGATAAAGATTAGCTACTTTGATTTTGAAAAACAATATAGCATATGAAATTTATTCTATAATAAAAAAAAAAAGTCAAATTTTATGTTTTCGGCTGTTCGAAGCAAAATATCATTTTAACTCTCTGTAAAAAATAATTTAACGGATAAAAACACATAAAAATTAAATATTTAGAAAGATCATTTTCTTTTCTTTCCAGCCATATAAATATTTTAAAGATTGGAGCCGAAATACATGAGAAATTGCGATTTGAACTGATGAAGGTGAAAATTTGTCAATGTCCACCTGGTAATGCTAATGGAATACAAGTAATTTTTAAACAGATTTATTTGACCCATAGCTAAGATCCTAACAGGTACAACCGTTCCGGCTCAGAGTGGACCTGGGAGTCATGGATATGAAGGGGTGACTTAATACTCCACAGAAAATTGGAGCTTAACCTCAAAATAAGATGCAGTTTAGTGTCATAGCCAGGGAATGCACATACCCTGGGGGATACCCCTCTCCAGAGGATGCAGTTTGTGTATTCACAAACAAGGAGGGGGGGGGCAGGGTGATCAAAAAGAGAAGGATTTGAAGCAATACATTGTTTTTCCACATATTCATCCTGCAGTTCTACACACTTGGCCCATCCTTATTCAAGTTCTTCTTTTTGAGTGAGAGAGAGAGAGAGAGAGATAGTGTGAGTGCGAGTGTGCAAGAGAGAGAGAGAGAGAGAGAGAGAGTGTGTGCAAGAGAGAGAGAGTGTGTGCGAGAGAGAGTGTGAGAGAGAGAGAGTGCGAGAGAGAGAGAGAGAGAGAGAGAGTGCGAGAGAGAGAGAGTGCAGAGAGAGAGAGAGATAGTGCAAGAGAGAGAGAGAGATAGTGCAAGAGAGAGAGTGCAAGAGAGAGAGAGAGAGTGCAAGTGTGTGTAAGAGAGAGAGAGAGAAAGAGAGTGTTTGAGTGTGAGAGAGTGATAATCAGTCCCTTCCTGGTTAGGCTGAGAACTTTACAGCATTTCCTCAAACTCAGGCACTTAATGTCACATGCACATTCCTTTCATTAAATTAAGAGTATCTATATCAGCCTATTAGCTATTATGTCAGTGATGAACACTACAGACCCTTCCTCACCACCTCACAGTTGGCCCACTGCCCTTCTTTTCTCACAATATTATATATATATATATATATATATATATATATGGCCCTGATGTGTCCCTGAGTTTGATGTTCCTGTCCTAGATATTCACTACAATGTCTCAGTTGGTAGAGCATCTGCATAGGAAGCACAAGGTTCCAGGTTCGATACCAGTCTCCGCCAACTCAGCATATGAGTAGCACAGCTTGGGTAATCTGATCTCTGCAGTAAAGTAGGGCACTGACGGTAGGTTTGGCATTCAACCTCAGAAAAAAAAAAAATTTCCTGGTCTAGTGCTAGCGAAAAGGGGATAGACTCCCTCGCTGTCCGGCTGATACCGACAATAGGCTACTTTTTTTTCTTTTTTTTTTAAACATTTAGTGATTTTATATAAAACAAATCTTGTCACATAATAATGTTAGTTTATGTCTGATTTTAGCTGTCGGTAGAACATCCACCTCAGAACCCCAAGGTCCTAGGATTAATACCGTGCTCTCGCCAACTTAGCACATGAATAGCACAGATTGGATCAGTGCAGTAAAGTGGGATTCTGAGGGTAAGTGTGGCGTTCCACCTCAGACACAAAAACAATCTCCCTAGTCCAGTGCTAGTGAAAAGAGAATAGACTCCCTTGCTGTCTGGCTGATTCCGACAATAAGCCACTTTGCATATTTTACTTTTATGTTGGATTAATTGATACTAATGCAGAATAGCGCACAAGGGATAATATCATTAGATTATGTATAAAAAGCATTACATTTCACGGAAATACCCAAAACCTTTAAGACGCTTAGACTTAGGGTATTTCAGGAGTCTTTGTAATCTAATGCTATAGATATGTAAAATCCGATTCTAATGATATTCTGTATTTGAACCTTTTTTTTTATTTTTATGAGGACCCTATTTCCAACGCAGAGAAACTGCCTGATTATACCTAGAGCTGGACTTTTGGTGTGAGGGGGGAATGTTTTTGTTTTTGTTCTCCAAAGTTTTGTCTATACAAAAAAAAAAAAAAAAAAAAAAGGTAGCGAGGAGACACTTGTTGTGGTTTTGAGGTGAGTCAAGAGGAAGCCGAAAAGCAAAAGACCCAAGTAATACTAGATTGAGTGACTGACAGCGCACCTGTCTCCCCCACCATATACATACTCACAAACACATCCCTTCATTAACTGAGCACTCTAATTCTATATATATATATATATACACACACACACACACACACAAATATCAACACATACCTTCATTACCCGAGAACTCCGACCCTATACACACACACATACATACACACATACACAAACACATCCCTTCATTACCTGAGCACTCTGATTCTACACACACACACACACACAAATACCAACACATACTTTCATTACCCGAGAACTCCGACCCTATACACACACATACACAAACACATGCATCCATTACCTGAGCATTCTGATTCTATACACACACACAAATACCTTCATTACCCGAGAACTCTGACCCTAAACACACACATATGCACAAACACACACATCAACACAAATACAACCACATGTATTTATCACCTGAGCACTCTGACCACACACACACACACACACACACACCTCTGCTGACTGAAGGCACGAGACAGATCCAGGAGGCATAGTTACCTGTCTCCTCCGTCCTGTCTGACGGCACAACCTTGTCTTTCAGATGACTAATTTTCAACCTTGGGATTAACTTTGAGACACTCAAAAGCAAAAAGGACACTTAAAAAAAAAAAAAAAAAAAAAAAAACAAACAACTGAACCAGGAAGCCATGTCACTTATGCACCACAACCCCCCCCTCAATCAGCAGAATGCCTTATATCAATTTCAATGCAATTAGGAAAACAAACTAAGAGTAAAAAAAAAAAAAAAAAAAAAAAAAAACCTGACAATAACCTAAGCAAGTGAATGAAAACACAGACACGCCACACTACCCCACCCTACCCCACCCCACCCCTCAGTAATTTTCACTTCAAACTTATCTTCTTTAAAATGTGAGTATTAACAGTATTCTAAGTTATATCTGTCAAGGTTTCTTGCCTGCAGCTTAACCCTTTAAGCCCGATATACCAGTGTACCAGTGTGGAGATATCACTCAAGTGACAGAGTGTGGGCTAGAGGTCTCAAAGGGTTAAAACCAATGATTTTAAGTTGCCTTGCTACAGAGTAATCTTCTTTTATTCATATCATATAAATCATTGACACACGCACATATTTTTATGTGTATTTATGAGATGAGACTTAGTATGAATTATTTTAGGTGTGGCGCTCGACCTCAGATGCTAAAACAATCTCCTTGGTCTAGCGCTATTGAAAAGGGGATAGACTCCCTCGCTGACTGGCTGATACCGACTTTAGGCCGCCCCGTCGACTTTACTTTACTTACTTATATGACTGTTGTCCTCATCTTTATTGTGCATAAACATCTAAAACTGAACCAGAGGTTACAGTGGCTTGGACGTTGTGTTTATACACAAAGATGAGGACAACAATCCAAAATATAATCATACACACACACACACAGATTCGTCTCCCCTAGTTACTACTATTCTTCTACAAGGATGGATTTGGCATTAAATAACTCATGAAGATTGAGATTTCATTAAACAAAGAAACCAAAAATAAACATATTTATACACATATACATACACATATACATGTGTGTGTATACACAAACACAACATACATACATACACACACATACATACACACACACACACACGTGTGTATACACAAACACACACACACACATACACATGTATGTGTGTGTGTGTATACACAAACAATTGGATGAGATTTCAAAGGTGAAATGCAGAAAAAAAAACAACATTTTTTTAAATCCCTAAGAAAGCAATAATTTTCAGCAATTATAATTGAATGAAAGATCAAAATTTCTTATCTTATCCATCCATCTACAGCCAAAATAGTAGGGCACTATATGCAACCTTAATTGGCAACCAGTTTAGAAGAAGTGCTCTGAATTTAAAATTAATAGCTGGAGTCCCTAAGGCAGTCTGGCAACTCCTGCAATGACACTGCTGCTTTAACCCTTGCCCTTCCCTCAGATGACATCAGTGGTATATGGGGAGGTGGGACTTACTGTATGGTGACTGCTGTTTTTTTTTTCATACTACCTTGCACAGACCTGCATCCCGATTCAGGTATGGGTATGACACCAAAACTCTGACTCATATCTTTTATAGCACAAGGAAAAGGGTCTCACAAAGCTAGCGGACGTTGTTCCCACCACCACCAACAACACACACAACTACCAACCAGTATATATTCCTGTCCTCCAACTAGGCTGGATTGACAAAGTCTTTTTAATGAATGTGGGAGCCACACACAAATCAAAGCTCATGCAATGGCCAGTGCAAAAAAAATGCAGGGTCCCATTGGTATTACCCTTGAGGGGTACCTCAGGCATCAGGCAATAAACCTGACTCTGCCCCCTGGGACCCCACAGTTTATTTCACCTCACTTATCTGCTGTGAGGCAGACAACCAGTACAGTTGTTACTTATGTTTCTTTGTTTTAATGATATATCAACCTTCATGGGTTAATTAATGCCAAAAACAATTCTTAAAGTGGTACTATTTAACCCAATAGCTGGGGGAATGAGAGAGTTCATACCTTTCCCATTAGTATTAGTCCTAAAGTGATCATAATAGCATAACTGGAATTTGAACTCACTCAATATGAAGCCACAGTCCATCACGTTACCCACTACACCACTGGGATTCCCCCTCAAACACTAAAGTCCTGAAACTTTTCATTTTTATCTTGTTACATTTTATTACTAACAAAAGTTTAAAAATATAAAAATAAAAAATAAAAAATGAGTCCCTATAGTGTAGTAGCTATAGTGCTGGACTACAACTTAATATACTAGGGAAAGGTATGAACTCCCTAAGCATCCACAGCTATGGGGCTAAATAGTATCACTGTTCTTCTACAAGGATGGCTTTGGCATTAAATAAGCCACAAAGGTTGATATGCCATTAAAATAAGAAACCAAACAAAAATAGAAATAATAATTTTTGGGGTACAATGGTATAATTGTGGTCCCAATTTTGATGCCATTGTTTTTTGGTGCTTTTTTAAAAAGGGGGGGGACCCCTCACTTTGTTATATAGCAGGTTATAAGGACAAATGTTGCAACTGAATGCCTTCCTTGTTGATAATGTGTTTCAATCTGCAAAAAAGCTGCTTATATAAAAATAAAAAAATGATATGGTGAGAGTATTTAGCTACCTGAGTTTTTTTTTTTTTTTTTACACACACACACACACACACACACACACACACACACAATATATATATATAATATATATATACTATTAATACAGAGTAGGAGGAGGCAAGAGCCTACAAGCAAAGGATGGAGAAGAAGAGAATTAGAGGAATAAAAAAAAAAAAAATCAGTGGCATTATCATCATCATCATCATCATAAAAAAAAGGTTGGGAAAAATTAGTGAGGAGTATCACACACACACACACACACACACACAGGGGGGAGCAGACTTGCCAAAACATCACCAAAAGGCTGAATAAGGAAAGAAAACAGGATTGAGGGTGTGTGGGGTATCCATGTGAATAGCCATGAGTCACCTAAGTGAAGTGGGTAGGTACAGGAAATACCATATTGATCAGAAGAGAAAGGGGATAGAGAAAGGGGGTTTTCTGGGAAGACATTCCCCCACATTCATTACCTCTTCTTAATGTGGCATCTTATTTTCATTTTTACAAAAGAAATCTATATAAAAAGGTAACATGTAATGTGCAAATCAAGGGGAAAAAAACGAGTGCAATATAACAGAAAGAATGTAACTTTATACTAGATTGCAGTCCACCTTTCTATTATATATATATAAGTAAAGAAATAACAAAAGACTTAGAGATTTAGCATTATAGTCTATTTCAGGGAGCTTAGACAAATAGTTTAACTCTCCCGAACCATCAGTGGCGAGATCATTCGCATCTGATGAGTCAGGAGAGTTAGACTATTTGTCTAAGCTCCCTGAAATAGACTATAATGCTAAATCTCTAAGTCTTTTGTTATTTCTTTACTTATATATTTGCTCTGTGACTCTAACATTAAGAGCACACATTGAGCTCTCAAACTGCGACTTGTTTTTTTAAATAAAACTCTTGTGTCGTAAGGATGATTTCTTCTCTGGACTTTTGGATTATATATAACTTTTTGCTATATTGTATCTGTTCTGGTCTGGTTAGGGGCCAGAATAAAAACACAACAGAGGAAATGAGTTAAACAAATATATTAACAAAAAACAGTAGTATAAACATATACATATACAAAATGGTTACATGCGAGGCTGTCTTATCGGCTATCCACTGAAATATTAACTCTCACTTAAGTACAGAACCTGCTGCTATTTATAGTTGGAAGAGTTCATGCGTGTGTGGTAAATTACCATAACAGTATCCCATATATATATATATATATATATTATATATATATAGTATCCAATTGTAACTTTAGTTCAGTATAGGATAGGTCATGATGAAATCATTTGGATTGAAACCATGGCAGACCCATAACTCTTTTCCTCTAATACTATTACTATCATATATATATATATATATATATATATATATATATCCATGTGTCCCAGGGTTTTTCTTTTTTCAAGCTAACTGTAAATACATTTCAATAGTTTCTTAGAAACGAATTACACAGGATAGGTTACAAGGTAGGGATTAGCTAGCTTTAGTTGTTTCCCCAGAACATAAATAAAAACCCTACAATTTATTAAGAAACTTTAGTTGGGATACCCATCCAAAGTAAATATGTGCATCCCAGGATGCACTAAATCAAAAAGCTATCAGCATCACTGCCCTTTGTATTACTAATGACGGTGGACATATGGAAACTTAAATAAAAAGACAATGAAAGCATAAAAAACTATACATTTCTTTCTTTCTAATACTTTTTACAGATTCTTTCTATCACAAATACTAATACAGTTATAAAAATTCTAATGTGCAAACAGCTTTTGTGAACACCCTGTGTATAGATAGATAGACAGTCTTCACCCCCCGGCTCTACCCAGGGATTATATGCTTCAACCAATAGTCCTTAGTCATCTTCAGCTTTTTGTTCAAAAAGCTTCACCTGAACGATTTTGACAACTGACTAATTGAACTCACTGACCACAAAAAGTGCTTTAGAAAAACTTAAACAACTAAAGATTGTTATAAAGATTTGTATGGGAAAGTTTGAAATTTTAAAATAGAATATAAACTAATTCCAGTGTTGAGATATTAACAAAAAGGTTTATTTCATTCCACACTTGAATACTCTGCTACCTCTGTCTAATAACAGCTGTTGATGTATGAAATTTATATACAAATAGGAACTGTGGACTACCCAATCATTGTCATTACTCCCAGGTCCAATTTGACCTGAAGTGGTAGTACCTGTTAAGAGTCCTCTCTATGGGTCAAATAGAACTGTTTGAAAATCATCCAATAAAGAATACTTGATACCATATAACTGTAAATTATTTTTTATTAAAAAAGTTAATTACAGCTATAATCAGTTATAGAGGTCAGTTTAGCTCAGTCGGTAGAGCATCTGCCTTCGTTCTGGGTTCAATACTGGTCCTTGCCAACTCAGCCCATTAATAACACAGCTTGGATCTGTGTAGTAAAGTGGGAAGCTGATATTAGGTGTGTATCTCTACCTCAGATGGAAAAACAATTTCCTTAGTCTAGCTAGTGAAAAGGGGATAGACTCCCTTGCTATCTGGTTGATACCGACAATAGGCCACTCTGTAGATTCTACTTCTTTTTTTTTTTTACTATAATCAATTACTTGAAACCATATAATTGTGTATGAATTATTAGTATAAGACAGGAATATTTGAAAAACTAAACAATTCTGTGTATATCATTTGTATTAATTAAGAATCCTTGATATTGTAACTGTGTGCAAAAAAACTATGGTTTTCAAGTAACTATCTTTTATTTAATTCTGATATATCTGGGTTAAGGGATATATTCTGAAGTTGGTATTTTGTACATTATAGCAGTAGTAATTGGTACGTCGAATAGCAATCCGTCTACCGAGTAGTCGTGGTGTTGTCTAGCGAGTAAATTTAGCTTGTAGGTCGTAGGTATAGGTCCAACACAGTGTCGACTATTTATACATGACACTGTCCAATTATAGTGAGGGGGTACCAAGGTATTTACATATTCCTTATATCAAATTCTTATAATCATATGTTTGCACAGCTATATGGTTTCAATATTAATAATTTTCAAAACAGATTTATTTGACCTACAGATGGAATCCTAACAGGTAATACCACTCCGGGTCAGAGTGGACCTGGGAGTAATGTCAATACAGGAAGACTCCATACTCCCCAGATCTCTAGAACTGAAAACTCATTATCAAATATATGTTAGTGTTATACCCAGGACACCTCTATAGAGGTACCTGTGGTGTAATTGTTATCATCATAGGGAATGGACAGGATGACCCGTGTTCAAATCCAGGATGAGGCTGCTTGCATTTCACATAGCATTAATACCCTTGGGAAAGGTATGCATCCAACTATTTTCCTTCCAGCTAAATAATAGGGCAGACTGGGCTCTTTAACCTTGATATGGCAACCAGTCTAGAAGGAGGAAATTTCAGAATTCAAACCTCAAAATCCACTTAAAAATTGACCTTGTGTCACATCCTGTTTGTGTGGAGGGGTTGGGTAAATACATACCTACAGAAAATGATCACATTTACAGATTAATACAGGCATAGATTTTAAAATAAGGGAAGATCAATATAGAACGGATTCTATTTGACCCATAGATGGGACCATAACAGGTACTATCACTTTGGGTCAAAGTGGACCAGTGAGTAATGACAATGAAGGGGATACTCAACACTCCCTCAGAAATCCAGAAGTGAAGCCTCACCATTAGATACAATATAGTGTCATACATATATCCTGCTCATGTGGAGGGGTTGGGTAAATATATGCCAACAGATAATGATCACATACAGGAACAGATTTTAAAATAAGCAAAGATCAATAGTTGGTTGGTTGGTTGGTTGGTTTTTACGGCATGTCAGTCCTTACTATTTCTCTGAATGTTTGAGATGAGGCTTGATGATTAGTATTATCTGCGTTATTCGGACTATTGTCCCCATCTTCATTGTTATTTGTACAATGTTTCGGCCGATATGCCCTCCGGCCTTCTTCAGGTATTTCTTGTCAGACTCGGGAACCTTCTTTTTGAACTCAGGAACTTTCTTGTCGTAATCGGGAGCCATCACGGAACTTTGAACCTAACCCTTTATTTCGTCCATGGGGGTATCCTGTTCTCATTCTGCTAACCATAGCTGGGGTAGGAGTTGTGTTCATTATTTTTCTATGTTACTGCCTCTACTCAGGATTGAACCTGGAATCCAGAGATAACTGTCACTTAGAAACCTTAACCTAACTACCTTATTCACTAGGCCATGTGTCCAATTGGACAATTGAGTGTCAATTTTGGGAACTTATAAACCGAATGTCTTGTTTTGGCTAGAATATCTACCTATTCATTTTTATGTATGATTTTTTTACCTAGACTCATTCCCCCCCCCCCCCCCAAAGTTCCGTGATGGCTCCCAATTATGACAGGAAAGTTCCCAAGTTCGAAAAGAAGGTTCCCGAATCTGACAAGAAATACCTGAAGAAGGCCAGAGGGCATATCGGCTGAAACGTTGTACAAATAACAAAGAAGATGGGGACAATAGTCCGAATAACACAGATAATACTAATGCCAGTCCTTGTTCGGTTATTTTATACCGAAGACATTTTTTTAAAAATTCATTTTGCATGGGTACTCAAATTTTTTCAAACTCAAATTTTTTTAACTCATTTTATTTATTTAACCCATAGATCAGACCCTAAGTTATTACCACTCTGAGCAGAGTGAACCTTGGAGGAATGGTGATGAAGGGGTACTCCACACTCCCCAAAACCTCTAATTGGAACCTCACCATTAGATGCAGTTTAACATCATACCCAGAACACTAAGGCCCTCAGCCACTGCCTTCTAGTACATATTATAAAAGGGGTTGGGAGGGTTGCTATAAGGGCAATAGGGTTAGGGCAATCATATAGGTGCTAGGGAAGATCAATAGTACTCAGATCCCAAGTGTATACTGTATCTCAGTTAAGGAAAGCCGAGTTGAAACCTTTAAACGGGCTCTTTAACCTTAGTATGGCAACCAGTCTAGAAGAAGGAAATTTCTGAATTCAAACCTTAGACGTCACTTAAAAATCAAGCTCAAGTCGCATCCTGCTCGTTGTGGAGGGCTTGGTAAACACACAGAAATTTGATGCATCAATAGTTGTCAAACCAGACTAAGCCAAGTTTTCTTGGAAAAAAAATCACAATAAAAAATCCAGCTATTTCCAAGTTTTGTCATAAAACTTAACATTTCAGGACTGAACAGAATTATAGTGAATATAAAAATTAAAAAAAATTTAAAAGAGGGGGAATGAATATAAAAAAAAAAAAATTAAAAAAATAAATAAATAAATAAAAACAGACCCCCCTCCTTACACCCCCACCCACCCCTGAACTGACTTGTAAAAGTTCAGAGAAATTAGTCATTATCAAAGGTGAACTCCTTAAATACACATCTCAGGTCCAAAATAAGCGTCACCTGTATACTTTACTGCAATTGAGCATGGTAGTTATGACTAAAGGAAATGAGACAGATGTACTAATGTCTGTAGTTACTCATAATTTATATACAGGTGTGTGTATGTGTGAGAAAATGTAAGACAGAGATTTTATATGAAGAGGCCATATGTTAAAAATGACTCACCTTTGGACGCTAAATTATAAAGAAGGATAAAGGTTAATGAACTATTGGCAAACCATGGGAGTCGAAACTTGGTGCTTTAAGATAAAAAGCCAACACACACACACACACACACACACACACACAAAGGAAAAATTAAATGATTTAACAAGACATTCCTCTTTTGACTGAGTCAGGAAAAAAGAAGAACAATGGTGATTAAAGAGGGGGAAAAAGAATTACCCCCCCCCGGGTGATTAAAGAGGGGGAAAAGGAATTACCCCCCCCTCCCCAGGTAATTAAAAGTTGTAAAGTTCAAAGAAATCTAAGCAATGGCTCTTGTCTGAAAAGATGGTCCCACGTGAAATGTGCTGACATTAACAAATTTCAGAACTTTTTTTATTTGATTAAATTTCATTTAAGTGAAACTGGAATTGAAATTTTTGTGACTACATCAATCAGCTCTCTACAGATTCTGGATGCCGTTCAGAAGACCTACCAGGGGTGATGACCAATAGGGATGATTGGTAAAGGCGAGTTATGGGAATCTATGCTAACAGCGTTTTAAGTATTAGAACAAACCCATCACTGCTTAACTTCAGAGCAGGAACTGGTGCTTTCAATGTGAGTTGACTGTAAGCCTAAAACCATAATTGTTCAGAGGCAGATGCTCTACCGACTGAGCTAAACTGGTATTCCAATCCTTCAACTACAGGCAGGATGTGACACAATGTCCATTTTTAAGTGGTGTACAGCTGGTTTGAACTCGGAATTTTTCTTCTTTCAGACTGATTGCCTTAACCAGATTAAAGAACAGTCTGCTCTACTATTTAGTTATTTACCTTGCATTCTACGTATGCGAGTGTGACACAAGGTCTTTTAAATGTGGGACCACCCATGAACTGAAGCTCATAGGATGGTGGGTGCAAAAAATATGCGGATCCCATCGGCATTTCCCCTCAAGGGGGACGCCTCGGGCACTGAGCAATAAACCCAGCCCTGCCCCTTTGCCTGGTGGGATGGCCCCCTGGAATCATGCCATTAATATTACTTAACTGGTCCAGAGGCCCGAAGCCACTGGACAGAGAGCCTTAAAGCTGTGTCTACTATTGACCCATAGATAAGGGGAATTCATGCCTTTCTAAAAGGCATTAGCATGTAGTGAAATGCCAACAGCCACATCAAGAGCAAATGACTTTCAGTAGAACATTGAACTCGGGTCACAATTCCATATCTTGAAGATAAAACTAGTAGTATTGATAGTTGGTTGGTTGGATTTTACGGCATGTCAACCTTTGTGGTGTTATTTTATACTGTTCAGATATTTTATATTCATTTGTGATAGGTATTCAAATATTTTTTAAAACTCATTTTTTTCCTATTTAACTCATAGATGTGACCCTAACAGGTACTACCACCCCAGGTCAGAGTGGACTTGGGAGTAAAGGCAATGAAGGGGTACTCCACACTCCCCAGAGCTCCAAAATTGGAACTTCACCATTAGATAGTATTAATAGTAGTAATAATATTACCTTGACATTTTATTATATAAAAGATTGTCAACCATTATTGATTTTTACAAGTATGTCTCTCACTTTGATTTCAGTTGATTTTTATTGCAGCTACTCATACTGTCAGATGAAAGAAAGAATGATCAATAATGGTTGACTATGTTTCATTTAATAAAAATTAATTTAAAAAAAAAAAAAAAAATTCAGTGGCTTTTAAACCATATGTGACTGTGACAACACTTTCGCAAATGAGCAGTGTAAATTTTTGAACATATACAAATATTATTTGTCTGAATTTTTTAGATGAGGCTTGATGTGTATAATTTTGATGTTTCAGACTGTTGTCCTCATCTTTATTGTGGTATGTAAAAATCACTAAAGTTTTGGATGTATTTTTTAAATTTTTTTTAAATGATAGTGATGCTCCTCAAGACGCATGTCAGAATGATAGGCGTGCAAAAATAACAATGTCGTTATTTGAATAAGATCTTCAAAAGTTCTTTGACGACTTGTTTGATTTGGTTTGTTTTACGGCATATCAACCTCAGTGGGTCATTTAATGCCGATAAAGTTTTGAAATAAATCAATTCTTAATGGATAATACAATTCTTTTATAAATACATTTTTCTATTTAACCCATAGATGGGACCTTAACAGGTACTACCACTCC
The DNA here is from genome assembly GCA_023376005.1 of Doryteuthis pealeii. Lineage (NCBI taxonomy): Eukaryota > Metazoa > Mollusca > Cephalopoda > Myopsida > Loliginidae > Doryteuthis > Doryteuthis pealeii. Next base: position 43,841,417 of record CM042140.1, on the reverse strand, counting down.
GGGTCAGAGTGGACCAGGGAGCAATGGTGATGAAGGGGTGCTCCACATTCTCCAAAAATTGGAACCTCACCATCAGATAGAGTTTAACGTCATTCCCAGGACATGTAGACCCGTAGCTACCACCTTCTAGCACCCATATGATAAAAAGAGGTTGGGGCTTGCCATAAGGGCAATAGGGTTGTTTGATCAAACTATTCAAAATGATTTCCCAAAATGATTTTAGCTATTGCTAAATAGTTCAATATTTAAAAAGTATAATAATCTTTATTTCTCTCTCACTTTTTTTTTCTTTCTGTTTATCTTTTCATTATGTTCAATTAAAACACACAGGTGTTATCACTTCCCCACACTCACCCCCTCTATCTGTTCCCTACTCCTTTTTTACTATATATTTTCTGTGTAGCAAAAATAAAAACAGAATGGTTCATTATTTAGGTGAGGTGACGACGCTCATAAGAAATCAGCGGATATGCAACACCAGATAATCAGGATTTACATTTTTTGCATTTCATCTTGGATGATTTTGATGGTCTGATTTTGAAGGTGTTGCAAAATGATAACTGTCGCACAATTAAGGAACACAAGTATTAATATATAGATCACTGTAATACAACTGAACAACCCATCTTGACTACTATTTCTAACTATTGAAGAAAAGAGAAGGATCCCCCCCTCACACCAAATCTAACAACAAGGTTCAATATGTTCTAAACTTAAATGTCCCATAAATATCTTCAATAAAACTGTGAAAATTATTCTCTTCAGAAAATGATGGGTCATGTGCCCAGCATCTTTGTCATTTTTTTCTAAGTTGCTAAGAATCCAATGAGCATTAGGAATTTTAGAAATATCCAAAAATTTATCAAAAGATTTTCTTATTCAGTAAGAAAGCCGACTAAACAATATCAAAGATTAAATTTTGTTGGAGCGTTCAACTAGAAACCACATGGTTCCAGGTTCAATTCCGACCCTCGCCAACTCAGCGTATGAGTAGCACAGGGATCTGTGCAGTAAAGTGAGGAGCTGATGGTAGATGTGGTGCTCCACCTCAGACACAAAAAACAATCTCCTTAGTCTAGCGCTAGTGAAAAGGGGATAGACTCCCTCGCTGTCTGGCTGATACTGACTTTAGACCACCCCGACGACTTTACTTGTTTACTTTATAAAGTAAAGTCGTCGGGGCGGCCTAAAGTCGGTATCTGCCAATCAGTGAGGGAGTCTATCCCCTTTTCAATAGCGCTAGACCAAGGAGATTGTTTTTGACGTCTGAGGTGGAGCGCCGCACCTACCATCAGCTCCTTACTTTATATAAATATAGAATAGCCTAGGGAATAAGCTAGATGGAAGTTGCACAAGAATGCTGTGTGCAGTCTTAAACAAATTATGGAAACAACACCCCACAAGACTAGGCTCTTTAATTTTGGTATGGCAACCAGTCTAGGAGAAGGAAACTTCTGAATTCAAAGCTTAAACTCCACTTAAAAAATGACCTTGTGTCATGTCCTTTTCAAGTGTGTGTGTGGGGGGGGGAGGTTGGCAAATACATAAAGAAAAGCTTCTTTGTTTGCCTTTCTATTCAAGACTGGTTCTACAAATTAAAATGCGTTTGTGTAGGAGGAGCTGGAATAATGAAAAATAGAAATGGGGAAATAAAATAAATCCCCGGAGAGATGTTGCCAATAATACGAAGGTAAAAGCCTCTCCACGGATCAAGTTATTCACAACGGGATCAACCGAATCAATTCTAAAAATGCGGATAAATAATTAGACTGTGCAGGTTGGGGGGGAAGGGTGCGGGGGGTAGGCGTCGCCCGAGATTGGATGGTGGAAGAAAAAGTTATGATTTGATTCACACAAGTCAAAACCGACAATTCTTTTGAGCAGCGCAATGTCAATTATTAGTCAACGTGGGGGTCACAAGATGGGCAGTGGGGGAGAGGAGATATGCTGAGTGACACTGACACATGAAGCCGGCATCGTCGACCTTCGGGTCTAAACAAACATTCAGGTGCACGGTCTGGGTCATCCCGAAATGCAAACATGAGACAACACAGCAAGAAGTACGGAAGGAAGGAAAGGTAGGGAGGTGGGCGGTGAGAACCATTATTGTGTGGAGGCAAACAAGATTACTATGGTGTGTGGCTGATTCATCGGAAGCAAACACAATGTCACCGTTGCCGACTGTCGTATTTACATGGCCCGATACCTTCCTTCTTTCCTGAGCTCCCATCCGTCACCCCACAAGCCACCACAACACACGTAACTTTTCTTCTTCTTTAACCTGAGGAGACTACACACCAACCCCCTGCCCTGACAAGCGCCCTCCTGGGATCAGATCGCTCGACCCGGCTAAAAAACACATAAAAGCTGACATAGCAAGATCTCTTTTGTCGTCGGTCACAATAGAAAATTATTATTCTCAGCACCCATTTTTAAGTGGACCTTTTAAATTCCAATCACTGTTATCACAAGAGCAAACAGATCCTCACCCACAACACTCTAGCCCTCGAGAACTAACTTAACTCAATCATCCTGGTTCCAAGTGTATAGACTGAAAAAAATCATTCCTTTTACTTTTACTGCTAAATTCTAAGCTTGCTTGATCGTATCTCTATCTTCCATTGATAAAACTATCAGTATATTTATTTTTCCCACAATAATCGATTTATAAATACGACTAGTTAGTTATTTACTTATAAAGACATCAGGGCAGCCGAAAATCAGTATCAGCCAATCAGCGAGGGAGTCTATCCCCTTTTCACTAGCACTAGACCAAGGAGATTGTTTTTTAGCATCCGAGGATGAGCGCCACACCTACCATCAGCTCCTTTACTGCACAAATCCCCATGCTACACATACGCTGAATTGGCGAGGGCTGGTATCGAACTAGGAACCTTGTGGTTTCTAGCCGAATGCTCTACCGACTGAGCTAAACCGGCCCTAGATTTACTTATACTTATTTATATGCATTTATAAGATGTGTGTGTGTGTGTGTGTGTATTTGGGCAGCATCTTTTCATTCAAACAAATTCTGTTGAATGCAACAGGATCCAAATTGTTCTGAAGTTTTTTTTTAAATTCTTATTTTCGATCTTCCTAATAATTTTCTTAATATTATCATGTCAAAAAAAATAACATATATATTTATATTATATATAAATTATATTATATATTATTATATATAAATATATATATTATTTATTATATATTATTATATATAAATTATATTACATATATTATATTATATATAAATTATATTACGTATATTATATTATATATTATTATATATAAATTATATTACGTATATTATATTATATATAAATTATATTATATATATTATATTATATTATATATTATTATATATAAATTATATTATATATATTATATATATATATTATATTATATTATATATATTATATTATATATATATTATATTATATATTTTTGAAAATATATTAAAAATCCAAAAGAGTTATTATTCCAAGTACTTACAGTTCTCCTTTGAACCTTTATCAAAAGGTGTTTAAACAGGTTATCATTTGCCTAAAGCGAAAGTAATAACATTGGGAAAGGTATGAATCCAATTATTCTCCCTCCAGCTATGAGTAAATAGAAGAACAGACTGGGCACTTTAAGCTTGGTATGACAACCTGTCTAGAAGTAAAAACCTGAATTTAAACCTGTTACACTCCATTTATAAATTGACCAGGTGTCTCATCCTGCTCGTGTGGAGGGGTTGGGTAAATACATAAAACAAGGATCTGCTACCTTTCATTATTATACTTTAAAAATATTGCTTGGAATTTAGTATCCACCAAGTGACACATCATCAAAGGTACCGAACTTCTAAAAGATACAAGACACACGGGCAAATACCATTTGACTTAAAGCTTACTAAAAGTGGGTGAGTGAGTCAGTAATGACCAATCAATGTCACTTTAGTTCACACTAGTCCGACTAAATGAGAGGGGAGGGGGCGATATTAGAGAAAGAAATCATTACAAATATACAGGACTTTTTTTTTACTTTTTTTTTAAATATTTTTTTTTTAACTAAGTTTGGCTCAACTAAAGATTTTTTAAACCTGTAGACAAACCATTTGTTGCTTTCAACTCTTCCCCCCCCCCCAAAAAAAAACTTTCCTTTTCTGATTGTTTACATTTAAAAGCACTAAACCTTTTCATTACTTTTTTTTTTACTCAAAAAATTTTCAATTTAATTTCTGACGGATAAGCAACACCAGATAATCAGGATTTACATTTTCACATTTTATCTTGGACTATTCGGACATTCATTTTTAAACCGAGGGTGTTGGAAGATGATAACAGTTGTACTTTTAAGGAACATGTGTGTTAATATATAGATGTTAGGAACAACAAATAATAATACAAAACAGTTAAATATATTTTAATTCAACAACATTGTTTTTTATTCTCATCGACCATGGTACAGGAGGATTGATATGGTTTTAGACATTAACTATCTACACATGTATGTTCATGCAGCCATTTTGTTTTCTTTCTTGTTCTTCATGGTCGTGTAAATTGATTGATTGATTTGAATAGCATGCCAAACCATCAAGAGTTATTTTATGCCAAGAGATTAGGGAATTACATTCATTGGACATTTATATTTACATTTTTTGTATTGTTCTTTCTAATTAGTTTTTTTGCATGCAGTTATATGATATAAAGTATTTCTATCTAATACTAATAATTTTCACACAGTTGTAGGATTTCAAGTATTCCTATCTAATACTAATAATTTTCACACAGTTGTAGGATTTCAAGTATTCCTATCTAATACTAATAATTATATGGTTTCAAGTAATTATTTCGATTTAATAACAATCATTTGTTTGAATATAGTTCAAGTAACTAATAATAATCATTAGTAAACAATTATAGCTTCAACTAACTATTCATAATACAAACAATTTAGTTATTGGTATTAAGTCAGGCCCCGACACTAACTTTTTTCATGACCGTCGCGACCAAAAATCATCAACAGTCCCGAATAGGGTTTGGACCGTCCCAAATGGGGACCATCTCGAAATCAAAATATTTTTGTTTAATTCATTAACATCATCTATGCATGTAATAAAACATTTTTGTTCAAAGCCAGAGGTACAGGGCACCCAGTGAGGATTGAACTCACTAAAGTAAGTAAAGTCATCGTTGTGGCCTAAAGTCATACCAACTTTAGGCCACAACGATGACTTTATTTACTTTAGTGAGTTCAATCCTCACTGGGTGCCCCGTACCTCTGGCTTTGAACAAAATCTAAGCTACTTTTTTTTCTTTTTTTTTAGGACACCTTAACATTGCACAATGGTTAGTAAGCTTATCTCAAAGACTCATTACTACTAGTTCAATTCTTATTAAGTGCTCTATAAATCTGGGCTTAAGCCAAATCTAAGGGGTTTTTTTTGGGGGGGGGGGGTTAAGGGTGCCTCACATAGTGTAATGCTTGTGCAGCCAGGCTAGCTGACTATTGTTAGGGAGTTCAATTCTCACTCGGTGCCTCCTAATTTTGGCCTTGTGCCACAACTAACTAAAGTTATTAAATAACTACCATTATCTGATCTGGGGTAAAACCTAGTCTACATCCAAGACAAAGATAGACTACCATCTGTCAGAGTTTATAGAGTTGTGCCCCACCCCCCTTACAACATTATCATCTACTTAGTATTTCATAGCTCACTCAACAGCAAGAGATGAGGAACAGGTGGCAGCTGACAAGCAAGTACTGAAATAAACAAGAGCATTTGGGACCCCAACACACACACACACACACATTATATATATATATATATATATATATATATATATATATATATATATATATATTTCTTTCTTATATCTTCTACCCAATACTGGTTAAGTATGTCAACAATTCTATCAATTTTAAAAATGGGACCCATCATAGTAACATGCCCAGCTGAGCCCCCAAGAGGAAGATGATTGTCTCAGAAGATGACTGGCTGACACAGTGCTAGAAACATGGAGGATGAGAAAGAGAAGAAAATTGATAAGTCAGCTATTTAACAAGTTAAGAATTATTGGTTAAATCAAACTTAATGGAACTAAATTCCAACATCGTATGTCACCCCACCAAAAGGAAAAAAATAACAAAAATCAGGGAATCAACCGAATTTAATTAAATTTTCCGTGTTGATATATTAATGAATAAAAGATATAATGCACCAGTTATTTTATTTAAAAACTTTTACATTTTTTCAGGTCAGTTAACTTTGAACCACGTATTTTTGAAGCGTAACACAGATTCTCAAATATACATGGTTCAAAGTTGACTGACCTGAAAAAAATGTAAAAGTTTTGAAATTTAGGTCCGTTAAGTTCAATTTAACTGAATTATAATTACAGCTGAGTGACAACAGCTTCTCAAAGAGGCTTTCACTCATAGAAATGTTAATGGTGGATTGATTTTAACAGCATGTCAACCTGTTACATATATATAAACCTAATATTTATGTGCAATAGTGTAGAAATCAAAATGGCCGTTATAAGCTGCAGCCGATGGCCTTGAAGGATTTGAATGACAAGGCTTGACCTGTCCTGATCCTTCCTTCCGGTGGATACCGTGAGAATCAGTGGAGAAGACCCTCTTCTGGTTTAGATTAGAAATAGATTTTAGTCAGTCAGCGAGAAACCACGACGGTGGTGAGTCGTGTTATACACGTTCCGACTCGATCTGCACAGGTAGTCTGGTAGGGGATTTCGAGAATAAAATATGATCAAAGTAAATCGAAGTCTTGTGTTATTATCTAAAAACTAACAATGACACAGGGCTTCTGATAAAGAGAAATCCCCAATGAAAGACCAGACACGAAGTCCCCAAGAGAAGTCCAGACGTTAGAAGAGACCTAGAAGAACTTAAGATGTCAGAAGAACAGAAGAAGAATAGAAGTAAGAAGTAAGTAATGAAGAGGGTATACAACAAACCCATCCAGAGTTATTTTATGCCAAGTGGAAGATTGTAAGGGATGGTCAAATTTATTGTTAAGTTGTTTTTCAAGGATTTTTATTGATTTTGACAGAAGGTTATTTGTAGTTGTTTGTTGCTAAGTGGATTGGAAATCAGATTAAGGGATAAGTTTATAGGGTAAAGTTCAAGTTTGTTATAAGTGATAGTTTGATAGAAAGTTTTTTTTAAACACAATTTTTATAAACAAAGTTTTCCTATTTAACCCATAGATGGGACCCTAACAGTTACGACCACTTCAGGTCAGAGTGGAACTGGGAGCAATGGTAATGAAGGGTTGCTCCACATTCCCCAGACCTCCAGAACTGGAACCTCATCATCAGATAGAGTTTAACGTTATTCCCAGGACACGAAGACCCTCAGCCACCACCTTCTAGCACCTGCATGGTAAAAAGGGTTCGGGTTTGGCATAAGGGCAATAGTCTTGGGACAATCATATAGGTGCTAGGGCTTCACATGGCCAGCCGATTGATCGAAGGGCACCTCTCCAACCGCCTGTCTAGCCTTATATATATATATATATATATATATATATATATATATATATTTTTTTTAGGGGGGGTTTACCAAACTTTTGTTTTAAGAATATAGTAGAATTAATTAATAAAGGGTTGGGGCTTGCCATAAGGGCAATAGGATTTGAACAATCATATAGGTGCTAGGGCTTGACACAACCAGCCAAAGTAAAGTCCAAATAGAATGTTGCATGTCAGGGAGGGCTCATCTACCAGGATTCTGTCCTTAAGCATCACGGGCCACCACCCACGCTCAACAGGTGGCCCCCATTAGGGTCGGGGGTGTTACCCCTCTGCAGAGGTGCAGTCGGTGTATTCTAAAGCCCCAGCCAACAGGGTTATAGAAATGTTAAACCTAACTAAGTATTCAACACAAGACTCAAGTGAGATGTTCATTTGAGAGAGAGAAAGAGAGAGAGAGAGAAAGAGACAGAGACAGACAGACAGAGAATATCCTGGCAGCTTTTTATTAACAACTAATGAATTGTCAGAACTGGTATTTTCAGTTTCTTAAAACACAAGAACGAAATTCCAAAAGATTTCATCTTTGTATTCATTTTCCTGACAATATAAACATAATGCAAATCTGACATTGACAAAATGTAAACATTTTCACAATTATTCAGGAATTATTCACTTTGATAAATTCAAAACTCTAGTCAGATGTTAGCTGCTGAGAGAGAGACACTCTTACCACCTTTTTATTGACAAATAACAATGGTAGAACCAGTACTTCTGGATTCTTAAAACTCTAGAACCAAATCACAACAATAGGCATTTACCAAACTCCTCCAGGATGTGACACAAAGTCAATTGTTAAATGGAGTAGAGCTGGTTTGAATTTGGAGTTTTCTTTCTAGACTGGTTTGTTATACCAATGCTAAAGAGCCCAGACTATTCTATGTAGTGAGAGGTAAAGTGACTTACCTTGTGAGGCTACAAAGATTGATTTGGTTTGGTTTGTTTTGTTTTACAGCATATCAAACTCAGTGGGTCATTTAATGCCGATAAAGTTTTGAAATAAATCAATTCTTAATGGATAATACAATTTTTTTTTTTATAAATACATTTCTATTTAACCCATAGATGGGATCCTAACAGGTACTACCACTCCGGGTCAGAGTGGACCAGGGAGCAATGGTGATGAATGGGATGCTCCACATTTCCCAAACCTCCAAAACTGGAACCTCACCATCAGATAGAGTTTAACGTCATTCCCAGGACATGTAGACCCGCAGCCACCGCCTTCTAGCACTCATATGATAAAAAGGGCAATAGGGTTGGGAAAATCATATAGGTGCTAGGGCTTGACGTGACCAGCCGATTCATCGGAGGGGGACAAAGATTGAAGTCACAACCTCCAGGTTGTGAGTGGTGACTCTTGGTTGGAGTGGTTCGGTGGAAACAGGAATTACTGTTATTAGCTGGGAGAACCAATTGTCCGTGACTGTTCTACTGACGACATTTGTCGAACAGAAGACTAGACAAATTTTTTTTAGATTACTCGGATCGAGCCATTTATTTTATTTTTATTTTTTTTGACAGTACACTTATCACAAGTCACCACTCACAACATGGAAGTTGTGAGTTCAATCTCTGTAGATCACTATACCTCTCACTACATTCTACTCTTTATATATATTTACCAACCCCTCCGAACAAGCAGGATGCAACACAGGGTCAATTTCTTAAGTAGAGTTTAGTAAAAGTAAGTAAAGTCGTTAGGGTGGCCTAAAGTCGGTATCAACCAGACAGCAAGGGAGTATATCCGATATTCCCTAGTGATAGACCAAGGAGATCATTTTTTTAGTGTCTGAGGCCGAGCGCTACACCTACCATCAGCTCCTCACTTCACTGCACAGATCTGTGCTACTCATATGTTGAGTTGGCGAGGGCCGGTATCAAACCAGGAATCTTGTTGTTCCAAGGCGGATGTTCTAACGACTGAGCTAAACCAGTCAGTTTTCCTTCTACTAGACTGGTTAGCTAGCAAAGGTTAAAGAGCCCAGTCTGCCCTACTATTTACCCATAGCTGGAGGGAGAGTAGTTGGATGCATACCTTTCCCAAGGGTATTAGCACTATGTGATATACAAACAGCCTCATCTAGCATTCTACTCTTTATACATAGCTGGGAGAAGAAGAGATGGATTTATGCCTTTCCCCGAGAGCATTAGCATAAAGTAAAATGCAAACAGCATCAAGCTGGATTTGAACTCGGTTCATCAAATCCATTTCCCATGACAATAATTGTTATGCTGCAAGCACCAACTAAGCAACTCAAATAATTTTTTTTTTTTTTTTTTTTTTTGCATATGCAGGAATGCTCTCCAATTCCTCCCCTGCTCAGCAAAGAAATTTATACTGTGCTGAAATTCACACCCGCCCGATTTGTACACCTGTCAGGTTAATGTATGCCACTTCCTTTAATTTTCTTACTCTTCAGTGATGTTCCCTATCTATTATGTGGATCTCATTCCAGAGGCAGTAATGTGAGATTTTCTCCTTCCAGATGCGTACACCTGAAGAAGGCTGGAGAAGGGATCATCTGAAACATTGTGATAACAACAAAAGCAGAAAAATAAAAAGGTCAACAACCCCAAAACAGATTGAGGAATGATAATGACTTCTTAAAATTATAGATTTCTTTACATTCATCTTATCTTACCCCCCCCATATTATATATATATATATATATATATATATATATATAGATAGATAGATAGATAGATAGTGAGAGAGAGAGAGTAAACTACAGACACGTGTTTTGAGGTATCACCTCTCATCAGTGCAGTTATACCGTTTTTTTTTTTTGTTGTTTTCTTTTTTTAGCAGCTACCTCTGGCCGGGTTCAAGACCCGAACGAACTTACGCTCGCCAATCCTCTTACCCATACGGCCACAGTCAGCTGCCAAGTATAGCAGGCTATTTAATCACTACATTTCTAAGCAGAAATGAACTCACCTAGAGGTCTCAAACTTTATGTAAACAAAGTGAGTCTTAGCTATATACATACATACATACATACATACATACATATATATAATATATATATATATACATACATACATATATATATGTATGCAGTGATGCTGATAGCTTTTTGATTTAGTGACTCCTGGGACGCACATATTTGCTTTCAATGAGTCCCTGGGAAAATTTATGGGTCTCAACTAAAGCTGTCTAACTCCTACCTTGTAACTTATCCTGTGTAATTCATTTCAAAGAAACTATTGAAATGTATTTACAGTTAACTTGAAATGGTAAGTGAAAAAAAAATGAAAAACACTGGGATGCATGGATAAGATTTTACTGCGTCCTATCTGCATCTTTGTACTTGTATAATTTTTCCTCTAAATATACAATACAAATGCCGTTTTTGTTTATTTCTTCTATACATTCCCATATCTAATGGTATATATCTATATATTACCATATTTATTTAAGAAAGGGATATAAAGTAACCTACTCGAGTTTCATCATCTGAATCGTCAGGGTTACATCTGCTGAATTAATCGAGTTTTCGATTAATATCAGTTGATACTACGTATGTCTGTTGGAATGGATTTTATCGTTACAGATAGACGCCGGTTTACAAAAATTTGAAAATCTCACTGGAAATTGTTTTTGTTTTTTCCGGTGAGATTTTCAAATTTTTGTAAACAAGCGTCTATCTGTAACGATAAAATCCATTCCAATAGACATACGTGGTATCAACTGATATTAATCGAAAACTCGATTAATTCAGCGGATGTAACCCTGACGATTCATATGATGAAAATCGAGTAGGTTACTTTATATCTATTTCTTAAATAAATTTTGCTCTACATTGTATTGAGCACTTTGTATTTGTTTTTTCACGGTCTTAACCCCTGGATTCTGTGCACTTCCAATGATTGTACCCGTACCCACCGGTAAGCCACTACTCATACATAAATACATATATATATATATATATATATATATATGTTGTGATACATTGAAACACTGTGTTGGTGGATGACTAAATATATATTCCCAACCTGTTTGGTTGAATGCTTTGGAAAAAAAATTAGCTGACTGCCACTGACTTAGGCTTAAATAGCAAGGCTCTCCTATAAAACCAATTGAAGATAGATTGAGTGTGTAATCATTATTAAAAAAATAATAAATAAATGAGTATATTCACCGTTGTTTTAATAAAAGAGGAAAGATCAAATCTATACAATGTGAGGATATTCTCTGCTAAAATTTATGAATTTAACTTCAAAGAGAAAATTAATATAGAGAGGGGAAACAAAAACACAATCCTACATTTTATGAACAGAAAGTTATAACTATATATATATATATATATATATATATATATATTATATAAAACAAGAAAATTGATCACAGCTTAAAACCAATTTTGTATTTGTCATAAGGTTTGATATCAGCTGATATCAGCTTAGATTCAATAAGAAAATCCTTTTGGCTATAAAAAAAATCACAGAAAATAAAATATACATGAGAGAGAGAGAGAAGAAGAAAAAGAAGAGTAAGAGAGAAGAAAAAAGAAAGAGAGAGAGAAGATAAAAGAGAGTAAGAGAGAAGAAAAAAGAGAGTAGAGAGAGAAGAAAAAAAGAGAGAGAGAGAGAGAGTAAGAGAGAAAGAAAAAGAGAGAGAGAGAGAGAGAGAGAGAGAAGAAGAAAAAGAGAAGAGAGAGAGAGAGAGAGAAAAAAAGAGAGAGAGAGTAAGAGAGAAGAAAGAGAGAGAGAGAGAGAGAGAGAGAGAGAGAAGAAGAAAAAAGAGAGAGAGAGTAAAGAGAGAAGAAAAAAAGAGAGAGAGAGAGAGAGAGAAGTAAGAGAGAAGAGAAAAAAAAGAGAGAGAGTAAGAGAGAAGAAAAAAAGAGAGAGAGAGTAAGAGAGAAGAAAGAAAAGAGAGAGAGAGAGTAAGAAGAAGAAAAAAAGAGAGAGAGAGAGAGAGAGAGAGAGAAGAGAGAAGAAAAAGAGAGAGAGAGAGAGTAAGAGAGAGAGAGAGAGAGAGAAGAGAGAAGAAGAGAGAGAGAGAGAGAAGAGAGAGAAAGAGAGAGAGAGAGAGTAAGAGAGAAGAAAAAAGAGAGAGAGAGAGAAGAGAGAGAAAGAGAGAGAGAGAAAAAAAGAGAGAGTGAGAGTGGAGAAGAGAGAGAGAGAGAGAGAGGATGATGTGAGAGAGAGAGAGAGAGATGAGAGAGAGAGAGAGGATGATGTGAGAGAGAGAGAGAGAGAGAGAGAGAGAGAGAGAGAGAGAGAGAGAGAGTGAGAGAGAGAGAGAGAGAGAGAGAGAGAGAGAGAGAGAGAGAGAGAGAGTGAGTGAGTGAGTGTGTGAGTGTGTGTGTGTGTGTTCAATCTGGCAAAAAAAGAAACAAACTGAGAAAATGGCCCAAAAGTAATTGCAAAGAACAAAATCCAGCCAGTCACACCAATTCTTATCAATAGAAGTGACGTCAAAAGATAAGCAATCTAGCAGGGATGAAAATAAGTCAGGGGGGTTCACAGCTTTGCTACATACACAGCAATTCACCCACCCCTCCTCCCCCTTGTCGTCCACCTGGCATTAACTATAGGTTCAAAATTTCTATGATTTTCTTTATCAGTATTAATACTAAAGCTATTTCATTGGCATCGATTCAAGCGGTCTTTTACTTTGGAAAAAAAAAAAAGAAAGGGAGACAAGAGAGAAATGGATGAGAAGTGCAAAAATCTAACACAGAAATTAAAAGACGGGAGGAGGAGAGAGAGAGACGAGGAGGAGGAGAGAGAGAAAGAAAGAGAGGAAGGGAGAGAGAAAAAAACAAGCAAAAATGCGAGAGAGAGAGAGAAAAACAAGCAAGCGAGAGAGAGAGAGAGAAAACAAGCAAGCGAGAGAGAGAGAGAGAGAAAAACGAGAGAGAGAGAGAGAGAGAGAGAGAAAAAGAGAGAGAGAGAGAAAACACAGGCAAAGAGAAAGAGAAAACAAACAAGAGAGAGAGAACAAAAAAAAATAAGAGAAAAAAAAAAAGAAACAAAAAATGAGAGAGAGAGAGAGAGAGAGAGAGAACAAACAACAGAAACAGAGAAACAAGAAATGAGAGAGAGAGAGAGAGAGAGAGAGAGAGAGAACAACAAACAGAAACAGAGAATGTACAAGAAAGAGAGAGAGAGAGAGAGAGAGAGAGAGAAACAGAGAAACAAGAAAAGAGAGAGAGAGAGAGAGAGAGAGAACGACAAAAAAATGAGAAAGAGTGAGTAAGAGAGAAGGAAGACACATGGAAGAAAAAAAAAAAAAAAAAAAAAAAAAAAAAGAGAAATAAAGAATTGAAAAAAAAAAAAAAAGAAAAAACGGATTGCCAAATAAAGAGGTCAGTTGTCCAAATGGAGAGCCTAAAAGCCAATTCCTTTCACTCTCCAAGGATACCAGCCATTTGGCCATGGCCCTGAATAGCTTCATCCAAACTCCATGTTAACTCGGCTTGCTATTATTGATTAAACCCAGAGAACATTAGAATTCTCCTTTGAAAAGCAGAAATATGAAAACAGCAGGAAATTCTTTGATTAGCACAGATTCCATTTATAAAGAGAAATGGCAATCACAACATTTCATAAAAGAGCAACAAAAGGAACATGAATGTCCCGGAAATGTTAGTGTTATGGTAAATATTATACAATCACAGGAGGGCCACTCAATTCTATTCACTCACAAACAAATCAGGTGTGAATCCTAGCTGACCAGAGCTGGACATGCTTTTCTATATTATTATTACATTCAGCTTTAGTTTATTTAACACTAGAAGTGGCAACCCAGTGTTCTCTGGGTAGAGAAGGGCGCAAAAAATACCTGGTCTATTGATTTGTTTACTTTTGAGATTAACAAATGCTGGACATTTTAAAGTAGAATTTCAATGCTATTTCTATTTCTATTAGAGTAGGAAGCGCGTGGTGTAATGGTTAAAGTCATGGGAAATGGACTCGTCGCCCAGAGTTCAAATCCTGGACGTGGTAATTGCATTTCACTTAGCACTAATACCCTTGGGAAAGATATGAATCTTACTCTCCTCCAGCTATGGGTAAATAGTAGGGCAGACTGGGCTCTTTAACCATGGTTAGGCAACCGGTCTAGGAGAAGGAAAACTGAATTCAAACCTGTTGAACTCCGCTTAAGAAATTGACCTTGTGTCACATCCTGCTCATGCGGAAGGGTTGGTAAATATATATTTCTATTTTAATTTTTAGATATCTTCGAATATAAATCAAATCTTCATAATTTTTGCACAAAAAGCAGAAACCGTTGATATTTAATGTGTATATATATTTACTTTATCATTAATTGTTTTATTTTCGTTGTTTAATCCAGACATACACACCAACTGCCCTTTATATATATATATATATATATATATATTATATATATAATATGACTAGAAATGCCAACCCAGAGGGAGGGATTTAAAAAAAGTTAGTCTCACAGATTCATTGATTGTTTTGTTCTTTCATAATTGATTTGTTTATGTTTTAATCACGAATGCCACCAGTGACTTTCCCTTCTCTTACTATTCAAATCCTAATTTTTAAATATCTTCATGAATATAAATAAAATCTTCATTATTTTTGCACAAAAAGCAAGCTCAAGTGATAGTGTTATATCGTAGTCAAACAGTAAGTAATGAATAAATGCAGGAGACAATATTAGAAGTCAACTATATGTATTTTATTTGTGTAATGGTTAAAGTCATGGGAAATAGACTTGTTGCCATGAGTTCAAATCCTGCACTTAGCTGTCTACATTACACATAGCGCTAATACTCTAGGGAAAGGTATGAATCCTACTCTCCCTCCAGCTATGGGTAAATAGTAAATAGCATGGGTAAATAGTAGGACAGACTGGGCATTTCAGCCTTGGTTAGGCAACCTGTCAAGAAGGAAAACTGAATTCAAACCTGTTAAACTCCACTCAATAAATTGACCTTGTGTCACATCCTACTTGTGCGGAGGGGTTGTATATATATATATATATATATATATATATATATATATATATATATTTTATTTATGTTCAAAATATATACATTATTTATTGTCTTTTCAGACTAGTCTATTGTGTCAGTAACTGGGTGTTCGTATCACTCTACAACAGATAGTGAATGTCTATATATATTTACTCTGAAGTTAATGGTTTTATTTTTGGAGTTTTCATGGAGTGTTGCATGTCATAGACTGCTTAGCCACCAGGGTTCCCTCCTTAAGCATCACAGGTTGTCACCCACGGCTAACAGATGGCCCCATTGAGGGAGCAGTCTTACCTCTCTGGAAAAGGTGCAGTCGGTGTATTCTAAAACCCCTTCTGATAAGGCTGTCATTTAATCCTGACCATTCATGAAGGATACTACAATACCAAATGTAACACATTACATATGTCACATTCAAGTTCGCCCTCGTCATAGACAGTCATTGCCATTTATCAAGAGAAGGGGGATATGCATTAGGAAATGTTATTTACTGGCCACCGATGAAGATGTTGCCATCACTGTAGTGTAAGCAAGTATGACACAATGGATGATCCCTGACCCTTCGGTAAGAAGGCCCGATAAGGGAGCAAGACAGTGAAAATGAACCATTGATGAGGGAGGGGCATACAAAACTGACCCCAATAGATTCTCATGCCTGGGGTTATCTTCTAATGAGATTTTTCTTCACCCCTTGTTGGTGACACGATGCATCTTTTCAAGAGGTGAGTGAGAGAGAGAAAGAGCCTTGCTCTCAAGTTTTCACCATAATCCAAGACTTCCTGCCCCCCCCCCCACGATCTACTGGGGTCAGAGGAAGAGAAAAAAAAAATCAATGTTCCTTTGCAACATCTTGTATCTTGTACTACTTTATAAGATGGTGTAATATTATCAGATGACACCTTGATAACCAGATGACCAAAACATGATCCATTATTCTCTGATAATCTGTGCAGAACTCCAGAGACAAGCTGCTCTTTAAATCTTTGCCTATTTTAAACCACTCACAGCAGCTCTCCCATCACTGCAATCAAAGTACTAAATATGATGGTTAGTTCATTATAATTGAGTCAGATTGCAATAATAATAGTGACTTTATTTGAATAGAATGAGTTCTGAGGTGAATGGATAGTGAACTTTGAAATATCCCATCATACAGGTAAAAAATACCAAGAAAAGGCTGGTTTGGATTAAGAGATTTCCTTCTCTTAGACTGGTTGCCTAACCAAGGCTAAAGAATCCAGTCTTCCCTACTATTTGTCCATAGCTGGGGAGAGAACGTATGGATCCATGCCTTTTCCAAAACCCGATCATTTATTCCCTGATAATCTGGAGAGAATCCCAAAGACAACCTGCTCTAACTCTTTGCCTACTTTAAACTGCTAACAGCAGCTCTCCCACAACTGTGACAAAGTGAAACACAAACAGCCTCATCTAGAATTTTAACTCAAATCACTGATTCCATTTCCTATGACAATAACCATTACGCTAAGCATAGTAACTGAACTCAATCAAAGACGATCTCATATTTCATCTTAACATTTTGTACTTTTTTTTTCCTTGAGTGGAAATAGAGCAAAAGACTAGCGACTGTGAGGTTTGCTATTCCAAAAGTTTAAAAAAAAAAAAAAAAAAAAAAAAAAAAAAAAAAAACAACTGCTTTTACAAATTCGAGAGATTTCAACCGTAGTTAGTTGGTTGGATTTTACGTCATGTCAACCCTTGTTGAGTTATTTTATGCTGAAGACATTCTGTTTTATTCATTCTTGATGGTATTCAATTTCTTTTTTTTTTTTTCTCAACAAAACTATACAGATTCTGACTCCAGTTGAATTTACATTTTATATGGCCCTAGTTTAGTCTGTAAAGTTATACAGTACATACTCCCTATAAATACATGATTAACAAAAATCATGATTTTATATTATTTGTAGATCATAATCATTTAATTACATCAAGAGGAGTCAAAGTTGGAAGTGCCAAAAATAGAGGAGTCGGAGGTTTTATGTTTCGACTTGATAAAAATTGTCATCAAACCTAACATTCATTTTTTGTTATTTATAATTCAAATCCAGCAGGTGCTTTTTCTTCTTTTATTCCCTTAAAAATTCTAAAAAAGAAAAGATTTGGAAAAAAGAAAAGAAAGAAAAGCTAGCCCATAAAAGGTTGATCAAAATTAGTCCAGATCTCTTAGAAAACTATCACACACACACACACACACACACACACACATAGAAGCAGGCATACACACAGATACATATTCACAATCATACGCACACAGAGTTAGTTGAAAAAAAAACACACACAAACATAGTCAGATATACACATAAATGCACAGAATCAGGCATACACACACACACACATTATATATTATATATATATATATATATATATTACACACAAACATATACAAGTACGTTCTGAAAATAAATTAAAGTAGAAAGAAAAGAGAAGAAAAGGAATTTTACAATTCATTTTCTTCCAAATGTCTTACCTTGTCCTGCTGTAAACGCCGTTTAACAAGCTTTGAACAGCAGACATTGACAGAATGACGTATATGACAGGTGTTAAATTCCAGAAAAGACCTACTATCAATTAAGAGAACCTGCAAAAAGAAAGAAGAAAAAAAAAAACGTTAGCACAAAAAAATCAAAGAAACAAATATTCATTTAAATTAAATGAACAGTGCAGAAAAAAACAAAAACATAAAAAAAAACCCAAAAACATTTAAAATCAACTTTACAAATAAATCAACTAGAAATCACACGATGGATAAAATGAATAAAAAAATAAATAAATAAAAAAAACAAAAAAAAAAAACAATAGGGATCCTTATTTGACCAATCACCAACAAACGAGGGAGAGTCAAAAATTATCCTCATTTTCGCCGTAAAATATCTTTATCATTGTAACACTGCCTTCTGCACGTGCGTGCATATAGTTGGCATTTTTGTGGTCACGTGATCAAAGTTTTCAGCTGAGTCGCACCGTTTTGCCAGCTGTCTTTACAGTGTAAACATAACCACTTCACTAGCAGTATGCACCAAGGAAGAACAAAGAGCAGTGACCTGATTTCTTTGGTCAGAAGGAGTGTCAGGGACTGAAATTCATTGGAGGCTTTTTGAATAATATGGGGACAGTGCACTACCGTGTAGAAGTGTTTATGAGTGGACAGAGAAGTTTAAAAGTGGCCAGACGAGCATGACAGGTCACTGTTTACACTGTAAAGACCACAAGCAAAATGTTGCATCCAGGTTCAACCTTCGATCACATGACCACAACACTGCCAACTATATATATTTACCAACCCCTCCGTACAAGCAGGATGTGACACAAAGTCAATTTCTATATTTAACAGGTTGGAATTCAGAGTTTTCCTTCTCCTGATTACCGAGCCATGATTAAAGAGCCAAGTCTGCTCTACTATATATCCATAATTGGAAGGAGAATAGTTGGATGCATACCTTTCCCAAGGTTATCAATGCAATAAAAAAATACAAACAGCCTCATCTAGGATTTGAACTCAGGTCTACAAGCCCATTTCCTCTGTCTCTAACCATTACACCACGCACATCCATTGTGCCAACTATAAGCACACATGCGCAGAATGAGTGTAACAATACAATTCTTCCAGGCCATGGTGGTATCAGTGCTACTGTATGGCTGTACCACTTGGAGGGCCAGTATTGAACCGGAACCTGGAGATTCCCAGGCGGATGCTCTACCGACTGAGCTAAATAGTAAACAATTATAGCTTCAAGTAACAGTTCTTAATCTATTAATAATGGAGATTGTCTGTATTTCCGTCTGTAACAAAAACTATGTGATAGCTCTATGTCACAATATTCTTATGCGATATACACCCAAAATTTGAGTAAGCAATGTTAAAAATTGCTTTTTAATTTTTTTTTTTTTTGGACAGTAACAAGAAGTTAACTAAAAAGTTTACAAATAAATAAATACCTACGATTTTGTGTAACATTGATGTGGAAAATATTCAAAATAATTTGATTATTACATGCATGCAACATTTTATTTGAGAGGGACGGGGCTCAGATTTGTCTTACTTATGATACAAACCCTCTGACATTGAATTTTTAACTCCCACCCTCTCAGGCAATGTTTTTCAAAAATTGTTTGCATTCAAAAGGAATGCTTGATGCTATATAACTAAATTATTTGTACTAGCAACAGAAAACACCCTTCCGGGCGTCGTAAAAATTAATTTTTGAAAAACATTGCCTGAGAGGGTGGGAGTTAAAAATTCAATGTCAGAGGGTTTGTATCATAAGTAAGACAAATCTGAGCCCCGTCCCTCTCAAATAAAATGTTGCATGCATGTAATAATCAAACAATTATTTTGAATATTTTCCACATCAATGTTACACAAAATCGTAGGTATTTATTTATTTGTAAACTTTTTAGTTAACTTCTTGTTACTGTCCAAAAAAAAAAAAAAATTAAAAAGCAATTTTTAACATTGCTTACTCAAATTTTGGGTGTATATCGCATAAGAATATTGTGACATAGAGCTATCACATAGTTTTTGTTACAGACGGAAATACAGACAATCTCCATTATTAATAGATTAAGAACTGTTACTTGAAGCTATAATTGTTTACTATTTAGCTCAGTCGGTAGAGCATCCGCCTGGGAATCTCCAGGTTCCGGGTTCAATACTGGCCCTCCAAGTGGTACAGCCATACAGTAGCACTGATACCACCATGGCCTGGAAGAATTGTATTGTTACACTCCATTCTGCGCATGTGTGCTTATAGTTGGCACAATGGATGTGCGTGGTGTAATGGTTAGAGACAGAGGAAATGGGCTTGTAGACCTGAGTTCAAATCCTAGATGAGGCTGTTTGTATTTTTTTATTGCATTGATAACCTTGGGAAAGGTATGCATCCAACTATTCTCCTTCCAATTATGGATATATAGTAGAGCAGACTTGGCTCTTTAATCTTGGCTGGGTAATCAGCCTAGGAGAAGGAAAACTCTGAATTCCAACCTGTTAAATATAGAAATTGACTTTGTGTCACATCCTGCTTGTACGGAGGGGTTGGTAAATATATATAGTTGGCACTGTTGTGGTCATGTGATCGAAGGTTGAACCTGGATGGAACATTTTGCTTGTGGTCTTTACAGTGTAAACAGTGACCTGTCATGCTCGTCTGGCCACTTTTAAACTTCTCTGTCCACTCATACACACTTCTACATGGTAGTGCACTGTCCCCATATTATTCAAAAAGCCTCCAATGAATTTCAGTCCCTGACACTCCTTCTGACCAAAGAAATCAGGTCACTGCTCTTTGTTCTTCCTTGGTGCATACTGCTAGTGAAGTGGTTATGTTTACACTGTAAAGACAGCTGGCAAAACGGTGCGACTCAGCTGAAAACTTTGATCACGTGACCACAAAAATGCCAACTATATGCACGCACGTGCAGAAGGCAGTGTTACAATGATAAAGATATTTTACGGCGAAAATGAGGATAATTTTTGACTCTCCCTCGTTTGTTGGTGATTGGTCAAATAAGGATCCCTATTGTTTTTTTTTTTTTGTTTTTTATTTATTTATTTTTTTTTATTCATTTTATCCATCGGATTT
>CM042140.1:43759742-43820209 GCA_023376005.1 Doryteuthis pealeii | reverse complement strand
TAGGTAGATAGAGATAAGGTATATAGGTAGATAGAATATAGGTTATAGTAGATAGAGATATTAGGTATATAGGTAGATAGAGATAGATATATATATGTAGATAAGAGATAGATATATATATATGTAGATAGAGATAGATATATATTATATGTAGATAGAGATAGATATATATATGTAGATAGAGATAGATATATATATATAGATAGAGATAGATATATATATATAGATATAGATAGATATATATATATGTAGATAGAGATAGATATATATATGTAGATAGAGATAGATATATATATGTAGATAGAGATAGATATATATAGGTAGATAGAGATAGATATATATAGTAGATAGAGATAGATATATATAGGTAGATAGAGATATATATAGGTAGATAGAGATAGTAGATAGATAATAAGTTCACAGTCACAGAGTTTTCAGTTTCAAATAGTATTTCTCTATTACTAAAGTAAACTTTAATAAATACTTCTCAAATTAAAAAATAAATAAACATTTTTTTTTTAAATAACCTTGAGGTTTGTGCAAGATTTAAATGATTAAGCATCAAAGATCTGAGTGTACCAGTTTTGTAAACAAATACAGATATTCCATATAAATATATAAATATAACATTTCATATCTTGTGAAATATATTCAAATTTGGCAGGAGGCATCAATAGCCTTGACCTAAACATTTCACAGTTGAATTTAACCAGTCAATCAGAAACAATGTTGTGCGGCTTTGAGTCATCGTTGCTACCAATAAGGGCTTCACCAACATACAAATGTCTGTTTTATGATCTGACTGTTGTGTTGTTGTTGTTAGTGAAATGTTTTTTCAGTATTTATGCTCAATCTCTTTTCATAAAAGGTCAGAAAAGTGCCAAGAGTTTTGTTGTTGGATACACAAATTCCACAACACACACACACAAGTATAGACACAATCACAAATTCTTTGCCTATGAATAGGTTTTGTAAACAGTTGGTTTGAAAAACATTTTCTCTTCATTCCTTAACCTCAGAAGACAAATTTATTTTATCTCTTTCTTTCTCTCTCTGAGAGAGAGAGAGAGAGAGAGAGAGAGAGAGAGAGAGAGAGAGAGAGAAGAGAAACGTGTGTTGAGAGAGAGAGAAACGTAGAGAGAGAGAGAGAGAGAGAGAGAGAGAGAGAGAGAGAGAGAGAAACGTTTTAGAGAGAGAGAGGAGAGAGAGAAGAGAAACGTGTGTTTAGAGAGAGACAGAGAAAGAAACGTGTGTGTGAGAGAAAGAAACGTGTGTGTGTAGAGAGAGAGAGAGAGAGAGAGGAAACGTGTGTGTAGAGAGAGAGAGAGAGAGAGAGAAGTGTGTGTAGAGGAGAGAGAGAAATGAAGAGAAAGGGTAGGGAGTGAGAGAAAAAGAAAGTGAGAGAGAAAAACGAGAGAGAGAGAGAAAACGAGAGAGAGGAGAGGAGAGAGAGAGGAGAGAGGAGAAGAGAGAGAGGAGAGAGAGAGGAGAGAAGAACAGAGAGACTGAGAGAGAGGAGGGAGAGAGGAGAGAGAGACAGACAGAGACAGACAGAGACAGATAGAGAGAGAGAGATACAGAATCAGAGGGAAAAAAACAAATTCATAGAGAGAAAGAAGAAAAAAAACGTGCAGAGCCAAAACTTATATGCCATTTTCACACTTTTCAATCCCTACCTGGTTGAAAATCATTATCTCTTGATATTTAACCACTGTGGTTAGCAAGCTAGTCTTGCAGATCCATTACTACTGAAAAGCCAGTTCGATCCTCATTGGATACCCCATACTTGTGCCATTGTGTCAAATCCTACCCATGATGAACAGGTTGAGTAAATAAGTAAAGTTGGCCGAATGATGGCCTATTGTCAGTGTCAGCTGAACAGTGAAAAAGTCTATCTCCATTTTGCTAGAGCTAGACCAGGGAGATTGTTTTTGCTGAGGTGGAGCACCACACCTACCGTCAGCTCTTCACTTTACCACACATATCAAATTAACCAATCTGTACTACTCATCGAGTATTGAATGCAGAACCTTCTGGTTCCTAGGCAGATGCTCTACCAACAGAGCTAAACCGGCCCTTGAGTGATTTTTTTTTCGTTCAGCATGCCTGGGTTGCTTTCTTTCATCTCTATTCTTTATCCCACTATCATTGGCATCCATCCATCTATTGGAAACGATGAAGTTGTGTCCAAAAAACGTGGATCACATAGCCTGGGTGTGTTGATATGGAGGATGAGCTGTTGCTCAGGCAGCAGGTTTTTTTTTCGGTCAGCATGCCTGGGTTGATTTCTTTCATCTCTATTCCTTATCTCAATCATTGGCATCCCATCCATCTATTGGAAACAATGAAGTTGTGTCCAAAAAAACGTGGATCACATAGCCTGGGTGGGTTGATATGGAGGATGAGCTGTTGCTCAGGCAGCAGGTTTTTTTTTCGTCAGCATGCCTGGGTTGCTTTCTTTCATCTCTATTCCTTATCTCAATCATTGGCATCCATCCATCTATTGGAAACATGAAGTTGTGTCCAAAAAACGTGGATCACATAGCCTGGGTGTGTTTGATATGGAGGATGAGCTGTTGCTCAGGCAGCAGGTTTTTTTTTCGTCAGCATGCCTGGGTTGCTTTCTTTCATCTCTATTCCTTATCTCAATCATTGGCATCCATCCATCTATTGGAAAATGAAGTTGTGTCCAAAAAACGTTGATCACATAGCCTGGGTGGGTTGATATGGAAGATGAGCTGTTGCTCAGGCAGCAGTTCACCCCTCTCCAAATTGCCATTGGAAAGGAAAAAAAAAGGGACCCCCCCCCCCAAAAAAAATGCAGTTTGGCAATGATAGTGCCACAGGAGTTGCTCAATAGTGCTGAATTTCAACATCACACCACCTTAGGGACTCCAGCTCCGGATTTTATTTCAAGGTTTACACACCGCTGTGCGAAATGCAACCATCCTCACCCAGGATTTGAACTTGTGTCATTGAGTCCATTTTCTACGATGATAACCATTACACCACATGCACCCGTTTTCAAACATGCAGAACCGTACCTTGTTTTTAGGTCTATCATCGCCATGACATTGATCCTAAGTATCCCCACATATAAGGGGCCAGGTTAGCTCAGTCGGTAGAGCGTTCGGCTAGAAACCACATGGTTCCTAGTTCAATACCGGTCACCGCCAACTCAGCGTATGAGTAGCACAGGGATCTGTGCGGTAAAGTAAGGAGCTGATGGTAGGTGTGGCGCTCCACCTCAGATGCTAAAAACAATCTCCTTGGTCTAGTGCTAGTGAAAAGGGGATAGACTCCTTCACTGACTGGCTGATACCGACTTTAGACCGCCCCGCTGACTTTATTTTTACTATCCCCACATATAATCAATACCTAAATAAAGTCTACTTACTAGTTAAGATAAAGTTTTTACTTAACATTGTTTACTATTTATAACACCTATACATATAATATGTAAAAATATTATTATGTAAAAACTTAATTATCTTAACTAAAAGCCTTTGTTTAAGCATTAGCTGGCTATGCATTCATTTTGATAGTATTACAATAGCTTTGAAAGTATAAATAAGTTTTTGAATAATTTGAATATTTTCTCTTAGTCATTGGATGTTAAAGAAATATTTTTCCAAGTTAACATGACCAAAAGTTAGAGGTTGTTCATTACATCTATACATATATAAAGGGCAGTTGTGTTTATGCGTATGTTCGGAGGAAACTATGAAAATAAAACAATTAACGACAAGTAAATATATATAAACATTCACTATCATCATATCTTGGTTTTTGAGCAAACATAATGAAGATTTGGTTTATATTCATGAAGATAATTAGAAAATAAAATCTAAATGATAACAGCAGAGATTTTTTTTTTTGTATTTTTTGTATTTAATTACCAAGCGATGCTGGGTAGCTGCTTCTAGTACTATATATAATAATAATACCTTTTTGAGATTAAAAATTAGGTTTCAGTTTGTTTCTTTGTTTAGTAGCATATCAACCTTTAAGGGTTATTCAATACCAAAGCCATCCTTGTAGAAGAACAGTGTTACTATTTAACCCATAACTGGAGGATGAGGAGTTTCATACCTTTCCCAAGAGTATTAGTCCAATAGTGTAATAGCAATACAAAGAATCAGGGCTCATTTGTTACTCAAGTATATACTGTAAATATGTAGGAATTATCTTCCCTTACGTGCTACAGTTTGCCGTTAGGTGGTATTGGACCAGAATATATAAGGGTAGTCCCGTGAAAGTCAAACTCTCTTTTTCCAGTTGTGTCCCCGTGCCTTTGGATGGGGGTGGGGGACTTAGCCACCCAGCAACAGGCAATACGTGTACCTGTTTCCAGGTCTTTTATACACTATGGCTTCATAGAGGCTTGGCACACCTGTTGCCCCCACCTTATCCGTGTACCTGTTACACAAGGCCTTCTTCACAGTAAGCCACAACCTATTCTTCATGTTCCTTAAACTATCTCCAAGGACTATTTTCTTGGAGACATTTATCTATCCTGTTATGTATTCTTCTGTTGGATTTTGCTTAGACAATAAAGTCTGTTTGTTATTGTGTAGGTAGGTTAGAGTAACCTCCCTTTATTGGTAGGTAACTTAGAGTGACCGTTCGGGATGTTATGCAAATGTTAGTGGCAGGCCGTCGATAAGGCTCTACTTAATGACGGCTAGGCGCCGCCATTTGCATTCTGGACGAGACGGTCGACTCATGTTACTCCTCTACAGTTATAACTATTTGTTGGGATTTGTTCAATGTATATGTTCTGGGTTTTTTTTTTTTACAACAAGTTAAAATGACGATTCTTCTAAGCTGTGGTTATATCAGTACTGCTGTATGGTTGCACCACTTGGACCCTAATGAGGCGCCTTGAGAATAAACTAGATGGGAGCTGCACAAGAATGCTGTGTGCGGTCTTGAACAAGTCGTGGAAACAGCACTCCACAAGGAAGCAGCTGTATGGCCACCTGCCACCCATCTCACAAACCACCAGAGTCAGACGCCCAAGGCATGCTAGACACTGCTGGAGAAGCAAGGACAAGCTCATAAGCGACGTTCTGTGGAAGCCAACACATGGACATGCTAATGTGGACCACCCACCAAGGACCTACATTGACCAACTATGTGAGGATTCTGGATGCTGCACAGAGGACCTCCCTGGGACAATGAATGATAGAGAAGGTTGGCGAGAGATTGTCATGGATATCCGTGCTAATTGCACAACATGATGATGATGATATGTTTTCTATTGGGTTACTCTCTTTTAGATAAACTAATGCATTATAAGAAATGGATGTTAGCTACTGAGATAGTAAGAGATAGTAAAGGTTTAAAAAAATAGTGATGAGCACAAAACAGAATGAACGATGATTTGACCGGGGCGTGACCCCCCGAATGGAGAATGGAGTGTCAACCGGAAGTTTCGGGTGGTGACATGGAACGACGAAGAAAAATAGCAGTCTCTTTGTGCTTCCCGACGTTGTAGGGTACGGACCTGAACTTGGGTCCCTTATGGGATCACAGTAATCTAGCAGTGTTCTCTCTCTCTCTTTGCCTTTCCTCCTCTCCAACACAGCCCACGAGACGAGCCCTGGAAATAAAAGCTAACCAGCTTGTGACGATATATTTCTCGCGTTGTACTTTTTTATCAACAAGATGACCACCACGTGCAGAACGCCTTTTTAGAGTTGTGAATTTGGAGGCACGTGGACGAGACCCGCTATACAACATATACCGCTAGGTTACTTATATCAGCTTTGGGTATCGTGAATACAACAGATACTACAACGTTATATATATATGCTTGGGTATCGTGAAAACACCACAACGTTACACCAATTCCTCCCTGCTTAATATAATCAAGTATGTTTCTCGACCAGAAAGCAGAATCAATTCCAGCTTGATCATACAAACAACTACAATAATAGTATAGACTAGCAGGACCCGTAGATATACCACAGTATGATAATTCACTTAAGTGCTATTGCCAAATACTTCAATATGTAAAAAGTATAATAATCTTGATTTAACCCTATCACATTTTTTTCTTTCTTTCTTTCCATTGTTTCATCTTTTCACTATGTTCAATTGAAACAGATTAGCATTATTGCTTCCACATGCTCAGCCCCTTTCTCTATCTTTCTCCTACTCTCTCTCTCTCTTTCTTTCTTCCTTTCTTATTTTATCTTTTTCTGTGTAGTCTGTCTTTTTCTTCCATTTCTTTCTTTATATTAAAAATGGTCCATTATTTAGCTTAGGTGAAAGAAGAAATAAGAATTCAGCAAATAAGCAACACCAGATAATCAGGATTTACATTTTTGCATTCGATCTTTGACGATTTGGACTGTCTCATTTTTAACTAGAGGGTGTTGCAAGATAATAACGTTTGGAAGATTAAGAAACAAGAGTATTAATAAATAGATGATGGTCTATCAATTCACGTGGTTATCTCATGGTTTACCAAGTTAAAAAAAAAAAAAAGAGCTGTTGTCTAATCACTTTGTTGGTGTTTTATACTATAAATAATTATACTTATCTAAAAACATGCTTCCAAGAATAAATATTCTCTGTTTTGAAATTGTCCAAGAGCCAAAGTATGTTTTCTATTTGAAAAATCTTTCTTAAAATTTCCATGAAAGATGTTAAAAGAATCGCCAAAAACTGACTTCAGTCTGGCGGGTCCAGTAAAGAAATAAAAAAACAACTTACAACATGTCAAGTTTTTTGGGGTTAAAAAAAAAAAGAGAAAAAAGAGACAGACAGACAGACAGACAGACAAAAAGAGAGAGAGACAGACAGACAGACAAAAAGAGACAGACAGACAAGAGAGAGAGAGAGAAGAGAGAGAGAGACAGAGAAAAAGAGAGAGAGACAGAGACAAAGAGAGAGAGAGACAGAGACAAAAAAAGAGAGAGAGAGAGAGAGACAAAAGAAAAGAGAGAGAGAGAGAGAGAGAGACAAAGAAAGAGAGAGAGAGAGAGACAAAAAAGAGAGAGAGACAAAAGACAAAAAAGAGAGAGAGAGAGAGAGAGACAGAGACAAAAAAAAGAGAGAGAGAGAGAGACAAAAAAGAGAGAGAGAGAGACAGAGACAAAAAGAGACAGAGACAAGACAAAAAAGAGAGAGACAGAAACAAAAAAGAGAGAGAGACAGAGACAAAAAAGAGAGAGAGACAGAGACAGACAGAGACTAAAAAGAAGAGAGAGACAACAAAAAGAGAGAGAGAGAGATGGACAGAAGAGAGAGAGAGAGAAAGAGAGAGAAGAGACAGAGAGAGAGAGAGACACAAAAAGAGAGACAACAGACAGAAAAAAAAGAGAGAGAGAGAGAGAGAGATGGACAGACAAAAAAGAGAACGACAGACAGACCAAAAAAGAGAGAGACGGACAGACAAAAAAAGAGAGAGACAGACAGACAGACAAAAAAAAGAGAGACAGACAGACAGACAAAAAAAGAGAGAGACAGACAGACAGACAAAAAGAGAGAGACAGACAGACAGACAAAAAAAAGAGAGAGAGAGAGACAGACAGACAAAAAAAGAGAGAGACAGACAGACAAAAAGAGAGAGACAGACAGACAAAAAAGAGAGAGACAGACAAAAAAAGAGAGACAGACAGACAAAAAAAGAGAGACAGACAGAGACAGACAGACAAAAAAAGAGAGACAGACAGACAAAAAAAGAGAGACAGACAACAAAAAAGAGAGACAGACAAAAAAAGAGAGAGAAGAGAAGAGACAAAAGAGAGAGAGAGAGAGAGAGACAAGAGAAGAGAGAGAAAAAGAGAGAGAGAGAGAGAAAAAAAAAAGAGAGAGAGAGAGAGAGAGAGAGAAAAAAAGAGAGAGAGAGAGACAAAAAAGAGAGAGAGAGAGAGAGAGAGAGAGAGAGACAAAAAAAGAGAGAGAGTGACAAAAAAAGAGAGAGAGTGATAAAAAGGAAGAGAGAGAGAGAGATAAAAAGGAAGAGAGAGAGAGATAAAAAGGAAGAGAGAGAGAGATAAAAGAGAGAGAAGAGAGATAAAAAGAGAAGAGAGAGAGAGAGGATAAAAAGGAAGAGAGAGAGAGAGATAAAAAGGAGAGAGAGAGAGAGAATAAAAAGGAAGAGAGAGAGAGAGATAAAAAGAAGAGAGAGAGATAGAGAAGAGAAAGAGAGAGAGATAAAAAGAAAGAAAAAGAAAAAGACAAAGAAAAAGAGAGCCAGGTGTGAAGAAATAAAAAGAGAAATAGTATAAGATTGAAATGAAAATAAAAAAGAAAGGTAGATTTAAGAAATAAAATATTTTTTTTAAAATGGCACTAAAGGGAGCCCATTTTTTTAAAACCCAAGTTTCAAATAGTTTTTTGTGGTTGTAGAAAAGATTAAAAAAGCTTTGAGTCATATTAGAGGTGAAATGAGCCAAAAGTTATTAGCATTAATTAAAGGCTTAAATTGTACATTCAATTGATGACAACAATGATGATGATTATGTTGATGATGATAGAGTAGTTGGATTGCCAAACAATGACTAAGTCAGCTAAACTTGTACTGCCTGTCCTGAGAGGGAAAGAAAATGTCTGAGAGAAATTTAGAATTTTTAGAGAGAGAGAGAGAAGAGAGAGAGAGAGAGAGAGAGAGAGAGAGAGAGAGAGTGCAACTTTCTATAAGTGTGAATGTCCATATATACTTACAAGAGAGAGTGTATTTATGTTTAATATATGGGGAATGTTACAGAGAGAGAGAGAGAGAAGTATGTACTGAATGCAGGTGCTTAGATAGACGTGTGGAAGGGAAATTCTGATCATGAATGAAAGATGTTTTTTGCCTTATCAAACACATATATAATATTAAATAGATAAAATAGAAATATACGGACATACGGAATATACAGAAATAAACGAAATTGCAGCACACACCCTCCAATAAGCACACCTACAGAGTGGGGGATAAATCTCCTCCCAACCCCCAACCCCCCAAAAAAGACGGTCTTCAGTTCTGGATTTCTGGGCAGTATGGAGTCACTCCCATTGCCATTACCCCCAGAGTGGTACTACCAGCTAGGATCTGCATCACTTGGATTTTAATCAAACATTTGGGGGAAAAACAAAAAGAAGCAAGATGAAAACTATACAAAAATGCTGTGTGCTGCCCTGGCCAAATCCTGGAAGCAGCATCCAACAAAAAAAGCAGCTATACAGCCACTTACATCCCTTCACACAAACCATCCAAGTGAGACGAACCAGACACATTGGACACTGCTGGATAAACAAGGACAAACTTATAAGTGACATTCTCCTGTGGACACCTACACATGGACACACCAGACTGGGGTGACCAGCAATGACTTACACTGATCAGCTCTGTAAAGATACTAGATGTTGTGAGGAGGACATGCCAGGAGCAATCACTGATAGGGATGGATGGTGGGAGATTGTCATGGGAATCTGTTTGGTTTGGTTTGTGTTGTTTTTTTACAGCATATCAACCCTTTTCGTATCATTTAATGTTGGATCAAGTCAATAGGGTTGGGGGGTTACTATATGGACAATAGGGTTTGACCTGACCACTTGTTTAGCCTAAGTAAGGGCAAAAGTGTTGCATGTCATGGACTGCTCAGCCACCAGGATTCCATCCTTGAGCATCTCAGGTCACCACCCAGGGCCAACAGGTGGCCCCATTGGGAGGGATTTTACCCCTCTGCAGAGGTGCAGTTGGCATATTCTACTACCCCAGGCAACAGGGCAGAAATAGTTACTTGAAACCAAGTACAAAAAGTATCACATCCTGTGTTATATACTGACGTTTTCACAGTACCAAATCTATATAACGTTGAATGCTCTTCCTTACTTCTTTACTTCTTACTCTAGTCGTCTTTTCTTGGCCGGCTTTGCTATTCTGATCGTCTATCATCTTGGTCTGGTCTAGCGTCAGGTGTTGACTTTCTTGGGGATTCTGGGTCTGGTTTTCTATTGGGATTTCTCGTTATCAGAAGCCCTGTGTCATTGTTAGTTTTTAGGTAATAAACACAAGACTTCGATTTACGTTGATGTTACTTTATTTCCAAATCCCCAAGCCAGACAATCTGCGCAGATGACAGGATGCGCATAGAAATGCGACTTACACCTTCAAGCTCCTACCTGCTAACCGACTTAAACTTACTATATCCTTAAACCGGAAGACAGGGTCTTCCATGCCTTCCGGTTCTCACGATCCATCCCCGCAAGGCATGGTGATAGTGAGGTCAAGCGCTGTCACTCACTCTCAAGGCCATCAGCTGCACTAATCGCCATTATGATTTCTACACTATTGCCATAATCATTTCAACATCATTCCCAGGATATGAAGACCCTCAGTCACCACCTTCTAGCACATACGATAAAAAGGGTTGGAGCTTGCCATAAGGGCAATAGGGTTGGGGCAATCATATAGGTGCTAGGGCTTGACATGACCAGCCAACTGATCAGAGGAGGCCTCTCCAACCACCCGGCTAGCCTAAGTAAGGGCCTAAGTGGAGTGCTGCATGTCATGGACTGCTCATCCACCAGAATTCCATCCTTAAGCATCACGAGTCGCCACCTATGGCCAACAAGTGGCTCTATGGGGTTGGGAGTCTTACTCCTCTGCAGAGATGCAGTCAGTGTATTCTAAAGCCCCAGCCAACAGGGCTAACGAAACATTGTGTATATAACAGTAAAGATGAGGACAACAGTCTGAAAAATGTAGATAATACAAATTATCAAGACTCATCAAAAAAAAAATCAGCCAAATAATAAAAAATGTTTAAGAGAGAACCTTTCCTGTCAGGTTGTTCAGCTTTAGTTACCTGTTTAGTCAACTGTTAAATTCAACCAACCATACATTTACAAATCCCATTACGCCAAACCTGCCCATTAAAATTCAAAGGACTAACTTATAACTTAGCAAAAATACTACCCACCACTTTGCACATGTTGATAGCGGAAGCAAAAGCAGTTTTGCTTATACTAATTAGATAGTCATTATTATTTGAAATTAGTAGCCAAGTCAGTTTAGTCATTATTAGTACAACCAATACATTTTGATTAGATTTATGGCAGCACTGAGAGTCATAAATCAAACTTAAAAGCTGTTAATTAACAGCAAGATATTTACAACTCTGAAAAATACTTGTAAAAGATTCAGGAATCTACAAAAGGAAAAAGTTTCCAAGATACAAATAAATTTTTGGTGTGGAGGGATTATTCCCTAAAATCATTTTGGGTCTGTTCATAGAAATTACACCAAAGACACACAAAAGACAGAGAGAGATCCACACACAAAGAGAAAGAGACAAATACACACAAAAGACAGAGAGAGATGCACATATACACACATACAAGAGAGACACACACAAAAGACAGAGAGATGCACATACACATATACACCAGAGAAAGAGAGACACAAACAAACAAAACACACACACAAGACAGAGACAGACACACACACACACCCACACAAGTGATACATACACATATGCACACATGAGACAAACAGACAAGCACACACTCAAATAACCTATAAAGTTAATTGAGTGCAATTCTCCTTCAAGATATCTCTCAAGACAGGAGTGGGGGATTCCGTGGCAGCACTCATCTCCTCTAAAATTTTAACATCATCAATACCATCAGATGAAGTTTAATGTCATACCCCTGACACTCCCTTTGGTGGGTGGGGTCTTACTCCTATGCAAAGAGATACATTCAGCATATTCTAAACTAGGCATGTCAAACATACGGCCCTCAACAAGCACAGGTGTGGCCCTCAACAAGCACAGGTGTGGCCCACACACAGATTGCACTATCATATGGCACTTTTACAGTATCTCAGATTTTTAACAAGTTTTTCCAAAAATTCTCGGGCGAACCCAGTTGTTTATTTTCATTAGGACAATGTGTTGTTAAGAAACAGTATGCTATCAGCGCATTGTCTCTCACCCCTTCTTTTGCAGAAGTTGCAGAAGGAAGAGGTTAACTAGCAAATAGTGAGACTATCCTCTTACCTTCTCCTGCTTTTAATCAACACATGGCTATAATTGAAAGTGATAGTAACACTTGTATGTTTTATTATTTGAACTCTGTCAGTAGTAGTCTTTTTTTCCTTTCATTTTAACATTTTTTTTTTTTTTTTTTAGATATGTATTCATTGGATTTAGTTGATAATAAAGAAATTAATGATAGCTGTTAGGAAGACCTAATGAAAATAGAGTTGCTCCCCTTAATCAGTAAGGGGCTGTTGGGAACCCGGAAGTGGGGTTTCTGCCATGTCACTTTTGGATTGGGGTTCGTTCTGAGTGGAAGCACGTGCACAGCACGGTTGAGCAAATTAAGTCATTTTTAGGCCAGAAGCATTCTCTACTCTGTGTTTAATAAAACCTTGTTAATTTTCCAACAACCTGGTCTTGCATTATCATTCAGTGTTCCATATCTTATTCGTATGTAAATACATAATAGCAATCATCACTTTGTTCTGTCAATGTAGAAGAAGGATTTAAAGACTTAATTATCATGTGCAGCCCTCATGACTTACATACGTAATCCATGCAGCCCTCAGAGTTCTAGCTTGATGTTCGATACAAGCGTGTCACCTGCTCGGTTCTGATCTGCTGTGCAGTCTGTTTACCCCTCTTTAGTCCGGTTCAAAATCATTAGGGGGAGATAACTCTCCCTAACACATACATATGTAATCCATGTGGCCCTAAGGGGCTACTCAATTTGACATGCCAGTTCTAAGCCAAACCAAAAGGGCAGTAAACACTGCTGAGGCAAACAGCCGAGAGAAAAGACAACTCAATTCAAATCCCTTTCCAACACACTATGAACTAATGTGACTGGTTCAGGGCCGTTTGTACTCATGCCTTATGAAAGCCCTGCAGTGGACTTGGAATAAATGATGAAGAAACAGACTAAAAGGTTTTTAAAAAAAAAAAAAAAAATATTGGGGGGGTGGGATATATAAGAGCAAGAATTTCCCATAATGCAATGGCATTGTATAACTACTGACCTTGGATGGTGTAACGATCATCCAGGTAAGATGAGATTAAGTCTCCATTACATGAAGTACTTGGATTATGAAGCTATTATTACAGGTAAAAAGATTTAACAGAGGCAGGGCATAAAAAAAAATGTAGAGGCCAATCTAAGTTGAAGGTTATCAGATAAAAACTATTAAGTAGAACTAAATGAAAAGTTACTAATAAACTATTTGTACAATTTCCACCTGTAGTCCATTATGGTGACACTGGTATCAATATTTACTAAGTTTTACTTAGTATAGCACTAGTAAGATATATATATTTACCAACCCCTTCGCACGAACAGGATGTGACACAAGGTCAATTTCTTAAGCGGAGTTTAACAGGTTTGAATTCAGAGTTTTTCTTCTAGACTGGTTACCTAGACATGGTTAAAGAGCCCAGACTGTCCTGCTATTTACCCATAGCTGGAGGGAGAATTGGATTCATACCTTTACCTAGCGCCATGTAAAATGAAAACAGCTTCGTCCAGGAATTGAACTCGGGTCGACGAGTCCATTTCCTACAACTCTAACCATTACACCACATGCCTCCATACTCCAAATAGTAAGATATAAGCAGTTTGTGCAACAATCTTCTGAGTGGAGAAGTCCAATCTGCCTTAAAAATCAGCATGTAAAATTCTAGCTTTTTAACTGGGTTTGAACCCCAACTACAAACAGCAATAAAAAATGGTTGGTTGGTTGGTTTTCGTTTTACTTCATATCAACTCTTTTCAGGTTATTTTGTTACATAATTATTAGAAACCTAATATTTATGTGCAAATGTGTAGAAATCAAAATGGCCATTATAAGCTACAGCCCACGGCCTTGAAGGATGAGTGACAAGGCTTGACCTCAGTCCTAACCTTCCAGTGGATACCATGAGAATTGGTGGAGGAGACCCTCTTCCAGTTTAGATTAGAAATAGATTTTAGTCAGTCGGCGAGAAACCACGAGTAGAAGTAAGATCAAAGCAAATCGGAGTCTTGTGTTATTACCTCTAAAATCTAACAATGACACAGGGCTTCTGAAGAGAAATCCCCAATAGAAGACCAGACCCGAAGTACCCAAAAAAGTCCAGACCTTAGAAGATTCCAGACCAAGACAAGATGTTATAAGATTCCAAAGACGGCCAGAAGAATAGAGTAAGAAAGAAGTAAGTAAAGAAGTAATGAGAAGGGTATACAACAATTTAATGTTGAATCAAGTCGTTTTGATAAACAAGGGATTCAGGTTGCTTACAGTATGTGCTGTTGCTTAAGTGGTCACCCAATCAAGTATTGAACAGGTTTAACTTTGGTGAGCTAGTGGGAACCGGTGCTTTGGAAAATGTTTGGTTCTCTCACCCATGAAGCAGGCCCAAACATTTACTGATATCAATTTTTTTATGTATTTACCCAACCCCTCCACACTAGCAGATTGGGAAACACGGTCAATGTTTAGAGTGGAGTTTAACAAGTTTTAATTCAGAATTTTCCTTCTCCTAGACCAGTTGCCATACCAATATCAATATGGTAATCACTCATAGCTAAAGGGAGAATAGTTGGATTCATACCTTTCCCACGGTAGGTAATTACCCAACCCATGCATAAAAGTCTGCATTATTTGGGGGGAGAGGGTCCAAATAGAAGATTGCTTGAAAGAAAACTTTTTTATATGCTCTACTTAGGCATATGAAGGTGCGTGGTGTAATGGTTAGAGTTGTAGGAAATGGACTTGTCAACTCGAGTTCAAATCCTGGACAAGGCTGTTTGTATTTCACATATCGCCAATACCCTTGGGAAAGGTATGAATTCAATTCTCCCTCCAGCTATGGGTAAATAGCAGAGCAGACTAGGCTCTTTAACAATGGCTAGGTGACCAGTCTAGCAGAAGGAAAACTTTGAATTCAAATCTGTTAAACTCTACTTATAAAATTGACCTTTTATCATATCCTGCTTGTGCGGAGGGGTTAGTAGATTATAATATATATATATATATATATATATGCCCTACTTGTTGATATAATAGGATGGATTGATAATCCCATAGCCTGACGATTAGGATTGATTGAGTTTAAAGTCTCGGGCTATTTTATGCCTCGAGGTTAGACAATTGAGTACATTGTACATTTATATTTACACTAGCAGGACCTGTAAATATATCACAGTATGATGATTTAATTATTACATATGATATGTTTACTTAAGAGCTATTGTTAAATAGTTCAATATATAAAAAGTATAATAATCTTGATTTAACTCTCTAACTCTTTTTTTCTTCCTTTCATTTTGTTCAATTGAAACAGATTAGCATTATCGCCCCCTCTCCCTATCTTTCCCCTACTCTTTCTTTCTTTCTTATTATATTATCTGTGTAGCATGTGCTTTTCCCTCCCTTTCTTTCTTTATAATAAAAACAGAATGGTCCATTATTTTTCTGAGGTGATAAGAAAATAATAAGAAATAATTCTGCAGATGAGCAACACCAGATACTCAGGATTTACATTTTTGCATTTCGTTTTGAATGATTTGGATGGTCTATTTTTAACCAGAAGGTGTTGCAAGATGATAACAGACGGAAGATTAAGGAACACTCATATTATATATTTACATGTTTCGCATAATTGTCTCTTAAGAGAAGGGTCGGGTTAGCACAGTCGGTAGAACGTTCGGCTAGAAACTACAAGGTTCCTAGTTCGATACCCGCCCTCGCCAACTCAGCGTATGAGTAGCACAGGGATCTGTGCGGTAAAGTAAGGAGCTGATGGTAGGTGTGGCGCTCCACCTCGGACACTAAAAATAATCTCCTTGCTTTAGCGCTAGTGAAAAGGGGATAGACTCCCTCGCTGCATGGCTGATACTGACATTAGGCCGCCCCGACGACTTAACTTATATATCAAGTATTCCTATCTATTACAAATAATTATATGGTTTCGAGTAATTATTTCTATTTAAAAATACTTATGGTTCTTCAGTTGGTTGGATTTTATGGCAAATCAACCTTTGTTGGATTATTTTATACTGAAAATGTTTTGTTTTATTCATTCTTGTTGGGTATTCAATTTAAAAAAAAACCTTTTTTTAAAAACTCATCTTTTGATCTATTTTACCCATAGATGGGACCCTAACAGATATTACCACTTTATGAAAATTGCCATTTAGTAGAGTGGGGGGGGGGTCCAATATATTTTATATGAATACTAGTTTATGAAAATTGACATGTAGTAGTGGGGTCACTGTATCATAGATTGGATGAGGGGCATGAGATCCTAGTACTGGCCCTGGTAAAGGTAACCTGAAGCCAATTTTTTTTAGACCTTATTTTTCCAATGCTGGTATCATTGGGGAATAAAATAAGTTTTAGTAAACAGACCAAAGCCTGATCCGTTTACCCCAGAACTTTCTCATTCCGCAATATCTGCATCAGAAAAATAAGTTCTAAAAAAGTTCAGCTTCAG
Source organism: Doryteuthis pealeii (assembly GCA_023376005.1). NCBI lineage: Eukaryota > Metazoa > Mollusca > Cephalopoda > Myopsida > Loliginidae > Doryteuthis > Doryteuthis pealeii. The sequence goes on along the minus strand of CM042140.1, from coordinate 43,803,752 downwards.
GTTACCCTTACTGCACTTTTTGGTTGGTTAGACTTTATGACATATCAACCCTTGTTGGGTTATTTTATGCTGAATAAGTTTTGTTTTGTTAATTCTTGTTGGGTATTCATTTTTTTTTTAAACTTATTTTTTAATCTATTAAACCTATAGATGGGACCCTGACAGGTGCTACCACTCTGCTTTTAATTTCATAATGTTATATAAATAAGAAAATATTCACCCTACCTGTTCGCTATGGTAGGATCTGACAAAAGGTCACAGGCATGGGCCATACAGCGAGGAGCAAACTCGCTATTCAATAATTCTTGAACGGATCTATTTAACGCATAGATGGGACTTTCTGAGTCAGAGTGGACCTGGAAGTAATTGTTATGAAGCCTGACATAATAGTTATTAGGCTGAATTCTGATCCTAAATGTTTACTGTTTGATTAATATTACCAACAGAATAAGAGCACCGACAAGGAAAAATGTACGAGGGAGGGTAATGGATAACATTACACCATGATGGGATGCTCTTATCTTATACATGTAAAGTAAGTAAAGTTGTTGGTATCAGCCAGACAGCGAGGGAGTCTATCTCTCTTTCACTAGTGCAAGACCAAGGAGATTGTTTTTGGTGTCTGGGGTGGAGTGCCACACCTATCATCAGCTTCTCACATGCTGCGTTGGCGAGGGCTGGTATTGATCCAGGAACCTTGTGGTTTGTAGTTGGATGCTCTACCCTCTGAGCTAAACATGTAAGAATATTAAATATATTTATATATTTATTATATATATTATTATAAAATAACCTCTTTTTTTTATTTTCTTCATTCTGCTTTCAAAAGTCACAAATAAGGGAGAGTAATGTTAACCATTACACCACGATGGGATGCCCTTATGTTATACATGTAAAGTCGGTGGGGTAGCCAAATATTTTTATCAGCTAGACCGCAAGAGAGTCTATCCCCTTTTCACTAGCATTAGAACAAGGAGATTGTCTTTTTTTCGGGGGGGGGGTCTTCATTCTACTTTCGATAGTCACAAAAAATATAAATAAAAATACAGAGATGCTGATAGGTACTCATCCTGTGTCCCTGACACAAAAAAAAATCTAAAAGGACACAGTAAAATTATAACCGTGTTTTTTTTTTCTTCCCTCACCATTTCAAACTAACTGTAAATACATTTCAATAGTTTCTTAGAAACGAATTACACAAAATAGGTTACGTGGTAGGAGTTAGCCGGCTGTATTTGGATCCATAAAAATTTTCCTGGGGACTCATTCAAAGCAAATATGTGTGTCCCAGGACGTACTAAATCAAAATGCTATCAACATTACTTTACAGATAGGGGTCAGGTCAGATTTGGGTGGAGTAAGTAAAGTTGTGCGGAGGCAGCCTAATATTGGTATCAGCCAGACAGCGAAGGAGCCTATCCCCTTTTCACTAGCATTAGACCAAGGAGTTTTTTTTTATTTCTTCATTCTGCTTTCAATAGTCACAAAAAATAAAAATGAAATAAACAATTACAGACAAAGATTAAAAACGTTTTCTAATTTTATATTTTCCAATAATAATAATCAATGATATCAAATATACAGCATTGAATGTGTGAGTCAATAGAGTTAAAAGGTTAAAACAAGTTGTTCTCAATTGTTTTTTTTTTTGTTTTGTTGTTTTTTAACCAAGCAACCATTTTCCCCACATTTCAGAATGTCATTTTCCCACACCCCACCCAAGATTGCCCGATTCAAAAGGTGTAAAATTGTATTTTGTAGGAAGATCAATATCCCAATAGTTTGGATCTACCAATCTGTGGCCCAAATTATCCCCTGGTTGGGAACCTCTGCTTGAAACATTATCATAAAATAACTGATAGTTGGCTACTACAGTCCTGCAAGTGTTTAATTTACTTGAAGTTTATTTTTACTTAGGCGTGTCTCGACATTAAAAATAAAATCTACTGCAAGTTGAGAATATTTTTAGCAAACAAACCTTCTCTTTAAAAAAAAAAAAAAAAAAAAAAACATTTCACATATTATTCATTACGAAGTAGGAAAAAAAAAAACCTTGACAAAGTCTAAAAACAATAGATGAAAAGTTATTTTCTTTGATCCTAATATGGATAAAAACAAAATAAAAAATAAAAAAAATAAATAAAATAAAAATAAAAAAAAGAATGAAACAATTATTTGTAGTTTTTCTTGTTCAGCTCTCTTAAAGTCCAAGAGAGATAGCTGGACATTTGTGCATTTACCCAGAAAGAAAATAATGGTTGGTTGGTTGGTTGTGTTGAAGTAAATATTTACCAACCCTTCTGCTACTATATGGCTGCACTACTTGGACTCTAACGAAACACTTAGATAAAAAGCTAAAGGGGAACTACACAAGGTTGCTGCGTGCTGTCTTGAACAAATCTTGGAAACAGCACCACACAAGAAAGCAGTTGTATGACCACTTGCCTCCTATCACACAAATCAACCATCCAAGTAAAATGAACAAGACATGCTGGAGAAGCAAGGACGAACTCATAAGTGATGTTCTCCAGTGGACATCTACACATGGGCACAACAGTGTAGGCTGACCAGCAAAAACCTACATCAATCAGGTTTGTGCAGATACTAGATGTCATGCAGAAGACCCTCTAGGAGTAATGACCAATAGGGACAGGTGGCAAGAGATCCATGAGAATCCATGCTGTCAGAACAAAATGATGATAATGATAGACTATTATAACTTATTATTTAACAGCCTGTAAAGCAGTTAAACAACAGATTAGAACATTTTAAATTTTCAGATATTTTTCAATCCAGGAGCTGAGGGCACAAGGTCAAGGGTTGGGGGAGGCTAAGGTTTAAATTCAATATATATTTTTTGGTTTAGTTTCATTTGGTTTGTTTTACAGCATATCAACCTCAGAGGGTCATTTAATGCCAACAAAGTTTTGAAATAAACTCATTCTTGATAGGTACTCAATTTTTTTTTATAAACACATTTTTTTCTATTTAACCCATAGATGGGACCCTAACAGGTACTACCACTCTGGGTCAGGGTGAACCAGGGATCAATGGTGATGAAGAGGTGCTCCACATTCCCCAGACTCCAAAACTGGAACCTCAGCATCAGTTAGAGTTTAATGTTATACCCAGGACATGAAGACCCTCAGCCACCACCTTCTAGCACCCGTATGGTAAAAAGGGTTAGGGCAATAGTCTTGGGACAATCATATAGGTGCTAGGGCTTCACATGGCCAGCCGATTGATCTCCAACCGCCTGTTTAGCCTTATATATATTTGGAGAGGGGGGGATTACCAAACCTTTGTTTTAAGAATTTAGTAAATCAATTAATAAAGGGTTGCCATAAGGGTAATAGGATTTGAACAATCATATAGGTGCTAGGGCTTGACACAACCTGCCGATTGATCAGAGGGGGCCTCTCCAATCGCCTGTCTAGCCAAAGTAAAGTCCAAATAGAGTGTTGCATGTCAGGGAGTGCTCAGAATATAGTAAATTAATTTGAACTACAAAAGAAAAAAATGAATTCTTTTCAGGAAAAAAAATAAAAAAATAAAAATCTGCATCTAGTAGTGAGGTTCCAGCTTTGAAGCTCTAGGGAATGTGGAGTACACCTTCATTGCCATTACTCCCAGGTCCACTCTGGTCCGGAGTGGTAGTACCTATGAGGGTCCCGTTTATGGTTTAAATAGATCAAAAATGGGTTTTAAAAAAGGGGATTAAAAAAATTGAATACCCAACAAGAATGAATAAACAAAAACATCATCAGTATAAAATAACCCAAAATCCAACCAGCCAGCCAAAATCTTAAAAAATAAGTTGTGTAATGATGTTTTTCTCATTAAATAAAACAATGAAAAATCAAAATATGAAAAGAAAATATTTCTCTGAATTTTTCAGATGAGGCTTGATTATTTGGACTATTGTCCTCATCTTTATTGTTATCTACACAACATTTCAGACGATGTGTGCTCCGGCCTTCTTTAGGTGTTTCTTGTCGAACTCGGGAACCTGAAGAAGGCCAGAGGACACATCAGCCGAAACGTTGTGTGGATAACAATAAAGATGAGGACAATAGTTTGAATGATCCAAATAATATTTTTTTTAATTCTTCAACTTACAAGTAAATGAATGTGAAATAGTTTTGTAGATTAGCAGAGATGCATCACTGATGCACAAAAATCTAAAAGAACACAGTAAAATCATATCCATGCATCCCAGTGTTTTTCTTTTTTCTTCTCTCACCATTTCAAGCTAACTATAAATACATTTCAATCGTTTCTTAGAAACTAATTACACAGGATAGGTTACAAGGTAGGGGTTAGACGTCTTTAGTTGTTTCCCCCGATCATAAATAAAAACCCTACAATCTATTAAGAAACTTTAGTTGGGACCCGTAAATTTTCCCAAGGACTCATTCAAAGCAAATATGTGTGCCCCAGGATGCACTAAATTAAAAAGCTATCAGTATCTCTGGATTAGTTTCCAACATATATATTGTGATAATTAGTTGATAGTAATCAAGGCCGAAAATGTAAGGCCCAGATTCATTAAGTGACTAATAGTTTGCAACACTAACAAAAAAAAAAAAAAAAAAAAGAGGGAAATCTTATACTATTTTTGTGATGTCCCTGTTTGTCAAGGGATGCAACTGAAAACAAGGGGAGCTATGCACAAACTGAAGCTCATGAGGTGGCCAGTGTTAAAAAATGCTTGTGTCCCCTCTGTATTCCTCTTTTGAAGCACTTCAGGCACTAAGCATTAAACCCAGCCTTGCCCCTTTTAGACGAGGGGGGTGTTGTAGGAGTCATAGGAAATGGACTCAACTACTTTCCCTCCAGCTATGGGTAAATAGTGGGGCACACTGGGCTCTTTAACAATGGCTTAGTAACCAGTCTAGAAGGAAAACTCTGAATACAAACCAGTTAAACTCCACTTAAGAAATTGACCTTTTGTCACATCTCGCTCATACAGAGGGGTTGATAAATAAATATATATATATATATATATATATATATATATATATATATATATATATATTATTATTATTATTATTATTATTATTATTATACTAAAGCTGAGTGAATCAATGATTGTTTGCTAAAGGCTTTTTTCTATTTAGTTTAATGATACAAAATTCCTATCAAAATATTCCTTACTTCTAGGATCAAGTTATATTTGGAAAAAAAATCCATTTTAATTGGTTCTTAGTCGTAATTTGCAATTAAGTCAAAAACTGACCAGTTTCTTACTCCACATTCTGCCTGTCACATTCCCCCTCTCTCTATATATATCTTGATTACCTCCTCGTTATAGATGTTAGTTTTTCTGTTAGTGATTTAGAGAGTGAGAAATATATTTGTATGCTAAGTTTCAGAAGCAATTAATCCATAGCTTTAATTAGGTCAAATGTTCCCTTTCTTAGAAATGTTACAAAATGATTTTAATGTTTGTTTTAAAATTCTCTGGAAGTATTTTTTTTTTTTACATTCAATTCACTTTGCAAACTCACTTTTCCCTAATCCTAATTATCTACCTAGAGCTCAATGGGTGACCCAATGGGTCACGTTTTGTCTAGTATATATATATATATATATATATATATGAACAAGGCCCGAAGGCCTGGTTAGCATATGCTCCTGTTGAAGAATCTTCTTCAAATAAAAAGTAAGTGATATTAAGAAATCCTTCTTTATTTAAGATCACAAAACAATTTAGTAGTTGAAGCAACAGCAATTAAGATGAAAGAAATATAAGTCGAAAATTAGTAATGATTAGTTTGCTGACTAGGGAGATGATCTGGTATTTACTAAGATTAGCTTAGTACAGTATTAAGCCACACAAGTTCATTGCTCCACATTTGCAACCTTATGCCAGACAAAGCTGTGCTCAGTAATTGTCAATTAATAGAATTGTAATAGAAAAGTAAGAAAGTCATCAGGGTGGCCTAAAGTCAGTATCAGCCAGACAGCGAAGGAGTCTGTCCCATTTTCACTAATGCTATACCTAGGAGATTGTTTTGGTATCTAAGGTGAAGCGCCACACCTACCATCCGGATATTATATTTGATTCCTAAAATGTTAAAATCTATTGAAAAAAATTCATATTTTTGGAATTTTGAATAATCAAGTTTGTAGAAAGAAAAAAAATCATCTTGTGAAAAACTAAGGCAATTTTTTTTTTAAATAGCATATAAACCTTCATGGTTTATCTAATGCCAAACCCATCCTTGTAGAAGACCAGTAGTGGTACTATTTAAACCCATAGCTTGATGGTTTCAGATAATTAACAGCGTTGATCCCAAGCGGCCCCCCTTGAGGGGGAATGCCGAAGGGATCAACGCATTTTTTGCACCCGCCACCTATGAGTCATGGCTTGTGGGTGGTCCCACATTAATAGGGCCTTGTGCCTAACCCGTACATGTGGGGTATATGTGGTAAATACCGCACTATGTTTTGTCAGAAATGAGAGAAAGTTGCACTCCAAACAAAGATTCCATACAGCTGCTATCAGTTTTATATTTGTCGTTATTTAGTCTGTTTTTGCTTATTCTGGTAAACAGGCTTTGTGTTGCTTACAATAACTGCTGTTCCTAAATAATTACCCGTCTCAGAATTGCACCAGCTCATTAGTGCTTAACTTTAGTGATCTGACAACAACCGGTGCTTTCAACAAGACTTGGGATTTGCATTTTTACAATTATTTTATATAACAAAATCTTCAAATATTCAAAAATAAGTGATTCAAGTACAAAACAAAACTTAAGAGAGAGTGTTAAAAAAAAAAAAATTTTTTTTAAATAAAATGTTGAACAATTTGTGCAGATCCAATAAAACATTGCGTAATCAAAAACAAGAAACATGGAAAATTTGAAGAACAACATCTTAGAAATATCTAGTATATTTCTAAAAAAAAAAAAAAAAAAAAAAAAAAAAAAAAAAAAAAAAAAATGTGAGAAAAGTGCGCTAATACCCTTGGGAAAGGTATGCATCCAATTACTCTCCCTCCAGCTATGGGTAAATAGTAGGGCATACTAGGCTCTTTAACCTTAGCTAGGTAATCAGCCTAAGAGAAAAAACTGAATTCAAACCTGTTAAACTCTACTTAAGAAATTGACCTTGTGTCATATCCTGCTTGTGCGGAGGGGTTGGTAAATATATATATATATATATATATATATATATATATATATATAAAAACAAATATTCAGTGTCTATATAGGAATGAATGAATTCATTCCTAAATAAAACACAGCTGAATATTTGCTAATATTTTTTATATTTACATGACGTAGAATTTATTTCCACATATGTTAAGGTAGTGAGGAAAGGGAGTCAACACATGGTTACTGACCAATCTTTAGACCAGGTTTGGTCGGACATTTTGGGGGGGGGTGAAGGAGAAAAATACCACTGTCTTTCTCTTTCTCTCTCTTTCGAGATATATATATATATATATATATATATTAGTAGATAATATGGTTGCTATATTTCTATGCATAGGTGTGAAACTGTCAGTAACCAGGTGTTGACTCCATGTCCACACTACCTGAAATTAAATATAAATGCTCTATCAATGATATTGACCACTATGTACTTAAAAATATAGCACCCATATTATCTACACTATATATTATATATATGGCAATTGTATTTTTTCTCCCCCAACCCCCACAAAAAAATTAAATACAGTTATGAGGCAGCCACAATTTATTATGAACAATAATTTATATCCTGCTCTACAGGCCAGTATTGAGCATTTTTTTTATTTAAATGTGTCCAGTGTTTTTCGTTTTTCTTTCCTCACCATTTCAAGCTAACTGTAAATACATTTCAATAGTTTCTTAGAAAGGAATTACACAGGATAGGTTACAAGATAGGAGTTAGACGGCTTTAGTGGGGACCCATGAATTTTCTCCGGGGATTCATTCAAAGCAAATATGTGCGTTCTAAGGCAAATTAAATCAAAAAGCTATCAGCATCACTGATGTAATTATAACCAAGCAAAAACTGCAAATCACAAGATTTTTATTGGGCTCAAAAAGGACACTGAAAATTCTCATCTTATAGAATAAAATAATTCTAAGTTTCAAGCTGAATTTTGATGAGGGTGAGAATTTACACTAAATGTCAATTTTTAATCATCCAAATCCTCAATATAAAAAAAGATATAACATATTAATCAGAATCCTTCACTCATTTTTAAATAGAGTCATAAACATGATCATGGATCACTTTATTGTTAAACGTGATCATGGATCTCTATATTGTTAAACACATTCTAATAGTCTTTGCTGATTTTGCTGTTATTAGACAATGTTTTTACAACACGATAGATATATTTTAATATGTCAGTATAGCTGAAATAAAATTATACCAAAAAAATATAATAATATAAAACCCAATATAGGAGAATAGAAACCAGAGAGGAACAAGTTACCATATCCCATGTTTAGGTCACACAAAACTAAAACAGTCCTTTTAACTCAAACAAGAAAACCAGCCAGAATGCATAACATATCAAACAACCTAATACTGTTAATCACATCCAAATAGAATGTGATGATTTTGCTGTTATTAGACATTTTTACAGCACAAACGGGAGATATATTTCAAAATTTCTGTATAGATGACATTTTGTCCTTCCTGAAAGAAATAAAATCACACCAAAAAATATAACAATAAACTTTAACTTTACCCTATAAACTTATCCCTCAAAGCGATTCCCAAAGCATTTAGCAACAAACAACTGCAGACAATTTACTGTCGAAATCAAGAAAAACCCTTGGAAAAAACATAAATTTGACAATGATTCACAATTTACCACTTGGCATAAAATAACCCTAGACTGGTTGACGTGCCATTAAAATCAATCAATCAATGATAGATAACTACTAATATGGACACCCACCAAGTTTACAGGTTTTCTAGAAATAGAATAAAAATAATAGTAATAAAAATACTACATACACTCCAGTTTTATCAGCATCCAAATTAATTATTTGAACATTTACCTGTGCAACAACATTACAGGTAAGCAGATCCAAATTAATATGTGATTGCAATATGATAAATAAACGAGACGGTATGATTGATTTTGTAAGACAATATTCCTTATCTAAGAAATAACGAAAGAAAAATGAGCTAAATAATGAGATCATATCTCAAAAGATAATATGAGAACGTGAGAAAATGAAAACCATTTGGGTTTTATTCATAGAACAAAATAAATACCTCCGAGCCATAATAGTTTTCACATTTACATATAGATTTCACACACAAGGTGTAACAACCATTCTGGGACAGAGGTAGGAATTTGGTAAAAATACAGGTGAAAACAAGACCATAAACTGTTACATATCTGACCTAACCAAACAAGAATATAAACTTGAAAAAATTCTGCATTTTTGTGTTTGGAATATTAGAAAAGAAAATGCAAGGTGTGAGGTGATAAAAAAATTGAAACGGTCCTACCTATCATCAATGAAATTTGTTAACCTCTTCTCGTGGATGTGCTAAAGAGGTAGAAAAGCAAACAAAAACAAACAAACAAAAAAAGAAAATAAATAAATTAAGACTCTCCTTCTCTCCCTCCCCCCCCCACGCATCGTATCTACTCGCTATTTCGTTCTCTCCCGTTCATTTTACTAAATAAATGTCAAACTTAATTAGCAACCTTGGGAGAAAAAAAAAAGCAGCAGTAGTAATCAAATCAGATCGACACACAATGCTAATCACTTGTGTTAATAAATAGAAAAAGAAGAGTTTTTACTTTATAAGGCTTGTTACCATACACCAAAAAAGACAGATTTAAAACAACTGCATGTATTTTCTAACCCCCCCCCCTTCCAGCCCTGGTATCAGTCTTGTACTGTCTTTAAGCAAAACAGGTTACAAAACTGATGCAGATGTGTTTGGTTACTGGAGTTTCCAAAATCTAAGTCAGCACCTCCACTCTCATACTGCACTAACACTGAAGGCTGAGAATTTGCCCTGATGTTTTGGACAAGAATTGGGCTGCATCTCATGGTGAAGTTTCAATTCTGGAACTCTGGGGAATGTAAAGTAGCCTTTATGGCTATTACTCTCAAGTCCACACTGACCTGGAGTGTTAGTACCTGCTAGGGTCATCTATAGGTTAAATAGATAAAAAAATGAATATTAAAAAATTGAGTTTAAAAAAAAAAAAAAAAAAAAAAAAAACAACCTTTAGACGCAACAAGAATGAAAACGAATGTATTCGGCATAAAATAACCCAACAATGGTTGACCTGCTGTAAAATCAAACCAACCAAATAGAACTGGGGAAATTTTGCTTCTGTACAAATACCCATATAAGTAGCCCTCATATCAAAACGTGCCATATCAAGTTTGAAGGAAGAGAAATAAAAACCTCTTAGTTTTAAATTTAACAACTAGCAATATCTACTAGATTCACATAAATAAAAATGTTTTGTTATTAATTTTTTCTGAGAAAATGAAATGCATAAGATTCTCTGGGACTTTGAGATACAAACGGATCACCCATTCCTGGCCAGAAGACCAGACCTAGTATTGATTAAGAAGAAGAAGAGAAGTTGTCATCTCGTGGATTTTGCCGTCCCGACCGACCCCTGGGTGAAAATTCTCTGGGAGTTTTAGATACAAATGAATTACCCAATCGCGGACAGAAGATCAAACCCAGTATTAATTAACAAGAAGAAAAAAAAGAAAAACTTTTATAGAGTGAAAACAATAATGAAGAGAAAGAAAAAAACAAGGCAAAAGAGGAGAGCTAATTGCAGCTGACCAGCAGAACACAAAGATTGTGTGGTAGATCAAATGCCATTCAAAAAAATCTTTTTTTAAATGTTAGCCTCCCTTTAGTAAGGTAGTGACCATATAAGTATTCAATCATATTGTGCCATAAGGGTTCATGTAGTCATACAACGTACACGAACATATAGTGTATATACTAGCAAATATATGCAACCTCTAGGTGCAAGTATTTAAGTTTTAATGTAATAAAATATCATTAAATTAAAAAGGCTAATGAAACTAATGCAGATAAAAAGATTTCAAACAAAGGGGGGTATAATCGAAAAATAAAACAACTGAAACTTACACTTCCATCACTCCCGTCTTTCATTGCTAAATTTTCCTAATTTAACTATTTAATTAAAATAGGAAGTAAAGATTAAAATTTCAGTTATTTATTCTTGTTAATGGATTTCTTTTAAGATTTAGCCCCGAGATTTTTGGTCATATTCATGATATAATACTAAGCACATATTTATTAAAATCAAATTTTTAATATCAATATGCAAATTAGCCTTCCTGTTCACACTGTGAACCGCTATTTTGTTGTATATGTAAATACAATTGCATATTATTAGTATGTAGATATGGTCAACGGTATTATTAATGTAAAACAATTTTTTTAATAATTGAGCTTTAAATAAAAATAAAACCATGGAGAATGTGACAAAGGGAATTGCGACTTGAGGAGTGATATAGTTTCGGTTATAAAACACACACAATCTCCATTATAATAAGAAAAAGTATACTCAGTACAAATATACATAAATATATTTAGCATTTTTTAACAGGCAGATCATTTTGACCTGGTCATTTTAAATTTAGCCAAAAAACGAGGGCACCCCTGTCTTAAAGAAATAACAAAATCACAAGGAAACTAGTCATGAAAACCCCAACTTTGCACTTCAGAAAAAAGTGGGTTACTCTGTCTTAAAGAAACCACAAAAACAAATCGAGGGGCAGTAGATAACACAAGCAGCCTAGTCATGAAAACCCTAACTTTGCTTTTCAGATGGAACCTAAGATCTTTGGTTTACTACAGTAAAATGTTTATTGGGAAATAAAAAATAAAAATAAATAAAAAAAGCACAACCTTGGCATTGGTTTTTGTCAGTGTTACGTACGCAACAACAAATCTTTATGTGTCAGAAGAGAGGCACCTGAGGTTCAGTTTCATAAGATATCTTCGGTTTAATAATAGAAGATGAAGAGAAAAAAAGAAAGAAAATATTCTGGTTTCTTATGGAAAGTGTAAAGAAATTGTAGATGAGAGATGTTAGCCCTGTTTGAATAGCAACCAAATGCACTCGCTCGTCTCTTTACAAGTAAGCAAGGATAACTTTTCATTTTTTTAAAAAAGAAATCCTAAAGACAGACAATAAGAAAAGAGAAGAAAATTGCATTGGGAGTTTAACGCGCTTCAGTTTGCAGAGGAGGAAGAGGAGACATGTATTTTGTACAGATTCTGGTATCTATAGTAACCAAATTAGTGCCATCTGATGAAGTTGGTTGGCTTCTGATTGAAAATATATATTACATAACACTACTCACAGCTTGGATTACAGGTATATATATATATATATATATATATATATATATATATATATATATATACACACACACACAGATGCTGATAGGCATGTGTCTTGTGTCCCTGATGCACAAAAATCTAAAGGGACACAGTAAAATCATATCCATGCATCCCAGTATTTTTTGTTTTTCATCCTTCACCATTTCAAGCTAACTGTAAATACATTTCAATAGTTTCTTAGAAGCGAATTACAACGGATAGGTTACAAGGTAGGAGTTAGACGACTTTAGTTGGGACCCATAAATTTTCCCGGGGATTCATTCAAAATAAATATGTGCGGCCCAGGATGCACTAAATCAAATATATATATATATGAAGTTGTAATCCAAGCTATATATATATATATATATATATATATATATATATATATATAAAGATATAATTATTGGATAAGTATGGTGACATAATGTTTAACAGCCTGATAACAAAATAAGCAAACTAAGTGTAAATTTTGGTGGAGACTACTGGTTTTCCCTGGCATATCGTTCGTGATTATTGATGCAAAAAACAAAGATAAAAAACAAAAAAGATGCTGACTTATATAAAAGTTGAAGATGATGGCAAAAATGATGAAGAGAAATAGTCCAGGATAAAAGCATGGTAAGAGTAACCCAAAGCCAAAACTTTTTAGACCTTATTTTTCTGATGAAAGCGTCATTGGGGAACGAGAGAAAAGTTTTGGTAAACATGCCAGGCTTTGGCCCATTTACCAAAACTTTTCTCATTCCCCAATGATACTTACATCAGAAAACAAGTCCAAAAAGTTTAGCTTCAGGTTACCTTCACTGCACTTTTAATCTGGGCTATAAGCAAATTACACCTGTAATTAATGTGGGTTAAGCCACAAGTTAAATAGTACCCCTACTGTTCTTCTACAAGGATGGCTTTGGCATTAACTAACCCATGAAGGTTGATATGCCATTAAACAAAGAAACTAAACCAAAACTTTTCTCTTTCCCAAATGATACCTACATCAGAAAAATAAGTTCTAAAAAGATTAACTTTAGGTTACCCTTACTATACTTTTATCCTGGATGAAAATGAATAATAAAATGAATAGGTAAACAAAGGTAAAGAATAAAAATATGTTTATGTTCACAACTTGACTTGTCACTGGCATGTCACAAAAGTTGATGCAGAACACAGTGAGTAAATGTGTTGTAAGGGAAGATATTTCCCCTCCAAGAAAGTTGAACTCGTCCAACGATACACATAATACAGATTACGTGAGGGGAGTAGTCGAGTAGTAGCTAGTCTTGCTACAGAGATTTTAATTACAGTGGAAACGCTGCGCATTGGACTATTTTATTATATCTTTTTATACCAAAGGGTAATAAACCTATGTTAACTTTTCTTCCAGATTTCAATGTTGTTATTTGATAACTCAGTCAACAACAGAATGGATATTATTTAGAAAGCAGTAACAAAAATTGATACTTACATAACCAACCTCAACAGAAACCAATAATGATTACAACAGATAGACAGATACTTGGATCTTGCCAGAGAGATATTTAACTTTTTTTCTTTTTTTTTTTTTTAAATATTTTCTTGAAAGTTTTTTTGCACACAGTTATATAATTTCAAGTATCCCTATCTAATCCAAATATTTTGCAAACAGATCTATTTGACTCATAGAGGGCATCCTAACAGGTACTCCTACTCCAGGTCAGAGTTGACCTGGGAGAAATGGCAATGAAGAGGTACTCCACACTCCACAGAGCCCCAGAACTGGAGTCTCGCCACTAGATGTTGTTTAGTGTCATTTCTTTGTAGGGGATAAAGTCAGCATAGTCTAAGCCCCGCCAACAGAATAGAAAAAAAAACACTGAATAATTCACAGAAATATGTAAACAAAATCCATAGATTTACCCTATTCCTAAGGGTCAGGGGTAGTGCCGCACAGAATACACTGCTTCAGACTATTTTATGGATTTTACGGACGCAAAAACAATCTCCTTGGTCTAGTGCTAGTAGAAAGAGGATAGACTCCCTCGCTGTCAGGTTGATACCAACAATAGGCCACCCTGCTGATTTTACTTTACTAACACCTTGCAGGTGGGTGTGTTCCTTTTCTTATTGTTCAACCACATTAGAAGAATCCTCTTGACCGTGGCTAGTTAACTGGGGGTCTAGGAGATGAGCTTTGTTTAGGTATCTTTTTCTAGGTCTCTTTCTATGTGGAGTAAGCAGTGCTGTTTTTTTTTTCTTTCAGCTCCACCCAACAAGTTCACAAGTGATTCTAAAATTGAGGGTCATGACCTTACCAGTTTACTGCTACTACAGTGATTAAACACTTGAGTAAAACTGGTACTACAGGTTGAAGTACATCTTCAAACCGGTTTGCTGGTACTATGGTGATGACAACAAAGCATTTAACCAGTAAACCGGTATTACTAGTTGAATAAGTTCAACACCACAAAATTATAAGGGGGTGCTGAAAGGTTTGCAGCAAAAAAAAAAAAAAAACTGTAGACAGGACTTAGAATAGGTAATTTCAAGCATCCTACCATGTCAGTCAGACATAAGTGTCCATTTTTGTGGAGGCCACCCACAAACTGAAGCTCATGGGATGGCAGCACAAAAAAAATATGTGAATCCCATTGGCATTCCCCTATTGGGATGCCTCAAACACTGGGCAATAAACCCAGCCCTACCTCTTTAAATCAAGGGAGCAGGTGTGGCTCGGGGGAGGGGGATGCCCCCCCCTTAGGATCACACCGTTATATTTATTCATTACTGAGAAAACAAATGAATAGGGTTTAGAATATGCTGACTGTATCCCCTGCAGAGGGGAAAGATCCCCCCTCCACAAAAAAAAAGATTTGGTTTGGTTTGTTTTGTTTTACAGCATATCAACCTCAGTGGGTCATTTAATGCCGATAAAGTTTTGAAATAAATCAATTCTTAATGGATAATACAATTTTTTTTATAAATACATTTTTCTATTTAACCCATAGATGGGACTCTAACAGGTACTACCACTCTGGGTCAGAGTGGACCAGGGAGCAATGGTGATGAAGGGGTGCGCCACATTCCCCAAACCTCCAAAACTGGAACCTCACCATCAGATAGAGTTTAACATCATTCCCAGGACATGTAGACCCGCAGCCACCGCCTTCTAGCACCCATATGATAAAAAGGGGTTGGGGCTTGCCATAAGGGCAACAGAGTTGGGAAAATTATATAGGTGCTAGGGCTTGACGTGACCAGCCGATTTATTGGAGGGGGCCTCTCCGACCGCCCGTCTAGCCCAAGATAGGGCCAAAGTGGAGTATTGCATGTCATGAACTGCTCATCCACCTGTGCTCTATCCTTAAGCATCACGGGTTGCCACTCACGGCCAACAGGTGGCCCCATTGGGGAGTCTTACGCCTCTGCAGAGGTGCAGTCGCGCATTCTAACGCCCCAGCCGACAGGGCGGACAAAAAAAAAGAGGTGTCATGTTGCTGATTACTCAGTGGAAGGCACATCGAGATTTGGCAGTGAGAATTTCTCTCCACAACCGATGACAGTGATCACCTCTATGCTAGAAACCACCAACGATCTTGTAACGTTTACCAACTGAGTAAAAATGTCTAATGATGAATTCAAACTCATCATCCTTTATCATTGAGCATCAAAACTGCTTACCACCTGATGATGGTTTTAAAACTCTTAAAGTCCTATACCACCTCATTCCACCTGGCCAGAAGTCTCCTTAGTTTTCCTAATCCACCTCAAATAATAGCCTTTGTTTAAATGTAATATTAAACATATTTAGAAGTCTTTGATTTAAGGGAAATAACAGGTAAGTTTAGATGCAAAGATCATTTTTAGCCATTTTTTGATAAATCCTTATAGGAATGCTCTGAACTTAGAAAATTCTCAACAGGATGTTAAGAGTTAAAGTACTACCAAGGCCACATTATTTCACAAAAAGATCCCAAATTAAAGGGACATATTTTAGAACTTTTGAAATATGCCAAAGACATTTTTTAAACTCATTTTTTTCCTATTTAACCCATAGATAAAACAGGTACTACCATTCTGGGTCAGAGTGGACCTGTGAGCAACTGGAACCTCACCATCAGATAGAGTTTAACCTCATACCCAGGACATGTAAACACTCAGTTATTGCTTTCTAGCACATATATGATAAAAAGTGTTGGGGCTTGCCATAAGGGCAATAGGGTTGGGACAATCATATAGGTGCTAGGTCTTGACGTGACCAGCCAATTGATCGGAGGGGCCCTCTTCGACCGCCAGTCTAGACTAAAATGTACAATGTACTCAACTCCCTATCGTCTAGACATAAAATAACCCCAGATGGATTGACAATGCCGTTGTTAAAAAAAAATTTTAAAAATCAATCCAACCAAAAAAAAAAAAAAGGAATGAGAGCCATGAAACAAATGCGCTATTCCATATATCAATTTTGCAGTTCAACACACTTGATACAGGATTTCTCAAATTTCTGTAACCTTTCCAAAAGAAAATTCAGTATAAAAGAAATAAAAAAATAAATTTCTAAATCACATATTTTTTTCTTCATACGATTACAGATTTGAATTGATTTTTTGTTTGTTAATAAGATTCATAAAACTGATTCACAACACACACTGAATAATATCTCCATTTTATATCAGACTGAAAAGAGTTAATTCTCTTTTTCATCCTGGTTGCATTGTGGGATATAAAAACATGAAACTCAGAGAGTAAAACAAAATATAAAATATTATAAAATCTAATAGTTTCATGATTAATTATTTAATTTAATAGTTTCATGATTAATTATTACTAAAATTTTCATTATATTTGTTGCTTAAAATAAATGGTCACCCAATTAAATATTGAACAGGCTCATTGCTGCTTAACTTCAGCAATCTAGTAGGAATCTATGCTTTCAGCGTGACAACCATAATAATAAATAAAATATTAATAGTAATTAAAGTTGACGGAGTGATCTATCGTTAGGATCAGCTGGACAACGAGAAAGTCAAACCCCTTTTTGCTACCACTAGACCAGGGAGATTAGTTTTGCTGGGCTCTTTAACCTTCATAGAGCAACCTGTCTAGGAGAAGCAAAACTGAATTCAAACTCCACTTAATAAACTGACTGTGTCACATCATGTGGATGGGTTGGGTAAATACATACCTATAGAAAATGATCACATTTACAGATTAATACAGGCATAGATTTTAAAATAAGGGAAGATCAATATAGAACGGGTTCTATTTGACCCATAGATGGGACCATAACAGGTACTATCACTTTGGGTCAAAGTGGACCAGTGAGTAATGACAATGAAGGGGATACTCAACACTCCCCAGAAATCCAGAACTGAAGCCTCACCATTAGATACAATTTAGTGTCATACACATATCATGTGGAGGGGTTGGGTAAATATATGCCAACAGATAATATTCACATTTACAGATTGATACAGGAAGAAATTTTAAAATAAGGGAAGATAGATATAGACAGTTCTATTTGATCCATAGATGGGACTACCACATCGGGTCAAAGTGGACCAGTGAGTAATGGCAATGAAGGGGATACTGAACACTTAAAATAAGAGAAGATTCAAGAGTTCTCAGATCCCATGCATTTTCTGTACCTCAGTTAAAACTAGCCTTGTCCTCCTATGTAGTGCAATTTTATTTTCAGTCGGTATAGTAATTAAGTTTAGTGAGAATTAGTATTTACAAGTCATTATAAATTCTATAAATAGGAAGTGACTTGATGCTGAGTGGAGGCTATTAAAGATGGCATTTCAAATGAATTAATAAAAGAACAAAAAAGAAAAATGATGTCTAAGATTATAGAAATCAATAAGAAATAGAATTCTATTTCATCAGTTTGGATAATGATAATATTACTGAAATAAGACAAGAGGAGAAGAACAATAAGGACAAGCAATGCGGAGACTTTAGTTGTTTTTTTTTTTAAATAAAATTGAAAACGTCTCTAATTCATTATTAACAACAATAATGTTCATCCTCTGCAAGATTTAAGATGTAATTTCAGAATTACAGCATATCAACCCTTGTTGGGTTATTTTATGCCAAAGTCATTTTTGTTTTATTCATTATTGTTGGGTATTATAATTTTATTTTATTTTTTTAAACCCATTTTTTAAAACTCAACCCATAGATAGGCCCCTAACAGGTACTAACACTCTGGGTCAGAATGAAACTGGGAGTAATGGCAATAACGTGGTACTCCACACACCCTAGAGCTCTGGAATTGGAACCTAAGCATCAGATGTAGGGAAAAACACATGCATCATCTTTGACAATGAGATAAATGCCTTTTTAGCAGGATTTAATTAGGATTCATCAACAGATTTATTAATTGCCGACAGGAAAGAATAAAACATAGAAAAGTCCAAATCATTGGATTCTCTAAAAAAGATAAACAGCTCCATTCTGGAAAAGCTAAAGTCTTTTTCTGGTAAAGAAATGAAACTGGAAGTCGTGTCCCAGAGATAATTCTAAGGGTGTACCCTAATAAACAAAGGACCACGAGGGGAAATAAACAAAAGGGAATCAAATCTAATGTGTAACACAACAGTTGTAGACTCAGCAACCAAAGTTCAAATCTTGAATGGGACTGTTGGAATTTAACCTTGGTAAGGCAACTGATCTAGGTTTGGTTTGGTTTGGTTTGTTTTATGGCATATCAACCTCAGTGGGTCATTTAATGCCAATAAAGTTTTGAAATAAATTCATTCTTAATGGACACTCAATTTTTTTTTATAAACACATTTTTCTATTTAACCCATAGATGGGACCCTAACAGGTACTACCACTCCTCAACCGGTCTAGGAAAAGGAAAACTGACTTCAAACCAGACCTGTAGAGGGATAGACTCTGCTCGGCTATTTGTGCCCAAGACCCACTACATAAGTAGTACCTCCCCCATAACCAAACCAAGAGACAGTGAGAGGGAGATGTAACAGGAATTCAGCAAGAAACAGTAGATAAGTGAGATTTTTTATTAGAGCAATACACTTAAACCAATTTGGAACTGAACAATAATTTTGTGAAGGTTTCTATTCACAATGAATATCATCCAGATTTTCTATATGACATAGATAAGAATGCAATGCTAATTAGAATCCTTTACGTTTTTTTAAATAGAAGTAACAATATCATCATAGATCAATTACAATAGGAACCAAAACAAGTTCACAGGTCATCTAAAAACTCAACTTAGTGTATTTACTTACTTTTAACTTAGAAGATTGAATAGAAACCTTCACAAAATTATTATTACCATCTTCATTACCTCAGTAGAAACAAAGAAACTCATGTTTCACTTGAGGTACTGAACATGGTAATCAACTATTTCTCTGAATGTTTGAGATGAGGCTTGAAGATTAGTATTATTAGCGTTATTAATTAATTAACACAACTCCTACCCCAGCTATGGTTAGCGGAATGAGAACAGGATACCCCCGTGAAATAAATAAAGGGTTAGGTTCAAAGTTCCGTGATGGCTCCCTAATACGACAAGAAAGTTCCCGAGTTCGAAAAGAAGGTTCCCGAGTCCGACAAGAAATACCTGAAGAAGGCCGGAGGGTATATCGGCCGAAACGTTGTACAAATAACAATGAAGATGGGGACAATAATCAGAATAACGCTAATAATACTAATGGTAATCAACGTTTTATATTTTTCAGATTCAAAATACAGTCATACCTTGACTTATAAGTTTAATTTTTCCTGCTTGTAAATAAATTTTCTCGTATATCAAATCAATTTTCCCCATTAAAACAAACTGAAATGCCCAAAACACTAATTTTTTTTTTCCAAGATTTTTAAATAAAAAAAATAGCACTATAAATAGAATAAAAAGGAATGTAATGAATTATGTGCCGTAATATGTTTGAATGTTTTTTATATTTTTATAAATAATATTTTTCTTTGGTGTAATAAGTATGGGAACTTAAATGTTTTTAGTGAATTCATTATTAACATAAGCATATCTGAATTTCACTCATACCTCAAATTTTAGCTCTGAATACAAAGCAAAAAAAATGAACCAAGTGACGGCTCGTAACTGAGAAAACTCAGAAGTTGGGGCACTTGTAAGTCAAAGTAGCACTTCACTTTATTCAGGAAGGTTAGGAAAAAAGAGTCAGTTGGTTTAAGAGTCTAAAAATACATCTCTTGAATGATATTCTTGTTATATACCCTACCTATGATCATTAATGGGCATGTCCAATCCATCAACCACATTAAATGATCCTCATAATGTCCCAATCCTCATATACCCAACCTATGATCATTAATGGGCATGTCCCAATCCTCATATACCTGAACATTAATGGGTCCAATCCATATATACCCCCATGATGATCATTAATGGGCATCATTAATCCTCTATAACATTAATGGTATGTCCCAATCCTTATACCCTATATTATGGGATGTCCTATGATCATAATGGGCATCCAAATACCCTACCTATGAACATTAATGGCATGTCCAATCCTCATATACCTATGAACATTAATGGGTATGTCCCAATCCACATCTATGAACATTAATGGTATCCCAATCCCTCATTAATTCCCAATCCTCTCATTATTATGTAATTAATTAATATGTACCAATCTTCATAAATCAAGAGTATTATGCTGTTTATGTATTGTATTTTTGTTAAGGATAATGTTATGATTCCATTTCATTTCTAATCTCTGTTTGGGTTATTTCTCATTTAGTAACCTTTGTTAGATTACAATAGTTCTATAGAATGATAAAGTTGGAGGTGTGTGGTGTAATGGTTAGAGTCGTAGGAAATGGACTTGTCGACCCAAGTTCAAATCCTGGACGAAGCTACAGTTCATATGGCGCTAATACCCTTGGGAAAGTTATGAATCCAACTATGGGTAAATAGTAGGGTAGACTGGGCTCTTTAATCTTGGTTAGGCAACCAGTCCAGGAGAAGGAAAACTCTGAATTAAAACCTGTTAAATCCACTTGGGGTGGTCACTACTAGAATAGACTCAGTCCTAATTAGTGATCTATTTCACTAATAAACTAAATAATTTTAAAGGACAAGATATGTTGCTTCACTTTGATCCATAAAGTAACAAGTTTTATTTTTGGATAGAATTCTTTATAAGTACATTGTCTCTTACAGTTCCGGTACCAATCAAAGAAATGTTGAGAAATCAATAAAAACTTAAAAGAAAAGTCAATAGATAAAAGTTAAGAATTAAATCTAAACAAATGTTGCTGAAAGTTCTATGAATTTCTCTCCATTTGAAACTCTTACTTTCACGTAATTATTTCCATTTAATAATAATACATTAATACTCTTGTTCATTAATCTTCCGACCTTTATCATCTTGCAACACCCTCTGGTCAAAAATGAGACCGTCCAAATCTTCCAAGATGAAATGCAAAAATGTAAATCCTGATTATCTGGTGTCGCTTATCCGCCGAATTTTTATTTCTTATGAGTGTCGTCGTCTCAACTTGATAATGGATTAGTCCATCTTTATTATGAAGATAGAAAGAGAATAAAAATGACATACTACACAGAAAAGATGAAAAAAAGAAAAAGTATTTTATTTCTTATGAGTGGTGTCACCTCAGTTAAGTAATGAACAATTCCGTTTTTATTATAAAGAAAGGTAAAAAAGAAAAAAAGAAAGAAAAAAGGAATGCTACACAGAAAAACATAAGAGAGAAAGAAAGAAAGAAATGGGGAAAGATAGAGAGAGGGGGTGAGCACGTGGAAGTGATAAGGTTAATATGTTTCAATCGAACATAATGAAAAGGAAAAGCTTAAGAGAAGGAAAGAAAGAAAAAAAAAAAGAGTGAGAGTTAAATCAAGATTATTATACTTTTTACATATTCAGTTATTTTACAAAATGTTTCAGCTGATGTGCCCGCCAACCTTCTTCAGATATTTCTTGTCAAACTCTGGGAACTTCTCAAACTCTGGAAACTTCTCAAACTCTGGAAACTTCTCAAACTCTGGAAACTTCTCAAACTCTGGAAACTTCTCAAACTCTGGAAACTTCTCAAACTCTGGAAACTTCTTTTCTACCCTGGTGGATTGAATAAAGGGTTCAGTTCAAAGTTCCGTGAAGGCTCCTGATTATGACAAGAAGGTTCCAGAGGTCAACAAGAAGGTTCCAGAGGTCAACAAGAAGGTTCCAGAGGTCAACAAGAAACACCTCAAGATGGCCGGAGAGCACTCAGACGAAACAATGTGTATATAACAATAAAGATGAGTCTGAAAAATCCAAATAATCCAAATTCTCAAGCCTCATCTCCAAAATTCATACAAATAGTAAACAATATTTCCTTCTAGCATTTCATAGCATCATTATTCAGTCATCAATGTATTTTTCCAGCCGGTCTATGGACTAACAGCACATTTCATTGTGTATTTCATCATAAAACATTTTTGTTTTCCTTTTTTAGGTGGGTTCAATATCTCGAACTTGTGGAAACCACCAAAACCAAAGAAGGAGTGAAATAAATGATAATATGAAAGTGACAGATCTGAAAAATATTTTGCATGTAAAAGAACTTCCCATCCCAACTCAATGATTGTTTGCTGAGTCACATTTGTAACATAACTACAGGCAATGTCTGGCAACGTTCAACTTACTTGCACAGAAAAAGATCTTTTATGTCATTCAAACAAGCCAATTGCTCACTGTAGCTTTTTGTCATAAGTATCTATCCAGATCATAGCAATTCAACAGTTATGTGGTTCTAAGAAACTAATAATAATCCTTAGTAAACAGTTATTAGCCTTGTGTAACTATTCTTAATAAACATAATTTGGGATCAAGTACTCCTATGGAATATGAATCATTTTTAAATAGATCTATTTCACCAATAGATGGAACAGATACATTAGATAAAAAAAGGTCTTTCATCACTACTTCGAAAAGATCTCCAAGTAATGTAAATAAAATAATGATTTTAAATACTAATAAATTAAGTAGACATTAAAAAAATAAAATCTAAAAGAATTTGAAATTTCTTAAATAACACTAAGATTAATTTAACATTTATTAAAATATTGTACCTATATATATCATATTATATATATATATATATATATATATATATATATATAGTTTTTTATATTTAAGAAAAAAAAAAAAATTTTCTATATAGATATATTAGAAAGATTTTTTCATAGTCCACTAGAGAGCTCAATGCATGATAATTATATACAGAGCAATATTTGGAAATTTGAAATAAGAAAAACTTAAAATCTACCCATGTTGGCTTTTGTAAATATTTATTTCAACCAGACCCCTCTTTAAAAGAGGTCTAGCATCTTCAGATAACCAAATTCACTATGAAGAAAGAACAAAAAATAATGAATATCTTTTGCTGGGAATTTTTTTTCTTGGATTTTTTTAAATACATACATATGCACACACACACACACACACACACATATATATATATACATACTGATGCTGATAGGTACATGTCCTGCATCCTTGATACACAAAAATCTAAAAGGATGCAGTAAAATCATCCCAGTGTTTTTTTTTCTTCCCTCACCATTTCAAGCTAACTGGAAATACATTTCAATAGTTTCTTAGAAGTGAATTACATAGGATAGGTTACAAGGTAGGAGTTAGATGGCTTTAGTTGGGACCCATTAATTTTCCCGGGGGACTCATTTAAAGCAAAATATGTGCACCCCAGGACACACTAAATGAAAAAGCTATCAGCATCACTGTAGATAAAATGAAAAAAAAATAAATGAAATTTTCCAAACAGAAAAAAGATAACATACTTTTTCAAGTCCATTGGAGATTATTTCGACCAATCCCTGTGGCTCCATTACTTTCCAAGGAACCCCGACAGTGAGAGATTGTTGATCAATGACAGCGACAGGGAGAGGAATGTCACTGTCCATGGTAGAGCAGTTGGTCACACTCACAGGTTAAAAGTCCAGGTATCAGATGTGTTGGTGGTGTTGGTGGTGGTTATGATCATCTTGGTGGACAGAGTGGAATAGCCCAGGACAGCAGAACAGGAGGGCAGCCTCATTGCAGCGGTTTTTGGACCCGACAGGGCAGTGGCCACAACTTCTCCTTGTAGCAGTGAACACGGATGCGTACAGTGTGCTATATTACACAGTTCATTCATTTTGAGGCTCTTTTCTAGAAATTTCTTTCTTTCTTTTTTTTTTTTTAAAGTTTCATTTAATGTTTTTGGGGTTTATATTTTCCGTTAGGGGGAGGGGCTCCTCTTTTCTTGCTTCTCTATTAGCACTTTCTTTTTTTTTTTTTAAACTCACTTTTTCTTTCTTTTTTTTTTTTTTTCCTCACTTTTTGTATCAGTTTCTGGAAGGAAAATTCTTTAGCCTACCACCAGAGGCCATTATGTTTATCATATGTGTGGATACCACCCACATCTGAAGTAACGGTATTATCTCTCTGAAAAAGAAAAGAAAAAAAAAAAACAATTAGAATTATTTAAAAAGGTTAAAAGTATAATACAAAAATACACACAAACATAACTGATAATTCAAACCCCTATACAAATAATCAGACCTTACCTGAGGGATAAGCAATATAAATAATTGCGTAGGTCCTTATTTATTTATTTTTTTAAATAAAGGGGAATTATGTCAGTTCAGTTTAGCTCAGTTGGTAGAGCATCCATCTAGGAACCACAAGGTTCCAGGTTTGATAAGCTAAGCGCATGGGTAACACTGTTTTAATCTGTGCAGTAAAGTGGGGAGGTGATGGTAGGTGAAGCACTCCACCTCAGACGCAAAAACAATATAGTGCAAGTGAAAAGGGGATAAACTCCCTCGCTGTCAGGATGATACTGATAATAGGTCACTCCATCGGCTTTAATTCATTTTTAACAGCATAAGTATACTCATTAAAAAAAAGTACAGGGGTACCTTAACATGAGTTTAATTAGTCCTGCACTTAACTCGATTCCCTCATATCTCAAATCAATTTTCCCTATTGAAATAAACTGAAATGCTATTAATCCATCTCAGTTTGGTTTGGTTTGTTTTGTTTTACGGCATATCAACCTCAGTGGGTTATTTAATGCCGAAATCCATCTCAGCCTCACCAAAAACACCATATTTTTTTTAAATAAAAAAAAAAAAAAAAAAAAAAAAAAAAAAATAGCACTGTATTGTATAAAAACATAATAAAATAGAATGTAATTAAAAGTGTTTCATAATTTGCTTGAAGCATTGCGTTTATATTGGTTTGGTGGTTGGTTTTGAAGGCTATCGCAAGTGTAAAGAAAAATAAGGTAACTATGGTGTTGTTTGTTAACTTTTAATTTATTCTTAATATTTCGAGATAAAAAAAATCTCTTCTACAGAAGATTTCCAAAACTGAAGCTGTTGCTAGCGACCATCCATTTCATCTGACGACAGGTTAACAAACAACACCATAGTTACCTTCTTTCTCTTTACACATGCATTGTGATAGCCTTCAAAACCAACCACCAAACCAATATAAACACAATGCTTCAAGCAAATTATAAAACTAATATATATATATATATATATATATATATATATATATATATATGGAGAAAATTTTTAGAGAAAACTTCAAAACCAACCACCAAAAAAATGTAATTAATTATGCGCTGTAATGTTTTAATGTTTATTCTTTTATTAATAATATTTTGCTTTGGTGCAATAAATTTGGAAACTTAAATGTAAATCCTGATTATCTGGTGTTGCTTATCTGCCAAATTCTTATTTCTCATGAGTATGACACATCTCAGATTAATAATGGACCATTCCGTTTTTATTATGAAAACGGAAAGAGAATAAAAAGGGCGTACAGAAAAAGATATACGAAAGAAAGAAAGAAAGAAAGAAAGAGAGTAGGTGAGCGTGCATATCAAACATTGTAATGATCAAATTATACTATGATATATCCACATGTCCTGCTAGTAGTGAATATGGTTTGTAGCAATGAGGAGAGGATCAAATTCAATTTAGGGCTCAATAAAGTCGAGAGCCCAACCCTGTATATAATTGATAGTATCATCATATACACATAAATTTAGGAAGCACGTGGTGTATGGCTAAAATCATGGAAAATGGACTCGTCGCCCAGAGTTCAAATCCTGGATGTGGTAATTTCATTTCACTTTGCGCTAATACCCTTGGGAAAGGTATGAATCCTACTCTCCCTCCAGCTATGGATAAATAGTAGGGCAGACTGGGCTCTTTAACCTTGGTTAGGCCACCGGTCTAGGAGAAGGAAAACTCTGAGTTCAAAACCTGTTGAACTCCACTTAAGAAATTGACCTTGTGTCACATCCTGCTTGTGCGGAAGGGTTGGTGTGTGTGTGTGTGTATATATATATATATATATATATACACACACACACACACACACACACACAAATTTCACATCCAGAAATAGACAGTTATCAGTCGGCTTAAGAACATATCCCGATGTGTCCATGTAAAGTTTTAACTATCACAAAATTATTAATTTACCAAAAGACATTTTTTAAGCCAAGTGTTGAACCTAAGTCCTTCCTAATCCCCCCCCCCTTTTTTTTAAATTTCAATCTTCAACCTATATAAGAATTCTTCATGGTTTAAAGTGGTGATCTGAATCTTTTTGTGCATTTTTAAGATTGAGAGAGAGAGAGAGAGAGAGAGAGAGAGAGAGTCTTAAAATGAGTGAGTGGGAGAGAGAAAGAAAGAGTCTTAAAATGAGTGAGTGATGAGTGGGAGAGAGAAAGAAAGAGTCTTAAAATGAGTGAGTGGGAGAGAGAGAAAGAAAGAGTCTTAAAATGAGTGAGTGGGAGAGAGAGAAAGAAAGAGTCTTAAAATGAGTGAGTGGGAGAGAGAAAGAAAGAGTCTTAAAATGATTGAGTGGGGGAGAGAGTGAGAGAAAGAGGGAGAGTGTAAAATTTAGTAAGACAGAGAGAGTGTAAAATTTAGTAAGACAGAGAGAGGGAGAAAGAGGATAAGACCAAGAGAGGGAGAAAGAGGATAAGACCAAGAGAGGGAGAAAGAGGGTAAGACCAAGAGAGAGAGGGTAAGACAGAGAGAGAGGGAGTGTGAGAAACAGTGAGAGGGAGTGTAGGAAAGAGAAAGAGTGAGAGAGAGAAAGAGTGAGAGAGAGAAAGAAAGAGAGAAGAGAGAGAGAGTGAGAGAGAGAAAGAGTGAGAGAAAAAGTGTAAAAGTGAGAGAGTGTGTGAGAGAAAGAGTGTAAAAGTGAGAGAGTGTGTGAGAGAAAGAGTGTAAAAGTGAGAGAGTGTGTGAGAGAGAGAGTACTAGAAAAAAAAGTTGTAAAAATGAGAGAGAGAGAGAGAGAGAGAGAGAGTACTAGAAAAAAAAGTTGTAAAAGTGTGAGAGAGAGAGAGAGAGATAAAGAATGAGAGAGAGTGTAAGAATAGGTGAGTAATCTATGAAGCAAAGACTTGTTGACAAAACATAGAAACGTGCCTTGCCATGTGACCAATATAATCACATTTTCTCTTTTTGCCTAGTGGCAAGTGTTCAAACCCAGATAAAATGACAGAATTTCAAATCCTGATTTTCTAGGCAGGTAAACCTTTCCCCATTTGGAACATTAACATAACACTATCTCCCCACCTCCATGTCATATAAAAACACAAGAAGAGAAATCTGAATGAAATAGAAAACTAATATATAATAATCACATAGGTTGACATAGTATTTTTTCCTGTCTGATCAAAAACATGACAAACTACATTTTTGTAGAATGAGTAATTACTTGAAAAAAAAAAATTATAGTCAATGTCTTTTCAATACATCACAGAATTCATAGCAGTGTGTGTGTGTGTACACATATAAACTAATGTCTACATAGTCAAGTGAGAGACAAATATGTGTGTGTGTGTGTGTGTGTGTGTGTGTGTGTGTGTATATATATATATATATATATATATATATATATATATATGTGTGTGTGTGTGTGTGTGTGTGTAAATATATATATATATGTCTGTGTGTGTGTGTACATATGTGTGTGAGTGTATGTGTGTGTATATATATATATGTGTGTGTGAGTGTGTATGTGTGTATATATACTTATGTGTGTGTATATGTGTGTATATATACTTATGTGTGTGTATATGTGTGTATATATACTTATGTGTGTGTGTATATATATCTGGTGGTGGGGTCATAGGATTGTGAGGGACAGCAGTGATTTGTAAAGATTTTGCTATATATATATATATATATATATATATATATATATATATATATATATATATATATATATATATATGTGTGTGTGTGTGTGTGTGTGTGTGTGTGTGTGTGTGTATATGTATATATATATACATAGTTAAGTGAGAGATGACAAGTACCACAATTTCTGAGGTCCATTTCAACAAGGCTGAACAAACAGAGCAGAAAGACAAGATAATTGACCAGCTTTAATAGGAGGACAAGTCAAAAATACCAATGACAAAACAAGAAAGGAATTTTAGATAAAAAAATAAATAAATAAATAAAAACCTATTGACACATCACTATAATAACTGTATTTTCATAGCCAGTAGCAACTGGTGGTCTTCATTGAGTGACAGTTAAGTATCCTCAGCTCTCCGGGACTATCCTCAGTATTCTAGCTGATTTGAACAATTCTGGGATCTGGATGGTCTGAATCCATCCCCAGTTTCCCCTGTTTCTTTTACAGGTTATTAAACTATATATTAATATGCTTCTTCCTTAATCTTCTGACCGTTATCATCCAGCAAAACCCTCTGGTTAAAAATGAGACCATCCAAACCATCAGAGATGAAATGCAAAAATGTAAATTCTGATTATCTGGGGTTGCTAAATAATCAACCATTCCGTTTTTATTATAAAGAAAGAAAGGAAAGAAAAAGGACATGCTACAGAAAAAATATAAAAAAAGAAAAAGTGAGTAGGGGAAAGATAGAAAGAGTGGGTGAGCGTGTGGAAGCAATAACGCTAATCTATTTCAGTGAGAGAGATTTAAATAAAGATTATCATACTTCTTACATATTGAACTACTGCAATAGCTCTAATGTAAACATATCAAACGTTGCAATAATTAAATTATTATACTGTGGTATATTCACAGGTCCTGCTAGTTAAATTTTATTTTTATTTTTTAAATATTGAAGCTTGAAAAAAAAATATTTTTTGTAAATCAATCAGTCATTCACACAGTTGGTCAGTGTAACCCCCCCACCCCCACCCTGGGGAGGATAAAGGGGGTCAATGAAGAAAATGACAAAGAAACAGGGGTGAGAAAACATGAATGTACAGCAGTACAAGAATAAGTACACACTGTGTGTGTGTATACATCATATATATATATATATATATATATATATATATATATATATATATATATACACACACACACATGGGAGCGAGTCAAAAAGTAATGCCATTTTGTTTAGGACAGTATGTATCACAGATAAAGATGAAGAAGGTCCTCTGTGGATCACATCCCTACTTCTCCATAGTCACCGTTTCTCTTAATAGCAATGTTCCACCTTCGAATGAGAGCATGTATCCCTGCCCTGTAAAATTCTGTTGACTGTTCTTTGAGCTACTTCTTCACTACAGATTTCACTTCCGAGTGACTGGAATAATGTTTGCCCCTCAAACCCTCTTTCATGGGTGTCAATGATAGTCTGAAGCCACTAAATCTGGTGAATATGGATGATGCGGTAAAGTTGTCCACCCAAAAGAGGTGATTTTTTTCCCTTGTCCTGATACTTGTGTGTAGTCGAGCATTGTCATGCAGAAGGAGGACATTGTCGATTGGCAAGTTGGGTCTTAGTCGTTGGATTCTTGCTCCGAGCCTCGTTAGGGTCTCAATGTAGGCCGTAGTTTTATTTTTAAAAAACTTCATATAAAATAAAGAAAATGGCATTACTTTTTGACTCACCCTCATATATATACACACACACACACACATATATATATATATTCAAAAAATTTTTTATTGAAAACAGAATCCTAGTTGTTTTGAAGTTTGTTTTTTTCTTTTTCTTTTTAATCTTTCTAACAATTTTCTTAAAATGTCATCTTGAAAAGAATTCATAAAACATCCGAAAGAGTTATTCATATTCAGAGTACTTCCAATTCTCCTTTGAACTATTATCAAGGGTGTAATATATATATATATATAATTATTACACCACAAATGGACACCTTTAAAAATTGACAGGGTATACTTATTTATGGGGGGATACAGTGTTTGTGTGTGTGTGTGTGTGTATATATATATATATATATATATATATATATATATATATATATATGTGTGTGAATTTGATATATTGAAAAAACAAAAAGATGTTTACAAATGCATGGGATCATCAGGAAAGAATGTGCAAACCGTTTCGGGGCCTACCTCTCAACAGTTTTAAATATATATATTTGCATTTCATCTTGGATGACTTGGATGATTTTTAACCAGAGGATGTTGCAAGATGATAACGGTCGGAAGATTAAAGAACAGGCGTATTAAAAGTTACATCATGATAAAATGAGTTTTTTGGGGTCTTTTTTCCCCTAAGGAGGAAGGATTAAAATAATGATATGATTGATAGGACATGAGAAAACCCAACTTAAAATATTTCAATTTCAAGTTGTTTATTATTAGAAATATTTTGTCCCATTTTGATTTAGAAATGGCATAGACCCAAAAACACTAGTGCCAAATTTTTCGTTCAATCCCTGTATATATATATTAGGTCCCACCAAATGAACCAGCCCACTGCTACAACAAATTCTATTTCTGTTCTTTAGCTACATAGCTAGTTAGCTAAAAGCTCCATGGATGAAAAAGGATATTCCTTAAGAAGAGAGGGGGGTGGGGTGAATATAACAAAAAACAACTTTATCTTTACACAATGTTCTATGCCATTGATTATTTGATAATAAGTAACAAAAAGGTAAATCTTGAAAATTTCTATCAACTTCATTGCAATGCATGATGCAGTAATATAAAGATATTCTATTAAACAAACAAAAACCTGCAGGTGAGGTACAGGTGAGGTACAGCTTGAATTGAATAGGTTTACCTTCTTTAATTTAGAATGTAGCTAATTAAAAATTATATATATATATAAACATTTTGTTTTGAATATACAAAAAAAAAACATGTCAAAAGGTTGGGGGGGGGGTTAATATACAAAAAAAATCTTTTTTTAATTTTTTTATAGAATTTTGTTTTTAAATACACAAAAATTTTTAAAGTATCCAAAAAAAATGTCTAAAAAAAGGTATTTTTAAAAGTCTAAAAAGTATTTAAAAAAAGTCTAAAAAAGGTATTTTTAAAAGTCTAAAAAGTATTTTTTTTAAAGTCTAAAAAGTATTTTTTTAAAAGTCTAAAAAGTATTAAAAAGTCTAAAAAGTATTAAAAAAGTCTAAAAAGTATTAAAAAAGTCTAAAAAATATTAAAAAAGTCTAAAAAATATTAAAAAAGTCTAAAAAATATTAAAAAAGTCTAAAAAATATTAAAAAAGTCTAAAAAAATATACAAAAAAGTCTAAGTATACAATTTTTTTTTAAATATACAAAATAAATACTTCAAAATATACAAAAATTAAATATATATAGTGAGAGAGAGAGTTTCCCACTGGCAACATAAGGTAACTTTACTATTAAAAAAAAAAATTAGAAAATGAAATAAAAAGAATTAAAAAAAACTGTCAATTTTTCTTTCATTATTTCTATGGCTTTGAAAAAACCCTTGAGGATTTCTTTAGTTAATGTTTACAAAGAACAAAATCAACCAATCAAAGCTTTAAATCTTTATTTAGAATTTATTTTCATTGCTCTCTTGTGAGAAATACATATCTACAATAGGGTGCACCGAACAGGGTGAAGTGGAATTGAAAGAGCAAGCAAGAATAAATCTGCAACAAAATTAATTTAAATATCCCAGCTAAATCGGAAGTGATTCTTTCGTTTGCAGCTTGCATAGGTGGCAATTATCTCATTTTCAGCACCTTATGACTCCACCTGGCCTGTGTTCTTCAGCAAACCCGGATAGTAGTAGCCCCCCCCCCCGCCCGTTCCACCCATATACACCAACAGGTGAGAACTAGGTAATCACATCATCATACCCTGCGCTCCTCAGCAACAAATCACAGAGGAGAGAAATTACCATCCTATCATTTAACAAGCAAAAAACTAATAACAAATCATTAAGTAAAAGGAAAAATTAAGAGTATCTATATCTTGGAAATTTTTACAAACAAACAAAAAACTTTTCCCCAATCATTTATAGGAAAGTGCTTGTTTTGTTTGTTTTTGTTTTTTTAATGTAAAGTACAATATTTAAAAAATCTTATAATAGAGATTTGGTGTCTGTCTGTAACCGAAACTATGTCACTGGTTACGTCACATTACCCTCATGAATTGCATAAGTTAATCAATGAGTATTTAATTTATAGTCAAAATCATTAATAAATTGAAGAAATGTTATTAACGATGTCTATGAAAATCTGAGTTAGATTTACCTCAAAACAGCCAATGTTATTAGGGTATTTGCCTCTCACCCCACTTATGAGAGCGTGACACAAGGACATTTTTATGTGGGCCCACCAATAAACCGAACCTCATGGGTGGTAGACACAAAAAATGCATTGATCCCGTCGGCATTCCCCCTCGAGGGGGGCGCCTCAGGCGCTGGGCAATAAACCCAGCCCTGCCCCTTTAAATCAAGGGGGCAGGTGTTTCATTAATAGACACAGGCCCCCCGAAAGGCCCGAGTTATTAGTGCGTTTAAAATCCTGTAATGTGTCTGTAATCCTGTAATATCACTAAGGTTTGCATAATATATGGTGTGCTTAATTTGCATACCGATTTTAACAAAACCAGGTTTAATAAATAATTACTTGGTGTTATTAATCTCTGATATTATTGCGTTATTCTCCAACATATTAAAATCAATCCTATGAATGATTTCATGAAGAAACCAATTAAAATATAATCAAAATAAGTGTAATCGTTTTATATGCATCCTTATCTAATATCGTTAGTCTTTCTAATTTGATATATTTCATTACATCAAAACTTAAATACTTACGCCCAGAGGGTGCATATTCTTGCTAGTATCTTAAATTTAAAAATAAAATAAAGTCAGAAAGATAAGTTGATAAAGGTAGCTTTTTTTTTCCTGTTGGGATTAACTTGGTTGTTTTGTTTTATGGCATATCAACTCTTTTCGGGTCATTTAATGCTGAATCGAGTCATTTTGATAAAAGTTTCTATGTTTCAAGTTCTTAATATCTTCAAATACTTATTCATGATGTATATTTCTGTGAACTTTGTTTCAAATCAGTAATTTTCAGATATTAACTTGTTTTTATATACTTTGGCATTGTTTATATATATATATTTTTTTATTTGTCACATATTTAAAAATCTGACATACAGACCCACTGCCTTTAGGAAAAATATTATAGCATCACCTATATTTTTTTTATTTTTTTCAACAGTTCTTGGAAAATGTGTCATGACTCATTAAAACGGAATATTTAAATTTTCATATCTGAACTTGCAAATTTTTATAGATACCAGATTAGAAAATCATTCAGCAGGATTCACACTGTCAGATCTTTAAATTTTTCCATATATACCCACATTGCCTTTAGGAAGTATATTATAGTGTCTACTTGAATTTTTAAACAGTTCTTTCATATTTATTGTGCTGTAATAATTAACTGGAATATTTTGCTCTAAAAATCCTTTATTAAAAAAATTGTAAAAAAAAAAAAAAAAAAAGGTTGCTAATAACTTATTCATTTTCAATCTTTCATCTTTTTAATGTGATTGTTTTGTTAACAATTTCTATAATTATTTTTGGCTTTCATAATGTTATCATTCTTGATTTTCTCACAAACCAGTTAGCCTTATTGTAAATCTACCCACCCACCTGAAAAGTGAACTAAATTTATATTAAAAGATAAATAAAAACAAAAAAGATAAATATATTTACTGATTTAGCACAACCAAATATTCGATTTTTACATTCAAGTTTTGAATTCTATTTACCTATTTTTGGTGCCACCCAAAATAAAAATGTAGGATTCTGTTTAATTCATTTTTGTTGTGTATATGTGTTTAAAATAGAAATCGACAATTTATCTCAAAATATCATTTCAAATTTGAATTCATTAAATTCACCCAACCCGTTTGCCACAGGTAGGTAGGATGTAACACAAGGTCGCAAGTATGGGGCATCCAGCAAGGACTGAACTCACTGTTCAGTCAGTAGTAATTGATCTACGAGACTAGCTTACTAACCATTACACCACGAAAGGATGCTCCAGGAGTACAGCAAGTATATGTACACATACTTGTTCCACTATCAGCCCAGCTAAGGGTAACAGTAAATCAGACTGGAGTCTTTAGCCTTGCTATGGCAACCTATCTAGAAGAAGGAAATCACTAAATTCAAACCAATAGTACTCTGCTATAAAATTGACCTTATCTTGCATTCTACTCATGGCGGAAGGGTTGGGTAAATACATTGTTAGTCTGAGTGTCAAAAACTATAGCTGTTCAGAAAGCATTTTGCATGCTTTAGATTTAAAGAAAATGGTTTGGTACTGTTGTGCATTTTAGAATACATTTTGGGAAGTCATCGCAAACAAAACAAAAGAAGTAAAAATACCATCTTCTCACTTAAGACTACAAAGAAGAACTAAAAAGAAAAGTTTTAGAAAATGAGCCAAGCTTTGGCCAGTTTACCAAAACTTTCTTCATTCCCCAATGATACTTGAATCAGAAAAATAAGGTAAAAAAAAAAAAAAAAAAAGTTACCCGTACTATTTTTTTAAACTATGACTCTCAGTCGGTAGAGCATCCAACTAGGAATCGCAATGTTCCAGGTTCAATAACGGTCTCTACCAACTCAACACATGAGTAGCACAGATTGGATAATCTGATCTGTGCGGTCAAGTGGGGAGCTGACGGTAAGTGTGGCGCTCCAACTCAGCAAAAACAATCTACCTGGTCTAGCACTAGCAAAAAAGGGGATAGACTCCCTCGCTGTCAAGCTGATACCAACAATAGGCCACTTCACCAAACTTTAGAATATTGTGGCTATAGAAATTTTCTACTCATCATTTGTGTAAGTTTTTTGCTTCGTGTTTTTAAAATCAGGAATTTTTTTTTTTTTTTAAATATTTTAAATTGAAAATAAATTAAAAGGCAACCATCAATGTATGACGTAAGAAAAAGAATAAAAAAACCTTTTGCTTATTTCCTTTTCATTATCTTTTGAAAAAGAAAGTATGTTATTTGGCAAGTTGAGCAAGTTGCATGTACGCATGCTGGCTGCTCTCACCTCACCTCCCCCCCCCTTCGCTTTCTAGCAAGCATACATTACGTTTGCCAAAAGCAAAATAAAACACAGGGGTAAATAATAAATAAAAATCGATTCTCAGAGGCAACAACATTCATTTTTTTTTTTTTTTCTTTCATTAAGAATCAGAA
The DNA here is from genome assembly GCA_023376005.1 of Doryteuthis pealeii. Classification (NCBI taxonomy): domain Eukaryota; kingdom Metazoa; phylum Mollusca; class Cephalopoda; order Myopsida; family Loliginidae; genus Doryteuthis; species Doryteuthis pealeii. The sequence continues at coordinate 43,767,910 of CM042140.1, read as the reverse complement.
GAAATTACTTCTGATAAAATATACATGAGCAGTGATGCTGATACCTTTTTGATTTAGTGCGTCTTGGGACACACATATTTACTTTAAATGAGTCCCTGGAAAATGTTTGGGTCTCAACTAAAGCCGTCTAACCCCTACCTTGTAACCTATCCTGCGCAATTCATTTCTAAGAAACTATTGAAATGTATTTACAGTTAGCTTGAAATGGTGAGGGAAGAGAAACCCTGGGATGCATGGATAGGATTTTACTGCGTCCTTTTAGATTTTTGTGCGTCAGGGACGCATGACGCGTACCTATCAGCATCTCTGTCTTTGATTAAGAATTAGAATAAAGGACTTGTGATAAAATATACATGTATAACAATCGACTTAAATCCTCTTGTTAACAAACAGAAATTATATATTTACTAGCAGGACCTGTGGATATACTACAGCATGATAATTTAATTATAACGTTGGGATATGTTTACTTAAGAGTTATTGCCAAATAGTTCAATATGTAAAAAATATAATAATCTTGATTTAACTCTTTCACACTCTTTCCTTTCTATTCTTCTTTTCATTATGTTTGAGTGAAACAGATTAGCATTATCTCTTACACTCATTTTCTTTCGTATATTTTTTTTCTGTGTAGCATTTCCTTTCTGCCCTTTTAATAAAAACGGAATGATCCATTATTTAGCTGGGGAAACAACACTCATAAGAAATAAGAATTCTGCAGATAAGCAACACCAGATACTCAGGTTTTACATTTTTGCATTTCATCTTGGCTGATTTGGGCAAGCTGATCTTTAACCGGGAGGGGTGGGTGGGTTGCAAGATGATAACGGTCAAAAGATTAAGGAACAAGCATATATATATATATATATATATATATAATATATATTCATATTATTGGTCAAAACCTGAAGAAGATACCAGAAGATCTGAAACACGTGTTGCATATGAAAGATAAAAAGAATTTAAAAAATTTTTTCTAAAAACATAATACATTTTGCAAACCTTATTTTTTATAAAATATTGTATTTTCTTCCGTTGGAACCAGAACAACATTATATATATATATATATATTATATATATATATATATATATATATATATGTGTGTGTGTGTGTGTGTGTGTAGTAATAGATAGGAGAGCTCTATTTTGTTACTAATGCTTCAATTTCTGACAATCCCTTCCTTCCTATAAATATTTTTATCACTGATGATTTTACTATAGAAATATTTTTAGGAAGACAAATTTTTAGAGACCACAAATACCTCTTTTCTTCATGCATTGTTATTAATTCCACAACACAAATCAACAATTTATCTCCAAATATTATTTAGAGTTTAAATTCCTGAAATTATCATGGATGCATTCCATGAAATTTTCATGAGTACAGCAATTGTTTATATATATATATATATATATATATATATATATATAAGGACCTAAAAAAGTCAGAAACTAACTACCTAGGTTTCACCTAAACGGCTCATCAGGATAATTCTGACTTTAAATCTATAAAAAAAAAAGAAGATTCCCCCAGATATCAGCTTGTACATTTCTTTATTTGCAAACTGAATTATCTATTTTTTTATTTACACACCATTACAGTTCAGATATATATATATATATATATATATATATATATATATTATGATAAAAAAGTTACAAAAACACACACAACCTATCAAATATCGGACATATTCTGCCAAAATAATAATTCAATGCCTGAAGAAGACAACAGATCAGAAACAAGTGTCACATTCATATGTAAGTTAATAAAATTAAAAAACAAAAAAACAATCCTTTTTGCAAACCTTTTTTATAATAATATATATATATATATATATAGCCTAGCTATGCCAGCTGGTCTAAGAGAAGGAAAAATCTAAAATCAAACAAATTATAATCTGCTTAAAAATTGACTGTGTTGTATCTGCTCATTGCAGAGGGGTTGGGTAAATACATACTTGTTCCATTGTCAGCCAAGGTGTCAAAAACTATAGCTGTTTAGAAGGCATTTTGTGTATTTGATTTAAACAAAATGATTTCTGTTACTTTTGCGAAACAGCATTTTAGAACATATTTTGAGAGAATCCAAGAATTTTGACACAACAGAATGTTTGGAGTTTTGGTAAAAGTCTTGGGAGACCATGAATATCTGAAAGATAATTAGCATATGTTCATGCTAATTACCTGTGTACCCCACAGAAATCAACAAGGAAGACAGGTGAGAATTTATAGATACCACACCTGATTGTTTGAAAAATTCTGCAGAAACAGCTGAAAATGATTCAGTACAAACTCCATTCAAGTGATTGCTCTACTGACTGAGCTAAAACGGACCCAAAAAATATTGATGCTGAATTATCTGCAGGTATATGATGTATACCAAATTGCTAATCCTATTTATGAAATTTTGTAACATCAGCAGCAAGCACTTCTGGTAAAAATTGGCCAATGGGAAATGTATACAAAATGCATCTAAGATTGTTGGTAATTGAAAATCAATTACTAAATGAACTTTCTGTGAGCAAGACCCACAGATGAGGATTATAAGGACATCTGTTGATACTACACTCTTTTATACCTAGGATTTCAAGGAACACTACAAACTAGGATTATAAGGACATCTCTTGATACTACACTCTTTTATACCTAGGATTTCAAGGAACACTACAAGACTAGGATTATAAGGACACCCCTCGATACTACACTCTTTTATACCTAGGATTTAAAAGAACACTACAAGACTAGGATTATAAGGACATCTCTTGATACTACACTCTTTTATACCTAGGATTTCAAGGAACACTACAAGACTAGGATTATAAGGACATCTCTTGATACTACACTCTTTTTTACCTAGGATTTCAAGAAACACTACAAGACTAGGATTATAAGGACATCTCTTGATACTACACTTTTATACCTATGATTTCAAGAAACACTACAAGACTAGGATTATAAGGACATCTCTTGATACTACACTTTTTTATACCTAGAATTTTAAGGAACACTACAAGACTAGGATTATAAGGACATCTCTTGATACTACACTCTTTTATACCTAGGATTTCAAGGAACACTACAAGACTAGGATTATAAGGACATCTCTTGATACTACACTCTTTTATACCTAGAATTTTAAGGAACACTACAAGACTAGGATTATAAGGACATCTCTTGATACTACACTCTTTTATACCTAGGATTTCAAGGAACACTACAAGGATTAACCAACTTAACTCAAACTTAATACCAACTTGGATTTAGCAATAGAAGATCTAAATGTCTAAAATGGTGACCAGAATTTAAACAAATATTCATGAAAATAAGGAATGAAAAATATCAAGACTGACTAAAGAGGAAATACAACCATTATATATTGAAGGGTGGAGAGTACACACATGACTGCTTAATAATATTCGAAAACAGAGAGAAACTGAAGAAATAAATAAATGCACAATCCCGGGATTCACAGAAAAATTCCACCCCACAAACCATGCCAATGCCTCCTTCATGATAAATGGTGCAGCAGCAGCAGCAACACAAGGTGTGGCTTGCTTACCTGACCTCCTCTTTTAGGGTGTGCAGTAAGAGAAGGAATATATTTTGACAAGTCTAGAAGATGAACTACAATATATGCAACCAAAGACACGAGATACTGCAACAAAAGTGGCAATATAAATTCTCTTTCTCATATACATACATGCAGATACACACACATATATATATATACACACACCTTTCTTTTGGCACATCTATCTTTATGACTTAATCTATCTTGATATGCACATTTCTCACAGTCTCTGATATATATCTTCTCAATAATATAGTTTGCTATATTTATGAATAAAGAGTGCTCAATATGGATGACAGGGCATATATATCTTAGTTAGGATAGCATAGACACAGATTCATTGGGGCTTGTTGTTTGTCAGTTTCTCGCCTATTATCTGACCACATTATATATATATATATATATATATATATATAATGTGGTCAGATAATAGGCGAGAAACTGACAAACATATATATATATATATATATATACACACACACACGCATGCATGCATGCAACAACAACATACTAAATAATGAAGTAATTAATAAAAAGCCCAATAAAATCCACTAAATTTTACCAACAATGTAATATTTAGAACAACCTATGTTGCAACACCTCAAATCAAAGGAGTGAGAGAGTACCTGCTAGGGTCCCATCTATGGGTTAAATAGAAAAAAATGAAGTTTAAAAAATTATGTTAAAAAATTATGTTTAAAAAAAACTGAGTTTAAATTTAAAAAAAAACATTTGAATACTCATCAAGAATGAATAAAACAAAATGTCTTCAGCATAAAATAACCCAACAAGGGTTGACATGCCATAAAATCCAACCAACCAACTCAACTAAAAAGACATAAAAATTTACCATGAATCAAATTGCAGAAACAAAGATTTGATTTATTTACTGGATTGTACATGTTGCCAAAAACAATATGTAGGCCATTTTTATTTTAGACTAAACAACTATATACAGAGAATCAAATCTATGGATCACAGTAAATTAATACTTGTAGAACGGTACTTCAGCTCAAATGGTCATAATTCTAACAGAGATGCTGAATTCATCATCATAGAAAGAATTGAGAAAGATATTAACATAAAATCAGGAATTGAAATAAGGCACTCAAAACATCAATATAAACAAATAAATCAGACTGTGGTCACCCATGGCTAATTTGAAATGTGCTACACCCAAACCAAATAAAAAAACTCATTAGCCAAGTGCCTTCCTCCACAGATTATATATATATATATATATATATATATATATATATATATATATAGTCGTAGTGGCCTAAAGTCAGTATCAGCTAGACAGCAAGGGAGTCTATCCCCTTTTCTCTTGCTCTAGACCAAAGAGATTGTTTTAGTGTCTGAGGTGGAGTGCCATCCTACCATCAGCTCTTAACTTTACCGCATAGATCTCTGTGCTACTCATACGCTGAGTTGGCGAGGATCGGTATCAGACCAGGAACCATGTGGTTCCCAGTCAGATGCTCTACTGACTGAGCTAAGCCGGTCCTTGTATGTATGTATGTGTATATATATATATATATATATAATATATATATATATATATATACACACACACACACATGCACGCAAACACACAATGTAATTTAAAAAATAGTTTAACCTTAAAATGGTTTTCATTCAACAAATGGATATGCCAAGTCACCAGCACATTTTTCAACACTTCTCTTAAGGAATATCAACTTTTTAAAAAATCCTAAACTCGCCCCCCCCCCCAATATCTCTCTCCTGACAATGACCTAAGATTGAAACTAGTTGAGAAAAAATAAATAACATAAAATAAATATTCCTATTTGTCTTATCCTCTCTCTCTCCTTTCTTTCTGTGTTGTCATACCGTTTTATCTCTCTCTCTCTCTCTCTCTTATAAGTAAGTAAAGTCGGCAGAGTGGCCTATTGTCGGTATCAGCCAGTCAGCAAGAGAATCTATTCCCTTTTCAATAGCACTAGACCAGGAAGATTGGTTTTGTGTTTGAGGTGGGGCACCACACCTACCATCAGCTCACAACTTCATCACACAGTTCCAAGCTGTGTTGGCAAGGGCTGGTATTGAACCTGGAATCTTGTAGTTCTTAGGTGGATGCTCAACCAACTGAGGTAAACATTGAAATATTAACATTAAAGAGAAAATAGAAGAAAATCTTTGGTTTTCATTTATCTAAAATTCTCAGAACTCATTAATTTTAAAATTTAGTTGTACAGAATCATGTCCAGACTTGAAGCAAGAGAGAATTTTATGTGGATGACAAAGTATGGGGCATCAAAGAACATGTCATATGTTTCAATTTCTTTTTTTTTTTCAATCTTTCTTTCAAATCACCAATACAAATTTGGATTATTTAGATTTTTCAGACTGTTTCCTTCATCTTTATTGTTATATATACAACATTTCAGCCAATAAGCCCTCTGCCAAAACAAGCACTTGGTTTGAAAATCGCATAGGTGAGAAACTGACAGTTACTAAGTGATGCTGACTATGTCTTCACTACCCTAACTTAAACATATGGTCTATCAATGATATTGCGCACTCTTTACTCATAAATATAGATGGGAGCTGCACAAGAATGCTGCGTGCGATCCTGAACAAAACATGGAAACAACACCCCACGAGAAAACAGCTGTACGGCCATCTGCCCCATATCACCCAAACCATCCGAGTAAGATGGACAAGACACGCAGGACACTGCTGGAGAAGCAAGGACAACCTCATAAGTGACATCCTCCTATGGAAGCCAGCACATGGGCACACCAGTGTGGGCCAGCCAGCAAAGACGTATATTGACCAGCTCTGTGCGGATACTGGATGCTGCGTAGAGGACCCCCCAAGAACGATGAGTGATAGGGATGGCTGGAGGGAGATTGTCATGGATATCCGTGCTAATAGCGTGACATGATGATGATGATATCAATATTAATATGTGGATTCATATTTAGTTTTGTTAGTCTTTCTAATTTGATATATTTTATTACATTAAAACTTAAATACTTGCAGCCAGAGGGCGCATATTTTCACTAGTAATAATAATTGACAGTGCTGCATCTAAAAATAAAATTCAGGATTACATTTACTTTATTTAGTGAAGATATTACCAAAAAGTGAGACCTTGTCAAACACGTCCCCCCCCCCCGCGCTCCTTACAAAGGCTCATTTTCTGACACTCATACCAACGGCATCTCCTTATCATCATCAATGTATCTATTCAAAGAATATTTTTGTTTACTTCTCGTTGCCATGTCAACACTCCCCGGTTGTCGGTGATAGTAGGGATATTAATTCCTATGTTGGATTGTTTTTGTTTTTCTCACAGATTTCCCTAAATAGATTGCCACTAACTCCCAACCAGAGCTAATTATTACACAGCACCAGAAGACTGGTTTTACGAAATGTGCCTCCTCTCTTTCTCTTCCTAAGAAGCATTTGCAGGCTCGGCCCAGATGTTAGAGGAAAGGGACTGGAAAGTGAAACTGTGTGTTAACCAAAATGAAACTGATTACAAAAAAAGATCCAAGAAACATCAATAGATTAGCAGATATATTTAGGTTTATTTTTGCAATTGCATTAATATTTTCTTATCAAACATAATATTTTTATATGATTACATCTGACTACAAGACCCCACCCAAATATGACCTGACCCCTATCTGTACTGTGATGCTGATAGTTTTGTGATTTAGTGCGTCCTGGGACACACATATTTGCTTTGAATGAGTCCCCCGGGAAAATGTATAGCTCCTAACTAAAGCTGTCTAACTCCTACCTTGTAACCTATCCTGTGTAATTCATTTATAAGAAACTATTGAAAAGTATTTACAGTTAGCTTGATGGTTTGGTTTTGTTTTACGTCATATCAACCTCGGTGGGTCATTTAATGCTGACAAAGTTGTGAAATAAATTCATTCTTAATGCATAATACAATTTTGTTTATAAACTAATGTTTTTCTATTTAACCCATAGATGGGACCCTAACAGATACTACCACTTCGGGTCAGAGTGGACCAGGGAGCAATGGTGATGAAGGGGTGCTCCACATTCCCCAAACCTCCAAAACTGGAACCTCACCATCAGATAGAGTTTAATGTCATTCTCAGGACATGTAGACCCTCAGTCACCGCCTTCTAGCACCCAGATGATAAAAAGGGGTTGGGGGCTTGCCTTATGGCAATAGGGTTGGGGAAATCATATAGGTGCTAAGGCTTGATGTGACCAGCCGATTGATCGGAGGGGGCCTCTCCGACCACCCGTCTAGCCCAAGATAGGGCCAAAGTGGAGTATTGCAAGTCATGAACTGCTCATCCACCTGGGTTCTATCCTTAAGCATCATGGATCTGTGAGACTAACCATTACACCATGATGGGATGCTCTAGCTATTTACCCAACCCATTCACTACGGATAGAATGTGACACAAGGTCACAAGTATGGGGCATTTAGCAAAGATTTTACTCACTATTCAGTAATAATGGATCTGTGAGACTAGCTAGCTAAACCTTACACCATGAGGAGTTGCCCTAGATGTACCACACCCATTTTCTACAGATAGGATGTGATACAAGGTAGCAAGTACGGGGCATTCAGCA
>CM042140.1:43709742-43754742 GCA_023376005.1 Doryteuthis pealeii | reverse complement strand
TTTTTTTTTTTTACAATGTTTTTTTACCTACTTCTCTGAATGTTTGAGATGAGGCTTGAAGATTAGTATTATCTGCGTTATTCAGACTATTGTCCCCATCTTCATTGTTATTTGTACAATGTTTTGGACGATATTTAGGCCGGAGGGTATATTGGCCGAAACGTTTTTTTTTCCTGTTGAGTCTTTCCCCTAAACTTTCAAACATATGTGTGGGGGGGGGGGGTCTGTGTGTGTGCATGAGTGAGTGACATCAATATGTTTGGTAAATTTAAACAAATTAAACAACCTGTTCACCTGTCAAATATTACTGTATATTTGCCAGACATTTCACAGATCACCTGGAAATTCATTTTCCACCATTTTCTTTTTCTGAGAAAGCCATTTTGTATTTCAAGTTCCAAGTTTTTATTAACTCATTCTGAAGCTTTGCCAATTATTTTATGAAAGGAAAGAATATTTTTAAATGAAAAGAAAAAAAAGAAAAGAAAAAAAAGAAAAAAAAAAAAAAAAAGAAATTAACATTTCTCACAAAATAAAATTGAAAAGAAAATTAAGACATTATTTTTTAATATACAATTTAATAAAGCTGTAGTAAAAACTGGGTCAATTTCCCCAAAATTTCTTACAACTTCCTCATTGAAATATAATCAAGAATATACTATTTTATTTTATTTTGATGATAAAATATTCAAAGCTTATACAATATCATATGTGGATGTTGGTTGGTTGTTTGGGTTATACGGCAAATCAACTCATTGGGTCATTTTATGCCAAAGACATTTTTTGTTTTATTCATTCTTAATGGGTTGGTTGGATTTTATGGCATGTCAACCCATTTGGGTCATTTTATGCCAATGACGTTTGATTTACTCATTCTTGATGAGTACTCATTTTTTTTTTTTTAAACACATTTTTGCAAACTCATTTTTTTCTATTTAACCCATAGATGGGACCCTAACAGGTACTACCACTCTGGGTCAGAGTGGACCAGGGAGCTTACTCCACATTACCCAGAGTTCTAGAATTAGAACCTCAACATCGGATAGAGTTTAACATCTTACCCAGGACATGAAGACCCTCAGCCACCGCCTTCTAGCAGCCATATGATAAAAAGAGTTGGGGGTTACCATAAGGGCAATAGGGTGGGGAGAATCATATAGGTACTAGAGATATGTGGATGTGAACACACATGTTATTATAATGGAGATTCAATGTGTGTCTGTAACCGAAACTACGCCACAATATCCACAGAAATTGCACAAGTTTATCAACGAGTATTTAATTTATAGTCAAAATCATTAACACATAGAATAAATCTTATTCATTAACAATGTCTCTATGAAAATCTGAGTTAGATTTGCCTTAAAACAGCCCGTGTTATTCGTGCGTTTAAAATCCTGCAATGTGTCTTATATATCACTAAGAAATAAAGATTTACATAATATATGGTATGCTTAATTTGTATACTGGTTTTAACAAAACCAGGTTTAATAAATGATTAATTTGTGTTATTGATGTCTAATATTATTGTTTTATTTTCCAACGTATTAAAATCAATCCTATGAATGATTTTATATAGAAACCAATTAAAATATGATTAAAATAAGTGTAATCTTTTTATATTCTTATCTAATTTCATTAGTCTTTCTAATTTAATATATTTCATAACATTAAAGCTTAAATACTTACACCCGGAGGGCGCATATTCTTGCTAGTACTCCTAATTTTGTAACTTTTTATATGGTATGCAATAACTGTAATAAAATCTACAAAAATCTGACCTTCAAAATTCATGAATAATGGATGGGGCAGGAGGATGTTAAGCGGCCATCAAAGAAAAAGAAGAACAACAACAACAAATTCCAGGACTGATGACCTACAATAGTCAGAGGGAGTAAAAGCTGCAAATAATTGTAATTATCTAAGTAGTGAGAGGGAAGTAAGAACAATAATTAAAAGGAAGAAAGATAAAACAAAGCCAATGGCCAATAAAACAACAAAAAAGAGGTGGCAAAAAATGGCCATTATTTATAAAATGCAATTCATTAACTAAATATCTTTGCATTGTTAAAATAATAAAAAAATCAGATAAAGAGTATTATTTGTCTAAATTGTTTAGTATTATTTGGATCATTAGGACTATTGTCCTCATCTTTATTGCTATCTGTACAACGTTTCAGCCGATGTGCCCTCGGCGTTCTTCAGGTATTTCTTGTCGGACTCGGGAGCTTTCTCGAACTTGGGAACCTTCTTGTCATAATCGGGAGCCATCGCGGAACTTTGAACCCAACCCTTTATTCAATCCATGGAGGTATCCTGTTTTCATTGCATTAACCATAGAAGGTGTTGAGCTGTGTTAATTATCATTCTATGTTACTGTCGCCCTTCAGCAGGATTGAACCTGCAGCCTAGAGATAACTGTCACTTAGAACTGTCTTAACCAACGCCTTTATCCACTATGCTATGTGTCCAATTGAACAATATTTTTTGTTTAGTTGTTTCATTAGAGCTTTTTTTTTTTTTAAATGGAGATGAAATAAATCCTCCTAGTTAAAAAGTCAGTAATGTCTGATAATGTCACATCTGATAAAAATCTAAGATAATATCACAAGTACTAAAGATATTACAAGTGTATATAAAAACTATTAACATCAACCATCCTGTTGGCTGGGGCTGTAAAATATGCCAACTTCACCTCTGCAAAAGGGTAAGACCCCCCCCCCCCCAAATGGGGCCACCTGTTGGCCATGGATGGCGAGCCATGTTCAAAACTCTTAACATCCTGTTGAGAATTTTCTAAGTCCAGAGCCCCATTCCTATAAGGATATATATAAATGTCTAAAAATGGCCCTTTCATTAAAATTTACCTGTTATTTCTCGTACATCAAAGACTGCTAAATATGTTTAATATTATGTTTAATATTACATTCAAACAAAGGCTATTTTTTTGGGGTAGATTAAGAAGACAAATGTGACTTCCAGCCGGGTGAAATGAGGTGGTATAGGACTTTAAGAGTTAAGGACAGAATCGTGGTGGCTGAGCAAACAATGACATACAACACTCCACTTTGGCCCTTATTTGAGCTAGACAGGTAGCTGGAAAGGTCCCTCTAATCAATTGGCTGGTTATATCAAGCTCTAGCACCTATATGATTGTCCTGACTGTATTTCTCTTATGGCATACCCCCAACCCTTTCTATCATAAATGTGCTAGAAGATGGTGTCTAAGGGTCTTAGTGTCTTGGGTATGACGTTAAACTGCATTTAGTGGTGAGATTCCAATTCTGAAACTCTAGAAAGGGTGGAGTATCCCTTCATTGCCATTATTACCAGGTTCAATCTGACCCGGAGTGGTAGTACTCGTTAGGATGTTAGATTATCTTTAGGTATAAGCTGTATGAAAAGAAACCACTTATATTTATAGAGTGTTCTAAGTAGCAGGAGTTGGATTGACCAATGAAAAAAAAAAACCAGCAAAAATGTATTTAAGGTTGTTCATAAATTGCCCTAAAATCATTTGCCAACTGGATTCCCTCCCAGAAGGAATGCTTACAAACAAGGAGTAACTGATACTACAATCTTTCTACCAAGGAATACGACAGATTGTAGTATCAATTACTCCTTGTCAGTCAATCTGTAGTATTCCTTGGTAGAAAGATTGTAGTATCAATTACTCCTTGTCAGTCAATCTTTCTACCAAGGAATACTACAGATTGACTGACAAGGAGTAATTGATACTACAATCTTTCTACCAAGGAATACTACAGATTGACTGACAAGGAGTAATTGATGCTACAATCTTTCTACCAAGGAATACTACGGATTGACTGACAAGGAGTAATTGATACTACAATCTTTCTACCAAGGAATACTACGGATTGACTGACAAGGAGTAATTGATACTACAATCTTTCTACCAAGGAATACTACGGATTGACTGACAAGGAGTATCTACAGACACTACATTTTTTCTCCTTTATAACTACTTGCTATAAAATTGAACTAACCAACTTATTAACATCAAATATAAAAGAGAGTGTCCAGGAAAAATAAAGAGTATGTTTAAAGTGTGTCTTCTATCAAGCTCCAGTTAGTAAAGCAGCTGTTATAGAAAAACAGACTTCCCAAGGGAAAAGGAAGAACAAAATTTATTTCTAATCTACACCATTGATTGTCAACGGTTGTATGTTTGGGTGAGTTTCAGGAATAACTAAAGAAACAATAGTTGAACATTTTCTGGCCAACATACATATAGCCTACAAATAAATATAAAACCATGATTTTTTTTTTCTATAAAGAGGGTGCACTGTATAACTTTACAGACTAAACTAGGGCCATATAAAGTGTAAATTCAACTGGAGTCAGAGTCGGTAAAATTATACCAACTCCGATTCCAGTGACCCTTCAAATTTAGATTTTAGACTCCACAGCCCTGGTGTAATAGGTAACTGAGTTACCTCCCCTACCCTTCTAATAACTATATAAACTGGTCAAAAATCTACCACTGTATTTTATGTAGAATAAAGCTTCTACAAGTCCGACCGTGTTTGTTTGCTTACTACCACACCTGGTATAAATATAATTAGAGTTTAATTCTATAAGCGTCTTTAATCAGTAAAACCTTTAGAGTGCTCTATGCACAAAAATGCAGAGCAATATCAGAATATTTCTAATTACAAAATAGAATAATAATAAAATTAGGATAAAAACTGACAAGTTTGTATCCGGTTTTCATTACAGATCATCTGGCAACATATTTAAATCTCAGACATCTAAAAGGCTGGTTCAAAAGGTATCCACAGCTATTATGCAGGAGCTGCTACATGCAGATGACTGTGACTTGGTTACATCCACACAGGATATTATATCTATTTACCAAACCCCTCCACACGAGTAGGATGCGACACAAGGTCAATTTCTTAAGCGGAGTTTAACAGATTTCAAGTCAGAGTTTTCCTTCTATTAGACAGGTTACCTAGCCAAGGTTAAAGAGCCCAGTTTGCCCTACTATATACACATAGCTAGAGGAAAAATACTTGGATGCATACCTTTCCAAAGGATATTAGTGCTATGTGAAAAGCAAACAGCCTCGTTCAGGATTTGAACTCGGGTCTCCGAGTCCATTTCCTACGACTTTAACCATTACAACATGCGCCTCTAAACAGGATATTATATACACACACATAGATGTAAGTACATGTTATATGCACACACACACACACACAGATGTAAGTACATGTTATATGCGCGCACACACACACACACAGACACACACACACACACACAGATGTAAGTACATGTTATATGCACACACACACACACACACACACACAGATGTAAGTACATGTTATATGCACACACACACACACACATAGATGTAAGTATATGTTATATGCACACACAGATTAGAAAACATGCAAACATATTTTTAGTTTTTTTTTCTTCTTTCTTTTGATTAATGAATGTTAAATGTTTTCTAGAAATTGTTATTTTTCTACAACTATTGAATTCAAGAACATTTCATGGCAAAGAAAATTGAAATAAATAAATCCTTTTTTTTTTTTTTTTTTGGGGGGGGGGGGGACAAAAAAACAAGTAGAGCTATGTCATCCAATTGTACTTTACCAATAGAGAAATTTATAATCAAGAGGAACTTTGCTACTCATATAAATAAATAAATAAAACTTTAAGCATTTTTCAGTTGTCAAATTTAAAAGTTCATCAATTTTACTTCAGAACTTCAAATTTAAAAATGTCAAATTCCAATTTGAAAATAAATTAAGAATTTTTATTATTTAGATTTTTCGGACTGTTGTCCTCATTTTTATTGTTATATATATGATTTAGGAATTTACTATATATATGCCAACCCCTCCACATGAGCAGAATATGAAACACGGCCAATTTCTTAAGTTGATTTTAACAGGCTTGATTTCAAAGTTTTTCTCATAGACCAGTTGCCTAATCAAGGTTAAAGAGCCCAGCCCTACTATTTACTCATAGCTGGAGGAAGAATAATTGAATGTATACTTTTCCCCAAAGAGTATTAGCTCTATGTGAAATGCAAATGGTCTTGTCCAGGATTTGAACTAGTGTTGTCAAGTCCATTTCAATGATAACCATTACACCACATACCTTCTATGCTTTCTATAGAAAAGGAAAAGGAATAAGTCTCCATTTTCTTTTATGTTTTCTGTCAGCTACCTTAAACCTTGAGCAAGGGTGAAATCAATAAACAGACCAATTCATATTGTAGAAATTTGTATAAGGTGATCAGTATTCAGCTTTGTTGCAAGTTGAATCTGTTCTGAGAATCCTGAGTTGGTAGGTGGTTTATATTGCAGGTTGGGCTATTCCAATGTTCACCTTGGCCAAGCTCATTCCCATGATTCTGATTGGTTGCTGGATTTAGTGTGGATACTTTGATCCATATATACCCAACACAGTTCTCTGTAGTTAGTACAGGACCTGTATTCAGTTACAGTCCCCCTTTTTTTGTCTGGTAACTGGACACTAGTTACAGTTTTCCTGTGAAGGTGAGTATGATATGTTGATTCTACGCATATAATCAATGAATTAATAAATAAATCAATACATGGCATCCATTATCCTTTTGTTTATACAACTAGTTTTGTTAAAAAAAAGTATAACATTCAAAAGTTTGTTTTTTTTTCCCTTGAAACACATTGTTAAAATATTAAATTTTTTAAAAAAATAACGTGTAAAATGAATTAGAGAAACCACACACCAACCAACTCAAAGTATCATACCTGAAGAAGACCAGAGAAATAACTGATCGAAACGTCATGTAAAGGACTGCCCTGCACATAAGGGAAAAATAAATATATACAATAGAAAATTAAATTTACCACAGGAAAAATAAATGAATAAATAAATAAAATAACAATAAATAATGAAAAAGATATTTTTGAGAAAATACAGAAGCTGATATTTTAAGGAGTAAAGTTGCAGCAGGTGTATTTTTATAATTAAATATTTTTTTTTACTTACATGGATAAAAAATTTTTTTTAAAAAGTGATATGGTCCCTGGGGGAGCATATGCCCCCCCCCCCCTGTTAAGAATCACTGTTCTATGCCCTTCTGACAGGGCACTGTGATCAGTTAATGACCCACAGCTGAATAGTTTTATTTTAAATCAATAGATATCCTGGAAACTATTGACAAAACATTCTTTGTGAATGTACACACTGATAGATAAGACACATCTCCTTGTGTGTCAATCGTTTGCAGTAGTTTAATCAACAGGTAAATTGTAACAGATAACTTAACTGAGACATTACAATAGACTTTTCATAGACTTTTCATTTAAAATAAAATTTAAACAAAATTTAAAAAAAAAAAAATAATAATAATAATAATCTCCCATGAGGCCTCAAACAGGAAGAACCCTCTGAACGTGCGCAGGAAAAAGGACCCACTTCTTACCACCTTCGTTGGTTATTTAATGCCAAAGCCATCCTTTTAAAAGAACAGTAAGTAAAAAGTCGTTGGGGCGGCCTAAAGTCGGTATCAGCCAGTCAGCGAGGGAGTCTATCCCCTTTTTAATAGCGCTAGACCAAGGAGATTATTTATAGCAACTGAGGTGGAGTGCCACACCTACCATCAGCTCCTTACTTTACTGCACAGATCCATGTGCTACTCATACGCTGAGTTGGCGGGGACCGGTATCGAACTAGGAACCTTGTGGTTTCTAGCCGAACGCTCTACCGACTGAGCTAACCCGGCCCCTTAGTGGTACTAATTAATACATAGCTGGGGGGAAGGGAGTTCATACCTTTCTCAAAGGTATTAGTTTCAAAAGTGAACATAAAGCACGATTGGAGTTCAAACTCACATTACTATGATGTCGCATTCCAGCACATTAGCCATTATGCCACAGAGATCCCCCCCCCCCCAACACTTAAAATTTTATTAGGTACCGATGATGAAGAAGAAGATGATGAAGAAGATTCCCTATATAGATAATTTAGGAAGTGTGTGGTGTAATGGTTAAAGTTATGGGAAATGGACTCGTCGCCCTGAGTTCAAATCCTGGACGTGGTAATTGCATTTCACTTAGCGCTAATATCCTTGGGAAAGGTATGAATCCTACTCTCCCTCCAGCTATGGGTAAATAGCTCTTTAACCATGGCTAGGTAACCAGTCTAGGAGAAGGAAAATTCTGAATTCAAACCTGTTGAACTCTGCTTAAGAAATTGACCTTGTGTCGTATCCTGCTCGTGCAGAGGAGTTGGTAAATTATATATATATATATATATATATATATATATATATATATATAGATAGATAGATAGATAGATAGATAGATAGATAGATAATTTATGCTATTAATCTTGATTTAGACAACAAAAAGAACTACAGAATATTGTACTTTAATTTTTTAATATTCTTCATTAAAAAAGATGTGATTAAAATGGTTTTGTTTTTGTTTAATGGCTTATTAACCGTCACGGGTTATTCAATACAAAAGCCATCCTTGTAGAAGAACAGTAGTCATACAGTTTAACCCATAGTTGGGGGGATGCAGTGATTCATACCTTTCCCAAGAGTATTAGTCTGAAAGTGAACATAATAGCATGACTGGAGTTTGAACTTGCATACTACTTGTTGCAATCCAGCACATTAACCACCACGTGCATGGCAACTCTCTCCAATAAACAAAAGATAAGATTTTTCACCAGATTCAACTAAATAGATTTATTTCCTTCAATCATATTTATTTATTCCTCTACTCTACATCAACAATGGAGAAGAGAGAAAAGACTACCTCCAAAAACTAAAGAGCTACCTAAAACCAATTTAAGAAAAAAAAAATCATTATTTTGTGTTTAGACACCACAACTTCACCTGAGCCAGGAGACAAGATTCTTTTCTTTCTTTTTTTAATAGGTGAGAATAAAGTAACAAACAAGACATACTGCACTTACTACATCAGCCTACACCGAATGTGTGCAGTTGCAATATTGACATCAATAATAGAAAGGGGGTATACGCGAGAAAGAGATAGAGTCGGAGACTCCAGTGTCTATATATCCGGGTGTTACTAGCTTTTTTTTCTCTCCAATCTATTCACACTAAGTTTTGCCATAGTAGATATAAGCAGGCAGGCCAGCAACAACTTTTTCCGTTAGGGTGGGTGGAGATATTTTCTTATTTATATTTTAGATGGAATTCATAAAAAACAAAAAAGAAAGAAAGAAAAAAAAAAGACATAGTAAGATTATAGTAGACGTAACTACAGTGAAACTACTCGACAATAAGACAGCGAGGTGAGGCTGTTAATAATAAATAAGTTGTTTTCTATTCAAGTGATTCTGTTCTAAGTTTAAAAGATCTTGGACGAAAAAGATTATAATGGAGGCTGTCAGACTAAAATAAACGTCTGAAAGATTCAATTTTAATTTAACAATTTTAGTACTGATTAAATTTTAAGAAAATGAAAAAAGAAATATTTTTATTTTAGTTATTTTTTTTAACAATCATAATTTCAAAGAAACTATGGTTCGTTAGTTTCTGAAAAATCAGGAAAATTTCAAGATTTTCAGAAAGAAAAAAAATTATAGTTCAAATATCAAAAGAAAAATTCGAATTGTGAGCCACTGAGATTATGAGAGATGCGGAGAGAGAGAGAGAGAGAGAGAGAGAGAGAGAGAGAGAGAGAAGAGAGAGAGAGAGAGATGCGGAGAGAGAGAGAGAGAGAGAGAGAGAGAGAGAGAGAGAGATGCGGAGAGAGAGAGAGAGAAGAGATGCTGAGAGAGAGAGAGAGAGAGAGAGAGAGAAACAAACAATGGCACACACACACAGATAGACAGTAACGCATATGCACCCACACATAGACAGTAACGCATATGCACAGACAGTAACACACAGATAGACAGTAACGCATATGCACACACAGATAGTTATTTTTTTTTTACTTTTTTTTTTTTGTTGTTACTTTTTATGTTTACCATAAAGTAAGCAGTAGTGATTTGTTTAAAACAGTCCCACAAGTATGGGAGCACCTAATGAGGATCAAACTCACAATAATGATCTTTATCATACTAACATATTGCTCCATAGAAAGATGTCAGAAAAAGAAAAAAGTGAATAGCAAAACAGTCTCATCCAGGATTTGAACTTGGCTCATTGCATTCATTTCCTAAAATGATAACCCCAATGCCACACGTGCAAGTACTCTATTAACTTTTAAACTATTTATTAAAAGGTTCAATTTTATTTCTTTTTTTTTCCACCACCGTCTAAGAGCTTATTTTGTGATTTATGACCAAAAGGAGATGACAGAGAAATGACAACAAAAGTAGATGAAGAGAATAAATCAATTTTTTTAATGCAAAGTGTAGATAGAATTTCAGAATTCATTAGCTACATAAGTGTGTGTGTGTGTATATATATATTATATATATATATATATATATTGTTACATACCCTTCTCTTGAGTGCACATCACTATTTATATATATATTGTTACATACCCCTTCCTTTAGTGCATGTCACTATATATATTTATTTATTCATTATTACATACCCCTTCCTTCAGTGCATGTGTATATATATATATATATATATATATATATATATATATATATATATATATATTCTTATTTTCGACTCCATCATCATTGAACCTTTAAGACAGCTACGATGACCCAACAAATAAGTTTCTTTCAAAAAGGATTCCTTGCTGAATTATCCAACTGACAAAGGATGTAAATGTAAAATAAACAGTAATGTAAATAACCCAACCAATATTGGCCTTTAGCCAGGGACACATTCATCTTCCACAATGGAAGGGGTTTCCTAGCAAACCAGGTGCAAAATAAACCTCCCACTACCCCCCCCCCAAAAAAAAAAATCTATCCAAAAGAAATCCAGCTATTGGAGCCTGTCATCTCTGAAAACTAAGGTAGAGGGAAGCATCCCACATTTCCATTCCTAGGACAACACATACAGCACCATTCAATATCATCCCTAACTGGTTAATTGAATTATGTCCGCCAAAGCACTCTGCCTAACATCAGGACTCTTCTTCCTTCTTCAAATTAAGTCTCACTTGTTTGACAGTTCAATGGGAAAATTTATTATAATGAACGAATACCGTTCTGTCATTTCTTTTCTTTTGTTTTTTTTTCTTTTCATCACTTTATTTGAAACTGACTTCTTCCTCTGAATCTTTAGCTTAATAGAAGAAAATTTTTTTTTAAAGATATGATTATGGAAGAAAAATCGTTAAATTTATAGGATTTATGGCAATCTTTAAGGGCGCACACACTGAAAGGCACAAAAACGACAGTCTGATTGCATATTCTGAATGTGGATGATCAATTTAACTGCTATTATAGGATATAGGAAATTAGGGCCAGTTTAGCTCAGTTGGTAGAGTATCCACCTCGGAACCACAAGGATAGAGTTGGCTTAGCTCCATCAGTAGAGCATTCACCTCAAAACCACAAGGTTCCAGGTTCAATACCGGTCCTCGTCAATTCAGTGCATGATTTGCTGTCAAGGCTACTCTCCTCTCCATCTCACTCCTCTTCATGCCTTGCTTAATGTTAAGATGGCAGGCCGCTCGATTTTCTGCATTTTCAATTCACTGTTACCAAAAATGCAACTCTCTCACTCACTAAACAGACCAAAATAGATGAATTGAATGTACTGACAGATAGAATGATAATGTTTACCAAAGGGTAAAGTTTATACAATTAATAAATAATGACAATCAGGTTATCTTATCTATTAATAATGGAGATTCACTGTGTATCTCTCTGTAACCAAAACTGTCACTGCTTATATCATAATACCCAAAATTGCTAATACATAGAATAAAGAACAACATTGAATATGATACTTTTTAAGTAAGCCATTAATTCTTTTTAAATTAATGAATAACAGAGGATCCAGCTAAGAAGAAAGCAGCCCAAACCAGCCAGAGGATCAACCTGTAGGAACTAAAACTCTCCTGTGCCTTCGGGGACAGGAAGTAGAAAAGGTAATGTCCTTTGTCAGGTTGGGGGAAGACCCCTCTTTACAGTTTTGGTACCAACGTGTGAGCCTCGTAGAAACGAGCTCTTGTCTCAGTCTCTTGTGACTGAAGGAACTTTCCCCTCAGTGAGGGAGTAACAACTGCAGACCCAACCTGACACCCCCCTCAACGAGGAAGATATATGAACTGTAAGTACTGCCCCTAAGTACTTTGTTATATTGACTGTTGTTGAGTTTGTATGTGAATAAATAAGGTTAAAAGTACATGTGCTTTCCCTTTCGTCTTTACATTCTGTGAACTTATCTTTTCAATCATAGACTGTAGACAATTATTCCTACAAACCAATATAAAAGCTCCATGAACAAAACAAAGAAGGTAAGTGTACCTGTGTACAACCATGGGTATGCAGGTATACTCTACAGAACAAGATAAGTACACATCAATTTTAAAGATGCTATGCAACAATATGCGAGCCGCAAACTAGCACATACCAAAATACAGCAAAACTTTTGATTCACCCAAGTAATATTAGAGAGACATTTTTTTCTTTTTCTTTTGGAAATCAATGAAAGTTTTTAAAATCAATAATGTGTTTTTGATTCCATGCTTTTCTTGAACAAAAAACAAAAATCTTTTTTTCTAAGGTTTATAAAATTAGAACTACTATGAATTTAATTTTGCTTAAGAAAAATGTTTTAAAATTAGCTTGCCTTTAAAAACAAAAAGTATTTTTCTTAAACATAATTAGAATAACTACTGCACACCACTGGTAATGGTGGAAAAAATAATTTGTTTTTTTTCTCCATTTTTCCAATTTCAACACATTACAACAGTGGTTCCAAAACGGTGTCGGTCGGTTGGTTGGATTTTATGGCATGTCAACTCTTGTTTGGTTATTTTATGCCGAAGACATTTTGTTTTATTCATTCTTGATGGGTAGGGAAAATTCTTTTTTTTAACCAAAACTATGTCACTGCTTATATCACAATATCCTCAGGAATTGCATAAGTTTAGCAATGAGTATGTAATTTATAGTCAAAATCATTAATTAATACATAGAATAAATCTTATTTATTAACAATGTCTATATGAAAATCTGAGTTAGATTTGCCTCAAAACAGCCCATGATATTAGTGCGTTTAAAATCCTGCAATGTGTCTTATATATCACTAAGAAATAAAGGTTTACATAATATATGGTGTGGTTAATTTCTATACTGGTTTTAACAAAACCAGGTTTAATAAATAATTACTAACAGGTACTGCCCATCCAGATCGGAGTGAACTTGAGACTATTGGCAATGAAGGAATACACCACACTCTTTAGAGCTCCAGAACTGTAGCCTCACCATCGGATGTAGTTTAGTGTCATAACCAGCCGTTTTCTCTCCGAGGGGGGGGGGAGTATAATCAATAATTTATTCAAGTCCTGGAAATATAATGACTCATTGCAACATTACAGAGGTTAATATTTACTCTTATGAAATGTGGGATTTTCTCGGTTATTTATAGACTATACAAATCAGTCAAGTGGAAAGAAAAACTTTTATATTATCAATACCAGGAAATACAATAGGTATCTATCCCCCTCCTCCTCCCATGAGGGTAGAATGTGACAAGATTGTGTTTATTGGAAGTGAGCATCAGCTATACATAGAAATGACTATTATTAGTTGGTTGGGTTTTATGGCATGTCAACCCTTATTGGGCTATTTTATGCCAATAACCTTTTGTCTTATTCTTTCTTGATGGGTACTCAATTTTTTTTTCAACACATTTTTTCTATTTAACCCATAGATAGGACCCTAACAGGTACTACCACTCCGGTTCAGAGTGGACCCGGGAGTAATGATGATTAAGAGGTACTCCACATTCCCCAGAGCTCTAGAATTGAAACTTCATCATCAGTTTAACGTCATACCCAGGACATTAAGACCCTCAGCCACTGCTTTCAGCAAAGAAAAATAGATTGTTGAATTTTTATATTTAGTAAAAAAGCTCCATCATCAAGTCTATATATTTACCCAATCCCTCGACTACGGGCAGGATGTGAGACACAAGGTGAATTTTTTAGCAGAGTACAGATGGCTTGAAGTTGCCTTCTGCTTGCTCTTCGTCCAAGATTTGAACTTAGGTCGACAACTTTATTTCATACAACAATAACCATTACATCAAATATAATTTAAAGTAAGATATCTGTATTTCCAGAAATCATTCATGAAGTTAGATTGATTTAACGGCATGTCAACCTATCTAGGGTTATTTTATGCCAAGAGATTAGGGAATTGTGTACATTGTACATTTATACTTATGTTTTGTTTGGTTTGGTTTGATTTTGTTTTATGGCATATCAACATCAGTGGGTAATTTAATGCCGACAAAGTTGTGAAATAAAGTCATCCTTAATGCATAATACAATTCTGTTTATAAACTCATCTTTTTCTATTCAACCCATAGATGGGGCCCTAACAGGTACTACCACTCCGGGTCAGAGTGGACCAGGGAGCAATGGTAAAGAAGGGGTGCTCCACATTCCCCAAACCTCTAAAACTGGAACCTCACCATCAGATAGAGTTTAACGTCATTCCCAGGACATGTAGACCCGCAGCCACTGCCTTCTAGCACCCATATGATAAAAAGGGGTTGGGGCTTGCCATAAGGGCAATAGGGTTTGGTGCAATCATATATGTGCTAGGGCTTGATGTGACCAGCCGATTGATCGGAGGGGGCCTCTCTGACCGCTGTCTAGCCCAAGATAGGGCTAAAGTGGAGTATTGCAAGTCATGAACTGCTCATCCACCTGGGCTCTATCCTTAAGCATCACGGGTTGCCACCCACAGCCAACAGGTGGCTCCATTAGAGGAGTCTTACCCCTCTGCAGAGGTGCAGTCGGTGCATTCTAACGCCCCAGCCAACAGGGCAGAAATGCACTTGGGAGTAATGCCAATGAAGGAGTACTCCAAATTCCCCAGATCTCCAGAAATGGAGCCTTACCATGATGAACTTTGATAAAGACCAGCAGCAACTAATTCTATTCAAAGTGTTCCATACATTCAGAAATGTAGAATTCATATTTAATTTTCTATTGTTTTATATATATATATATATATATATATATATATATATACACACACACACATGACAAAATGTGACCCATTGAGCTCTGGGTAGAGAATTGGGATTAGGGAAAAGTGAGTTTGCAAAGTGAATTAAGAAAATAAAAAATAAAAACATAAAAAACATTTTGTAAGATTTCTAAGAAAGGGAATGTTATATTCCAAAGGTGAGGTAATCAAGATATACATAGAGAGGGGGAAAGTGACATGCCAGTTTTTTTAATAAAATTAATCACGACTAACTAGAATCAATTAAAATGGATTTTTTTTTTTCAAATATAACTCAATGCTAGAACTAAGGAATATTTTGATAGGAATTTTGTGTCATTTAACTAAATAGGAAAAAAGTATTTAGCAAACAATTTACTCAGCTTTAGTATTATTATTAATAATAATAGATATATATGTGTGTGTATATATATATATATATATATATATATATATATAAAGCAGAATATTTTTTTACATATTTCTTTCTTCTTAGGGTTACTTATGATTTCTCAGTAATTTTTAATTTCCTCTTCTTAAACAACTTTTTTTCCCCATTTCCTGGTTTGCATCATTTTATACCACCTCCTCCACTACCCTCCCCCCAAAAATGGACAAAATTCCAAAGACGTTCAGAAAACAAATTATCCTATAACCTTTTAAGATAAACTGAGTACCATGTTAGGTTCTTCACGGTATTTCCCATGTCAATGGGTTTAATAATGAAATTAGGAAGTGCTAATTAGTAAAAATAACATTATTATACTAATTTTAAATTAAACCAGAGATTATTAATAATAAACATATATAGAAATGAAAAAAAAAAAAAACAACAGGTGGAAAAAAATGGCTGTTATTCCTAAGATACAATATGCAATTTCTTTACCAAACATTTTTGTATTAACCTTTAAGACAAACAGTCTAGTTATTTGATAGGCTTTGCTTAGTTGTGGCACAAGGTTAGAAGCATAGGAGTCCCAGTGAGACTAAAACTCACTAGTAAAGGTCTGCCAGTCTAGTTGGTTGGATATTACAGCATGTCAACTCCTGTTGGGTTATCTTATGCCAAAGATGTTTTGTTCTATTCATGCTTGATGGGTACTCATTTTAAACTCATTTTGTTCTATTTAACCCATAGATGGGACCCTAACAGGTACTACCACTCTGGTTCAGAGTGGACCTGGGAGTAATGGTAATCAAATGGGCTCACCACATTCCCCAGAGCTTCAGAACAGGAACCTCACCATCAGATAGAGTTTAACATCATACTCAGGACACAAAGGTTTGATTTGGTTTGTTTTACAGCATATCAACCTCAGTGGGTCATTTAATGCCAATAAAGTTTTGAAATGAATTCATTCTTAATGGATACTCAATTTTTTCACAAACACATTTTTCTATTTAACCCATAGATGGAACCCTAACAAGTACGACCACACAAGGCCAGAGTGGACCTCGGGACACAAAGACCCTCAGTCACCCCCTTCTAGCAAATATATGATAAAAAGGTTTGGGGTTTGCCATAAGAGCAATGGTGTTGAGACAATTATATAGGTGCTAGGCTACCAGTCTAACTTGCTAACTATTACACCATATAAAGTTACTAAGATGAATGAAGAATAATTAAAGTTCCAATTACCGTCGAACTGGGAAGACAAGGCAACAAACAATTGTAACTGAAATACAAACCCGAATGCTACAAAGTCCACTGCAAAATGACAAAGTATATATAAGACTCCACAATGTCATTCAAATCAAGCAGTCAAGCAGCCAATCAGAACTCAAGGAATGGAATCACCCAAATCACCCAGATTCATGGATGGATCATTCTTGATTCCTATTTCTACCAGCTGTCTTGGACACTGCTTGAGTTGTACTTAGTTAGCTGCTGTTATTAAAACCAACAGTAGACTAACTGACTTCAATAATGAATAGGCTACCATTTTAGATTTTTCATGGTATTTCTCAGGCCAATGAAATTATGAAATGCTCATTAGTAAAAAAAATACATTGTTATTTTCTTTTTTTTATCTGACTTTATTCTTTTTCATTGGGGGTTGAGTCTCCATGGCATAGTGGCTAACATACTGGACTGCAATATCTTAGTAAGCAAAAATCAAACTCCAATTATGTCTATTATGTTAACTTTTGGACTAATACTCTTGAGAAAATTATGAACCTCCCAGCTATGGGTTAAATAATACCACTACTGTTTTACCAGGATGACTTTGGCATCAAATAACCCACAAAGGTTGATATGCCATTAAACAAAAAAAAAAAAAAAAAAAGAAAATCTTTCTCATCACTGTCCTTTCTTTTTAATTCCAACTTTTTTTTTTTTTTTTTTTTTTCACTGAATCTAAACCAGAGATTATTAATAATAACAAATATAAAGAGAGAAAAGAAGAAAAAAAAAGGTTGTTATTTATATATAGTTAGATACAATATACATTAATCAAACAATTTTGTATTAAGATAAGATGCAGTGATACTGATA
Source organism: Doryteuthis pealeii (assembly GCA_023376005.1). Lineage (NCBI taxonomy): Eukaryota > Metazoa > Mollusca > Cephalopoda > Myopsida > Loliginidae > Doryteuthis > Doryteuthis pealeii. Next base: position 43,737,137 of record CM042140.1, on the reverse strand, counting down.
GTTTTTTGATTCAGTGCATACTGGGACGCACATATTTGCTTTGAATGAGTCCCCGGGAAATTTGATGGGTCCCAACTAAAGTTTCTTAATAAATTTTAGGATTTTTATTTATGACCTGGGGAAACAACTAGAGCCGGCTAACTCTTACTTGTAACCTATCCTGTGTAATTCGTTTCTAAGAAACTATTGAAATGTATTTACAGTTAGCTTGGAATGATGGGGGAAGAAAAAAAGAAAGACACTGGGGCGCATGGATACAATTTGACTGAGTTCTTTTAGATTTTTGTGCGTAGGGGTGCAGGACGCATACCTGTCAGCATCTCTGAAGATGGATTTGGTTTCTTTATTTTAACGATATATCAATCATTTATCTAATGCCAAAGCCATCCTTATAGAAGAACATTTGTGGTACAATTCAACCCATAGCTGGTGGATGGGGGGTCTTCATACCTTTCAGTAAAGTATGAGTCTAAAAGTGAATGTAATAGCACATGACTGGTGTTCGAACTAGGTTACTGCAATGTCACATTTCATGAACGTTAGCCACTACACCACAGGGACTCCCCACCTCCTGTATTAAGACAGCATAAAAATGTATAATGGGTAATTTACACATGCAATCATCTCTAAAATACAATTATCTCAAAGATTTTATATAAATGTTCAACACCTGACTGAGTGAGGTGTACAAATAAATAAAATAATCAGAATAGTTTCAGGGATCCCCCCTCTTTACAGCACCTCCTCTCTTGTCTAAAAGGTGGTAAGGGCTGGGTTTATTGCCAGGCACCTGACAGACCCCAAATAGGGAATGCCAACAGAGGCAAACTATTTTTGGTAACCCACTTTACAAGCTTGCTTGCTTCCTTCCTTCCTTCCTTCAGGAAAGGGGGCACATCAAACCAACCTTGTGTCACATTCCGTGTGTATATGTGCGTGTAATGCATGCATCGTGTGCGTATATATATATATATATATATGTGCATTATCCATGTATTTAGTTATTTAACGTCATACCCAGGACACAAAGACCCTCAGCTACCGCCTTCTAGCATATCTATCTATATATGCATATATGTATTTATAAAGATAAAAGGTGGCTTACCGGTGAAAATGGGCACGATCGTTGGAGGTGCAAAATTCAGGGGTTAAGTCAGCGATATAACAAAGACAAAGTGCTCGCTGCAATTAATCGGTACCTCGATTAATTCAGTGGATTTAACCCTGAAGATCCTTATGGTGAAACTCGAGTAGGTTTCTTTTGTATCCATTTTTAATATATATGCATATATAAAGGGCAGTTAGTGTGTGTAAAAAAAAATTACCCCCCACACACACACGGTTACTTCAAACGGAAACATGATGTAATTAAACACTTAAAATAATTAAATTAAAATGTACTACTTAATACAGTGAGTAATTGCCGTATTTGATGGTGTGTGTATATATATATATATATATATATATATATATATAAACACATACACTTTATTTAGATTTAATATTAGAGTTGGGCTCGGTTCAAGTCCCAAGAGACATTTTTCGTTGATCTTTTTGGGAGGTGGGGTATCGTACCATCAAATACGCTAAATATTTAATACAGGTGTTTCCAAAAAAATTAATATCATTTAAGATGTACAGGGTATTTCAGAAAAGAAAATGATATTTCATAATCAAATAACTTGACCAATTCTTGTTCAAATGATCTCAAATTTTAACATGTGTAGAAACAACTAAAAATTCTATATCTAATGTTGTTTTTAAATTTTTTTATGTATAGAAATGCCATTCACTGGGAAAAAAGGCATTTAAACATTAAACAGAATTTTGAATTGTTTCTACACATGCTGTTAAAATCTGACATCATTTGAACGAAAATTGCTCAAGTTATTAGATTATAAAATGATATTAAATTTTTTCTGAAACACCCTATGGCTATACATCTCAAATGATATCAGTTTTAAAAAAAAAAACATTCCATATATTAATCATTCAATAAAAATGAAAAATTGCCTCTCTTTTTTTTTTTCTAAAATAATTTTGATATTTTCGACTGTTGTCCTCATCTTTATTGTGTATAAACAGAACGTTCAGGCCACGGTAATCTTTGGTGTTTTTTTTTTAAATTACCTTAAAATAAGTCATCTTCAATCCGATATATCAAAAGTATTCATATCAAGCCTCATCTCATAAATACACATAAGTATAAGTATACTTTTTTTTTCTTTTCACTTCCGTTGATACTGCATTTTTTTCCCCAGTTTATGATGTTTATCTGAATATTCCAAACAACACGCTTTTTAAACATGTAAAAATAAACAAAAAATAAATAAAATGGGTGAGCGTAACAGGTGTTGCAATGCCTTCCACAATAGGTGAAACCGAGTTAGGGGCATTCTTAAGAAAACAGTATTCCAGCTGATACGGGTTTAATCCTAAGAACAGGTATTCACACCCGACGTTCACCACAGTTGGTCTAAGTAAAAAATCAACAATAAACTTATCAATAGAACCTACACGTTACAACTGCTATTGTTGTTCATCACGTACACGTTTCGTATGACTGAACAATACGTCTAACTCCAAACTTTTTGCCATAAAAGGAGATACTATGTGAGTCTGACTTCGGACTTTTCGACTTTACAATACTAGTGACGAACATTCAATTGTTATCAACTTTTAAATAATTATTTTTCGCGGGCGAGCAATGCCTAGCAATGACGTATGATACTTCTAGCAACGCCGAGATGAGTTAACAGAAGGGATGGGGTTCTTCCCCCTCGGTCCCCTGGCCTCTTAAAAAGGGTAGAGGCTGGGTTTATTGCCCGGTGCCTGAGCGTCCTTGAAAGAGAATCTAAGCAATTTTTAAACCAGCCACAGGGGAGGCTTGCTTCCTGCGTGTCATCCCATATTAAAAAATGACCGTCTTCTTTAGTTTGGTGGGAAGTTAAAAAAAAATAACTCGCTCCAGTTACACTGGCGATCCCGAGCGTTGACGTGTTACAGTGTTGTTTTTTTTTGTTTTTTTTTTGTTTTTTTTTCAGTGTTTTCAAAAACCATTAGACGTTCCGTCAAAAATACTGACTGTAGTGAGAAAAAAAATGGAGAAAAACTTATCTTTGAGTAGGAACTAGAGATAATACCCCGACTAGGGTCATTCTAAAATTAAGATTCTTTCACTTTATGGTTGGCTAAAGGAACGTAACCTCATCGTAAATAGAATTTGAACATTTTAATTGTATTGGTCTAATAAATATCTCGCTAAGATGATTAAAAACACTCAGCGCGTGTACAAACCCCACAAAATTACCACAGAATGATATTACGAATTACATAAACAGATAACGTAACCCCATCGTAAATAGAGTTGAGCCCTCGGTGTGACAGTTGTCCATGATGATACTGGATGCTTCTATTGAGGAAGGAGTGAAGCGTTCTAATTAGCATTTCATAATAATCTAACTTATATCAAGAATTTGGAGGATTTAAAAATTGAAGCACGAATGCAGACGCCCCCATCAAAATTATCATTCATTCACTAATTGGACTGGAAATTGCTATATTCTCTAAGTTCGAGTATTTCTAATTGCATTGGTCAAATAAAAATCTTGCTATGATGACTTCGGATGATTAAAAGATGACATTCAGCGCGAATGCAGACCCCACCAAATTATCATAAATTGATATTACGAGTCACATAAACAGATAACGTAACCCCATTGTAATTAAAGCTGAACTACTGGTTTGACAGTTTCCATGATGATACTGATGATACTGATGCTTCTATTTATGAAGGAATGAAAGGGTTCTAATTTTATATGTCTCCATTCAAGAATTTGGACGATTAAAATAATTACGTTTAAGGTCCTCCTAATTAGATAAAAAGCGTACTGCTCAAATAAAAAAAATATCCATGTCATCAGAGTTTTAAATACGCTGGCGATAACCCCCTGCAAAGAAGTAATACACAACTAATTAAAAAAAAATAAATTTAAAAGGGGGGTTGTCTTAGGTATGGCACTAAACTTCACTAATAGTGAAACTCCAGTTCTGGAGATCTGGGGAGTGTGGAGTACCACTTCTTTGCCCTTACTCCAAGGTCTACTCTGTGACAGCGTGGCATTACCTGTTAGGGTAATATCTATGGGCCAAAGAAATCTGTTTAAAATGATTTGTACTAGATTGGAATAATTGATATGATATAATAATGTGGGAAAAAAATTAAATAATTACGCAAAAAATGTAAATGTACAATGTACGCAATTCCCTAACTTCTAGACATAAAATAACCCCAAACGGGTTGACATGCCGTCAAAAATTAATCAATCAAAAACTCTCTATGGTGTACTGTTTTTACTGGTTTAGTTAGTTGGTTAGATTTTACGGCATGTCAACCTATTGGGTCATTTTATGACGAAGACATTTTGTTTTATTCATTCTTGATGGGTACACAATTTTTTTAAACATCTTTTTAGAACTCATTTTGTTCTATTTAACTCATAGATAGGACCCTAACAAGTACTACCACCCGGGGCAGAGTTGACCTGGGAGTAATGGTGATGAAAGGGTACTCCACATTCCCCAGAGCTCCGGAATTGGCACCTCACCACCTCACACACCAGGACACTTGCTGGTTTAGTAATAAATTAGAAGCGGCTATCCGGCGTTGCCTGAGTAGAAGGGGGGGGGGATAATAAAAAGTTAGTCTCGTAGATCCATTAATTGTTTTGGTCTCATATAATTGATTTATATTTTAATCACGAACGCAAACAATGACTTACCCTCCTCTTAATATTTAAATCCTAATTTTTAAATATCTTACCAGATATTTAAAAAAATAGTATTATCTGTGTTATTCGGACTATTGTCCCCATCTTCATTGTTATTTGTACAACGTTTCGGCCGATATGCCCTCCGGCCTTCTTCAGGTATTTCTTGTCGGACTCGAGAACCTTCTCGGACTCGGGAACTTTCTTGTCGTAATTGGGAGCCATCACGGAACTTTGAACCTGACCCTTTATTTAGTCCACGGGGGTATCCTGTTCTCATTCCGCTAACCATAGCTGGGGTAGGAGATAATACTAATCTTCAAGCCTCATCTCAAACATTCAGAGAAATAAATAAAAATCTTCATTATTCTTGCACAAAAAACGAGATCTTGTGATAGTGAATGAGTATACATATATCTACTTTGTCATTAAATGTTTTATTTTCGTACTTTCTCTACATACACACACCAACTGTCCTTGATAGATAGATAGATAGATAGATAGATAGATAGATAATTTACCACGTACCCCACGTGTACGGGTTAGGCACAAGGCCCTATTAATGTGGGATAACCCACGAACCGAAGCTCATGGGTGGCAGGTGCAAAAAATGCGTCGATCCCGTCGGCATTCCCCCTCAAGGGGGCGCCTTAGGCACTGGGCAATAAACCCAGTCCTGCCCCTTTAAATCAAGGGGGCATGTGTTGCCTGAGAGGATGGCCCCCTGGGATCAACGTTGTTAACTTCAACGGTCTATGGCCGAAGCCACTGGACCCCCTAGTCGAAACCAGAGTTTAGATGTAAATATAACGAAGATTTTAATTATGTAGGTGACGAAGTTTAACTCCTGTCAAATAAGAACAATTGACAACGACGACGTAAAACGAGGGTCGTTTCACTGTTAATTCTACAATGATAGCTACTGTACGTTTTGTGTCGGTTAAGAATCTATCAATGAAGCCCATGATATCCATTTCATTCAGTTCGCCAGTCAGCTGCTACTAAGTCCACAATAGCATCAATATACTAGATATTTACCTTCACCCGCAAAGCCTTGCTCACCCTTCCAAAACACTTATCTCTTTCTCTGCCGCCGTCCCACCCACCCCGACACCACGTAAAGATGACTCACTACAAACACATGGTACAAAACAATTAGTTGAATCATCAGCTAGCCATACCACTAGCGCGCGCGTATATATATATATATATATATATATATATATATATATATATATATATATATATATATATATTAGAGATACCCAAATTTGTCGGCTGCTAGTTTTTTAAAAACTAATTAAAATTAATTAAATCTATTATTTAATGTCAAACGTTTGTCTAAAATGATAAGTAGTAACATAATGACGATCATTAAAAAAAAGAAAAATATCATTACATATGCAGTTTATATTTTATAGATTTAAAACGATTTGTTTTGGTCAATTTCGACGCGATCCACCATTCTGCCTCTTTTTCAATGGTTTTAGGCGCTTGTTTACAATTTTAAAATAACATTTGGGACGGGAAAAAAATTACCAAAAATCAGGTAATTATCCGATTTTAATGAAATTTTCAGTATTGATTTATTTCAGCTTTAGTATAATAATAGATTGCACTAATATTGTATATGTTCTGTGCAAATATTCTTTTTTCCTTTTTTTTTAAGGGGGTTGATGTGAGAAGATAGAAAAAGAGGAGAGATTCCTAAACAGGCATAACAAATAAATAAATAAATACCTGCTGGATGGGGTCAGGTTAAAATAAGGGCACCATGTAGAGGGGGTCACATGATGAAGTGAAGACTGATCTTAATCAGTTGGAAACCTTACTGGAATATATATTTCTTTCTGATTTTAAGTGAAACCTGTTGCAGTTTTTTGACTAATATATCAATCAGCAGTGTCTCCTCCAGCTGGAACCCTTAGTTTCCTGTGTTCTGGGTATGACACTAAACTGTATCCGGTAGTGAGGCACCGGTTTTCCCCCCTTCCACTTGACTGATTTGTATAGTCTATAAATAACCGAGAAAATCCCACATTTCATAAGAGGAAAAATTAACTTCTGTAATGTTGCAATGAGTCATTATATCTACAGGAGTTGAATAAATTATTGATCATACTTCCCCCATCGGAGAGAAAACGGCTGGGTATGACACTAAACTACATCCGATGGTGAGGCTACATGTTCTGAAGAGTGGGGAGTCATCATTTCATAGCCATTTCTTGCAAGTCCACTGGTAGTACCTGTTAGGATCCCATCTCTAGGTCAAATAAATCAGTTTCAGATGTTTAAAATGAATGTGAACTTTATTAATACGCTGGCAGTGATGCTGATAGCTTTTTAATTTAATGCATCCTGGGACACACATATTTGCTTTGAATGAGTCCCCGGGGAAAATTTATGGGTCCCAACCAAAGTTTCTTAATAAATTGTAGGGTTTTTATTTATGATCTAGGGAAACAACTAAAGCCGGCTAACTCCTACCTTGTAACCTATCCTGTGTAATTCATTACCAAGAAACTATTGAAATGTATTTACAATTAGCTTGAAATAATGAGGGAAGAAAAAAGAAAACACTGGGATGCATGGATATGATTTTACTGCATCCTTTTAGATTTTTGTGCGTCAGGGACGTAGGACGCATACCCTATCAGCATCTCTGCACTGGCTCGTAAAACACATATATGACAACTAAGTATCTAACTGTTTAAAATGATTGTGAAGATGAATATGAATATATATATATATATATATATATAAATTGGAGACTGGCTGGAGGCACCTGGTGTAATAGTTACCATTGTAGGAAATGGACATGGTGACATGAGTTCAAATCTGGAGGCGGCTATTTACATTTCACCTTTGGAAAACGTACAAATCCAACTCTACTCCCTTCAGCTATGGGTAAATAGTAGGGCAGACTGGGCTCTTTAACCATGGCAACCGGTCTAGGAGAAGGAAAACTATTCAAATCAAAGGGTCTGTCTTGTTAGTCAAACTACTTTGAGACACTGAGTGCAACATGGCAAATCTTTATTGTTATATACACTATGTTTTGACCGATGTGCCTTCCGGTTTTCTTCAGGTAATTTATGTGGAACTGGGGGGCCTTCATGTCATAATTGGACAAAAAGTGCAATGGATATGAGGATTGAGTTATTAGAGTTCTAAGTGACAATCATCAGTAGGTTGCAGGTTCAATCCTGACTATGGGTGAAAATAAAATACTTAATATAGCTTAACACTTATACCCGGTCATGGTTAACGGAATGAGAACAATCTACCCCAATGGATTAAATAATGGGGTTCGGTTTGAAGTTCTGATTACAACATGAAAGCTCCCAAGTTCAACAAGAAACACCAGAAGAAGGCCAGATGGCACATCGTCAGAAACATTGTGTATACAACAATAGAGATGAAGACAACAGTACAAAAAGCTATTGAACTGCATCTAGTGAAGTTCCAATTCTGGAACTGTGGAAATATGGAGTACCCCTTCATCATCATTACTCCCAGGTCCACTCTAACCTAGACTGGTAGTATCTTTTAGGATCCAATCTATGGGTTAAATAGAAAAAAAAATGAGTTTAAAAGATGTGTTTTTAAAAAATTCAGTACCCATGAAGAATGAATGAAACAAAACGCTTTTGGCATAAAATAACCCAACAAGGGTTGGTTGACATGCCGTAAAAACCAACATTTGTCAGCAATGGCAGAGCTACATTATTGTCTTTTTAATAGTAGCTCAATGAAAGGCATTTTCCTATTGGTTATTCATTGACCAATTCAATGTTAATGTATAGAAATATCACTTCTAGTGTAGGACTGTGTAAAGGGTGTTTTGCAACCAAAAAAATTTTTAAATTTAGTTCTAAAAAAAAATGTTGAATATCTATCAACAAGGAATAATACAAAATCTTTTCGGCATAAAATAACCCAACAAGGGTTGACATGCCGTAAAATCCAACTAACCAATGGAAAAATCTGAATAATACAAAATGGCAAATCTTGTACAAAGTGAAATCATATTAAACACCTGTCATATTCGAATAGAGAAAAGGTACTTAAATATTTTCATCTAAAGTGCTAAGCTCTTTAATTTTGTAACCACTGGATAGGAAATTGAAAAATACTCACTTCCAATTCAGTTCCGTATTAATCAGTACAGCAATAAGAAAATCCACATTTTGATAGGGGAGGGGGATGTATGAATATAATGATATGATTCATCAATTGATAACTTTAAATATCTTTTTTTTTCCTCCTTTCACTGGGTTACTAAGTTTTCAAAATGACCTTTCACCTTTTAAGTTGATGTTCGGTAGGGTAGGTCGATTTATCACTTTTTTAAAATATCAAACTGTCCATCTATGCAAAAGTTGTGTGTTAGTATACTGAATACTGATACCAAAAATTAGATTTTTTACTTGCACCATTGTGTGAGGAAATAGCATCAAAGATTGTCTACTAAAATGCACTAAAAATCCTCTTTTTTGAAAAATTTAGCCTTTAGAAAACAAGGATTTTTAGTGCATTTTACTATATAATCTTTGATGCTATTTTCTCAAACAATGGTGCAAGTAAAAGATCTAGTTTTTGGTATCAGTATTCAGTATACTAACGCACAACTTTCACATAGATGGACAATTTGATATTTTTTAAAAAGTGAAAAATCAACCTACCCTAATGTTCAGAATAACAGCACTGAAGGAAAGAAATTAACTTTCATTCATAAAGGAAATCCTGTCAGTGCTGCTGTATGGCTGCAACACTTGGACCTTAATGAAGTGCCTAGAAAATAAGCTAGATGGAAGCTGCACAAGAATGCTGCATGTGATCTTAAACAAATCATGGAAACAACACCCCACAAGGAAGCAGCTGTACAGCCACTTGCCCCCTATCACACAAACCATCTTTGTGAGATGAACAAGACATGCTGGACACTGCTGGAGAAGCAAGGACAAACTCGAAAGCAATGTCCTCCAATGCACACGAACATGCTAGTGCGGGCTATCCAACAAAGACCTACATTGACCAGCTCTGCGCGGACACTAGATGCTGCACAGGGGAACTCTCGATGACAATGAATGATAGGGACGTTTGTCGAGGGATTGTCATGGATATCAACGCTACTAGCGCAACATGATGATGATAATGATGATTAATCAGATGCAGTGATGCTAATAGCTTTCTGATTTAGTGCATCCTGGGATGCATATATTTGTTTGAATGAGTCCCCAGGAAAATTTAGGAGTCCCAACTAAAGCCAGCTAACTCCTACATTGTAACCTATCCTGTGTAATTCATTTTTAAGAAACTATTGAAATGTATTTACAGTCAGCTTGAAATGGTGGGGGAAGAAAAAGCAAAACACTGGGACGAATGGATATGATTTTTGTGTGTCAGGGATGCAGGATGCTTATCTATCAGCATCTCTGAGATGCCAATCTATTTACAGGAAACGAGTGCATCCAGTCAAATTTGATCAAAAAAGTCTGAAGTTTCCATTTGTCATTGATATTTTTTCTCCATTTGGACTCATTCCTCAATGTGGCTTTTTACGACATCATGCCACCCAAAACTTTGTGAATCTGAACAGCTGTGAACCAAATGTGGTACGGACTTTGACCACATATCTGCAGTACCCTATTTTTCACCATCTGGTACCACACACCCTTAATTAACCTCATATCTTCATGAGTGAGAACTGGGAAATATCGACTACCCACAGTCTTTTTTTACGGTACTATATGGAGATTGTAGAAACTGAGTGATAGAGTAATTCTTTCTTTATTATAAAATCAAAAACTTTTAAGTAAAAACTCATATGCAAAATTCTATGAGGAAGATATTTATAAAGGAAAGATTAAAGATATTCAAATCTCATCTTTTCCCTAAATTTTATCTTAATCTGGTTGGTTGGTTTAGATTTTACGGCATATCAACCCCTGTTGGATTATTTTACGTCGAAGACATTGTTTTATTCATTCTTGATGGATATTCAATTTTTTTTAAAATCATTTTTCTATTTAACCCATAGATTGGACTTAACAGTACTGCATCTTTGGGTCAGGTGGACCTGGGAATAATGGTGATTAAGGGGTACTCCACATTCCCCAGAGCTCTAAAACTGGAACCTTACCATCAGATATAGAGTCATACCAGGACATTAGATTCTCAGCCACTGTATGAAAGTTCAACTTTCATAGTTTTATTTTTTATGTACTTTTTGATTATTGAATTTCAACAAGACTTCCATCTTTGTTGTTACATTTTTAATTTGTTGCAGGAATTTATAGACATCCTGTGTATTTGGGTGACTCAAGTTTCTCTCTGTAGTAAAAGAGTTAAATCATTTATGTTAAGTAGACCTTGGCCAATTCTTTTTTTTTTACAACAGAATTGAATAAAAAAAAATTTTAAAAAGAAAAAAGCCACAGAAAACATTTTTAAATAAAACAAATGAACAATATTGACAAAATAGAGAAAGTCTGCTGCTGATGCCAAACGCACAAGTAAAAAGTAAAATAAAAATTCCAAATTTGCTCCTTTCAGACAATAAATTCAGTGTCAAGATTTATTTCTTGTGTATGAATTAAAAAAAAAAAGGAAAATATCTATTATTATACTAAAACTGAGCGAATCAATTTTTGGTTCCCTAAGGATTTTTTCCTGTTTAGTTTAATGACTAAAATTAAATCCAAGATATTCCTTACTTGTGGGATTGAATTATGTTTGAAAAATAATTAATTTTCGCCGTTTTAATTAGAAGTAACTTGCTATTAACTTACAAAGCAACCCATCCCTGTCTTGTCTTTGTATCTATCAATTTCCATCCCTCTATATATTTCATTCCCCTCTGTATTAAACTCTTAGTATATCTATGAGAGGAATAAGCGAGAATAAGCCACTCTTGGCCACCACCACCAAAATCAGCAGTCAAGAGAAATCTCTTTTTACCACCCTCACACTAAAGGAATCTCTGACGCCGCTTCTCTTTCACTTCTGTCATTGTAAAAATTGTCAATCATGTTTTTTGTTTTTTGTTACTGAAGAAGTATACAAACATTTTACTTTATTTTCAAAACTTTTTTCACTACAGTTTTGTTTGAGAGAGATTATTTTTGATGTTACATAAAAAAATGATTTTTAGTCATCCCCACAACTTAACTTCACAATACTGTAGCTATTAATAGTAGGTATACCCAATTTTTTTTACTCATTTTGATAATTATTTAATTGGCTATTATCTTATAAAAGAAAATATTATACATCAATATTTGTTTTACGGCAACTCCGGCAGCCATATTAAGTATATTTGATCAAAATTGACCGAAAAAATTGTTTTAAATGTATTAAAAATGAATTACATGTGTAATATCATTTTGCTTTTTTTACTGATGTTCATTATGTTACTACTTAATTATTAATTTTAATTCATTTTTAAAATGAAAAAAAAAAAAAAAAAATGGGTATCCCTAATTAATAGAATTTCAAGAATCAGGTCCATTTAAATTTGGTCAAACTTTCCCTTTCTTAGAAATCTAACAAAATGAATTTTTTTTTTTAAATTCTCTGGCCCTATTTCTTTTTTTAAATTTATTTGCTTTGCAAATTGACTTCTTTTCTGATCACAATGATGCTCAATGGTGACCCAACGGATTACATTTTTCTAGTATATTTATATATTCATATGACTTGGGTACTTACAATAAAGTTATTCTCATTACAAGTATAGAAAGTTCAATCTTTTATAGTTTTGGACTAGACTAAGTTAAATATATAATGGGGTTCCATTTAATATGGGTAGAAATAGATCTATAACTGCTAATATGACTGATATTTAAGCCTTTTTCTTTACCAATATATTGCTCTGTATATAATTCCTGAATTATGGTACATTGAGCTCTCATTATGGACCAATTCTGACACCAAATAAACTGGTAATTTACCTATATATACATAAAGAGAGTCAAAAATTATCCACATTTTCACCATAACATATCTTTACTATTGTCACAAACTGGTGTGCTTATAGTTAGCGCTCTTGTGGTCACCGGTTGAAGTTTAAGCCTGATCATGCCATTTTGCTTGCTGTCTTTACATATACATAAACATAACTGCTCCACTTGCAGTAAGCACCAAGGAAGAACAAAGAGCGGTGACCTGATTTCTCTGGTCGGAAAGAATGTCAGGTGCTGAAATTCATTGGGGACAATGCACTACCATAGAGAAGTGTGTAGGAGTGATTAGAGAAGTTTAAAAGTGGTCAGACAAGCATGACACACAAAGAAGGAGCAACCTTCACCGCTAATGCAGTAGATTCCACAAGTCTGAAAGATGGTAATGGTGAACCAGCAAGTTATCATCGATGAGGTGAGCTTATTCTCTGCAGATTAGTCATGGTTCTGTCTATCAAATCATCCATGATGAGCTTGGCTTCCATAAAACAAGAGTGCAGATAATTTTTAACTCTCCCTCATGTGTGTGTGTATATATATATATATATATATATATATTGGCAAAGGAAAGGCTTAAATACTGTTCATTTTTAACAGTGATATGTATAAATGTAAACAAGCCGCCTGAAGGGCCTAGTGCTATGCATAGTTAATTCACTATTATATGTAACAAATATTTGTTTATTTAGATGTTTAAGTCTTAATATTTAATTAAAACAGTTACAACTAATTTGAAACAGTTCCCCAACCACACATTAAAAAAATAATTGCCTTTCACATGTGGCTCTCAGTGTCAGGTGGTCACAGTATGCAGAGATTATAAAAAGGTCAGCTCAAAACTATTGGATACTAAAAAACAATCCTTAATTAATAAATGGATATGTTATGTTACTGGTTCAGTTTTTTGTTTCTTTTTTTTTTTTTTTTTTTGTTTATTGGGTTTCACAACTTATAATTGTTATCACTAGTTCAAGGTGCTCCAAGTAGCATAAAGATATCAAAAGCTTTGAAACCACACTTGAACTCAAAGTTATCATCTGATGACTTTATTCTAAAATAAATTTAAAAAACATCTGAACAAGGTCTGAGGACACAGCGGCCTGAACACTGTGTTTATACATACCACAATATAGATGAGTGAAGAATAATTAAAGTCCAATTACCATCGAACTGGGAAGACAAGGCAGCAAATGGTTGTAACTCAATACAATCCGAAAGCCACAAAGTCCACTGCAAAATGACATGACTCCACAATGTCATTCAAGTCAAGCAGCCAATCAGAACTCAAGGAATAGAATCACCCAAATCACCCAGGTTCATGGATGGATCATTCTTGAGTCCTATTTATACCAACTGTCTTGGACACTGCTGGAGTGGTACTTAGCTGCTGTTATTCAAACCAACAGTAGGCTAACTGACTTCAATAATGAGGACAACAGTCCGAAATATCAAAATTATTCACATCAAGCCTCATCTCAAAAAAAAAAAAAAATATAGATAAATAATATCAACTGTTATTCATTATTTTATGCTGAAATAGTATCTTTTGTTAGTTGTGTGATGAGAGAAATGTTTGTTAATTATGTTTTGAAACTTTTTATAGAGATTCCAGAGATGCTGATAGGTACGTGTCTACATCCCTAACACACAAAAAGGACGCAGTAAAATCTATCCATGCGTCCCAGTGTTTTTTTTTTCTTCTTTCACCATTTCAAGCTAACTGTAAATACATTTCAATAGTTTCTTAGAAATGAATTACACAGGTAGGAGTTAGACGGCTTTAGTTGGGGCTCATAAATTTTCCCGGGGACTCATTCAAAGCAAATATGTGCTGTCCAGGACACACTAAATAAAAAAGCGATCAACATCACTGAGATTCTACTGATTGATGGCTTGGTTTGGTGGTATTGTTATTTTTTAAAATTTTCCTTTTAGTTGTTGGTTATAATAGTGAGACTTTTGATTTATATTCTATAATTTTTCCATGTATTTGCTTTCTTGAGTGGGTCCAAAGAAAAATAAAAGTAAATCCTTCAAAAATCAACTTCATACACAGTAGATTATCATGCTATACTAGCAGACCCTTTTAGTGAGTTTGATTCTTACTGAGTGCTCCATAAAAAATATAACTCCTAATTAAGCAAAGTAGGCAAACTGGCCAGTTGTCAGTATCAGTCTGACAGCAAGGGAGTCTCTCCCCTTTTTGCTAGTGCTAGACCAGAGAGATTGTTTTTGCATCTGATGTGAAGCGCCATACCTACCATCAGCTCCCCACTTTACCACAGAGATCCAATCTGTGCTACTCATGCGCTGAGTTGGCAAGGACTGGTATCAAACCTGAAACCTAGTAGTTCCGAGGCCGATACTTGTGCTAAACTAGCTAAGTTTAGCAAATAAATACATTATTATTATTATTATTATTATTATTAAGAAGCTTCTAGTGGTTAGCATAATGGTTATTAAGATAAGTTAGCAGATCATAGAGTTTGATTCTCACTGGGTGCCCAAATCATTTGGCCTTGTCTTAAGCTTAGTAAATGGCCACCTCATCCACTGAAATTATAAGCCGAAAGGTTTTTTTGTTTTTGCATGTCATTTAAGATATGTCCACTATTTTAGCTTACGGTCAAGTCACAGTGAAAACACGTTTTTTGAAGTTAAGCAGCAATGAGCCTGTTCAATACTTATATGGGTGACCTTTAAGCAACATCAGGTACTGTAAGCAACCTGATATCAAATGAATTGATTTGGCATTAAATGGCCCAAAAAGGGTTGATATGCCATAAAACATAACAACCACTTACTATTTTAACAATATGTATACAAATCTAATAAAAAAAAAAAAAGAAAAAAAAAACATTAAAAGAGGTTTGTATTAACTTTACAAAATGAGAAAGCCTCTCTGCTTGCCTTTAAAATCAGCATTCAGAATCTTGGCTTTTTTTTTTTACCAGAGCTTTGAATAATGACCACTAGAACGAGGCAAGAAATGCATACGGTCAAGTCATGTTGAAAGCACCGGTTCCCACTAGTTCAAAGTTAAGCAGCGATGAGCCTGTTCAGTACTTAGTGACCATTTAATTAACAGCAGGTACTGTAAGAAACTTAATATCGAAATGACTTGATTCAACATTAAATGACCCGAAAAAGGTTGATATGCCGTAAAACAAAACAACCAGCAAACCAACCTAGGAAGAAACACAATCATTTCAACCACAGAGCCGGTCAATAACCTATAAAAAAAAAAAAAAATAACCCTTGAGAAATTAAATATCTACTCAATATTAATACTCATGTTCCTTAAAAGCATGACCATTATAATCTTGCAACACCCTCTGTTTAAAAAATGAGACCGTCCAAATCGTCCAAGATCTAATACAAAAATGTAAATCCTGATTATCTGCTGTTGCTCATCCACCAAATTCTTATTTTTTATGAGTCGTCATCTCAGCTAAATAACGGAGGATTCCATTTTTATTATAAAGAAAGGGAAGAAAAAGGACATGCTACACAGAAAAATATAAGAAGAAAGAAGAAAGAGTAGGGAAAGATAGAGGGGACAAGCATGCGGAAGCGATAACACTAATCTGTATCAATCTAACATAATGAAAAGAAGGAATGAAAAGATGAAAATAAGGAATGAAGAAAGAAAGAAAGAAAAAAAAAATGAGTGAGGATGTTAAATCAAGATCATTATACTTTTTACATAAAGAGCTATTGCAAATAGTTCAATAAGTAAACATATCAAACGTAATAATTAAATTATCATGCTGTGGTATATACACAGGTCCTGCTAGTTTTCTATAATTTAAAATATGACAGGAGTATCAATTTTTCTTTGCTTGTTAAATTAAAAAGCTTGTTTTATTAAGACACAAAATTAGATTTTTTTAATCTTTTCATATGGTCAAAACTAGTTGGATTTCAAATCTTAATAAATAACTAATGACCATCTGTCAGTTATTGGTCATATTTTTAGTTGGCAGTTGTAGTAGCTTACCAGTATTTATCAATTTACAAATAAGCACCATATTTAGAATTTTTTTAAAATCCTCTAAGAAATATAAGCAAATGGAATATCCAATATAAGTATCAAAATAATACCAATACATAGCTTAGTGGTTAGAGCAATGGATTATAACAACTAGAGTTTTAGCTTCAATGCAATGTCGGTGAGGTTTCTTAACATCGGTTGTTAATTCACCATATTCCATCCCTAGTCTGTAGTAGGAACACCACTATACACTATGTTCCACTAAAAGTGTCTACAGACATTCAAAACAGCTAAGGTGTAACCACTCCCCCATGCACAGTGCAAACCAAACAGACACAGAGAGAATATTATTACCAAAATTGCAAAAAATAAAGTGAGAAATGGCAACAAACCGGAATTTCTATGAAGACAATTTTCACAATAGGAACGGAACGGTAGGAGGAGTTAATCTCTTAGACAACCGTGAGAGAAAGAGAAGAGCAAGAAAGGTGAGGTGGGGGCAGGGGGAAAGAAAAAAAAAAAAAAAAAAAAAAAAAACCTTACTTGGCTTTCTCTCTCTGTTTTTCTTTCCTTCCCTATAACACTTTGGAACAATATGACGATGATGATTGTGATGGCTACAGTGCTAACCAAATGTAACAGGTTCGCAGTCAAAATAGTCAAAAATCAATACCACCGAATGATCACTTTTTATTTATTGGTCAGCAAGGAAGGAAGGAACTTGACAAAAGAAAATAAATTGAAAAGAAGAAAAAAAAAAAAAAAAAAAAAAAAAAAAAAAAAGAAAAAAAAAGAGAAAAAAAAGAAATAGTGTTGGTATCCTTGATATTGTTAAACTGCTTCACAGTTCTATGTAATGTTTGGAATTTTGCAGAGACTTCATTGCAAGAGTACAAGAATATTTGGAATCGGCTAGTCCATTTGGAATTTTAACAGAGAGAAGAAGTAATAATAACACTATACAAATGAATAAATGGCATACAGTATTTGGTTAAAAAGAAGAAAAAAAGAAAAAAGCACCAAGCAAACACATATGCACACAAAAACAAACACACATACACAAATTTCTGTGATGTTCAGTGGCATCGTAAAAGCAGCAATAATTTTTGTAACTCACGAGCAAGTGAAGTATTACCAAGCGCTAAGTGCAGATGTACCGACAGTGCTAGAGAAAATTCTATGCAGCCAATAAATATCAGTGATAAATAACCATTGAAAAAAAAGCTTTCATAGAAATCGTACTATGGAAATGCAATCAGATTGAAATAATTCTTAAAAACGTAGCACACTCTTTCAAAAATAAACAAAAAAATAAGTTCTTTAATTGGCTTATCCTTATTTTTTTTAATTTAAGAAATTATTTTTAATTTCTTGGAAAATAAAATTATGTCTAAAAATTATTAAAAAAAACAAAAACAAAAAAAACAAATTGAAAAACACAAAAAATAAACAAAAATAAAATATTGCTATATTCAATATCTAATTCAATTAATTGAATGAGATATTTTGCACATCATCATCTACATGGGTCATGCAATACTAATCATCAGTTTCTGTTTGACACATAAAATTACACAAATAGAGTAAATTTGATGTAGCCAACTACTATTGATAAATATCTATTGAAAACCTTTTAGAGAAATATTCTTAGAAAAATTCAATTATATCTAAAAGAATATTTTAAAATTCCATTCCACCCTTTTTTTTTTAAACAAAAAAATTAAAAGAAATTTGAATTCTCTTAATTTTTATGCTTTTTCATTTCTATTTTAAAAAGACAAAATTCTTGGCAATTACTTTCACCAAAACATGGCAAAAAACAACAGAGAAAAGGAGAGAAATGAACCACTATTATATGCATACCAAATTCAATTTATTCATACCGAATTCAATTTATCTGAATGAGATAATTTGCACATCACCATCTACATGGGTCATGTAATGCTAATCATCAATTTCCGTTTGACACAGATAAGATTACACAACACAGGGAAGAATTAATGCAGCCCCACTACTATCAGTGATATATAACTACTGACCTCTTCCTAGAAATATTCTTTGAAAAATGTAATTATATCAAAACAAAATAGTATTTTCTTTTTAAAAAAAACATATCAACAAATAAAACGCCTTTTGAAAAATTTTAATTTTATGCCTTTTATTTTATATTGGGTTGGGGCATAATAATTGTGGCTTCTTTTTTTTTTTCAACAAATTTCTTGGAAAAAAAAAAAAAAAAAAAAAAAAAAAAAAAAAAAGCCTGCAATAATTATGCACCAAACCAATATTTTTATTTCTGGGCAAGTACTTTCATCAAATGATGAAAAAGAACGCAGGGAAATAAACCACGACCACTATATCCAATACTGAATGAGATATATTTTTGCACATCATTATCTACATGGGTCATGTAATACTAATTACCAATTTCCGTTTGACACAGATAAAATTACATAACATTGGGTAAATTTGATGCAAAGGCCAACTACTATTAGTGGTAAATAATTTACTGAATTCTTCATAAAGATATTCTTAATAAAATGTAGCTATATCAAAATAATACTTTAAAAGTAGCATTTTCTTTTTTCAAATATTAACAAATAAATAAATAAAAAACTTGAATTCTTTTAATTTTTAAAATTTTTATGTTTTTTATTTTTCTTTATTTCCCCTCCCAAAAAAAATTTTTCTTCGCAAATACTTTCACCAAAACAAAACACACACACACCACTATATCCAATATCTAATTCAATTAACAGAAGGAGATATTTTTTGCAAATCATCACCTACATGGGTCATGTAATGCTAATCATCAATTTTTTTTTTTTTTCCATTTGATACAGATGAAAGATTGTCCTTTTTGTTGACTGTTCCAGAGAAAAGACGTTAGCCTCAGAGAAAGCAAGGTGTTGCGTGCGAACAACGCATCAGAGCTGTTTATGTCACAACCACTTGTGCCCGCCTGCCCGTCCGCACAAGCAAGCAAGCAAGCAAGCAGACTACTGTTGCTGATGTTTCTGTCATTACTGCTGTCATCATTGTCGTAGCCAGTGCACTTGTTGTAGAAACAAACAACAACAACAACCTGCTGTTGTTTTTGTTATTGTTGCAGCTGCTACACTGCATGAGCCACAGAGAAGAATTAACAAAAAAAAAAAAAAAACCAGAATAAACCAGCTTCAAAAATTAATTTACATGTCAACAACATATGCAATGGTTTCAACCATGTGCACATAAGAAGAAAACCAGAAGAAAAGAAAAAAAACGATGGCTACCTTCTACAAGGGATTATAGTAGCTGCAACAACAGCAGCAGTAGTCAAAGTAAGAGGTGCTTCAACATCTACGTGCATATAGACCAGAGAATTGATTTTTGTAGGAAACCAATATATATATATATATATATATATATGGCTGCTGTAAGCTGCTGCCCAGAAGATGTAGAAAGGAAGGACCAAATAAACGTTTTCTATGGATGATATTTTGGACTGTTATCTTCATCTTTATTGTGTATAAACACAATGTTCAGTACACTGTAATCTCTGGCTGTTTTTAATCTATAATTTTAATTACCTTAAAATAAGTCATCTTCAGACAAATACCCATGAATTCAAATGCAGTTTCGGAGCTTAATCGTTACTGCTTATTGAAGGGTGCTCCAAGCAAAATAAACACAACCAGACTTATTGACAAAATTGTGATTAGATATAGAAAAATCAAAGAGATTTTATTATTACTTTCCAGGCAAACTTTTTTTTTTTAAAGAAAAAAAGAATTATTTCATATAAGCAAAATATTGATTTGTATTACTTTAATGGTCAGAGCACGGTGACAGAGTAATGGAAAATGTAGGATATTATTGAAATGTTTCCATTGCTCCAAATTCTGGTACTGGTTAAAAGACTCCAACCAATCCCATTGAAGGGGTGTGGCTAAATTTACATGTAGATTACAGTAATCAGAACTTGCCAAAGAACTTCCCCAGATAGATGAGGGTGATTTGATTACACTCAAAATGATTTAAAAACAGAATCGGTTAGTTGGTTGGATTTTACAGCACGTCATGGATCATCTTATGCTGAAGAGGTTTTCTTTTATTCATTCTTGTTGGGTTTTCAATTTTTTTCAAACTCATTTTTTTAATCTATTTAACCCATAGATGGAACAGTAACAGGCACTACATTCCAGGTCAGAGTGGACCTGGGAGTAATGTTGATGAAGGGGTACTCCACACTCCCCTAAATTGGAACTTCACCATTAGATGCAGTTTAACGTCATACCCAGTGTTGGATTTTGTGTAAAGTATTAAACTCTGTTACAAGATGAATGCCCAAAACTAAAACTAGAGTTTGGTAGGTGGCTTATATGGAGCTTTGGATTGTTCCATTATGAACTCAGGCAAGTTCACTTCCTGAGTTCTGATTGGCTGTTGGATTTCAGGGTGAGTAAGAACATGGATAAGTACCCACTCTTCAGCCATCACTTTGCATTATGCCAGCAGCATGCAAGGACTGTATTTAAGTTACAGCTTGTCTGTTGTTTTTGTCTACTAACTCAACGGTAGTTAGAACCCCACTGCGACGGTGAGTACCATATTGTTTCTATATCTGAAGGATAACTTCTACACCCAGGACACCAGAATGATCTTGAATGACAATCAGAGAAATGAACCACCCTGACAATCTTTTATAATATCACAAACAGGTGTGAGAGAGAGGGAATAAATTAAGGATCTTAGTGCCAAATTTCTAGCAGAAAACAATTCATGCCATTTCTACATCATATTTTTGGAAGCACATGTGGTGTAATGGTTATCATTATAGAAAATGAATACTGCAACAAGTTCATACTGATAGGTACGTGTCCTGCGTCCTGACACACAAAAATCTAAAAGGACACAGTAAAATCATATACATGTATGTGTCCCAGTGTTTTTCTTTTTCTTCCCTCACCATTTCAATCTGACTGTAAATACATAATAGTTTCAATAGTTTCTTAGAAATTAATTACACATGATCAGTTACAAGATAGTAGCTGGTTTTAGTTCGGACCCATAAATTATCCCAAGCAAATATGCATGTCCCAGGACGCACTAATTCAAAAAGCTATCAGCATCAGTGACTGCAACCCAAGTTCAAATCAAGCAGTGATGAGCCTGTTCAATACTTAGATAGGAGACCATTTAATCAACAGCAGGTACTGTAAGCAAACTGATATCAAAATGACTTCATTCGGCATCAGCATTAAATGACACGAAAGAGGATTGTTATGCTGTAAAACAACCAAACCAAACATACTATTTACCCATAGCTGAAGGAAGAATAGTTGGATTCATACCTTTCCTAAGTGTATTATGCGCTATGTGAAATACAAACAGTCTTGTCCAGAATTTGAACTTGGTTAGATGTTTTGTTTTAGGGCATATCAACTTTTGATAAACAAAGGACTCAGGTTGCTTACAGTACATGCTGTTGCTTAATTTAAGTATTGAACAGGCTCATCACTGTTTAACTCCATTGATCTAGTAAGAACCAGTGCTTTCAGCATGACTTGACCATAATGTAAATAGTAAGGCAAACTGGGCACTTTAACCTTGGTATGGCAACCAGTCTAGGAGAAGAGAAACTGAATTCAAACTTATTACACTAATGTGGCTGGGGATCACCTTCAGACACCAGTCCTCAAGAAACTACACATGAATACACATGTGAAACTGGCTTAACCCACATCGAGTGAATGCCCTCTTTCTCTCTCTCTCTCACACACACATGTTGTCTAGTTAATAATAATAATAATGATTTGTTTTCTTTATTCCTACAAGTAATACAATTAAAAATCTGACCACAAACATTGCTAAAAACAATGGCTTGATTCATTGAGACAAGGAATGACCTTCAGGTGAGTTTCTGACAATTCTCAGCAGAGATTTCTCACAATGTTTATCTTGAGAACACACTGGGATATGTTATCTTTAGCCAACCTGGAAAAGGTATAGGCCACAGATAAGAAAAATGGAGTTTTCTTCAAATAAACTTTATACATACATATGTTGAAAAGATAAATGGAAAAATATATATAATATTGGTATGGATAATATTTATTAATATGCCAACATGTTTTGACAAGAATTTGGTTATACATACAGTATTCAATTTTTTTAAAAATTTTTTAATGGAGACATCGGTAGGAATAATCTTGTTCATAATATATCAAATATATATGAGCATTAAAGTCTCGGAAGTCTATATAATTCTTGTGCCCCTGAAGTTACAGCGCCTCCTGCGACTGTGAAGGCCAATGGTCAAAAAACAGCCTCGACCACAGATGTCATATGTGAAGGCTGTTCCTGCAAATGTTGATGTGCCAGTGCTTTGTTGCCATCACTTTCTTCTGGACCTCTTGGCTTCATGGTGTTGCGCCAGGGTGACTTCAGACATGAACAGTCCACTACTGAGAGCCTGCCTCCGCTAAGGGCAGTTCTGAGTCAAATTTTCCAGGCTCGAAGGGGTAATGTAAAAGCACCCAAGATCATTCTTCATTTTATATATATATACACACACACACATGCTGATAGATATGCATTCTGCATCCCTGATGCATCAAAATCTAAAAAGATGCAGTAAAATCATATCCGTGCATTCCAGTGTTTTTCTTATTTCTTCCTTCCACCATTTCAAACTAACTGTAAATACATTTCAATATTTTCTTAGAAACGAATTACACAGGATTTGGTAGAAGGTAGGAGCTACACAGCTTTAGTTGTCCCCCCAGATCATAAATAAAAACCCTACAATCTATTAAGAAGCTTTAGTTGGGACTCATAAATTTTCCTGGGGACTCATTCAAAGCAAATATGTGCGTCCCAGGATGCACTAAATCAAAAGCATATATATGGCTTTTTCTTTTTTCTTTTTTAACCGTATGAAATACACGTAAAATATCTAAAAATAGTTTTATGATACTCTTGGTCTCACTACTCTATTAGATATTGCAATAAAAAAAAAATTTATTTGATCATTTTATTATTTTTGTAATAAACAATTCCCAAAGATAGATTCCTCAGAAGAATTCCAAAGATATTTCACACTCTTAAAAAGTTTTTTATGCTTTGTATGAAACAGACCCACCCAAAGTTATTTTGTTATCAAGTCTTGAGAGTATTTTTAATCAAGAAAAAAAAAATGGTTGAAATAACTCAGTCAGACAGGTTTCAATATTTAAATACTCAAAGTTACTTGATTGTAATAATTATTCATAACTTATTTCGAACTGTTGTCCTCATCTTTATTATGTATAAACACAACATTCAGGACCTTGTAACCTTGGGTTGTTTTTTTTTTGTTTTTTTTGGGGGGGGGTTAATTTATTATCTTAATTACCTTAAAATAAGTAATCTTCAGGGGATTACCCATGAATTCAAATGTAGTTTCAGAGCTTAATCATTACAGCTCACTCAAGGGCGCTCTAAGAAGCATAAATGCCACCAGACTTATTGACAAAATTTTAATTACATATAGAAAAATTGAATAGAAGTTACTTATTCTAAAAAGTGAAATTTCAAAATATTGTAAATAATATTACCACTTATCACCTTACCTGACCAAGAACATAAAATGAGAAGATCCACAAATTGCAACAATTGCCAAGACAGAATATCAAAGATGATGATAATAATTACTTGGACCTTGCCAGAGAACTGAAAAAAAACTGTGGAACATGGGGGTAATGCTCGTACCAATTGCAGTTAGTGCCCTTGTAATAGTCCCCAAGTGTTTAGAAAAGAGACAAGAAATTGGAAATAAGAGGAAGAATCGAGATCATCCAAACAACTTTAAGGTCAGCTAGAATACTTAGGAGAGTCCTGGAGACCTGAAAAGACTTGCTATCACTCAGACTCTAGTGAAAGACCCTACTGGTGTGAAAAACTCACAAGTGAAATAATGATAATAAAAACCAGTACCTAGGTAGCAATATCTCATCCACAGAAAACAATGTTAATGCACGCATAGGGAAGGCACAGTGTGCTATAAACAGATTATCAGTTATATGAAAATCCAATCTCCACTGAGAAATTAAAGCAACAATTCTTCCAGGCCATATTTGTGTCAGTGCTGCTGTATGCCTAGAGAATAGGTTAGATGGGACCTGCACAAGAACGCAGTATGCGATCTTAAACAAATCATGGAAACAACAGCCCCACAAGGAAGCAGCTGTATGGCCACTTACCCTCTATCACACAAACCATCCAAGTGAGACAAACAAGACGTGCTGGACACTGCTGGAAAAGCAAGGATAAATTCATAACATTGTCCTGTGGAAACCAGCACATGGGCACACCAGTGCGGGCCACCCAGCAAAGACCTACTACATTGACCAGCTTTGTGCATATACTGGATGCTGTGCAGAGGACCTCCCAAGGGCAATGAATGATAGGGATGGTTGGCAAAAGATTGTCATGGATATCCATGCTACTTGCTCGATATGATGATGATGATGATGAACATTACCAAAAAAAATTTTTTTTTAAGTTTTTTTTAAAACTGAATTTTAAGCTGGATACAAAATTTTACAAGAACTGTTTGAACTTCATGCATGACTAATCAAGTGGTTTTATGTTGTTTGTTTTTTCTTTTTTTTTTCTTTTTTTTAAAGCATTTTTTTGCATTTGAACTTTGAAAAATGCATCAAACTGGTTGAAAAAGTTAAGAAAAAGTTAAAAGAGAAAAAGGATGATATAAAATCTGAAAATGGCTTCCGGGCCTGACATTAGGCCTTCGAATATTTAATCCAGTATTAATAAATGATTTTAGACAATCCTAATCTATAATTCACAGCTTATTCATTTTATAATTCAAGGGATATGCATGTAAAGATGATCTTAAATCTTGAAATATTCTCATTGAATTTTTCAAAATTTTATAAAATCTGCCTTAGAAAAAAAAATGGAGAGGGAGAGAGAGGGGGGGGTGAATTACCCAAATGAAGTGAAATAAAATATAAAAAATAAAAAGGTGTTAATTGAATAAACCTTGATATTCTTTTCTTTTTTTTTTCTTCAAAACTATGTGCAAAATGCCCTTCCTGATAGAAAAAAAAAAAAATTTTCAGCAATAAATCATTTCTTGGAAAGTATTACATGCAAAAGCCGCTAAGTCAAATCAAGACAGACACCCTCACCAACTAAACCCCACCCCACATAATCTTATTTTTTCCCCCCTTAAATTTAAATTTGAAAAGAGAAACTTAAAAACAGAGCTGTTAAAAAAAAAAAAAAAAAAAAAAAAGGATTTTTTTTTTTTTTTTTTTTTTTTTCAAATATAAATCAGATTAAAATCAATATTTTTAAAAGAAATATCTGGCAATTTTAACCAGATTTCCTATAAAATGCTGGGGAACTTTATATAAAAGGAACAAGTTTATCCCATTTTGGGGTGAATTATAATTTTTCCCCGCAGAATCACTAATGCCAACAATGCAGGATGTTATCACTGCCACAAGGTTGAAATGAGGAAAGGGGTGGGGAGAAAAAAATGCAATACGAGGGATGGTGGCTACAGACAGATCAACAGACAACTATTTTAAATGGTATTTCTAGGTGAATAACATCTTTCTAAAAAGGTCATAACCACCAAAAGAGCTATGTTGCACCCTCAACTTTTAAATGTTTGGTAATAGAAAAATCTTTTTCTTTTCTTTTTAACCCTTTTGCAGGCAGGGCAACATTTGTCAGAACCCTGTTGGCTAGGGCTTTAGAATACACTGACTGCACCTCTGGTAAGACCCCTCAATGGGGCCACCTGTTAGCCATGGGTGGCAACCCATGATGCTTAATGATGGAACCCTGGTAGCTGAGCAGTCTATTACATGCACAGTGATGCTGATAGCTTTTTAATATAATGAGTCTTGGGACACATGGATTTGATTTGAATGAGTCCCCGGGAAATTTGATGAGTCCTAACTAAAATTTCTTAATAAATTGTAGAGTTTTTATCTATGAACAACTAAAGCCGTCTAACCCCTACCTTGTACTCCATACAGTAATTCATTTTCAAGAAAATATTGAAATGTATTTACAATTAGCTGGAAATGGTGGGGAGGAGAAAAAAAAAACACTGGAATGCATGGACACGATTTTTATGCGTCAGTGACACAGGACACATACCTATCAGCATCTCTGCATCCAACACTCCACTTTGGCCCTTACTTAAGCTAGACGGACAGTCAGAGGGGGCCACTCTAATCAATCTGCTGGCCATGTATGATTAATCCAACCCTTTTGCCTTTATGGCAAATCCCAACCCTTTTTATCATATGTGTGCTAGAAGGCAGTGGCTGAGGGTCTTAATGTCCTGGGTATGATGTTAAACTATCTGATAGTGAAGATACAATTCTGGAGAATGTGGAGTAACCTTCAGCACCATTGGTCACAGGTTTATTCCGGCCCAGATCGGTAGTAGCTGTTAGAGTACCATCTATGGGTTAAATAGAAAAAAATTGAGTTTAAAAATGAAGTTCCAATTCTGGAACTGTGGGAAATATGGAGTACCCCTTCATCATAATTACTCCCAGGTCCACTCTAACCTAGAGTGATAGCATCTTTTAGGTCCAATCTATGGGTTAAATAGAAAAAAAAATGAGTTTAAAAAATGTGTTTTAAAAAAATTCAGTA
>CM042140.1:43534742-43704742 GCA_023376005.1 Doryteuthis pealeii | reverse complement strand
GGACGAGACAGAGAGATAGGGGGACTGAGACAGAGAGAGATAGGGGGACTGAGACAGAGAGAGATTAGGGGGACTGAGACAGAGAGGATAGGGGAGAGAGACAGAGAGAGATAGGGGGAGGGGGACAGAGACAGAGAGAGATAGGGGGACAGAGACAGAGAGAGATAGGGGGACTGAGACAGAGAGAGATAGGGGACTGAGACAGAGAGAGATAGGGGGACTGAGACAGAGAGAGATAGGGGAGAGAGACAGAGAGAGATAGGGGGAGAGAGACAGAGAGAGATAGGGGGAGAGAGAGAGAGAGATAGGGGGAGAGAGATAGAGAGAGATAGGGGAGAGAGATAGAGAGAGATAGGGGAGAGAGATAGGGGGACTGAGACAGAGAGAGATAGGGGGACACACACACACACAAGGACGGAGACAGATTGAAGGATACACAAGTACAGAGAGAGAGAGAGAGGGGGGATACATACAAAGACAGAGAGAGACTTATTTACAGATTGTCCACCTTGAAACCACAGAATGGATTATCTGAAATCAGTTAACAAAATAATACCAAACAAAATTTAACCCCCACCCACCCAACGCTCCACCGAGTAGTTTTTAACTTTCTTAGATCATACTACTAACAAAATCATTAAGTAAAAACAAATAAAAAGAAAGAAAAAATCTCTAATGAAAAATATTCCTAATTCCATAAATTCCTCAAATGCTTAATCCAATTTTTGTTTTGTTTTTACTTTTAGACAAAAGACTCAACTAACCACTTATTTGCAAGTCACATCCACATTTTATCAACAATAGACTTGTCGTGATCAACAGTAGAGCTCAGGGGTAATAAAATTGGACACAAGATATAAGGTTCCAAATACAATGAGCTCCTCCCAAGCTATGTCAGTTCAGTGCTTGTAAAATCTTAGTAAAAAAAGTAAGTAAAATCGTCGGGGTGGCCTAAAGTCGGTATCAGCCAATCAGCGAGGGAGTCTATCTCCTTTTCACTAACAATAGACCAAGGAGATTGTTTTTTGGCGTCTGAGGTGGGGAGCAACGCCTACCATCAGCTTCTCACTTTACCGCATAGATACCTGTGCTACTCATACGCTGAGTTGACGAGGGCCGGTATCAAACCCAGAATCTTGTAGTTCCTAGTCGAACACTCTACCGACTAAGCTAAACTGTCCCTAGAGATATATTTCAAGAAGAGATTGAAATGAATAATACTAAAGAATTAGAAATGGGAGTTTTGTATTACACTAAATATAAATTCACAAAGAAACAAATTGTTTTGTTTTTATATTTATTTTCCACTTACTAATACTTCAGTTACAACAGAGACATTGCCTTGGTGTAATGGTTAGATTTGGTTTTGTTTTACGGCATATCAACCTCAGTGGGTCATTTAATGCCGATAAAGTTTTGAAATAAATCAATTCTTAATGCATAATACAATTTTTTTATAAATACATTTTTCTATTTAACCCATAGATGGGACCCTAACAGGTACTACCACTCCGGGTCAGAGTGACCAGGGAGCAATGGTGATGAAGGGGTGCTCCACATTCCCCAAACCTCCAGAACTGGAACCTCACCATCAGATAAGAGTTTAACGTCATTCCCAGGACATGTAGACCCTCAGCCACCGCCTTCTAGCACCCATATGATAAGGGGTTGGGGCTTGCCATAAGGGCAATAGGGTTGTGAAAATCATATAGGTGCTAGGGCTTGACGTGACCAGCCGATTGATCGGAGGGGGCCTCTCCAACCGCCTCTCTAGCCCAAGATAGGGCCAAAGTGGAGTATAGCAAGTCATGAACTGCTCATCACCTGGGCTCCATCCTTAAGCATCACGGGTCGCCACCCACGGCCAACAGGTGGCCACATTGGGGGAGTCTTACCCCTCTGCAGAGGTGCAGTCTGGAGCATTCTAACGCCCCAGCCGACAGGGCGGGTGGTGTAATGGCTAAAATGCTGGACTGCAACATCATAGTAAGCAAGTTCAAACTCCAATCAAACTATTACATTCACTTTTGACAAATACCCTGGAAAAGGTATGAATCTTCACATCCCTCCATATGTGTTAAATAGTAACACTACTGTTCTTCTTCAAGGATGACTTTGCATCTTTTGCATTAAATAACCCACAAGGTTGATATGCCATTAAACAAAGAAACCAAATCCCTTTTCCAACGCATTCCTATAGTAAAACCCTTTACCAACGCATTCCTATAGTAAATCAGCTATGAGTTAAATAGTACTTCTACTATTAAGTTTTTTAATAAAACTAGCAAGAATATGTAAGTGTTTAAGTTTTAATGTTATGAAATATATTAAATTAGAAATTAAATAAGAACACATAAAAAGATTACACTTATTTTAATTATAATTTTAAATTGATTTCTATATAAAATCATTCATAGGATTGATTTGAATACATTGGAGAATGATAAACCAATAATATTAGGAGATCAATAACACCAAATAATTATTTATTAAACCCGGTTTTGTTAAAACAAGTATGCAAATTAACCACACATAACCACATATAAAGAAACGTTGCAGGATTTTAAATGCACTAATAACATGGGCTGTTTTGAGACAAATCTAACTTAGACTTTCATAGAGATGTTATTTATTCTATGTATTAATGATTTTGACTATAAATTAGATACTCATTGATAAACTTATGCAATTCTTAAGGGTATTGTGATATAAGCAGTGATGTACTTTCAGTTACAGACAGACACCAAATGTCCATTATAATAACATGACAAGAGAATTTTCAGAAACATTCCTAACTTGAAAATTCCTCAATACACAAAGGATTTAGTAATCATAAAGTGAGTCATACAATAATTAACAATGGACATACTAGGTAGATAGAGGGAGACGGGGGGGCTGGCAGAGTAAAGAGAGAGAGAGGGTGCTGCAGAGTAAAGAGAGAGAGGGGAGGGGAGAAAGAAAAAGAAAGAAAGAAAAACAAAACTAAAATGAAGAAATTGTTTTTGTTAGCACCTGGACCAGCCAATCAATAGGGAAATGGAATAAAGCTTTAAATGCAAGTGAAAAAAAAAAAAAAGAAATGTTGCTGGGGATGTAATTTTAGCCAACTAATCAATGTGTTGAGGGTGAAAAATGTCAATTTATGAACAGGTTGGATAAATAAAATTTAAAAATTTAAAAAATTAAGAAAAAAAAAAAAGATTTGTGGGAAAGAGTCAAGATAGGAAAACATCAACAATCTAAAAGATTAAAAATGCAAGTTTTAGTCTTTAAGTCAATATTTAATCTGGGTTTTTTGTCTGTGGATCACAGCCAAATGTAAAAAAAAAAAAAAAAAAAAAAAAAAAGTCATAGGGACCTGATTTTTGGCATTAATATTGACTTGACTTCTGACCCAAACACAGGCTACACAAGATTGACCTTTGAAATCTTTTGAGATCACTAGAGGTCATCAGATGGCAAGATATGCTATTTTCAGTTAAATAGGTTTTTTGTTTTTTAGGGAGAGGGAGGAGGGGCACTTAAATTACTTTTGACATGAGAAGAGAGACCCTTTGGTCTGAATTCAGGTTTCCTTCTCCTAGACCAGTTGCCATACTAAGGTTAAAGAGTCCAGTCTCCCCTACTATTTACCCATAGCTGGAAGGAGAATAGTTGGATTTATACCTTTCCCAAGGGTATTAGCACTATGTGAAATGTGAACAGCCATGTCCAGAATTTGAACTCATCTCGCATATCCATTTCCGACAGTAACCATGAGCCTCCAACTTGATTTGACTTCTAACCTCCAACACAGGCTACACAAGACTGATATAAAGGTCTTACATATCTATTTATTTGATGACAAAGGAACAGTGACTGTTCCTTTGTCATCAAATAAATAGATATGTAAAACCTTTATTTTTTTATATTGAGTACTCTACCAATAATACTGCATTTTGGCACACCATTCCAGTAAAAGCTGAAACAGTGACAATCCCACACTATAGTGTATTATTTATTTTTATATATATATAAATATATATATATATATATATATAATAAAATCAATTATATCATTATTTTTTGAAGGCTATTGCAATGTAAAAGTAATTGTCCGAAGTCTTATTAACTTCAAAGTATCTTCATCTTCAGAGATGTTTTATTTATCTTGGACACTTACTTTTGCATTGCAATAGCCTTTTTAAAAAAATTAATAAAACATAACATACTTTATGCAATGCTTCAAGCAAATATATATATATATATATATATATATATATATATATATATATATATATATTATATATATATATAATATCAGAATTAATACATTAGGACATTTGTTTCTTAGCAACCAAAGAATTGCCAGGTACCTCAGCTAGCTTTATATAAAAAAATGCATACTTATAAAAGGACACAGCTAATAAAAAGCAGTTTTTTTCTCATTCTATTAGATACTTATTGTTACATACTTCTAGCCAAATGGAATTCAGATTTGAACCTCAGTTATCTAATGCTTCAGTCTAATGATCTTACAATGAGATTTTTTTTAATGTGCCAACTGCAGGTTTATTAGATGAATGACAACCAATTTTAATAAACATTATTTTATCATTTTCTAATTTTCTTTTATAACCAAAAATGAAGAGAGAACCTGGCAAAAATACAAATTAAAGTGGACAAACAGGTTTAAGAGAAGAACAGCAAAACATCATATGAATACTTTTAAAAAGATTATTTAAAAATATATATATATATATATATATTTTAAATCAGTGTTACAGCTAGATTTATAGAAACAAAGAATTACATATAGTTAAAAAAGTAAAATTTATTAGAATTAAGATTTAAAATAAAAAAAATTAATCAGTATTACAGCTGGATATATAGAAACAAAGAATTATATATAGTTAAAAAGAAAATTGAATCTAAAAAATTTATTAGATAGAAAAAAGATTTTTTTAATTTTTTTTTTAAATCAGTGTTACAGCTAGATGTGTAAGAACTAAGAATTATAGATAAATTTTAAAAATTTATCAGAACAAATATAACTTTTAAAATTTTAAACTTTTTCTTTTATCAGTGTTACAGCTAGATATATAGTTTGGGTAATCTGCTCTGTGCGGTAAAGTGGGGAGTTGACGGTAGGTGTGGCACTCCACCTCAGAAAAAACAATCCCCTGGTCTAGTGCTAGCAAAAAGGGGATAGATTCCCTTGCTGTTCGGCTGATGACAATAGGCCTTTGCTTACTACTTTATTCATAGAAGATATATGAAACCAACCCTTTGGGGTGGAGCAAGATTAGTAAATTTCTTGAGTAGCAGAGACACTTCATATGGTGCAAGTCGAGCAGACCATTGTTAGTGACTTTGATTCTCTCTGGGTGCCCTATACTTCAGGCCTTGACCTAAGTAAGCTTAATAAATGCCTAGAGTAGCACAAGCATTTCATATGGTGTGATGGTTAACAAGATAGGCTAGCAGACTCTTGTTAGAAAGTCCATCACAAGATGTCTTAATTGTAACCTTGGACCAAACTAGGCTAAATTTAAAAAACTACTAATACTAACTCAAAGATGCTGATAGGTACACGTCCTACGTCCCTGACACACAAAAATCTAAAAGGAAGCAGTAAAATCAAATGCGTCCCAGTGTTTTTCTTCACTCACCATTTCAACCTAACTGTAAATACTTTTCAATAGTTTCTTATAAATGAATTACACAGGATAGGTTACAAGGTAGGAGTTGGACAGTTTTAGTTGTTTCCCCAAATAATAAATAAAATCCCTATAATCTATTAAGAAACTTTAGTTGGGACCCATAAATTTTCCCCGGGGACTCATTCAAAGCAACTATGTGCATCCCAGGACACACTAAATCACTGCTAACTACTAATAGAAATTTTTCTTTTACTTACAAACCTTACTAATAATGTATCCCTAAGCCAGGCTAAATTAAGTTTAGTAAATATCTAATAAGAGAGAGAGAGATAGAGAGAGAGAGAGAGAGAGGAAGAGAGGAGAGAGAGAGGATAGAGAGAGAGAAGAGAGAGAGAGAGATAGAAGGAAAGAGAGAGAGAGAGATAGAAGAGAAGAGAGAGAGAGAGAGATAGAAGGAAAGAGAGAGAGAGAGAGGAAGAGAGAAGAGAAGAGAGATAGAAGGAAAGAGAGAGAGAGAGATAGAAGAGAAAAGAAGAAGAGAGAGATAGAAGGAAAGGTAGAAGGAGAGAGAGATAGAAGGAAGAGAGAAGAGAGAAGGAAAGAGAAGGAGAAGATAGAAGGAAAGATAGAGGAGAGAGAGAGAGAAAAGGAAAGAGAGAGAGAGAAAAGGAAAGAGAGAGAGAGGAAAGGAAGAGAGAGAGAGAAAAGGAAAGAAGAGAGAGAGAAGAAGAGAGAGAGAGAGAGAGAAAAGGAAAGAGAAGAGAGAGAGAGAAAGAGAGAGAGAGAGAGAAGAAAGAGATAGAGAGAGAGAGAAGGAAAGAGATAGAGAGGAGAGAGAGAAGGAAAGAGATAGAGAGAGAGAGAGAAGGAAGAGATAGAGAGAGAGAGAGAAGGAAAGAGATAGAGAGAGAGAGAGAAGGAAAGAGATAGAGAGAGAGGAAAGAAAGAGATAGAGAGAGAGAGAAGGAAAGAGATAGAGAGAGAGAAGAAGAGAGAGAAGAGAAGAAGAGAAGAGAGAGAAGGAAAGAGATAGAGAGAGAAGGAAAGAGATAGAGAGAGAAGGAAAGAAGAGAGAAGAAAGAGAGAGAGAGAGAGAGAAGAAAGAGAAGAGAGAGAGAGAGAGAGAGAGAGAGAGAGAGAGAGAGAGAGAGAGAGAGAGAGAGAGAGAGAGAGAGAGAGAGAGAGAGAGAGAGAGAGAGAGAGAGATTACTGAAGCTGACCCTCTTATTATTATTGTTGTACAATAGTAGCACTGCACAGCAACTATGGCTCAATAGTCATGTGAGCAGCACAATGACTGTGGTCATCAGGATAGTAAACAATGATAAGAAGTAGAATTATCCTGCTACACTTCCTTATTTTCCAAAACAGTTATCGGTACAGATCAAACATATTGGTCAGTGAAGAGGATGAAGAGTGAAGTCCAACCAACAGATAGGCTTTCCTTTAGACCTTACCCTGCCAGCTGTATTAACAATAAAATACATATATAACCCCTTTATATGAGGACATACTTTAATCAATTAATTTTTTAACAAGTCTCTCTCTATATATATATTAGACAAAACGTGAACCGTTGGGTCACAATTGAGCTCTGGGTAGATAATTGGGATTAGGGAAAAGTGAGTTTGCAAAGCTATTTAATTTTTTTTTTATATATAAATATGACCAGAGAAGTTTTTAAAAAAAGCATTAAATTCATTTTGTAAGATTTCTAAGAAAGGGAACATTTATTTGAACTAATTTAAATTGAAATGGACCTGATTCTTGAAATTTTATTAAGAGCCAAGCTACAGGCTCGCTGCTGCTGAAACTTAACATACAAATAAAGTGGGAAGTCAAATCTCCCTCTCACACTCTCCAATCTTTCTACAGACAAACTAACATATAACAAGGAGGTAATCTAGATATACATAAAGAGGGCGTAAGTGACAGGCAGAATGTGGGTAAAAGATGGGTCAGTTTTTTACTTAAATGCAAATTACGACTAATTAGAACCAATTAAAATGAATTTTTTTCAAACATAATTCAATTCTAAAAACAAGGAATATTTTAGTACGAATTTTGTGTCATTAAACTAAACAGGAAAAAATTAAGGAAAAATGTAAATATGAACATGTAATGAGTTTGATTCCCTAATCTTTAGTCATAAAATAACACCTGCAGGTTACTAAAAAGAAAATTCTTAAAAAACACCAAAGAATAGAAAATTTCTTAGAATTTTTTTTTTTCCTTTATTTGATATTCTAATTTGCAATTGGTCTCTTGCTAATGACTTTCAACAAAAACTAAGGGAACTTTGACAACAATAATCAAGGAAAATAATTACTTGGCCTTTGAGAATATGATCAGCCATTTAATTATAAAAATTACTTAAAGAAAAAAAAAAAAAAAAAAACAAATGAAAATAAAATGATTTAAATTTGTGTTTTTAGCCAAGAAAATCAAGAGACAAACATCTTAATAAATTTTTTTGTAATTTCAATTAGAGTAATGACAATAATTTAGAATTAGAGGCTGTTTAATTTGGGGATAATTTTGTTCAATGCATAATCATTTTGCCACAATCAAGCTAAAAAAAAAAAAAATTAAAAAAATTTTTTTTAGTTGTATAAAGATCTTTAGGCTAACGCACTCCCAACTGAGCTATTTCGGCTCTGCAGTTGTATACAGAAGAGTTTATTAATATCTACTAATCATTTTATTGGTCTGTAATAATTATTATCAACTTGGGTAACTTAATTGCTTTCCAAGTTTTCAAAAGTGATCTAGGTGTTCTTTAATGTTTTACCTATGGGGTGCATAGGTATTAAATGCTCATCCACATCCCCACCACCGACATGACCAAACATTCAGGCTGAAAGACCATACTCTGCAACCATTGCATGACAGAACATTAGAAGCAACATGAAGGTTTGGTTTCTTTGTTTGAATGGCATATCAACCATCATGGGTCATTTAATGCTAATGCAATGTTTGTAGAAGAACAGTAGTGTGTAGAAATGTGTTTTAAGTGACCAGTATTCAACTGTGTTGCAAGCTGAGCCAGGTCTGAGAATCCAGACTTGGTAGGTGGTTTAAATAGCAGGTTAGGCTATTCCATGTTTACCTGGGCTAAGTCCATTCCAAGGATTCCCATTGGCTGCTGGTTCTAAGGTGGACACTTATCCATATATCCTGTTCTGACAGTTGGTAAGAGTATTCAGTTACGGTGTCTTTTTTTTGTCAGGTGACTGGACGCTAGTCACAGCCTTCCTGTGAAGGTGAGTATGATGTTTATTCTACATAGTGGTACTATTAAACCCATAGCTGGGTCATGTAGATGGGTTGCCAGATATCGAAAACTGTAGCAAAATATCCCAAGCTTTATGCAATTGTGGAGCTAATTTTACTAGCTTTTCCAAGTTTGTATAGGGTGGAATCTGGGTTTAGCCATGTACATTATTTACTAAGCAAACAGAAATGCATTTTAAACATGGTGATGGATGACAAACTCACAAACCAGCATGAAGCAAGAAACTTTCTTTTTCTTTTTTAGATAACTTTACAAACAAGAGAATGGATTTCTGGATTCAATGTGTTGGTTATTGTTGGTTAGATTTTAAGGTACTAGCAAATATATGCACCCTCCAGGTGCAAGTATTAATGTCATAATATATTATATTAAATTAGAAAGTCTAAAGAAACTAAATAAGAATGCAGATAAAATGATTTGAAACAGAGAGAGGTATAATCGAAAAATATAACAGCTGTAGCTTCCTCTCCCATCACCGCCGTCTTTCATTGCTATTTTTTCTAATGTAACTATTTAGTTAAATTAGGAAGTAAAGAATAAAATTACAGTTATTTCTTTTTGTTAATTAATCTCTTTTAAGATTTATCTCCGAGATTTTTGCTCATATTCATTAAGATAAAATCAAATAATTAGAAATCAACAATACCAAGCAGATATTTATTAAAATCAAATTTTAAATATCAATATGCAAATTAGCCTTCCCGTTCACACAGTAAACCGCTATTTGTTGTACATATAAATACAATTGCATGTTATTAGTAGATATGGCCAGCAGTATTAATAATGAAAAACAATTTTATTAATAATTGAGGCTTAAATAAAAATGATTCATCAAGAATGTGATGTATCAATAACTAAATGGATAGTGACTTGAGTAGTGATATAGTTTCGGTTACAGACAAACAAACACATAATCTCCATTATAATAAGATGTCAACTCTTGTTAAGTTATTTTATACCAAAGAAGTTTTCTTTTATTCATTCTTGATGAGTATTCAAATTTTTTTAACTCACTTTTTTTTTTCTAACCCATAGATGGAACCCTAACAGGTACTATCACTTCGGGTCAGGGTGGACTTGTGAGTAATGGTGATGAAGGGGTACTCCATACTACCCAGAGCTCCAAAACTGGAACTTCACCATTATATGTAGTTTAATGTCATAACCAGGACACATACCTTTTTTTGATACTGTATAATAAATAAGTCTTTCTTATGCATATATTGATATAACTTTCTGTAGACGAGATATTACTACCGAGGTATGTGAACTGGTTTACAAATCTCAGGGGCTTACTGTCCAATAGGGTAGGTTGATTTTTCACTTCTTTAAAATATCAAATTCTCTCAAACATTGAAAGTTGTATGTTGGTATAAAGAATACCGATACCAAAAACTAGATCTTTTACTTGCACCATTATTTGAGGAAATCGCATCAAAGATCATCAGTTAAAATACACTAAAAATCATTGTTTTCACAACATTTGGACCAGAAATTAGTTAGAAAATTTATCAATTTCAATATTTAAAACAGAAAAAGTCATTATTTTACTAAGATGAAATGAAGATATTAGAATTAGAATTCAAATTGAAAATATCCCCCCATCGTCACCTCTGATATTCTGCTTTTTATCTCATTAATCAACAATAATGTAACAGGGATAACATTTTAAAAGATTGAAATCTATTTCTTCAAACAAAAGTAAAGTTTTGAAGGAAAATATTTTGTGCTGTAATTCTTTATGTTAATTTGCAACTATCGCCACATAAGAGATGTTACAGTTCCAAAATTGACCTACCCTAGTGTCCAGTGTGGAGATGTCTCCATCTTGTTTATAGTACATGCTCATTTCTCTCTGATTCAATGTGTAAGTAATGTCCAAATATTAGCAGAGAGTACTTTAAATCTTAACCACTGACCTTGGGTCACATCCTGCTCGTGCTGAAGGGTTTGGTAAAGACATACCATTGACCTTTATCCTGATCAAATAAATCGTATTTATTTTTTTAATCTTCAATAAACTCTACTTAATAGAATTTGTGCATTATACATAAGGTCGGCATACAAACAAAATTCTATCCTAGGTGAAGCCCATCAGTCAGTTAAGTACATTTAAATTCCCTTTGCACAAATAGATTTTGGACAAATGCAGAATAGCGTGCAAGAGATGATATCTGTAGAAATTTGTTGGGTGAGTAGCATCCAACTGAGTTGTGATCTGAGTATGCTGTTGGTTTGAACAACAGCAACTAAGCACTACTGACTGGTGCCTAAATCAGCTGGTATTTATGAACTCAGAATACTCCATTCATGTATTTGGGGGATTCCATTCCTTGAGTTCTGATTGGCTGCTTGGTTTCTATGATGTTATGATGCTTCATAAATACTCTGGCATTCTGCAGTAGGCTTGCAACAAGGTAAGATTCATATTAAGTTACAGCTTCCTTGTTACTTTGTCTTACCAATTTGATGGTATTTGGAACTCTTCTACCAGTATGATGTTTATTCTACAATATCATTAGAAATGCATTTTATGTATAACTAGTATTAGATTACGGAAACTCCCAAAGCAGACTAACCAGCATCTCAAAGGTTTTGGGTATTTCCGTGAAATGTAATGCTTTTAAATGTAATTTAATGATATTATCTCTTGCATGCTATTCTACATTAGTACCTAGATTTTATTATTAAGTTTTGTTAGGGTTTCTTGACTTAATGATACAATGGCCTGTGTGTGTGTGTGTGTGGGGGGTTCTCTCTAAAAAAAAAAAAAAAAAAAAAAAAAAAACACCCACATCTCAAATGTATGGATAATAAACACTTGAATCTGATATTCATCCTACTCTCAACTTCTTGGAGGGTAAACAAGAAAAGTTAATTATTTGTTTGTATTTTTGAGATGAGGCTTGATGTGAATAATCTTGATTTTTCGGACTGTTGTCCTTATCTTTATTGTGGTATGTTTAAACAACATTTTGGCTGCAGTATCCTCTGGCCTTCCTCAGATGTTACCTGTGTATCCGATACACAGGGAACACCTGAGAAAGGCTGGAGGATACAGCAGCCAAAACGTTGTGTTTATACATACCACAATAAAGATCAACATTATTCACAAGAATAAGTTAATTTTTTTAAATTATTTTTTTTTAAATTTTTTTTTAAATGGAAATGTGTATAGTGTTCATAGTGTGGTTTACTTTTGGGAGTTTATGGAGACACATTGTGTAATGGCTATCATAATAGGAAATAGATACAGCCATCCAAGTTCAAATTCTGAACGGAGTTGTTTGCATTTCACATAGCACTATACCCTTGGGAAAGCTCCTTCCAGCTAGGAGTAAAATAGTTGGGTAGACTAGGCTCTTTAACCTTGGTATGGCAAACGGTCTAGAAGGAAAACTCTGAATTCAAACCTGTTAAACTCTGCTTAAGAAATTACCCTTGTGTCGCATCCTATTCATGCAGAGGGGTTGGTATTTACCTTAACCTCCCACCAGGTTTGTTTTGTTTGTTTTTTTGTTTGTTTTGTTTTACGGCATATCAACCTCGGCGGGTCATTTAACGCCCACAAAGTTGTGAAATAAATTCATTCTTAATACATAATACAATTTTGTTTATTAACTCATGTTTTTCTATTTAACCCATAGATGGGACCCTATCCGGTACTATCACTCCGGGTCAGAGTGGACCAGGGAGCAATGGTGATGAAGGGATGCTCCACATTCCCCAAATCTCCAAAACTGGAACCTCACCATCAGATAGAGTTTAACGTCATTCCCAGGACATGTAGACCCGCAGCCACCACCTTCTAGCACCCATATGATAAAAAGGGGTTGGTGCTTGCTCACATTTGTTTTTCAAGCAATTATATGGTCTCAAGTAACGAATTATAATAATGATATTATTCAAGTAACTATTCCTTATACTAATAATTCATATTCAACCATATAGAGGTGTGTGAGATGAGTAACATAATGGGGGAGGGAGAGAGCCATAAATGTAACACCAATGTGTAAATTAGCATGGAATGTTTTTAGCAAGAATTACATTAGATGAGAATGGAAAAGTTTAAGGATGAATCATCATAATGCCATATAGCATTGTTTCTATTGGATGAGAAGTGAGACATGGCGAAGTGGGAGAGAGGAGGAGTGAGAGGTGAGAATGTTGAGGGAGTTTGGAATTATGCGTTGAGAGTGAGACATGAACTCTTGCTCTATGGCAGTTTTGGCTTGGGGAAAATACAAAGTGGCCTTATGTTATTACTAAAAACTATAAATAGCACAAGGCAAGATGTCCTCCAGTACTCCAAGTTGGTTTCCAGACTCCAAACACCAAGGAATTGTCATCCAACTGAGCATTGGCCCAGCAACCAAGATTTGAGCCTCTCCTATGTAATAAGCATACAAAATATTTCTGTATCAACACACCATCACTCCATTTGAAGAGCCATAACGTAACAAATGTTGACACGTCATCTCTCCATTCCAACAATGAGAGCATAACAATGTTATTGTCTTGTGAAACTGATTCAATAATTCAAGTTCAAGTCAAAGCAGTTTCACTTTCACTTTCTAATGCCCATGATGTTAAGAGAGAGATAGAGAGAGGGTAAGAGAGCAGTGTGCTGTTGCAGTGAACAACCAGCTAAGTCTATTTGCATATAGGTGATACCATTCCCTGAGTCCTGATTGGCTGTTGTCTTTAGTGGAACTATGGCGCTTAGATAAATAAACCATCACTCTCTACTGTGATTGTGGCAATGCAGGATCCGTATTTGAGTTACAGCTTTCTTGCTACCTTTGTCATCCAATTTGACACCTCTATTGTAGTGTAGAATAATCATACTAAGTCCAATTACCGTCGAATTGGCAAGACAAGACAGCAAGCAGTCGTAACTAAAATACGATTCTGGTTTGCTGCAAATGGCAGGATTTATGGAGCCTCAGAGGATCATACAAACCAAGCAGCCAATCAGGACTCAGGGAATGGAATCACCCAAATGCATGAGTGGACTGTTCTGAATTCCCATAAGTACCAGTTGTCTTGACACTGGTTCAGTTGTGCTTGACCAGTCCAATTGTTCAAACCAATAGTAGACTGACCGACTTACTTCAACATCCCAGTTATAGGAAAATAGTAGGATAGACTGGGCTCTTTAACCTTGGTAAAACAACCAGTCTAGGAGAAAGGAAAACTGATTCTAAAACCAAGATGTGGGGATAGCACGTCCACCCAATAAAAACCGAAGCATCACGGTGTGGCTGTCGTATATTCTATTAGAACATACAACAGCCACACCATGCTTAGAATTTCTATGCCCCACCAAGAGCATGGATAAACAGAAGAGACTTGATATTTGCCTCTTGGCCTTAACATGTCGGTGATACAAATTTTGATCTTGTACCCAGCATCAGCAATTACTTCAACTAGTAATAATATAAATAATTTTTTTTGTTAAAATGTCAGTCAAGATTAAATCCACAGACGAAACTATGCATCTTGTTTCGACCTGTTCTAAAAACAATAAGAAGACAGAAAGTTTGACAACTACCAAAACCAACTAACAAACATTCTTTATCACTCTCATCCTCTCCCACCCAACTCCATCTTTCATTTACTCTTTCGCCTCCCTCCCCCCTCCATTTCTTCTCAGCAAACATTAGAAATTAAGACAATACATAATACACTTTCTCTATCTCAGTCAATCTACTTCCTCTTCCAACCCTTTCCCTTTCTTAATCTATCTTACCTTCTCTTACCCTCTCTCTATCTCTCACACCATCTCTCTCTCATCCTCTATATATATATCTCACCCTCTCTCTCTCTCATCCTCTATATATATTTCACCTCTCTCTCTCTCTCTCATCCTCTATATATATCATCTCTCTCATCCTCTATATATATTTCTCTCTCTCTCTCTCTCTCATATATATATATATTCACCCTCTCTCTCTCTCATCCTCTATATATATTTCCCTCTCTCTCTCTCTCTCTCTCTCTCTCCTCTCTCTCATCCTCTATATATATTCACCCTCTCTCTCATCCTCTATATATATATATATATATTTCACCCTCTCTCTCTCATCCTCTATATATATTTCACCCTCTCTCTCTCTCTTCATCCTCTATATATATTTCCTCTCTCTCTCATCCTCTATATATATATACCTCTCTCTCTCTCTCATCCTCTATATATATATATATATATTTCACCCTCTCTCTCTCTCATCCTCTATATATATTCTCCTCTCTCTCATCCTCTATATATATTCACCCTCTCTCTCTCATCCTCTATATATATAATATATATATATCATATATATATACCCTCACCCTCTCTCTCATCCTCTATATATATTTCACCCTCTCTCTCTCTCTCTATATATATTTCATCTCTCTCTCATCTCTATATATATTTCACCCTCTCTCTCTCTCATCCTCTATATATCTCCTCTCTCTCTATATATATTTCACCCTCTCTCTCTCTCATCCTCTATATATATATATATATATATATATATATATATATATATATCCCTCTCTCATCCTCTTAACCCCTCTCTTTTTAACTCTTACCCTCTCTAACTTTCTCACCCTCTATCTTAACATCAAACATGAGAAGCTAAAACAAAAA
Source organism: Doryteuthis pealeii (assembly GCA_023376005.1). Classification (NCBI taxonomy): domain Eukaryota; kingdom Metazoa; phylum Mollusca; class Cephalopoda; order Myopsida; family Loliginidae; genus Doryteuthis; species Doryteuthis pealeii. The sequence continues at coordinate 43,689,168 of CM042140.1, read as the reverse complement.
TTTCTCTACACACTCTTCACCCCCCCCCCATTCATTCACATTTTCTACCCCTCCCTACATCCATTCTTAACATCAAACATGGGAAATTAAGATTAAATACATCTCATTTGCAAATTATAATTCTAGTCTACCTTCAATTCAGTGTGAACATCAAGAGCCACCCCAGACTGACAAATAAACAAAACTCACAAATAATTACTTTTTTTCCCCCTCCACTTTTCAACTCTATTCATTTTTTTCTTTCTTTCTTTAAGCTATCCAAACAGACTCCTCAAAGACCTTGCTGAGAGAGAGAGAGAGAGAGAGAGAGAGAAAAAAAGAGAGAGAGAGAGACTTACTGATAAACCACTGTTTAATCTACCCTCAGTGACCTCTTTCATTGTCAAAAGAGATCCTAAAATGACAAATCTTCAATTCAGTTTTTTTTTAAGGTCACAAGTAAATAAAAGCCTAACATAATAAGACTGCAAATATCTTTGAAAAAAAAAAAAATAGGCTGAGTTGATTTACACTTAAATAAGTAAGTAAAAATGGACTTTGAACTTATAATCAGTGGCCTACATTCATCAATAAATAGAGCAGCCATTGTGTTCCAATTCAGCAGCAGCAATAACTGCAATAATAATCTTAACAATATGCACAAACCAGAGACGCTTGGTCATAGAAAATGGACACAGTGACCAGAGTTCAATCCTGGACGAGGATGTTCACATTTTCATAGCGGTAGGTTAGCTCAGTCAGTAGAGCGTTCGGATAGAAACCACAAGGTTCCTAGTTCAATACCGGTCCTCGCCAACTCAGCGTATGAGTAGCACAGGGATCTGTGCGGTAAAGTAAGGAGCTGATGGTAGGTGTGGCACTCCACCCAGACGCCAATACAATCTCCTTGGTCTAGCAATATTGAAAAGGGATAGACTCCCTCGCTGACTGGCTGATACCGACTGTAGGTGGTGACAACGACGACTTTTTATAATACTCTTGGGATAGGTAGGAATTTATTAAACCTGTTCACCAGGTAGGATGTGATATAAACAAGGCCACAAGTATGAGGCATCCATGTGCTCGTTTCTACAGGAGAATGTCACTTAAATGACCTTATCTGTCCGACAAGATCTACTTTATGTTTTAATTTTGATTTGCAAATTGAATCTGCTCTGAGAATCCAGAGTTGGTAGGTGGTTTATATAGCAGGTTGGGCTATTTCACTGTGTACCTTGGCCAGGCTCATTCCAAGGATTTTCATTTGCATGACTGTGTTCTGGTAGTTGGTACAGAGCCTGTATTTGGTTACAGTATTTTTTTTTGTGTGTGTGGTGACTGGACGCTAGTTACAGTCTTCCTGTGAAGGTGAGTATGATGTTGATTCTACAGCTAATATCTATGGTTTTAAAATATTGAAATTTAAAAAGAAAATAAATGTTGAGTTGCATTTGCTTTATTTGACAAAGCTTAAGAGCCCAGTTTGGCCTACAATTTACCCATAGCTGAGAAGAGAACAGATGATGGATTAAGACCTTTCCCAAGGGCATGAGTGCAAAGTAAAATGCAAACAGCCTCATCCAGGATTTTCTTTTTAATAATGGTACAAAGAGCGTGATGATAAAAATCAACAAGTTTTGCACATTTAAAAGAAATTTTTTTTAAATCACATATCGCATTTGGTACAAATGCAGAATAGCGCGCAAGAGATAATACGTATAAATAATATTAGATTACGGAAAATCCTGAATTAGCCTAACGCTAATATCTCAAAGGTTTTGGGTATTTCCATGAAACGTATTGAAATCCAATGCTTTTTATACGTAATCTAATGATATTGTCTCTTGCGCACTATTCAGCATTAGTACCTTGCTTTTTTTGTCAAAAATGCACAGAGGTGTCTATGAACAGGAAATTAAAATGTGTAAAAGTTGAATAAGAAAAAAAGGAATGATAGTGCAATGATTACACAGTGAAAAAAAGGGGAGGAAAAAAAGTGTTTTTACATCAGTTTATGACGTCATTATTGTTGTGCTAACGTCATTCACTATCACACAACTCCGCCCAACCACAATAGAAGCCAAACACGCCTGACAGACTAACCTTTCTGGATTGGATTGGCAACTTAGTTCATGGCTAAATTCATTCACTGCTGCGTTCACTGACAAAAATCATACACATTTCCTAAATAAGACAGGCAGACATTGGACATAAAAAATTTAAAATATGGCCAACAAATGCAAATGCGTGTGCCAGAAAGATATTACTTCCGGGCAGGTTTTAACAGAAATATTTTGTTTGTTTTGTTTTGTTTTACGGCATATCAACCTCAGTGGGTCATTTAATGCCGATAAAGTTTTGAAATAAATCAATTCTTAATGGATAATACAATTTTTTTATAAATACATTTTTCTATTTAACCCATAGATGGGACCCTAACAGGTACTACCACTGTGGACCAGGGAGCAATGGTGATGAAGGGGTACTCCACATTCCCCAAACTCCAAAACTGGAACCTCACCATCAGATAGAGTTTAACATCATTCCCAGGACATGTAGAACTGCAGCCACCGCCTTCTAGCACCCATATGGTAAAAAAGGGGTTGGGGCTTGCCATAAGGGCAATAGGGTTGGGAAAATCATATAGGTGCTAACAAAAATAAGAAATATACTTCTCTTTAGAATGCTCTAATAAGTTATATTTACTTATTTCTAGCTCTCTCTCTCAGACCGGCCCTCACCAACTCAGCGTATGAGTAGCACAGGGACCTGTGTGGTAAAGCAAGGAGCGCACCACCTCAGACACCAAAACAATCTCATTGGTCTAGCACTAGTGAAAAGACTCCCTCGTGATTGGTTGATACCGACTTTAGGTCACCCCGACGACTTTTTATATATTACTAGACTTCTCAAGTTCATTACCCTGTAGACAGGGCTTAGAATACGCTAACTGAATTTCTTGCAGAGAATTAAGAACCTCTCATATATATATAATTCGTAATTTGATCGCTCTGTTGGCAGGGCTTAGAATATGCTAAATGTATTCCCTGCAGAAGGTTAAGACCCTCACCCCCCCCCCAAAAAAAGGTGTGTCCTGGATATGACACTAAACAGGATTTGATAGGGAGGTTCCAGTTTAACGAAAAAAAAAGAAGAAAATTCTTCTCTAACAAGTTATATTTACTTATTTCTCTCTCATATATATATATATCATCAGCAAGGTCAAAATATATATATATATATATATATATATATGGGTAAATAGTAGGGCAGACCGGGCTCTTTAACATTGGTTAGGCAACCAGTCTAGGAGAAGGAAAACTCTGAATTCAAACTCCGCTTAAGAAATTGACTGTGTCACATCCTGCTCATGTGGAGGGGTTGGTAAATATATATATATATATATGAGTGTGTGTGGAGAAATGTAGACAAACACGGGATGTTACACTGGATGGAAATTTATTATTGGTTGTAGTGTCAATGTTCGAACAGTTCGGTTTACTAAGAAACCTTCTTCAAGACAATATGAAACAAGTAAAGGAAAAAAGATTTTTGTTTTTGATGATGGATGTTTGTGGAGTTGAGTTGAGTTGAGTTTGGATAATATGTAGAACATCCCGTGTTTGTCTACATTTCTACACATACTGTCGGATTGATTTCCTCATTTTACTTCCATATAAATATATCTGTGTGTGTGAACATAAAAATATGAAGAAAGACTTTCTTTTTTTTTAAAAAAAGGTGTTTAGAGGATGATTTTATTATAGTAGTATAAAATGTTTCAGATTGCTTATTAAATCATCATCAGACCCTTATTGATATGTTCTGACTTTTGAATAATATTCAAATATAAATGTTACCTCCTTCTACTAAAATATTCTACCAAATTCAAAAGGCCAACCACAAATTATAATCATAGCTCTTCTCTCCTGATTATTACTGTATATACAAGTGCAGTGATGCTGAACGATAGCTTTTTGATTTAGTGCATCCTGGGATGCACATATTTGCTTTGAACGAGTCACCAGGAAATTTGATGGGTCCCAACTAAAGTTTCTTAATAAATTGTAGGGTTTTTATCTATGATCTGGGGAAACATTTAAAGCCGTCTAACTCCTACCTTGTAACCTATCCTGTGTAATTCATATCTAAGAAACTATTGAAATGTATTTCCAGTTAGCTTGAAATGGTGAGGGAATACAAAAGAAAAACACTGGTACGCATGGATATGATTTTACTGCGTCCTTTTAGATTTTTATGCATCAGAGACATAGGACGTGTACCTATCAGCATCTCTGCTAGTGGATAGGTCACACTTCTAATGTATGGTTGACAAAGTGGGTATTTGCAGTTGACCCATAGATATGGTTGCATTATAATCTGGCTAGTTACACGACTTATACTAATATCAAATATTCACATTTATTTCAGGACTTGGCATACAAATATTAGATCTACAACACTGTACTAACTTCCATCATAGTCATGTGTTGGGTATATATTGATCAATATATACACAACACATAAACTGTTATGGGAGTTCGTATAGGGTCTGTATTTGGTTACAGCCTTGTCTGTCAACTGGACGCTAGTTGAAGCCTTCCAGTGAAGGTGAGCATCATATGCTGATTCTACAGGTACATAAAACAAAAGAAAATAATAAGGAAGGGTTGGACTTGTTTACAATAGTTTTGTTTTTCTTGGCAGCCATTAAAAAGGTTGTTTTAGAAGACATGTTCTTCTTGGCACATGTTGAGGTTTTTCTTGTTATTAATATACATTGGCGGTAACTGCTAAAATGACAGCAAAGGATATTTCTCAAGTGCCAGATTAAGAAAACCTCCACCTACAATTATTTTCAAGCAATCCTCTTGAGGAGAAGGAGGAGGAGAAAAAAAAAGAAAAAGAATAAATAAATAAAAAAATAAAAAAACAGAAAAGAAAAGTGATTGCCTACAGGTGAGTTTCTGTGTCAGGATTTACCTGAGGACTAAATTCCAAGATTTGCCGATGAGAATACAAAAATATTTACGGAAGTCATTAAAAAAAAAAAAAAAAAATCGGTTAAAAAAATAGAACAAATTTCAGTTTGTCTTGGATACCAATTTTTGTTTTTCTGTTGCATAAGGGAGGGAGGTATCATGATTTCTGTCTAAAGTTAGCTCATATATATATATATATATATATATATATATACACACACACACACACACACACATATATATGTGTGTGTGTACATATACATACAGGGTAGTCTAAAGGTCTTGTCACCTCTATACCAAAATATAACTCCTAATTAATATTTTATTATTTTCCATTATATGTAAACTTTGAAAGCATTCCATAAATTAAGCACAAATTTGTTAGATGCTGTATTTTGATGGTTTTTGAGAAAAATTGAGGGTATCCTGTAGCTCAAAAAGTTGATGTGATATAGAAAAACTGGAGTCATTTTTAGATTCAGGTAAAAAAAATAGTCAAAAACAAGTGTCAGATCCCACTCAACAAAAATTGTTGCCCATTGTTATGATCACATGAAATAAGCCACTGGAAATGATAAAGAAAATTATATTATTATCATCATATATTTTAATTAATGATATATTATTTTTTTTTTAAATAATGAAAGTTAAAACAATATATAGATCTGACAAGACTTTCAGATCACCCTATTAGCTTGGCTGTCCACAATACATTTCCATCTTCTTCTTGTTCTCCTCTCACTCTTCTTCTCCATGTTCTCAGATTCTAGGGGCACTACAGTATATAAAAAACAATCCTATAAACCAAATTTTTGATAGCGACAATAGGCCACTCCACAAACATTACTACTACTACTACGATAGATAGGGTTCATTGTTTTCATTAAAATTAAGTATTTACTGACATCCCACCATGTCAGCCGAACACAAAGATCATTATGGTGGGGAACCATGCACAAACCAAAGTTCATGCATGCCTAGTGTTAATCCCCTCAGCATTCCCCTTTTGAGGAACCTCAGGCACTGGGCAATAAACCCAGCCCAACTCCTTTTAGATGAGGGGGCAGGTGTTGTCTAGGGGGATGGTCCCCTAGGATCACAATTGATATTAATATATCTTACAGGTCCAATGGGCAAAGCCACTGAATATGAAGTAGAAAACTTTTCTTTTTTAAGTAGCCAATATTAGCATTATATTTGGAAAATCCCTTACGCTGTTTGCTGTGGGGAAAATCTCCACTCCTTATTTTCTTTCAAACTACTTATATTACTTGGAATTCCCAGAGTTATCTAACACTTGATGTTAAGTAATCATGACAAGAAAGGATATTGTTATAAAGTAAATGTCTTTTTTTCTCATCATTAAGCTACGTATTTATTGATGCCATTTACATACAAACATATATCACAATTAAGTTTTCAATTTCCAGTTGACAATGGAAAAAATATTTTTCTTATGATTTTTTTTTTCTTCTGTTTTTTAAGTATGTAAACGTAACAACAATTTTTTATAACTGTTACATAGAAACACCATTTAAAGAGTTTTTTGTTGGCCTGATAATATGAAAATAAATTAAGTTTGGTTTGGTTCCTTTGTTTAATGGCATATCAACCTTCATGTGTCATTTAATGCCAAAGACATTCTTGGGGAAGAACAGTAGTTGTATATTTAACCCATAGCTGGGAGGTTGGGGGGGGTTTATAGTATAAACCCCCTCAACCTCCCAGCTATGGTATAAACTTTATACCTTTCAGAAAGTGAATGTAATGATGCGACTGGAGTTCAATTACTTTTAAAAGTAGGTTTGTCTATGTTACGAGGACCGGATAAATAAGCCTAAAAGCATGTTTGTCTATTTGACCAGAACCGGCCAAATAGCCTCTTCCTAATTTACAATCTTATGGTTGTACCTAACTACCTATGTAGAGAGAATGATGAAGGATCTATGTCACTAAATATGGTATTGTTTTAAATAATTAAAAACAGATTCATAGCCTAGCCCACGAAATTACCAGCTTAATGAATAAATAAAATGATGGCTTATCGTGACAAAAAAAAACTTTGTATTTCTGCATAAACATGAATTTAAAACAAAAAAAATGAGTGAGTGGAGAACGTAGGTGACAAATGGATAAAAATGCCACTTTCTCAATAAATTCTAACATTATCAATCAATAATTCCTGACTACACATTCAACAAAAAAAAACCTCCTCCCCATTACAACCCGTCTTACACCTCAAATTCCACACAAAATACCTTTATAATGCATTTAGTGATACAATCCTAGTTTAGGATTACTCACGTGGCTAATACAACCTACTTTAAAACTATAAGCAGTAAAATTGAATTCATGTTCCAATAGTCTTCCCCCTTTTTCAATACATCTGGTAAATTGTCACGATCATCATGGAAATCCAATTATCGTTTATTTTCATGATCAAAACATGTCTTATGATAAGACTTAGGTATTTTTTTAGAAGATTTAAACACTAACATTTAATTACTGAAAGTTTTGCCAGAAACAAACATTTACAACATAATTTTATAAGTATATTGAATATTTTCTTTCTATTTAGGTAATCATTTTTTTTTAAATCATGTAATTGAAAATTAAATGAAACAATTTTGTTTATAAATAGTTTCTATTTAGATTAATTGATTTTTGAAGATTTTTTAAATCGGAGATTGAGTTTTTTTTTCAACTGATCATTAATAATGGCCCTTTTTTTTTTTTTTCAAAATATGCCAATTTTTTTAAATTGAAAAAAAAAATATTGTATCATTAAAAGTTTTAAAACTGGTTTGAATGGAAAAATATGCATTTTTCTTTTGATTCATTTTATGCTTTTATCTAGCGATTGAAGCTATGTTTTTTCATGAAAGAAGGTATTTAAATATTTTTTAATCATTTTAAATTCTAAGATCAAAACTGCGCGCATCTGTTTTGGACGTCCCTACTATATTATGGAGATGTTTATATGAAAGGTGAAAAGGGCATCTAATAAAAAAATATCAAGCAATACTTTTTTTACTGTTAACTAGACAACCAGGGTTCCTGTTGTAATAGCAATCCATGATGATAGTGATGTTTTTATTTAGAAAATTGTGAAAGATTGGAACATATCAAGAATTTGTGGAGGTGCATGGTGTAGAGTCGTGGGAAATGGACTCGTTGACCCTAGTTCAAATACTTGACGAGGTCGTTTGTATTTGTAATTAGTGCTAATACTTTGGAAAGATATGCATCCAACTACTCTCCCACCAGTTATGGGTAAATAGTAGGGTAGACGGGGCCCTTCAACCTTGGCTAAGTAACTAATCTATGAGAAGGAAAACTGAATTCGAAACCTGTTAAACTCCTATTGGTTGGTAAATTGAATGTGTATAAAGAATTTTAATTATTGAAACATGACATTCAACACAAAGAGATACATTAGAAAATTATTAATCAGTTGCAAATTAGATTGGAAATTGCTTTTTTTTAAGCAATTAAGTTTATTGAGGAGATAAAATTCTTACTATGATGTACCGTTTTTGCTAGACTATAAAGACTCAATATAATAAGAATAGTGAAACTAATAAAATACTAGGAATGATGAAAAAAAAGGTAGAGTCAATAATTTCAAGTCAATTTTCAGAAATCTAACTTGGATTTTCGCCAAATTATTTTTTCACATCCAACTACATTGGAAAGAAAATAAATATTACAATAAAAATACACTAGTTAACTAAAGCGAATCTTAAACCAACCATAGCTAAGTCGTTTCAACAAGTGTTCCGAGGTTGCTAGATTAAAGACAGGCTGAGAAATGAAAAGCAACAAATATATATATATATATATATATATATATATATATATATATATATATATATTAAAAGAGACTAAGTAAACAAATAGAAAATGTGAACATCTTTTTTAGAAGAAATATTCAGTATCAAATAAAAATTTAAATAAATAAATACTACATCCGTTTAAAGAGCGGATACGGATACAAGCATCCCATCCAATCTTCTCTTCTATGTCGTGTGAATTTATTTCAAGTGTTGTTTTTTTTTTTTCATAAATAGAAGCAAGATAAAATTAATAACAGACAGTGAATGAACAGATCAGTAATGGAAATTCCAGTCAGAATAACGAGAAAAAAGACATTTTTTTAAAAAACGGAAGCGAAACAAAATGATGCCCTCATTGTAAAGTGGTTAGTCTAGTTACCCCATCGACAATTAGTTCGTTGCTCGTTTGTTTTTCAATGAATGAATATGGATTTCATATCAAAGCTGATACTCCCTAACAAAACAACAGATTAAATAAGGACATTTTTTAATTGAGTTATATAAATGTTATTACACAATGTGTGACATACCAAGATGGCTAAAATTCTTGCAGATGATGAACGTAAACGAACAAAAAAATATTAATTATAAATACACAACGTGATCTACTAACAATTGATAAACAAATAAAAGACAAGTAAATATAATTTTTTTCAGTAACCACTTTTGAAACCTTGCAAAATGTGACTAGACATATTTGCCGCCATAAGTAATGATATTTTTTTGAATTTTCATTAAACCGTTTTTAATCGTTTACAAAACTGCCGTTAAAAGAATTTAAGAGACAGAAAGATCTTTCTTCGGGTTTTTTGTTTGTTTTTCATCTGACAAGGTTTGTAGTTTTACTTTAACTAAAAAAAAAAAAAAAAAAAAGATAATCTCAAGACATTTTGAATGCATATAGAAAAATAAATACTGAATGAATACTGACCTACCAGTTTTTCATGATTCAAAATTTTTGACATTCAATACAAAACTAAAATTCGTGATCAGAACACTTCAAAGAAGAGAAAAATAAGGGGGCAGTGGCGGTTGTTGATTCTTTTTAATGAATCAAATGACAAAAATACTGATATATCTCTAAAACCGGCATTTAAAAAAAAAAATTTAAAAAAATTTCATTCATTCATTCAAATGGAAGATAACAACTTCCTCAGTTAATAGATTTAATAGTTTCTGCATATAATAGTTTTAAGAATAGGTAAATTCGATTTTTAAATTTCAGCATAACCGTTTATAACTAAGTTAAGTGTGAATACCAAATGGTAGACTGTGAATTGAGGGGCGTAATTTTTTTGCCATAGTCTACTGGACAGATGTTAGTGGAGTATGAAATGAAGTTCAATGTATATATTTTTCATTTCTCAACTGGGATTAATACTTTTAATAAAATCAAACTCTAAGGAAAACATAACTTAACACGTTAATTCATTTATAAGTTTAAAAAAATTAAAAGGACAGAATTAATTGTATAGATTTTAAAAGTTGTTGCGTAATGATTCAATTAATGCTGTCCTTTAATATTTTTTAAAAACTTATAAATGAATTAAGTTAATTCTACTCTAAGGAAAACATAATTTAATACGACGTTAATTCAATTAACGTATTAAGTTATGTTTTCCTTAGAGTTTCATTTTTTATTAAAATTATTAATCCCAGTTGTTCAGAAATTAAAAATATATACATTGGACTTCATTTCATATTCCACTAACATCTGTCCGGTAGACTATGGTAAAAATTTACTACCCTCAATTCACGGTCTACCAACCAAATTATATGGAATAATATTTTGTATGTATCATAAAGATGTCATTTAAAACTTCATTTGAACTTAAAGCCCTCCAAATCCCAACAACACTTGTTGATTACCAAAACTGAAAATCCGTTATTTCATTCGCAATATGAAACGACACACAAAAATATAAATCATTTAGGTTTTTATTTTTATGTAATATATATAGAGATAGTGAGGGACAATATAATATATATTGTCTTTAAGGTTGTGACAGTATGATTGACAAAAATAATGAACGTTTCTTTTTTCAAAAACATGAATGAGGAAGAAGACGTACTACAAAAATGAAGCACTCCATTATTCGTCACATGACCGCCTTATTGTAAACAGTACTGAGCACAAACAGGGAAATTTAGCTATTTTACAAGTTATTTATCGTCTTTGAAATTCAAATTATTAAAAATAACATTACAGTTGTATTTAATTTCGTTTTTACATAGCTTTATTCTCTTAAAACAAAAAGTTGAAGTTCTCAAGAAGGAAGTTTTTAAAAATTATATAGATTTAATAATTTTGCATAAGATGTTTTGGTTAGTAAAGAAGGAACGAAGACTTCAAAAATAGTATAAAAATCTAAAGTAAAAAAATTAGAGGATAAAAGGTATTAATGCAGAATAGCGCGCAAGTAATAAAAACATTAGAATCACATTTTACAAAAATTTAAATTAAAAAAAAAAAAGGGAAAAAATCTTAAAGGAAAAAAAATACATTTTTAGATAATAGAAATATTTGTAGTTTTTTTCTCCAACCAAGATTTTTTTTAATTAATAAATTTATTTGTAAGAATGTGAACCATAAAAAGATGACTGAATAATTAGTAAATTTTTCAATTAAAAAAAAAAAAAGACACGTGTATAATAGTCAAAACTTTTTTACTGTATTGTATTACTTAGCTTTTCCGTAAAAGAATCAAGTTCACTACAAAGTAAACATTGGCTAATGACAGACAACATCAGAAATTTGTTTTAAATATTTTAAATATCTTGATAATAGTTATTTACCAAGCTTAACTCAGTTGTGACAGAAAGCTGGAAGAATGGAGCACCCGGTGAGAATCGACCTCACTAACAATGGTCTACTAATCTAGTTTGACAAACCATGACACTGTGTGATGTGTTCATCTTAGCATATTTTTTTTAATCGACTTTCTTCAATGCATAATAAATAAAATTGTACTTTTGCTGGTTTAAACATTTAGATATTTTTTGGTATGAACATGACAGTCTTCACAAAATAGATTCATGGTTTTTACTTTATGTTAATTATTCTTCATTTTAGACAGGAAATAAAAAAACAATAAAAAAAACAAGTCCTGATATGTTTGTTTACTTTGTCGTAAATTGTTCTATTGGCAAGAACGGGGGAAAACTTCTGTCTCTAGGCAATAATTAATTCATTCCAAAGTTAATTTCATATTCTTACACTTAAATTATATACTAATATATAATACTATATAAACAAAAAAGTTTTATATAATAAAACTCATAATATGAGGTGTAGTAAGGAAACTATCCATTCATTAAATATTTGAAAAATAAAAAACAAAACAAAAAATACAACCGTGATTTTTTTTTAGTGCGTTATACATTTAGGGTTTTTAATTTAAAAAAAAAAAAATTATCTAGATATCTTAAAATCAAAATATGGTCATTAGATGACTAAATGAATACATATACAATATAAATTGTAAAGGCAAAAATTAAGTAAAAATAACCAAATTATTCCAACCTACTTTGCTTTTACGATTTTAATGTGTAAGTCTCCATCGTACAGATAACGCATTTTACAGTAACCATTTTTATTCTATGGGAGGCAATAAAATAAACAATCGCTCACATAATCATTAAGAAAAGGAATTATTCCCGATAATAACACAAAATATTATCATTTGAGTGATTTATTTTTATTATTAATAATCTTTACAGCTGTTTACATGAGATAATTTAGAGACGTCTACTGTATTCTAATGCAATATGATGCACTGGAAACATCTGTGCTTTCTGACTGTAAATTTAATGCATCTTTATTATAAACGTTATTCAAATTATTAAAATGCTAAAGAAAAGATGAATTTAAAAATTATGACTAACAACATACAGCATCAATTGATTTTCGATGAACACGATAAGCAGCAATGGAGTCCATTTTTATTATTATGCTCTAGTGGGCTTCCATAGTCGAGATTACTGGTCATTTAGATTTTTTTTCTCTCTCTTCTTTAACTCCGGTACATTTGAATTGTTTACGATGATAACCAGATTTATTTATTTACCTAGGGGTGGAAAAGGTTAAATTTCCACGGGAAAAGAATAAATTAAACTCAGGACATGGTCCAGGTCGTCAGAGTATGTCAGGGAAAGAGAGGAAATTGTATTATTAAAACTGCCTAGAAGTCTTTACTCAGGAGTATCTCAAAACAACACACTGTTGCATCGGAAGACGTCATGAATCACATTCCAATAGTTTAAACTGGAGCATACATTTTTACCCTGTCTCATATTACGAATATCTAGTATTTAAAATTTCTACACAACATTAGCAGTATTTTTCAAGTTAATACAAAACAAACATTATGTACAAATTTATCTTTGAAGACGAAATAGGGGGAACAGAAAAACATAAAAGTAACTCGTGAAATAAATCGGGGGTGGGATAGTGTTTGTTTGGTTACGATAAGGGGGGGAGGTATAACAATCAATTTCTTAAAATCTGCCTAAAATCAAAAATGACAAGAAAAAAAAAATCAAGAAAAAACAATTTACTTTACGGTTATTTTTATGATAGAAAAATAAAACTAGAGAAATAAATTCATAAATTATCTACTTATAAATAGATGAGTTTTGCAAGTATGTGTTGTTTACATTTTTTAATAAAATAAATTTAAATAAATATAACCAGAGTGTTAATTATATCATAATTAAAACTCTGGTAATGTTTGTTTTGTTGTGGTTTCTTTTTTTTTAATAATTGAATTATTCAATAAGTTTTAGTGCACCTAAATTTACTACATCTTCAAAACAAATTTAAAAAAAAAAACGTTTTATCTGGGATATTTTTAGTAAACAGTAGTACACAGTAACAGCATTAAAATATGCTTTTTTTTAATTTATTAACGTAATTTATTATCAACATACATATGTAATTCCAAAGAAAAATATACAATCACGTCATGATAAACAATGTGTACTTGTACTACTACTTACTACTAATATATTGTTTATAAATTAAAAGACAAACTCTTATACGTTTTTTGTTTGTTTTTTGTTTAAATCAATGAAAAACTAAAAAGTTGTTTGATTTCTTTTTTTAATTACTATCCTGACCCTACATTAATTCACAATATAATCAATGAAAAAATAATACAATGTTATTGTTAATAACTAAATGCAACATAAATATGTTACCTATGTATGCATTATTTACTAAAAGTTTAGACTTTATTTATGCATATTTGTGTCATTTTATTTGGACATTATTAGCATCCATTTAGAATTGGTATTTTTTAGTCTTTTGGTCGTGTTGTCTTGTATTGATGAAGAATCAATATTATATGATTACCTAAATAAATAACGTTACATCATTGCAAGGCTCATGACATGCAAATAAGAAGACAAGTTGTGAAGATCTGTTTTAAGTGTTCTTCGGTTTTAAATAAATGGAAACTAAATGTTTTAGAAAATAAGTTGACGACAACCCCCATCATAAAATAAATATAATAAAATAAAAATACGTTTAAGTAAACGTTAAAGTCTTTTACTTTTATTTAGCAAATTCCACTCACTTGTCAGAGCTTAAAAGTACAACAAAAAACAAAACAAAACAAAAAACAATGTTTTTTATCGCGCCTCATATTACCAATTTGTTTAACATTCAACTGTAACTCTTTCTGCTCGATCGAGAAAAGAAAAAAATACAATTTTTTTTAATTTATCTAAACACAACCATATCTATAAAAACTAAAACTAAAAATTCATACTTGAGAAGGAGGTGTGTTTTAAGCACGTGATTATCAGAAATCAGACCTTAAAATTAAATAAGATAATATAATTCAATCAAAGTTATTCCAATAATGGGATTTTAAAAAAAGAAATTAACTTTTTCTTTCGTTTTAGAGTGGCTTAGCAAAGTAAAGCACTCTTCTTTTCTTTTTTTTTTTGGTACACTAAATAAATGGATTTTTTTCCGAAAAAAAAAATATTAAGCTAATTTTTACAAGTAAATAAATATAATTGAATATTCACTATAGTCTCTGAATACGTTTTTTAAGTATCTTATGAATAAAAACTTTTAATCCTAATTTTCTTAGTGCCAAATTCCTTAGCTGTCAGTTTTTAAAATCACATGCATCCCTAACATGAACCATAAATGACCTATCTCGTATTTATTTTATTTAACAGTGACGACACTCATCTTAAATAAATTATAAATATAAATAACATACACACCCTATTTTTTAAAATAATATAATTCATAAACTCGTCTTGATAATAATATAATAATAAATACGACAAGGATTCTAACGAAATAATTGAAGTGTTGGTCATAACTAAATATATACCAAGGGGAATGAAAGACCAAAAACGATGCCGTATGTTGGAGTTTAGATGTGTGAAATGACTGAAATTCAAAATGATAATCCTTTTTGGATCGTACCTACCTGCCAATAAGGGTCCAAAATGTCCAATTTTAGTCCGTCCTTGTGTCAAAGAGGAATGAAGCAAGAATTAAAAACTGTAGTGTTTGAAAAAAAAAGAGGAGATGGAGTAAAAATCCTGCCTGCCGAGAGCGGCTATCTCTTTCTGTCTGTGGGTTTAAAAAAAAACTACTACTCACAATAATCAGGTAGTCACTTCATAGTCATTTAGAGAAGTAGTAGCACAACTAACACTACAACCACTATTACTTAGTTGAAGTAACTTACTTCTTTTCTTCTTCTTCTTCTATATTATATGTATTGGTATGTCTTTTCTCTTCCCTGTTGCATCAGGTAGCTGTTCTCTAGTGAAATTTCTACACCTGAGTTTCCCCCCCCCTCTAAAAGAGGGACCATTTTTTTTTCTTTTAAAGATGTAGTTTACACTTGTAGATAATTCATACAGCTGGATTTTCTAAGCAACACGACTGGGCATATTGCTCTCTTCTTTCATAGTGGTCAATGACCACCAATTATTATTTTCTAATCGTTATCATTTTATCTCAATATTGTTATTTACTAAGCTTGGCTTAGATGTGGAACAAGGCCAGAAGTATGGGGCGCCCAGTGAGTATCGAACTCACTATCAATGATCTGATAATCTAACTCGTTAACCATTACACCACGTGAGATGCTCATTTTATCTCAATATTTTATTACAAAAAGATTATTAGTCTCCTTTTATAAATTTTTAATCCAGGCTCTCTCTTTTATGTTTTAATCTTCTGACGTCAAAGGTGGCTGAGTAGATTAAGAAGAGTGAAGTTAAAAGATACCGTAAATAAGTTTTTATTGGGTTTCTCTATATCAAATTTAAAAGATATTTTTGAGTTGTGTTTGGGGGTTTTTTTTTGCACTCATTATTATGTTTGTTTTGGGTTTTTTTCTTATTTATAAAATGAAAATAAATTTGATTTTTATCGCAAAAGTCTAAGAAAAAAAAAAGATGCAAACTTTTAAACACTTTTTAAAATTCAATAGATGTTTTAATTTTAAAATATTTCGTCCACGTTCATATTTCAAAAGCGGTTTTGCGCATTTATTTAAATTTTGAAGGTATTAATGTAGTTTATCTTAAAATTTATACCCAAAAATTTAAATGATTTCTTCTAAATTTAAGTTCAAACTATTAAAAAAATAATTCTCCAAATTTCTTAATTTATTGCGCATTTACGTTTAAATAAGGGGGGGGTGACCTGGAATTTGAAGTGTAGTTTTCTTATGCATTTTTTTTCTTAAAAAATGTCACATCCGTACAAAAGCTTCTTTTTTTTTATTATTTAAAAACTAAAATATTTGAATAAAAAATTCTCCATATGTTTTAGTAAGTTTAAATGTATCAGTTCACAAATTTTTATTTGCAAAAATCTGCTATTCAGTAAATATAACAGACTCAAAACATTATAAGCATTCTTTTTTTTTTAAATGAAAATATATTCACTTTGAAGTGAAGATGCGAAACCGAAGCAGAAACTCTTAAACAGAAATATCGATGAGGTCATTTGCCAAAGTTTGAAGTTTGACGTCACTATCAACCAATGAAAACATTCCACCTTCTTTTTTTTGAAAAAAAGAAACGGAAGTCATTCCGGTTGCGTCAGGTGGCGCCAAGTAGAACTCTTATTTAAAGGGAGGAAATAAAGTTGTATTGTCAATAAGCACGTGGTTGAGAATACAACTGTTGATGCAAACTCAATTTTTGGCTTGATCAGCTGTTGAGCAGGAGTTTTTACTTTTCTCTAGTAACAGAAAGATTGAACATAGATGGGTATATACATTTTATTTTTTTGTAGTTTGTTAAATTTAAATTAATTATCTTTTTATTTAATTTCTTAAACTCAGTTCTCTCTGGAATTATTTTCTAGGGGATATTTTTTAAATCTGACTTTAAAACGTGTACTTACAGTGTAAGAAAATATTACAGGTTACACTTACAGTGACTTGAAATTGAATAAACAAAGATTCATATGCTAAATAAAATAAGCTTTTAATTTTAGACTTGTTAATGAATCGCTGTCGATAAAAGGGGCTTATTTCTAAATTGGCAATGACAATTTTCTTTTTAGTACTAATGAGTAAAGTTTAAATCTTGTAAACCCATCCAGATAATATTGAATTTAGTGATGATAGGTGATTAAATTCATATGCCTCCACACGAGTGTACTGTAAATACAACAGAAAGTCAGGTTTAATGTGCCACTCCACGTATGTAAATAGAGTTTGTTTATTTTTAAATGGGAGACAAAAATTTACCAGTTCCACCGACTTTTGCTGCAGGCGTCAATGCAATTGAGAAATGCTGCCTACTAGACGAATCCCTAGAGAGGGATCAAGTTCGCTTAAATTGTAGTGTGCGTCACCCGTGTGTGTGTCTATATAAACTTTCAAAGAAAGAAAAACTTAACAAACCGTCATCCCGTTATATTTTATTTCAATCAGAAACTAAAAATTTTTTTTTTTTAGTTCTAGCCTCATCAGACGAGTTTTACAAAATACAGGGATCCTCAAAAAAAAAAAAAAAAAAAAAGAAATTATATCACCAGAAAAATCTTCTCATTATTCACAAAAAAAATTATGACAGACAAACAACAATGACAAATTTAAAATTCTAAGGCATAGCAAAAAAGATACAATGTATATCTTAGTTTCCTGTTTAACCGATTTCTTAAAAAGAATAAATTAAATTAAAATAAATTTTTTTTTTTTTTCAATTTCGTTTTTTTTTAAACCTTAGAAATCTAATAATCATTAAAAAGGCTTTATCCGCAGAATTAATTTACATAAAAAATTTAATATATAAATCTAATATTTAATAATAATGAAATTTATTGTGTACAATGTTCAGGTGCACCACAACTCATCAAAGTCTCATGACAAGTACACAGAATAATGTATTAGTGTGAGGAACATGAACAGTTTACAGTAGTAATATGCATTTATGCGTGTGGAGAGGGTCATCAGGTATAGTGTCGGCGGATTACAGGAAGCAAGGAGGCTTTGAAAGATTCAGTGTTTCGGCAGCCTACAACAGACGCGGGAAGCTTATTCAATGCTTCCGCAATTCTGAGCGTAAAGAAATGTTTCCGAAAGTCACGTGAACAGTGCTGTTTTCTGACTTTGTAGGCATGCCCACGTGTGTTAGAAAGATGGAGATCAAAAAGGTACTCAAGGTTGCTGTTGTTAAGATGATTAATGAGCTTTTAGGTCAGTTGCCAGACGCCTAAGTTTCAACGAATCCATTCCCAGGGTAGTGAGACGTTCAGAGTATGGTAGATGCCTGATGGAGAGTATTCGTTTGGTTGCACGTCTCTACAGTTTCTAGGAGGTTAATATTCTGAGCAAGATAAGGGTTCCAGACTGGTGATGCAAATTCTAAGTGTGGCCACACCATAGCTTTGTACAGCCTTAAATAGATAGCCGGTGAGCGGCTGACAAAGGTCTTGCTGAGTGATGCCAGGACACGCTCGGCCTTTTTGACAATTTTAGCGATGTGTTTTGTCCAACATAAATCACTGCTGACAGTAATACTCAGATCATGTTCACAAGAAGATTCCTTGATATTAGTGTTGTGGAGGGAGTATATGTATGATGGGTTTTTCCTCCCAAAATGCATGGTGGTGCATTTGTCCACAGCCAGCTTCAGTTGCCATTCAGTGATCCATTGTTGCACTGTGTCCAGGTTTGACTGCAATAAAGATCTGCAGCGTTCAGGATCTGTCTTTTTTTATCTCAAGGTACAGCTTGATGTCATTGGCATACTTCAGTACTGTGGTATTCCTTAAGTTAGCATCTATATCATTGATATACGCAATAAACAAAGGGGGCCAAGAACAGATCCCTGTGGTACCCCAGATGACATCTCATATGGTGAGGAGTGTTGCCCAAGAATTTAATATCTAATATAAAATATAAAATAAAATTATTAATTTAATTACTATTAAATTAATAATAATGAATAATTTAGTATAGTTGTTAATGATTAGGATAATAGTACTTTAATTTTGAGTGTATCCAATGGTTTTATTTTTAATTTTATTATATTTGACTATATTTAAGGTTAGTGATAGAATGAATAGTATTGAAACTAAAAATAATAGTTAACTTTTTTCCTGCTTCCTACATGTATTAAATGAGTTTGGTAATCATAGGTGTTATGGCTTAACTTATTGTAAACTATAAAATAAGAGATTTGATTATAGTAATTTTAATAATAATAATATATATAATAATAATAATAATGGTAATTAGTAATTAATAATAATTGATAGCAATAATGATTAATATTAAGTATGAATTAAAATTATTAATAACTAATATCTATTTTATATGGGTATGAATGTATTTTGTATCAAAAATATTAATGAGAATAATTTGATGAATAGTTGAGGACTATGGATGAAAATGGTTATGATTTAATATTCTAGTAATGTTTAAAATTAAATAAGAATACTACAATAAATAATCTAACATTTTTATGATTATATTATTGTTGTGATTATGTTATAATGTATTTGATGTTTTAGTAATGCTATTTAATTTTTTTAAATAAATAAATAGGAGTTTTTTACTACAATATTAATAATATAATAATTATAGTATGAATTCAATATATGGTTGTTATTGATAAGGATAATAGCTAATATCATTAACAGTACTAATAATAAGGTAATAGTATTATTGATTAAAGTTAATAATAATAATTGTAATAATGGAGGTAAATACTGTAATAATAATATAATTTTTAATTGTGATTATAATAGTAATTAATTTAATTAAGAAGTTAGGAAATCCCGTACATTGTACATCAGTATTTACATTTTTAGTGTAATTAGTTTTGGTTGATTTGTTTATTTTATGGCATATCAACCCTTTCTGGGTGATTTAATGCCGAAACAAGTCATTTTGATAAAACTTTCTGTTTCAAGTTCTTAATATCTTCAAATTGATATAAATAATTTTCATTAACTTTATTTAGTTTGGTTCCATTCATTTTGGTTTGTTTAATGGTATAATAACCCTGTTTGGTTGTTTTCGGCATATCAAACCTTTTCAGGTTATTTAATGCCGAAACAAGTCACTTTAATAAAACTTTCTATGCTTCAGTTCTTAATTATCTTCAGATTGTTATACATAATTTCCATTAACTTCATTTCGTTTGAATTGGTTTAATGGTATAATAACCCTATGGGTTATTTAATACCAAAAAACTGTTAGAGTGTGAGTTAAAAGTTGGTACTCAAGTTTCTTTTACAGGTGTAATTTTTGTAGATGCATTTCAAAGATATATGTAGACCCGCCCAACGGGGTGGGGTCCAGTGACTTCAGCCCTGGATCTTTACAAGTTTATAGCGTCGATCCCAGGGGGCTATCCCCCCAGGCAATACCTGCCCCCTTGACTTAAAGGGGCAGGGCTGGGTTTATTGCCCAAC
The DNA here is from genome assembly GCA_023376005.1 of Doryteuthis pealeii. Taxonomy (NCBI): domain Eukaryota; kingdom Metazoa; phylum Mollusca; class Cephalopoda; order Myopsida; family Loliginidae; genus Doryteuthis; species Doryteuthis pealeii. The sequence continues at coordinate 43,668,454 of CM042140.1, read as the reverse complement.
GCCTGAGGGGGAATGCCGAAGGGATCGACGCAATTTTTGTTCTTTACCACCCATGAGCTTCAGCTTGTGGGTGGGCCAACGTTAAAACGAGGCCTTGTGCCCAGCCCATGCAAGTGGGGTATGAGGCAAATACCTGTATTTCAAAGATGTATTTCATATCTGATTCATAATATTCGATATATTTTTATTTCTCTCAAGAAGGATAAAATCCATGTTAATATTCTCAAACAGATCCTCATATTATTTGCATTTTAGTGTAGCTTTTCCTTAAGAGTTTTTTTGCAAATAGTTATGTGAATTCAAGCATTCCTATCTAATACTAATAATTTTCAAACAGGTACTGCCATTCAAGGTCAGAGTGGACCTGGGAGTAATTGCAATGAAAGGGTATTCCACACTCTCAAGAGCTAAAGCCTCACTACCAGATACAGTTTGGCTTACAATCAAGTCATGTTGAAAGCACCGGTATTCGCTAGATCACCAAAGTTAAGCAGCAATGAGTCTGTTCAATACTTAGATGGGTGACCATTTATGCAAAAGCAGGTATTGTTAGAAACCAAATATCAAAAATGACTTGATTCAGCATTAAATGACCTGAAAAGGGTTGATATGCCATAAAATAACCAACCAACTGAAAAAGGTTCATATGCCGTAAAATAAAACAACCAACAAGATATAGTTTAGTGTCATACCCAGAACACTGCTTTTTTTTTGGGGGGGGGGGGTCTTACTTGCATATTCTAAGCCCCCACCCACAGAGCTTTATTATGAGGTTGTAAAACAAAGTTTGCATTGGGAATTAAAGTGGCAAAAAGACTACAGATTATGCTCCTTTTAATCTTTGTGGTTTCAATGGCTGAACTGATTCAGACGACGTCCATTAGTTGAAGTTTCATCAGAAGCTACTTATTCTGATTTCAATGCTGTTTAAGTAGCGAAAGAGTTAATTAACCCAGAGTGTTGTGATTTTAAAAAAAAAAAAAAAAAAACAAATAATCTTATTATAATGGAGATTGTGTAATTGTCTGTAACCGAAACCATGTCACCAATCACGTCAGGATTTCCTTAGTTATTGAAGTTATATTATCAATAATGAAATAGTCATTATTAATCTTAATTAGCATCTTATTTTTAACAATGTCTCCGTTAAAGTCTGAGTTAGATTTGCCGCAAAACTGTCCATATTATTAATGCATTTAAAATCCTGAAATATGTGTTATATATCTCTGAGAAATAAAGATTTATATAGTATATGGTGGGAATAATTTGTATAAGGATTTTAACAAAACTGGGTTTAATAAATAGTTATTTGCTGTTACTGATTTCTAATGTTATTCTTAAACATATTAAAAGCAATCCTATATATAATTTTATATAGAAATCAATTAAAATAACATTAAAATAAGTTTAATATTTTTATATTTATTCTCATTTAGTTTTGTTAGTTTTTCTAATTCAATATGATATTTTATTACATTAAAACTTAAAGGCTTGTGCCCAGGGGGTGCCTACTTTTACTAGTACAGATAAAACAATTAATCATTATGACTATGAAAAAGTGAAGCAACTATCTGTTTACATGAAACAGAAAATATAGATGGCTATTCGAACACACAGACACAAATTTCCGAGGCCTGCTACATCGAATGCTGATTTTACGTTAGTTATTTTTATAGAGAGTGGGAGGTAAACATAAAAACTGAAGGAAATAATAGAGAGTAGGAGGAGATTAAATGGGTTGAGAGATAAAAAAAAAAGGTAAGACGACAGAGAAAGGAGACAGTAAATAATGTACATTGTATTTAAAATGTGGATAATTTCCTGACCTCCCACCAGGTTCGGTTTAACATATTCTTTTTAACATGGGGAGCTATGCACCAACTGAAGCTCATGTGATGGTCAGTGCAAAAAATACAGAGTCCCATCAGCATTACCCCTTTGAGGTACCTCAGGTACCGAACAATAAACCCAGCTCTTACTCCTTTTAGGTAAGGGGCTGGTGCTGCCTTGGGAGACAGACCCTGGGACCACATGATTTATTTTACCACACTTATCCACCCTGAAGCAGGTTGAAAATGTTTAACATTTTGAATATTTTTTTTGAAGTTTTAATTTGGTTTTAAATCAAATTTAAAGTTAATAGCATAAAGTTTTAAAATATGTCTATTATACTAAAGCTGAGTGAATCAATTTTTGTTTCCTTTTTTCCTGTTTAGTTTAATGACACAAAATTCATACTAGAATATTCCATGCTTTTAGGATTGAGTTATGTTTGGAAAAAGTCCATTTTAATTGGTTCTAATTAGTCGTAATTAGCAATTAAGTCAAAAACTGACCTGTCCCTTACTCACATTCTACCTATCACTTTCACCCTCTCTATGTATATTTTGATTACCTCCTCATTATATGTCAGTTTCTCTCTGTGAGTAAGAGTGAGACGGGAGAGTGATTGTGATAGACATTTAACTACTCACTTTATTTGTATGTTAAGATTCAGTGATGAGCTTAGCTTAATAAAATTCCATGATCCATTTCAATTTAAAATAGGTCAAATTTTTCCTTTCTTAGAAATCTTACAAAATTATTTTAATGTTTTTTGTTTTAACTCTCTGGGCATATTTTTTTCTTTTTTTTTCTAATTTAATTCACTTGCAAACTTTCTTTTCCGAATCCTAATTATCTACCGAGAGTTCAATGCATGACCCAATGGTTCATGTTTTGTCTAGTATATATATATACACACACATACAGAGATGCTTGATGGTTACGCATCCTGCATCTCTGACGCACAAAAATCATATCCATGCATTCCAGTGTTTTTTTTTTTTTCTTCCACCATTTCAAGCTAACTATAAATACATTTCAATAGTTTCTTAGAAACGAATTACATAGGATAGGTTACAAGGTAGGAGTTAGATGGCTTTAGTTGGGACACATTAATTTTTCCAGGGACTCATTCAAAGCAAATATGTGTCTCAGGACGCACTAAATCAAAAAGGTATCAGCATCACTGTGTATATATATATATATATATATGTATATGTGTGTGTGAAGAAATAACAGATTAGGAAAAAATCTGAAAATAAATTTTCTTTTAAAATGAAAGTGGTGTGTATGGTTAACAGCTTAAGCAGTGTGATTACAGGTTGAACGTGGCCAGGTAAATCATAGTGGGGAGCTTGTGTCTAACACCCTGATTAGGGGATAACATTACTAACGACCATGTACTAATAATACCAAATAAAAACCTGTGAACCCCCCCCTGCCTCTTACTCAACTTCTCCACTTAGTAACATTGATGGTATCAGCAACAGGAGATGACCACTGATAGTTACGTTTTCTTTCCTTTTTCTTATATTTAGGTTATGTAAGTATTATATTACTCAGTTTGAAAATATAAACCTCTATGTAATATTAATGCAATGATGCTGATAGCTTTTTAATTTAGAGTGTCCTGGGAAGCACAGATTTGATTTGAATGAGTCCCCCGGGATATTTGATGGGCCCAACTAAAGTTTCTTAATAAATTGTACAGTTTTTATCTATGAACAACTAAAGCCATCTAACCACTACCCTGTACCACATACAGTGTAATTCATTTCCAAGACCGCCTTGTCGACTGCACCTCTGCAGAGGAGTAAGACTCCCCCAATGGGGCCACCTGTTGGCTGTGGATGGCGACCCGTGATGCTTAAGGATAGAGCCCAGGTGGATGAGCAGTCATGACATGCAATACCCACTTTGGCCCTATCTTGGGCTAGATGGGCGGTCGGAGAGGCCCCTCCGATCAATCGGCTGGTCACATCAAGCCCTAGCACCTATATCCTTATGGCAAGCCCCAACCCCTTTTATCATATGGGGGCTAGCAAGGCCCCCCCCAATATTATAAATCGGATGTACTAGTGCGGGTCATGTCAAGGCTTTCGCTTAACACCATCCTGGCAGGTCAGAGTGTATCCCTTTTGAGGTCTCCTGATGGTGAAGTTCTAGTTCTGGAGCTCTGGAGGAATGTGGAGTACCTCTTCATCACCATTACTCCCAGGTCCACTCTGACCCAGAGTGGTAGTACCTGTTACGGTCCCATCTATGAGTTAAATAGAAAAAAATGAGTTTTAAAAGTGTATTAAAAACAAATGTGTACCCATCAAGAATGAATAAAACAAAATGTCTTCAGCATAAAATAACCTAACAAGGGTTGACATGCCATAAAATCCAGCCAACCAACACAACAAGATAAGGTTAATTCAAAGAAGCTAATTTCATTTTATGAAGCTTGAAGTGTGTTCAATCGTACACGCCTGGAATATATGTGTCTGCGTTTATTTACTTTTTTTTTTGGTGGGGGGGGGGGATACTTTTCATTCAACCTGGATTGATTTCAGCAAAAATTTTGGATGGGATCTATTCAGTAAGATGATCCACAAGGTTGAATTTCTTCAAAGAAAAAGAAAAAAAGGAAAGAGAAAAACTTTCTAATTTTAGCAAAATCTAAATGTCCAGAAACACCTGGATAACTTCTTGCGTGGATTGATCCATCATGCAATCTGTTCAAATTTTTTCGAAGATTTGGAGAGCACCTCATGCATACATATAGAGTTTATGTCTACACAAATATACAGAATATTATTTGGATTATTCGGACTATTGTCCTCATCTTCATTGTTATCTGTACAATGTTTCGGCCAATGTGCCCTCCGGCCTTTTTAGGTGTTTCTTGTCGGACTCGGGAACCTTTTTTTTCGGACTCTGAAAACTTCTTGTCATAATCGGGAGCCATCACGGAACATTGAACAACCCTTTATTCAGTCCAAGGGGGTATCCTGTTCTCATTCCGCTAACTATAGCTGGGGTACAGGTGTTAAGCTGTGTTAATTATTATTCTATGTTACTGCTGCCCCTGACCAGGATTGAACCTGAAGTCTAGAGATAACTGTCACTTAAAACTGTCTTAACCTAACTCCTTTATCCACTAGGCTATGTGTCCAAGAAATACCTGAAGAAGGCCAGAGGGCACATCAGCCGAAATGTTGTACAGATAACAATGAAAATGAGGACAATAGTCCAAATAATACTAATTATCAAGCCTCATCTAAAAAATTCAGAGAAATAAAATATACAGAGGTCTGTCTATAAACGTGTGTACCTATTAGGGTCCCATGTATGGATTAAATAGTGAAAAATGAGTAAAACAGAATGGACCATATGACCTTTAGGCACCCCTTTTGCGATCTCGATTGATAAGTACATTTTTTCATTTACACTGTCAAAGTCCGGTTGTCTGTTAGGGGTTAGGTTAGGGTTAGGGGTTAGTTTTATAATTTAAAAACAAAGTCTAAAAATCATCTGTTAACAAACAACTAGATTTTGATGATGTAAATGAAAAAATGTCCTTATAAATCAAGATCGCATAAGGGGTGCCTAAAGGTCATATGGTCCAAAAGAATTGAGTTTAAAAAAAACATTTGAATACCTATCAAGCATAAATAGAACAAAATGACTTTGGCATAAAATAACCCAACAAGAGTTGACATGCCGTGAATCCAACAAACCAAACCTAAACATTGCAAATTGCTTCTTAAGTTCTTTTTGGCTGTTTGTCATCTTTGCTCACTGCCATATTTCATATCAGAGTCTTCCTTTCGGGTCAGACATCTCTCTCTCTCTCTCTCTCTCTCTCTCTCTCTCTTCTCTTTCTCTCTCTCTCTCTCTTCCAAAATCATGGAAACACAGATACATATTCTGTGTACACTTTTTTATTGTAGGTACAATCTTATCCCATATGTGAAGAGAATCAGCATTACTGGCACAGAATACATCTGCCCAGCAGGCAGTGATGCTGATAGCTTTTTAAATTAGTACATCCTATGAACCAGGGAAAGGTGACGGGGAAGTTTTCTTTGATGAAACAACTGAAGCCATCTAAGGCCTACCTTGTACCCCATCCCGTGTAATTCGTTTTCTAAGAAAATGTACTACAGTTAGCCTGAAATGGTGGGTGAAAAAAAAAAACCACCAACAAATAGGAGTATTTTCAGCAGGGTCGAGCAATATCACTGTTAGGCACAAGGCTAGAAATTCTCTCATGATGTTGGCAGAGGAAATTTTCTGTTAAAAAAAACAAAGCTACTTTCTTTCAATTAGCAGAGAGCTCACATCCCTGAATATTGAAGTCAGTCAGTCTACGGTTTGTTTGAACAACAGCAACTGGCTAAGCACAACTGAAGCAGTGTCCAAGACAGTTGGTATTTATGGAAATCAAGAATAGTCCATTCATGTATTTGGGTGATTCCATTCCTTGAGTTCTGATTGGCTGCTTGGCTTATATGAATGTGTGGAGTTTCATAAATACCCTGTCATTCTGCAGTAGGATTGCTGCAAGATAGGTTCGTATTCAGTTACGACTGCTTGTTGCCGTGTCTTACCAATTTGACGGTAATTGGAACTGATTATTCTACACTGAACTGTTTACTTAGGAATCCATGTCTCATAGACAACACATAACAACACGTTAGAATAAACCGCCATCTTTATTCATTCACTGAAAGGCAACAATACATAAAGTAAGGGACATAACTCTGTATTAGTCATTACTAAGTTAGATAACTGTTGTGGGGTTTTAAGGGGTCAAAATAAGACAAACACGACGGGTAACAATGTAGACAAATGTATTTAACAAAAGAGTAGAAATTTACAGCAAAGAAAGTGGAGATTGCGTCTGACCAATATAGTTACAAGCTGACTCGCATTTGCTTCCCGTCAAGCCACAATTTGTTCCTATTACTTATAGTATCCGTCGGCGCATTCCCTTATTGTCAATAGGTTATATCACCTATAACAATAACTCAAACTTCATCATTGCTACTCTCTCTTGTGAAATCTGCAGTTCTATTTAAAATAAATGATATTTAAAAAGTTCATTCATGCAACAAGTCTCTTAAGCTTTCCGACGAGGCTCCCACCTTTGTCAGGCAATCTGCAACCTGTTCTTTCCCTTTTATCCATTCAGTTTGGATCTCCTCTTTTGCCATCATTTCTTTTGCTCTGGCCACATCAATTCTCAGATGCCGATCACTTATCAGATTTGATGAATTTATGGTCTCAACCAGAGACACATTGTCTGTTTTACAAAGGACTTCAGGCAGCCTAGGTAGTCTGAATGTCTCTTGCAGCATGGCAGCTATTAATACGACAGCATCTGAGGCCAATGGACTTTGTGTTACTCTGTCAAGTTTTTTTGATGACCAGCATATGTATATTTATCAACCCTTCCGCACTAGCAGGATGCGACACAAATTCAATTTCTTAAGCGGAGTTTTTTAACAGGTTTGAATTCAGAGTTTTCCTTCTCCTAGACCGGTTGCCTAACCAAGGTTAAAGAGTCCAGTCTACCCTATTATTTACCCATAGCTGGAGGAAGAGTAGGATTCATACCTTTCCCAAGGGTATTAGCGCTAAGTGAAAATGCAATTAGCACGTCCAGGATTTGACCAGCATATAGAAGCCATTCTGTTCATCATACCACAAACAAAAATGATAAAACCACCCTGTGAAGATCCATCTTCCAAGCTCACATAGGTTACATCTGCATAGCAAATGATACTTAAACCCAAAGGTTTTACCAGCTGGGAAAAGGTAATGGAACCTGTCCTTGATTTCAATTTTTGTAGTGCTTTGTTGGCCTCAAAAAGCAATTTTAAATTTGTAGACTTTCCAGTATTACTCATCTGACACATCAAATGTTACATCAGGTTGTGTCTGAGTGGATACCCACATCATTTGACCTGTCAGTCTTTTTAATTCTGTCTTCTTCTCTTGGCTCAGTTCATCATTTTTTTTTCTCAAAGACCTTCCTTTTTTTATGTCTATTGGGGATATAGATGAAACATACAGATTTTGGTCTATAATAATCCTATCTTTTGTTTGTCTAACACCTAATCCCAAAAACTTAAATGTTCTACTTTCATGCGTTCCAACGTTGAATATTTTTTTCAATTCTGAGATCACCTTTTTCTGAAAGAGATCATTTCCACAGAATATGAAATCATCCACGTGCATTGCCAGAATACCCGTCAAGTTGCCATTTGCATCATGTTAAAGAAACAGTGCATTGTCATATGCACTCACTATTCCATTTAGGTTAGTTAACTCATGATTAACTCTTTTGTACTATGAATGCGGTGCATCATTTAATCCATAAATGCATCTTTTCAACTTCAATACCTGTGATATGCCGTAAAACAAACCAGACCACGTATAAGATTACAAAAAACATGCGAGGTGGTAACTAAGATTTAATAGAATGAAGTAAAAAAAAATGATGCTATAATCAATGTATTGATGTTTAATAGTCTACAATAATGTAAAATTAAAGAAGACTGAAAAGTCAATACTTTGTTTCTTTAACCCTTTCTCTGACAGCTGCACAGGTGCCAAATGCACCCTCCCAACGCAAGATGCAAGCGTATTTACCTTGCGTTTCATGCTGGGTGGTATATAAAATAAATCAGCACAACATTAGGAGGCCTTCCCGTCAGGCAGCATTTGCTCCCTCATCTAAGAGCTGGGTTTATTATCCCAAAAGCAACCCCCAAAAGAAGAACGCCTATGTAGATGAGCTATTTTTGGTACCACCCCACAGTAGGCTTGCTTCCTTCGTGTTCTCACATTAGATCAACCTTGTGTCATGTCAGGGTAGGGGTAGGGTAGTGTTGGGGATGGGGTGGATAAATACTACCAGAAATGCAGGCTGAAAACCATACTGTGCTTCCAGAATATTTGAAACAACGTATTTAAATATAATCAATGATACTGAACTCTTTGTTCAGAGAAAATTTTGAAAGTTGGATGACAGGCTGCATGGATGGACCTCGAGGGCCGTGGGTGGGTTGGTTGTTTGGTTTAATGGCATATCAACCACTGTGGGTTATTTAATGCCAAATTATTTTTCATACATGTGATTTGTTTTAGAAATAATTTTCATAAACTTCATATGTATTAATAAATTGGTAGAAATAATTTTCATAAACTTCATGTTTGAGTTTGAGTTTTGTTTAACGGCATATCAACCTCTGTGGGTCATTTAATACCAGAAAGGGTTATATAGAATGTTTTTACATATGGATTTCAGTCTTTAGAGTATTAGGTTATGTTTGGTTAGATCTTGTTGAAAAGGTTGGGGTTTTTTTAAGAAAATTAAAAATATATTCTGGGTTTGTGTTTTTAAAGAGGTCTTTTAATTTTTTTGTCTGGTCATATTTGGTGCGGGTATTAACTTCATATGTATTAATAATTTGGTAGAAATAATTTTCATTAACTTCATATGTATTAATAATTTGGTGGTAGCCCATCAGCCACTGCCTTCAAGCAACTATATGATAAAAAGTGGTATAAGTGTTTGCCATAAGAGAAATTTGCAGAATACAGTTGGGACAATCAGATAGAGCCTCTCCTGCCTGTCTAGCCCAAATAAATGCTGAATTAGAGTGTTGCACATCATGGGACCACTTAGTATTTGGGTCACAGACTGCTAAGTCACCACAATTGTGCCCACAAGCATTATGAGTCACCACCCACCAACCAACATGTGGCCCCATGGATGGAAGTATGACACTAAACTGTATCTGATGGTGAGGCTCCAGTTTTGCAGAAGACCTGACAGCAGGAGCGATGACCAATAGGGATTGGTTGTGAGAAAGAGTCATGAAAATCTGTGCTGTCAGTACAATCTGATGATGATGATTAGAGTGAAAACCTATCTGATAAAAAATTAACAACATTTTTCAACAGTTATTTGTCTGTATTTTTGAGAGGAGGCTTGATGTGAATAATTTTTATGTTTCGGACTGTTGTCCTCATCTTTATTGTGGTATGTATAAACACAATGTTTAGGCTGATGTATCCTCCAGCTTTCCTCAGATGTTCCCTGTGTATCTGAGCATAGTAATGACCTTACCTGGGAAATCATTTTTTTTTAAATGATTGTGATTCTTTTCATGACACATATCAGAATGAAAGGTGTGCAAAAACAACATTATTTGAACTGGCAAAAAAACCAAAAAACACCCTCTGGAGGTGTAAAACTTAATTTTCAAATGATATCGCTCGAGGGGATGTGAGTTAAAAATTCAATGTCAGAGGGTTTGTATGAAAAGTAAGTAAAATCATCAAATTTATTAAAGGAGTAAAATAAATAAAACAATTTGAAATGGAAACAAAGATCTGTCCCCCTCAAATAAAATGTTGTGCAAATTTATTATTAATTGAATAATTATTTCGAATATTTTACTCCTAAATTTTGCACAAAATCATAGGTATTTATTTATTTATTTGTAAACTTTTTAGTTAACTTGTTACTGAAAAAAATAATTTAAAAAATTGATTACAAATTTTGCAAATAATTTTTTCCAGTTAAAGTAATAATACAGTTTTTAAATTAATTTCCTAATTTATATAGGTTATTTATATAAATTGTCATTATTACAGCAGAAAGGACTCAAATGTTGAATTATAAGGAACAGCTTTTATTTATTTTATTAATATTAATTGTTCTTAATTCTATGTATTGACAATTTCGGGCAATGTGAAGTAAACAGTGACGTAGTTTTGGTTACAGACAAATTGAGACCGAATCTCCATTATTGATAGAGATAAAATTTTCAAAAATTCTTCGATGCCTGTTTGATCAGTAGTCAAGCTATTAAAATGAAATGGTCTGAAATATCAACATTATTAAAACTAGCAAATATATGCACCCTCTGGGTGCAAGTATTTAAGTTTTAATGTAATAAAATATTAGATTAAATTAGAAATACTAATGAAACTAAATAACAATGCAGATTTAAAAAGTTGAAACAGAGGCGGGTATAATCAAAAAATAGAACAGCTGAAACATTCTCTTCCATCACTCTCGTCTTTCATTACTAAATTTTCCTAATTTAACTATTTAGCTAAAATAGAAAGTAAAGAACAAAAGTACAGTTATTTCTTCTTGTTAATATATTTCGTTTAAGATTTATCCCCGAGATTTTTAGTCATATTCATTAAGATAAAACCAAACAATTAGAAATCAATAATACTAAGCACATATTTAATAAAATAAAATTTTTGATGTCAATATGCAAATTAGCCTTCCCGTTAACACTCTAAACCTCTATTTTGTTGTATATATAAATACAATTACATGGTATTACTGTGTAGATAAGGCCAACAGTATTAACATAAAACAATTTTATTAGTAATTGAGTTTTAGATAAAAATAAAGTCACGAGGAATGTAACGTAAATAACTAAGGGAATTGTGACTTGAGTAGTAATATAGTTTCGGTTACAGACAGAAAAACACACAATCTCCATTATAATAAGATTTTCAACATTTTTCCGTTAACAATGGTAAACATTATAGCACAATGGCACAACTATAACCTTTCGATTCAAACTTTAACAGTTAAAGTTTTTAAAAATATTCTGATGATTCACATTGGAAGTTATCAAATGCTTTGTATGTTTTGTGCTTTCAATTGATTTAAGATATGAATAATCAAAGGTTTTATGAACAGACTCCAAAGCTCTGATTTCAATTCCTGGGTATATATTCGCAGAGTTCCATCCCGGCCTCCTGCCTCAAAAACCACTAGCCGGTGGCTGCTGAAAAAAAAACACCAGCTACGATTGAAGTCCATAGCCGAAGCGGTGTCACTTGAAAAAAAAACTAGTGTTGGGGTTGGGGTTTAGGGTTAGTTTAATGGGAAAATAAATAATTTGGGATCTATTTTTTCTGGGTCCCCATGCATATCCTGGTCAAGGGATGGAGATGCCCTTGTTTGCAGCAGATTTTCCACAGACACAGTGACAAGTACGCCAAAATCCGTTGATTCCTGACGATAATGGAGACGCCCTTTGGATTTTCACCAGAGCTTCTTTGACCGGGCTGTGGCTCTAATACTACTGGATGCAAAACCTATTTGCCTTGGGTGATTCTACCAGGAACTTAAGTTCCCAACAACATGGCTCTGACACTACCAAGTTGACCCGGCCCTTCCGTGATGAGGAGGGTTGGACTATAGAAATAATGTGCTAGATGACCATTTAGCAAAGAACTTCCTCTGCCTTTTTACAGGTCTTGTTTTTTGTTCTGCAGGGTATCTAGCCACCCTCCTCACCAGACAAAATTTGATAAGACTATGAAACAGGTAGTTCTTGGTTACATGGTGGGTCATTTAATGCCAGCAAAGTTTTGAAAGATGTTAGTGATAGTTAAAAGAATTTTTTAAACTCAATTTTTTTTCTAAACAAATTTTCTATTTAACCCATAAATAGGGCCCTAACAGGTACTACCACTCTGGGTCAGAGCGGACCCGGGAGCAATGGTGATGAAGGGGTGTTCCAAATTCCCCAGACCTTCAGAACTGGAACCTCACCATCAGAGTTTAACGTCATACCCAGGACATGAAGACTTTCAGCCACTGCCTTCTAGCACCCATATGATGAAAAAGGGTTGGGGCTTTCCATAACGGTAATAGGTTTAGGACAATCATATAGGTTTTAAGGCTTGACGTGACCAGACAATTGATCAGAGGTGGCCTCTCCAACCGTCTGTCTAGCCTATATGATGATGATTATGATATGAGTGAAAACATCTGATAAAAAATTCACAATATTTTTCAACAACAAGTGATGGTAAACATAGCACAATAGCACAGCTATAACCTTTCGATTCAAACTTTAACAGGTTATGGTTTTAATAAGTAGCCTGATGATTCACACTGGCTGTGATCAAATTCTTTGTATGTTTTGTGCTTTCAATCAATTTAGGAAATAAATAATTACTGTGTTTATGATGATTCTTCTATATTGAAATATAAATAAATGATTCAGAGTTAGTGGTACAATAAATTGAAGAGTCAAAGGTTTTATGAACTGACTCCACAGCTCTGATTTCAATTCCTCTTTCAATTACATTGCTGGTTTAAAATAATTATTTCATTCCTCATGGGACCTGTGGATATACCACAGTATGATCATTTAATCATTACAGCATTTGATATGTTTACTTAAGAGCTATTGCCAAATACTTCAATATGTAAAAGTATAATAATCTTGATTAAAACTGTCACTCCTTTTGTTCTTTCTTTCCTTCTTTTCATCTTTTAATTATGTTCAATTGAAACAGATTAGTGTTATCGCTTCTGCGCACTCACCCACTCTCTATCTTTTCCCGAATGTCTGTCTTTCTTTCTTTCTTATATTTTTCTGTGTGGCATGTTCTTTTTCTTCCCTTTCTTTCTTTATGATAAAAACGGTATTGTCCATTATTTATCTGAGGTTACAATACTCATGAGAAATAAGAATTTAGCAGATAAGCAACACCAGATAATCATGATTTACATTTTTGCATTTGATCTTAGATGATTAGGACGGTCTCAAGAGCTTGGTCCAGCACTCCCTCCAGTGGACAATAAATACTAATTCTTCATTGTTACATTGCTGCTTTACAACAATTATTTCATTATAATTTACTAGTACAAAATAAAAAAACACCCTCTGGGCGATGTAAAAATAGATTTTTGAAACATATTACCTGAGGGGTGGGAGTAAAAAATTCAATGTCAACAAGTTTGTACCCTAAGTAAGTAAAATCATCAAATTCATTAAAGGATTAAAAAATAAAACAATTTGAAATGTAAACTTTAAATATGTATTAAAATAAAACAAACTATATATAGATATATAATACCAGTCATGTATTTATTAAAACTTGTTTTAAAAAAACAATGAGGACTGTCTAATGTTGCATGCTGAAATTTTGAGTGTGTTTATTCTATGTTATGATGATTTATGACGGGTATAGTGACGTAAGCAGTGATGTAGTTTTTGTTACAGACAAAAACCGGAAGCGAATCTCCAATATTAATAGATTTTAAACTTCTATTCTATTTAAACTTTATTGTACAGGCCAGGAATGAATTGAATCACATTAATTTAAAATGATTACTTTAAAAAGCATATGCATTTTAAAATATATCACGACAATGGCATTAAGTAGTGCCGAAAGTACTTCGGTGGATTCATTCACCGATCCCACCCAGACATAAAAAAGTTGGCCAGACAATTGGAAAAGATTGAAAAGAAACTCATCAGACAGGAAATGTCTGTCACGTTCAACCAAACATATATAAAGGAAAAAATGCTGCCAAAATATACTTATTACTATTCTTTAATATGTTTTATCCTCACTAGAATCCTTGTGTCAGACTCAGGTAATTGATTGATTTTAAAGCCAACTCGGGTCAATTAATCATTTTAAATTATATGAAAAGTTTGTGGTACATACAGAATTTAAGGATTGCTTTAAAAAGCATATGTATTTTAAAATATATTAAGATATTCTAAAAAAAATGGACCCTTCTTTCCAGTCACGTCTCATCAGAGAAGAATTCTATGACAGAACAAGTAGTAAAAGAGGAAATAGTACTAAATAGTTGTGTAATGTTTGTTGCATTACTCAGAGATTGCTAGTGTTACATAATCTATGCAGTTGCATAAGATTATTGTCGGTCCCCTGTAATTCTGAGGGGATGACCCTTTTCATACCATAGCCAGGTCCTTCTATGGAAAATTACAGAAGCCCGCCAAAAATGTGAAGTCCCGTGGGACCTTTTTCAGAGTCCCCAGTTTGCAGTTAGGCGTCAGGCAGAGCAGTAGGCCATTTTATGCTCTGCCTAAAACTGGAACTCACGCGCGCTATGTTAGTCAGATATTTAGTTACATGAAATGTATAGTTAAGGAAATAAAAGTTTGTATAAGTAAAATGTTCTTGTGGTTGATGAATGTCTTGAAACAAGACTAAGAAATGAATCCTGGACGACCAGCCAGCAGGAACATAGCAATAGAAAACCAGACATTAGGAGATATCCAAGATGATAGAAGAAATACCAAAGACGATCAGAATACTAAAGACGGCCAAGAAATAGAATTAAAGAAAGAGGTATGCAATATTATAATTATTTAGTGCCAGTAAAGAAAGGGTATGCAACACTAGAAGGTGGTGGCTGAGGGTCTTAATGTCCTGGGTATGATGTTAAACTTTTTCTGGTTGTGAAGTTCCAATTCTGGAGCTCTGGGGAATGTGGAGTGATTCTTCATCATACTCCCAGGTCCACTTTGACCTGGAGTGGTACTACCTGTTAGGGTCCCATCTATGTCAAATTAAAAAAATCTGTTTAAAAAATTGAGTTTAAAAAAAAGATTTAGTACTCAAATAAATAATAAAATAAGATGCATAAAACAAAATGTCTTTGGCATAAAATAACCCAACTAGGGTTGACATGCCATAAAATCTAACCAAGCAAACCATTATTACCATGGTTTCCCCTTCCCTAGTTATTTTCCTAAATATCTTTATAACCTATTAAATCAAAACTTGATACTCTGATTTTTTTAAATCATTGGCATTTTTTCTCAGCTATTTTCTTTTCATATTTGACCATTAATTGCAAACTTTTGTTATTCAGGATGTCTGTTTTTGACTCGGATGTTTCCATTGCTCTCCGAATGGCTGAGTGGAGATAAAAAACAATTAACAGACAGAATTAGATCATGGCAAAAGTATTCAAAACCAGTTGTTATCAGTGGACCAAATCATGTGTGAGTACTGACCCCTTTTTTTCTTGTTTTTTTTGTTTTCTATGTATTTACCCAAACCCACCACCGACTGCACTTCTGCAGAGGGGTAAGATTCCCCCAATGGGGCCACCTGTTGACCGTGGGTGGCGACCCGTGATGCTTAGGATAGAACCAGGTGGCTGAGCAGTCCATGACTTGCAATATTCCACTTTAGGTTTTTCTTGGGCTAGACGGGCGGTCGGAGAGGCCCCCTCCGATCAATCGGCTGATCACGTCAAGCCCTAGCACCTATATGATTGCTTCATTAAGAAAATAGCCTGACTTAAGCATTAAATAACCCAACAAGAGTTGACATGCTGTAAAACCAACCAACCAACCTATAATGTCACATTTTGTAAAATGATAAATTTCTAAAGTTAAATTCCTCAATTTCTCAAAGGAACCTAAAAAAAATCAAACTCAAGAGAGATTCATACAAAACCTGAAAGATGAATTTTATTATGAGGTAGTGCAAAATTTGTTTTTCACCCCCCCACCAACATCTTTACCTTTTAGCTATCCTTTTTTAACAAGGTGTGTCAAAAAAGTATCGAGATTTTTTGTACTTTTTGATACACCTTGTATTCTGAAAAATTAATGTTGCACTCATTCTTCATTTCTATCTTGATAAATACAGCTTTAAAATCTGTACTTTTTGACACACCTTGTATTCTGAAAAAAATTAACTTTACATTTATTGTTTATTCCTATGTTGGTAAATACAGCTTCAATCTCAATACTTTTTTGACACACCTTGTATGTTATTCTGTGGAATAGGAACAGAATTGAGCATTTTGTAGCTGATTTAAACTTGTGGGGAATTAAAATAAAATTTGAAAAAAAAAACTTCCATGAGCATTCACCGGAAGAACCCATCGCGCATGTGCGAGATAAAGAACCAACTCTGATCCCGAACATAATCCCTCGGTCATTCGAGTTTAGGCCTTAACTGTATGTAGTCGCTACCACGGCCAGGGGGATATCCCCTTGCCACAGGCAGTTATGATCAGTAAATAAAGCTTAAGTCATAAAACCACCTTTTGTCTTTGTCTCTTTCTTTTGTGTTCCTTGAATTCCTTCCTTTTCAGTGCAACCACCAAATGAGATGGGGTTAAAAGTAAAACCCGAAGAACACGCACCATGAATAGCCAACAATCACCTCTTAAACCTAAAACCTCTTGTAACCCCATAAACTTAACTATCAAATAAATATCACAAGTTTTATTAGATTTTCATTTAGTTAAATGTAAGTATAGGGGCCGGGTTAGCTCAGTCGGTAGAGCATTCGGCTAGAAACCACAAGGTTCCTAGTTCGATACCGGTCCTCGCCAACTCAGCGTATGAGTAGCACAGGGATCTGTGTGGTAAAGTAAGGAGCTGATGGTAGGTGTGGCGCTCCACCTCAGATGCTAAAAAAAACAATCTCCTTGGTCTAGCGCTATTGAAAAGGGGATAGACTCCCTCGTTGACTGGCTGATACCAACTTTAGGCCGCCCCGCCGACTTTACTTACTTTATATATTTAGCACTGACAGTTTTCAAATTGATTTCTGTATGTTTTTTTTTTTTTTTTTTTTTTTTTTTTTTGCAAATGAGGAGAAATGCTGTCACTCAGACTTCAGTGAAAAACTATCAGTTAAAACTGGTGTAAAAAACCTGCATGGTATGAAAATATATGTCTTTGGCATAAAATAACCCAACAAGGGTTGACATGCTGTAAAATCCAACCAACAATCAACCAACCATACTTGCGATGCATAATGACACCCATACTAGGTGACTTTGGGCTGCCATATTATACTTTTAAATAAACAAGGTTCAATAATCCATATTTCCATGGTAATTTTCCTATATCTGTGTAGAAATTGTCATCTCTATTCCTAATTTAGAGGTTTTTAATATCAGTGAAATATTCAGATCATATTACCTTTAGGTACCCCTTTTTGATCTCGATTAAGAAAGGACATGTTTTTCATTTACACCGTCAATATCTGGTTGTTTGTTAGGGTTAGGGTTAGTTTTATAATTATTTTTTTTTAATCTAAAAATCATGTTAAAACAACCAGATATTGACGGTGTAAATGAAAAAGGTCCTTTCTTAATCGAGATCAAAAAGGGGTGCCTAAAGGTCATATGGTCCAAATATTCTGACTCTTCCTTTTAAAAATCATTAATTATGCAGATTAGCTAGTATGTATTTACCCACCACCAAGTCCTGTTGGTGGGGCTGTAGAATATGCCAACTGCACCTCTGCAGAGGGTAAAATACCCCCAATGGAGCCACTTATTGGCCATGGGTGGTAATCCATGATGCTTAAGGAGGAAATCTTGGTGGCTGAAAAACCGCAAGGTGTGTGCTGGAGTTTTTTTATATATAAAGTGTGCTGGAAACCACCACTTAAACTTATAGACTTGGCATGGGTGCATGGTTAAAGCTCGCCAATCAACAGCTTGAATATAATTTAACTATTTAATCGCCGATATTGAAAGTTATTCATTTGCATGTTATTCGACATTGCCGAACGGACCTGCAACCAAGGACTTTGCTCAACCAAAGGATTCTAATCAACACTAAGGGACACCAAAGGAAGAACCAAACGATTTTACCCCAACACTAAGGGACACTGAAGAACAACCAAAGGATTCTTCACTAAAGACCAGCCTCTGCTTAACACAAGGGATCTCCACTGTAAAGTGCTCTTACTTGAAGCCTAAAAATCGCCACAAAAATTATTACAGTGTGAAAATGATAATAATAGTATATTGAAGTCAGACAGTATTGCGACAAGATTAGATTCGTATTCACTTACGACTACTTGTTGCCTTGTCTTACCAATTCGACGGTAATTGGAACTTAGTGTGATTATTCTACATAGTGCTAATTAACAAGAAGAAAAGAACTTGTCATCTATTGGAATTTGCTATTGCAGTGGACCACAGAGTAAAAATAAAAGAAAGTGAAAAAGATATTCGGTAATTTATGAGGAAGTGCGTCCCGGTCTCCTGCCTCAGAAATTGCTACCCGGTGACTATTAAAATAACGTCCCCAGCTATGTCCTCTCGGTGGTGTTACTTGAAAGAAAACAACCAACTTAGGGCGTTAAATGTATCTTAGGGGGGGGGCTTCTCTTTTTTTGTCGTAATTCTTATTTATTTATCGTAATTTGTTTAGAAATTTATTTATAGAAATTTGTCGTAATTCTTGTTTATTTATAGAAATTTGTTGTAATTCTTGTTTAGATATGAAGATGGATATCTATCTATCTATCTACCTCAATATGTTCATTTTTTACTTTGTTTATATATATATCCACCATCTCCATTTGTTCATAAAGAGAAGCCCCCCCCTCTAAAATACATTTAACGCCTTAAGTTGGTTGTTTTCTTTCAAGTAACACCACCGAGATGACATAGCTGGGGACGTTATTTTAATAGTCACCGGGTAGCAGTTTCTGAGGCAGGAGACCGGGACGCACTTCCTCATAAATTACCAGATATTCAAATACTTGGATCTTGTCAGAAAGATGAAAAAGCTGTGAAACATAAAGGTTGTTAGGATAACTGAGTCATCTACCCTTGGTAAATTGCCTGTTTGGAGAGGATCAACTGTGGCGCTAGTTGATAATTTGCATTGACCAATCAACAGCCACCTTGAGGAAGGCAGTTAGAGAGCTCAGTGTTTGGGAGACCAGGGTAGTTGACACTTGGATAGAGGAATCCATGCCAAAGGAACAACAAAGGTGACAGTGATACCAATTGTAGTTGATGTCCTTGGAACAGTCCCCAATGGCCTAGAAAAGTAATTGGGGACCAGATGCAGAATGGTGACCATCCAGACCACAGCACTGTTAAAATCAGACAAAATGCCTAAGTGTTCTGGAGACCTGAGAAGACTTGCTATCACTTAGACTTTTTTTTTTTAAAGGAACACTCCATTCAAATTAGCAGCAGGAGCCAACTTGGTACGCTCTTTTAATTTGCTTTTTTTTTTTTTTTTTTTTTTTTTTTTTTTTCGGGAAAATAGATTTGTTTTTTATCTGAATTTTTAAATAATTGTCTTTTACAATAAATAGATAAATAAATCTAATTCATTTTTACAATGAAGTTCATTGAGACATATTCATTGAAAAATACAAAAAAAAAAAATTATTGTAAAAAAGATATTTTGTTACATTTTTAAGGGTCATTCCTTGGCCTTATAGCAGAAGTGCTTATCTGGTGGAATCCTTGATAAAGAGTCCGTCAACAATGTGAATCCTTTGGTTACTAAAGTGTTCTCAGTTACTGGTATAAAGTATAAGTCCTTCGAGAGTATTGGTACAGATCTGGCAATCTTATGTGTGTCCATCCTCAAAGAGTGCAGTTTTAATTAGGACCAATGTGGGTTTTTTTAAGTATTCTATCAGGCCAGTAATATTGCTAGTGATTGGTTACAAGAGTCAATCACGTGACCTTGATAGTCTATAAATAGAGGTGGGTATTTAGAGCACATCCTTTATCCAAATAATCACAACAAACATTAATTCAAGTGACCAGTAAATATAATATTACAAGATTTATTGAATTTAATTTAGTTAATTGTGAGTCTATATTTGGCACTGGTAATTTACAAATTGGAGATCTGGAGAGAATAGAGTACACCTTCATTACCATTACTCCCGGGTTCACTCTAACCCAGAGTGGTAGTACCTGTTAGGGTCCCATCTTTGGGTCAAATAGATCTTTTTAGAAATTATTCTTATTTAATAAGACCATGTGCCAAAAAAAAAAAACTCTTGATAAATAATTACACAAAACATAAATATGAATGTACAATGAACTCTAGGTTTAGAATAACCCTACATGTGTTGGCATGTCATTAAAATCAATCAATCAATCAACTCTCAGAACCCATCTTGATCCACCCAGTAGTACCTGTTAGGGTCCCATCTTTGGGTCAAATAGATCTTTTTAGAAATTATTCTTATTTAATAAGACCATGTGCAAAAAAAAAAAAAAAAAACTCTTGATAAATAATTACACAAAACATAAATATGAATGTACAATGAATGTGCTTCCCTAACCTCTAGGTTTAGAATAACCCTACATGTGGCATGTCATTAAAATCAATCAACTCTCAGAACCCATCTTGATCCACCCAGTAGTACCTGTTAGGGTCAAATAGATCTTTTTAGAAATTATTCTTATTTAATAAAACCATGTGCAAAAAAACCCAAAAAACTCTTGATAAATAATTACACAAAACATAATTATGAATGTACTATGAATGCGCTTCCCTAACCTCTAGGTATAGAATAACCCTACATGTGTTGGCATGTCATTAAAATCAATCAATCAATGAAGTAACTCTCAGAACCCACCTTGATCCACCCAGTGTGATGCACAGGACTCACCTATTCCGAGTAAATTATTCTCAGTCATTAGAGCTACCTATAAAAAAGAAACCTTTGCCAAAAATTACTGAGGAAAGTAATTTTTCATATTTAGCACATTTTTCATTAACCTTGTGTTCATTCAATGATATTATTTGTCTCTATAAATATGATGTGAGTCATATTAGTAATCTAGAAAGGAAAAAAAAGTGCAATTAATACTCACTATATTGTGAGATTTTAATGAGAGTATCTTCTTTGTCTGCTATACATTTTTTTTTTTTTACCCATCATGCATCAATGTTACTATAGCCACTGTTGTTGCATTAGTCAAATGAAACCTCTTTGTTATGCACAAACAATATGATGACTGTGGTTCAGCATCATGGGAAGTAACCATGCTTTATTTATGTACAATGCCAGAAATTTTGTCCATAAAATACATGAGAAAAGTCCAAATTGTTTTATGACTGAACAAAGTCAGTCATTTCAAACTGAAACATTTTTTTTTTGAATTTGGGAGGAGGAAAAATGATTCTACATGAGTCACTAAATATTTAGATTTCTTAATGAAGTCAATTCATCTCTGCTATTTTTTTTTTCTTTTTATCTGGTTTCTTTTTTTTACTTATTTTATCTTATTTGAATATTACTTAGAACAATTACGATTTCTCTGAATGTTTGAGATGAGGCTTGAAGATTAGTATTATCTGCATTATTCGGACTATTGTCCCCATCTTCATTGTTATTTGTACAACGTTTCGGCCGATATGCTCTCCAGCCTTCTTCTGGTATTTCTTGTCGGACTCGGGACACATGGCCTAGTGGATAAGGTAGTTAGGTTAAAACAGTTCTAAGTGACAGTTATCTCTGGAACCCGAGTTTAATCCTGAGTGAAAGCAGTTAGAAAAATAATTAATTAACACAACTCCTACCCCAGCTATAGTTAGCAGAATGAGAACAGGATACCCCCGTGGACTAAATAAAGGGTTAGGTTCAAAGTTCCGTGATGGCTCCCGAATACGACAAAAAAGTTCCCAAGTTCGAGAAGGTTCCCAAATCCGACAAGAAATACCTGAAGAAGGCCGGAGGGCATATCGGCCGAAACGTTGTACAAATAACAATAAAGATGGGACAATAGTTTGAATAACACAGATAATACTAACAATTACGATAATTTGTCAAAAAGTAATGTCATTTTGTTTAGGACAGGTATAATTACCAACACAGGAACACATATCATACATCAAAATTAAGCTGATCCTCTGTGGATCACATCCCTACTTCTCCATAGTCACTGCTTCTTTCAATAGCAATGTTCCACTTTCAGATGAGAGCATGTATCCCTGCCCTGTAAAATTCTGTTGACTGTTCTTTGAGACACTTCTTCACTACAGATTTCCCTTCCTCGTCACCAGAATAATGTTTGCCTCTCAAACCCTCTTTCATGGGGCCAAAGAGAGGCAAACATTATTTTAAATACTGTAAAACAAATTTTTGCCTGTGTTTTCTTTTATCCTTCCTTTTAAAAATACAACAAAAATTATTTCATTATATAAGTTTCATTCATTTCTTCTGAGTTTTTAAGAAAATTTATTCATGGGAGGTTAAAAGACACGTGAAATTTTGGCAGTACCTAATTACTTCACATGAAGTTGCTGAAAATTATTTCTGTCACTTTATTAACTCTTTGCCTACTTTAAGCTGCTCACAGCGGCTCTCTGTTTTTACACATACCACACCCAAGCAAAATACAAAAACTGATGGTTAGTTTATTATAATTGAGCAGAAGGGCTCGGATTACAAAAATAATGATAGGACTTTATTTGAATAGATAGTGAACTTTGAAATATCCCATCATATAGGTAAAAAATATCAAGAAAATTTTGTAGAGCCTTAGAGGAAATTTGTTAGGCAAAGAGTTAATACACATGAAATCATATATACAAAAAACAACAAGATTTGGCAATAAATAGCCAATAAGGGTTGATATGCCATTAAACAAAATAACCAAGTAATCAACTTTAAAGAAAATAAAAAGATCCATTTTATAGAAAATATCAAAATAATCAAAAATGTGGATTTTCTATTAATGTCACAAGCAAAAATATGCGCCCTCCAGACACAAGTATTTAAGTTTCAATATAATTGGATATTACATTGAATTTGAAAGATTAATGAAATTAAATACATACACAAAAAGATATTTTATTTTTACTTTATTCTAATTGATTTCAATATAAAATTATATAGGATTGCTATGCTATGTTTGAGAATTAAACTTTAATATTAGAAATCAGTAAAACTAAGTAATTATTTATTAAACACAGTTTTGTTAAAACCAGTATGCAAATTATTCACACCGTGTACTATGTAAACATTTATTTCTTAATGATATATAACACACATTGTAGGATTTTAAACACATTAATAATATGGGCTTTTCAGGGCCTGTGTCTGTTAATGAAATTAATGGCGTGATACCAGGGGACTGTCCCCTAGATTTAAAGGGGTAGGGCTGGGTTTATTGCCCAGTGCCTGAGCCCCCCCCCCCTTGAGAGGGAATGCCAAGAGGGGGGTCTATGCATTTTTTGTGCCTGTAATTCCATGAGCTTCAGTTCGTGGATGGCCCCACATTAATAGTGTGTTATTAATAATTAACCTTGTGTCTGACCTGCATAAACGGGATGCATAGTAAATACCACATCAATAATATGGGCTGTTTTCAGGCAAATCTATCTCAACTAGACCTTACTAGAGACATTGTTAAGTAAGATGCTAATTAAGATTGAATAATGATTATTTAACTCTTAACATCCTATACCACCTCATTTCACCTGGCCGGAAGTCACATTCATTATCCTAATCTGACCCAAATGATAGCCTTTGTTTAAATATAATATTAAACATATTTAGAAGTTTTATCTTAAGGGAAATAACAGGTAACTTTAGAGGAAAAGGTCATTTTTACCATTTTGATGGATCCTTATAGGAATGGGACTCTGGAATTCTCAACAGGATGTTAAGAGTTAATAATCATTGAGAATATAACATCAAATAATTAAGGGAATTGTGATGTTGATGGTGACATAGTTTCGGTTACAAACAGACACTTAATTTCCATTATATACATTTACCAACCCCTCCGCACGAGCAGGATGTGACACAAGGTTAATTTCTTAAGCGGAGTTTAACAGGTTTGAATTCAGAGTTTTCCTTTCTCCTAGACCGGTTGCCTAACCAAGGCTAAAAAGCCCAGTCTGCCCTGCTATTTACCCATAGCTGGAGGGAGAGTAGGATTCATACCTTTCCTAAGGGTATTAGCACTAAGTGAAATACAATTACCACATCCAGGATTTGAACTCGGGGCGACGAGTCCATTTCCCATGACTTTAACCATTACACCACGCGCTTCCTACTTAATTTCCATTATAAGATTGTATGCATAGTTATTGATGTTCCCATATCATCCATTGGCTTTGAGACATGGGAGCAGCCAAAGTCGTATCAGACTGAACCCAACTATATGTTGCCAACATCTCATAGTATTGACCATTATCATTTAGTGACTAATATAATTTGTGGAACTAATCAATCAATTACTTTGGTACTAATTAGTGAGATTAGTATTGAACCCAAAGGATTTTTTTTTGGTATTGATTTCTTTATTGGACAGTTTTATCTAAAGTTTGATTTTGGGATGGGCTCGGATGTTGTTGGTGGTGGTGGTGGTGGTTCTGCTGTTTTTTGGCTCTGATGGTGGTGGCTCTGATGGTGTAAGCTGACCAACACTATGTAAACTACATTTCTTTGTTCTGAGAACATCAAAGAGAAGGATGTTATTGCAAAAAGGATTGGTCAACGATGACAATGTTGTCACTCCTCAATTTTAATCCGTTGGATCCAGAATTGACTCATCTCAAACGGATATATATTTGCACCGGTCAATGATTCCGGTAACTTGGTTTGGTTGTAGTGTGTTTTGGGTAGAAGTAATCAGGCAGAGCCCATCCCTCTCTACTATATCAATTTAAAAAAAAAAATCTGTATTTAAAAATAAGAAAAATAAAATGTGTGTATTTTGTATAAAATAGAAAAAATTTAAAGTGTCCTATACCACCTCTTTCCGCCCACCAGAAGTCACATTCATTTTCCTAATCTGCCCCAAATGATAGCCTTTGTTTAAATGTAATATTAACATATTTAGAAGTCTTTGATTTAAGGAAAATAGAGGTAATTTTAGAGGAAAAGGCCATTTTTAGCCATTTTTTGATAAATCCTTATAGGAATGGGGCTCTGGACTTGGAAAATTCTCAACAGGATGTTAAAAGTTAATACACTAGGTTGTAACATGCAGTGATGGAACAAAGGGGGTTAATGTAGGGGCAACTACCCCTGGGCATAGCTTCATGGGGTGGGGCACTAAATCACTCTAAACCAAAAGCCTTTGCATTGAAAATGTTTTGCCTAACTTTTACCACTATGCTCCTGAATTATAAATGTGTAGAATTTTAAAATGAACAGTAGGTGAAGCTTTGAAAAATCTGAATCAGTATTTATTGTCCACTGGAGGGAGTGCTGGACCAAGCTCATTGTTTTTTAAAACAAGTTTTAATAAATACATGACTGGTATTATATATCTATATATAGTTTGTTTTATTTTAATACATATTTAAAGTTTATATTTCAAATTGTTTTATTTTTTTTAATCCTTTAATGAATTTGATGATTTTACTTACTTAGGGTACAAACTTGCTGACATTGAATTTTTTACTCCCACCCCTCAGGTAATATGTTTCAAAAATCTATTTTTACATTGCCCAGAGGGTGTTTTTTATTTTGTACTAGTAAATTATAATGAAATAATTGTTGTAAAGCAGCAATGTAACAATGAAGAATTAGTATTTATTGTCCATTGGAGGGAATGCTGGACCAAGCTCTTGAGACTGTCCTAATCATCTAAGATCAAATGCAAAAATGTAAATCATGATTATCTGGTGTTGCTTATCTGCTAAATTCTTATTTCTCATGAGTGTTGTCACCTCAGATAAATAATGGACAATACCGTTTTTATCATAAATAAAGGGAAGAAAAAGGACATGCTACACAAAAAAATATAAGAAAGAAAGAAAGACAGACATTTGGGGAAAGATAGAGAGTGGGTGAGTGTGCAGAAGCGATAACACTAATCTGTTTCAATTGAACATGATTAAAAGATGAAAAGAAGGAAAGAAAGAACAAAAGGAGTGACTGTTTTAATCAAGATTATCATACTTTTACATATTGAAGTATTTGGTAATAGCTCTTAAGTAAACATTTCAAATGCTGTAATGATTAAATGATCATACTGTGGTATATCCACAGGTCCCACGAGTAATTAAATAATTATTTTAAACCAGCAATGTAACAGCGAGAATTTAAATTAGATGTCCTATTGTAAATAGATATAGGAATTGAAATCAGATTTGGAGTCTGTTCATAAAACCTTTGACTCTTCAATTTGACTCAAACTCATTTATTTATATTTCAATATAGAAGATTTATCATAAACATAATTATTATTTCCTAAAGTTTAAACTTGATAATTTTCAATGCTTTATGATATAATTATGACACTTACTTTTTTTCTGTTTTAAAAAAAGATTAGAATTAAAACTTTAGACATTACTGAAGGGATTATCACATGATAGTGGATTAACATGTTGTGTCTGAAGACTAAATCTGCCTATAAAGGGATTAGGAGATTAGTTGACTGCTAATAAGTAGTATAATTGTATGTTTCCTTTATAGACATATCATTAGCATTAGCAAGTGGGTGGGATTAGAAAACTTAAAACAGTTTAATTCATTTAAATGTATTGATAGACAATTTTGATTCCATTATTTTACAGTCAAAGTCTTATACATAAATAATATGAACGCACTGATCTTTAGTGACTGTTTAATTTATTTCAAAGTACATACATTCCTTTGAGCAGTCCGTCGCAGACAACGATGACATCACTCCATGTCCCGCCCTGTCGGCTGGGGCGTTAGAATGCACCGACTGCACCTCTGCAGAGGGGTAAGACTCCCCCAATGGGGCCACCTGTTGGCTGTGGGTGGTGACCCGTGATGCTTAAGGATAGAGCCCAGGTGGATGAGCAGTTCATGACTTGCAATACTCCACTTTGCCCCTATCTTGGGCTAGACGGCGGGCGGAGAGGCCCCCTCCGATCAATCAGCTGGTCACGTCAAGTCCTAGCACCTATATGATTTTCCCAACCCTATTGCCCTTATGGCAAGCCCCAAACCCTTTTTATCATATGGGTGCTAGAAGGTGGTGGCTGAGGGTCTACATGTCCTGGGAATGACGTTAAACTCTTATCTGATGGTGAGGTTCCAGTTTTGGAGGTTTGGGGAATGTGGAGCACCCCTTCATCACCATTGCTCCCTGGTCCACTCTGACCCGGAGTGGTAGTACCTGTTAGGGTCCCATCTATGGGTTAAATAGAAAAATGTATTTATAGTAAAAAATTGTATTATCCATTAAGAATTGATTTATTTCAAAACTTTATCGGCATTAAATGACCCACTGAGGTTGATATGCCATAAAACAAACAAACAAACAAACAAACAAAAGTACATACATTCCTTTGAGCAGTCCGTCGCAGACAACGATGACATCACTCCATGTCGATCATCAGTTGTGGACCCTCTAGTGGCTAATTAGTCTAATACTGGACTTGCAGATGCGGTCACGCACATTGCAATGGAAATTCCCATCTGCATTCTGTGGTGCATGACAATGAAGATTTTGCCGCTCTGCAACCCTATTGATCTCGATATTGAGTCGCTCAGCTCCTGTGTGGCACTTAAGAAATGAACCTACTCGTGTAGAGGGGTTGGTAAATATGTTTATAAATAGGTATTCAATAGGAAAGCTGTAACTTTTCAAACATTATTTCTTTAGTAAGACAACCAGTCTAGGAGAAGTAAAACTGAATTGAAACCTGTTAAACTCCACTTAAGAAATGAACTTTGTATCACATCCTACTTGTATGGAGGGGTTGGTAAATATGTTTATAAATAGGTATTCAATAGGAAAGTCGTAATTTTTCAAGTATTATTTTTTTTTTTTCCATTATAATTTGTACTTTTGGTTTTCATTATCCTGTTGTTAAATTGAATGTTTCTATTATTAATAACGTTAAGGAGAGTCATTAACATACCAGAAATTCTTGAGATAATTGAAACTCCTTTTCGTATGTTGATGTCAACATGTTTCGGCTGATCCATCCTTCAGACCTTATAAAAATATATAAGCCAAGAGAATAATAAAAAAAAAAACTATTATACATTGTAGAATCAACATATCATACTCACCTTCACAGGAAGACTAACTAGCATCCAGTTACCAGATGAAAACAAAGGGGACTGTAACTGAATACAGGCCCTGTACCAAATACCAGAACACAGTCATGTGTTGGGTATATATATATATTTACCAACCCCTCCGCTCGAGCAGGATGCGACACAATTAAGCAGAGTTTACAGGTTTGAATTCAGAGTTTTCCTTCTCCTAGACTGGTTACGAATGGTTAGTCTGCCCTGCTATTTACCCATAGCTGGAGGGAATTGGATTCATACCTTTCCAAGGGTATTAGCGCCATGTGAAATTCCAACTGCTTCGTCCAGGAAATGAACTCGCGTTGAAACAAAAGCTATCTAGATTAGAAAAATGAAGGAATGAGGCGGTATAGGACATTAAGAGTTAATGCATACTATCTTTACTATCATGAAAAAACAGCCCTCAACAACTAAGAGTAAAAAAAAAGGATGAATGAAAATACTAGTATAAATTAATAATAATAATTAACAAGAAGAAGTGGAAGGAAAAAGAAGAGTAGAGTGTGATATGAAGGAGGAGTGGGCAAAGGAAAGAAGAAAGAGGTGGAAGAAAAGGAAAAAAAAAAGGAAGGTTTTTCTTTTACTTTTCCTACACCTCTCCTTTCTTCTTTTCCTCTTCCCTTTCCTCCTTCTATTCTTTTTTTCACCTTCCTCTTTGTCTTTTGTTCCACTTACTTACACTTCCCTCCTTCTGTTTTTCCTCCTTTTCCTTTCTTCTGCTGATTTTATATAGAAACCAATTAAGATATTATTAAAATAAGTGTAATCTTTTTATATGTGTTCTTATTTAATTTCATTAGTCTTTCTAATTTAATATATTTCATTGCATTAAAACTTAAATACTTACGCCTAGAAGGCCATATTCTTGTTAGTTCACTATAATTCTTCAATGAAATCAGTTACCACCTATTTTCATTTGTTAACAATTAATCTTTCTTTATTTTATAGAGATCAGCGTTCACTCCTTTTCCAGTGTGCAGTGTCCTATGCCAAGGAGGGAAACAATGTTACCTTCATTTGTCAAATGCCCGTCTCACAACTTCCCTCCCTGTCCATGGAATGCCAAAACCAAATCCAGCAACTTTAGCAACTGTCAAGTTTATGTAAGTCATTTATTTTTTTTATGTTGTTTTTACTCACTCCAATTTGAAATGACTCATTCATAAAAATAATTAGAAAAAAAAAAAGGAAAAAAGTTATTTTTAATTTATGAAGATGATTTGATATTAAAATATAATTTACAATATCTTTATAACTCTGTGTTGTCAGTTTTTTATTGACTTTTAAGGTTGAAATCAAAACTCATATAAAAATAGTTGTATGGACTTTTTAGCTATCATTATCACTATTGTTTGGGTTTGTGTGTACGTGTGTGTGTATGTGTGTATATATATATATATATATATATTAACAATGGAAAGTAGTAACCTACTCGAGTTTCAACGATTGATTCTTCAGGGTTACTTTAGTTAAATTAATCGAGTTTTCGATTAATCTTAGATGGTATAATACATGCCCGTTGATACTGTGCGCTTCCAACGATCGTACTCATACCCACCAGTAAGTTACTACTTATACATTTACAAATATATATATATATATATATATATATATTGTGTGTGTGTGTACATGAGTACATATGTATATATGTATTTGTATATGCATTTGTGTGTGTGTGTGTATGTGTATAGATATATATGTGTGTACATGTGTGTATTTATATATATATATATATATATATATATATAGCTCAGGTTTAAGGACAAGCTGAAAAGTAACCTCTCAGCTGCAAATATAGATTACGCTACTTTTGAGAGCACAGCACTCAATTGTAGAATGTGGAGGACTTTGTGTTACAATGGTATTAAGAATTTTGCAGCATCGGAGGTCACCAAGTTGCGTCAAGCTAGAGAAAGGACTAGAGTATTGGCTAGTGTCCCAGCAATACATTCTAATAATGCACACTCTTGTTCCATCCGTGGACTTCTTTGCAAGTCATTGGCGGGGCTGAAATATCACCTGCGATTAACACACAAGGTTAGATGAAAGAGGTTGTCTGAACCTCATACGTCGAAATCGACGGGAGAGTCCATCATATATATTTATATATATATATATATATATGAGGAAAAAATGAGTAAAGAAAAGAAATGTAGATGGATAAAAATGAATTTAATCGATATCACTTAATAATAGCATAATCCGTATACATTTTGATAAACGGACCAAAACACATGTGTAAGTGATATCGATTAAAAGTGATATCGATTAAATTCATTTTTATCCATCTACATTTCTTTTCTTTACTCATTTTTTCCTCATATTGTCGGATTCAATTCCCTTTCCATTCTTATATATATATATATATATATATATATATATGTATATGTATACACAATTAAAAATTGAATGGGCGTAAACAGGCCAACTCGAGTTTCATGTAGAGAACAAATCTTCATAACAGTTTTTAATTGTATATTCAGCTCTTTTATTTGATCACTTTAACAGGTTTTTTGAGCTGTGAATCCCAAATTTTTAAAATTTAGATATTCATTTACTCTTTCTGGATTTTGATTGTTGACTACACTATATATATACAAACTTTTCAAGGAAAATGACTCAAAAATGACTCGCTCTACCTACAGACTCCTTAGCTGAGAACTTGACCTCAAGGACAAGTTTTAAAGTCACCTACTTTTTATTCCTAAAATCCCAATCCTCTTATGACTCATGAGAGGACTTATGCTTTTGGGGAAGAAAATTAATAAGATAGAAATCATTTGTACCAAAAAGCAACTTGATTTTTGTATTACAAAGTATGCTTGAGTATATTATTTTTATCTTGGGCAATGCCAGGTTTTTCTGCTAGTGTACCATAAATCTGATATTTCACACTCGGGGGAGTTCATGTCATATACTAATGATAAAAGACTGCATATCATTACTATTAACTGTCTACTTTTTATGGAATGATGGGATAGCTTTCAACAGAGATGTCTTCTATTTAGAGAAAGGTTTGTATATGTTTTCTGCTTGACTTGTTTTGTAGATTTTGTTGTTACATAATTCATGGGTGGCCTATGAATTGTGTAACTACTGTAGCTAGGTATATTTGAATTGAATCGTTAAAAATTCAAATCAGAGTGTTGAGTGGAAAGTTACTGCCGACCGTTATGATTGACGTGTGGTAACCACCGCTTGACCCCTGAAATGCATGAACAGATACATGTGAATAGAAGTTAAGTTTTTAGATAGTGGCGGCCAGTCTCTCACCATGAGAAGACATTCTCTCAAGATGTCAGTTCTCACTGCGCGGTTTCAAGAACACTTGGCTGGGGTTGTTTTTAATGAAGAAAATAGAAAAACAAGTCTTTGTTAATTAATCAACAAAAGATGGCTAGCCCGAACAGATTATGTTTGATATGTGGTAACCTCCAATTGACCCCCTCCTCTGAAACGCGTGAACAGAAGTTATGTCTTTAGTTAGTTGCAGCCAGTCACTCACTGAGAAAAGACTTTCTCTCAAGATGTTGCTTCTCACCGCACAGTTTCGAGAACACCTGGGCTGGAGTTGTTTTTAATAAAGAAATTAGAAAAACAAGTCTTTGTTATTAATCAACAAGAGATGACCAGTCCAAACAGAGAAGAAATAAACCCACAGAATCATTTCCCCTGAGGAAATGACCGACAAAGTAAGTAAGCAGAAAAGAAATAAGAACTAAATCTATCATCCCCTCTAATCTGTCTCTGTCTCCCCATTATATACCCAGCAGATTAAGTGGGTATATAACATTGTGAGCTCAGGTAAAAAAAAAAGGGTTAAGAATTATGGATGCAGTTTTAATTCCTGACCTATGACAATTCTTTTTTTTTCTTAATATTCAATTCTTTTCTATTGTAAAATAATTTTCAATTCTTGTCAATTATCATATCATTGGTAATGCATTTACATTGTCTATACAATAGACTTTTCTGCCATTAATTCTTGTATTCATTTATGACCACTGAGAATCCTTTTCTTCCTGATTTTTAATGTATTTCTATAGTAAAATTGGTTATTTACTATAACTCTAACATAATCTCACTCTTGACTGAGAAATTATTTATTTATTTTCCCATTAAGCTAACTCTAAACCCTAACCCGTCTTCTTTTTTCCTAGTAAATCAATAAATGAATAAATAATTTATCAGTCAAGAGTGGTTCCCCTTTGTTTATGTTGGAGTTATAGGAAATAATCGTAACATTTTTACCAATGCATTTACATTATATATATATATATATATATATACTTGGGTATATTTAAAAAAAAAAACAATATCAGTGATAGAGCATATTTATCTAAATTAGGATAGTGTAGATACATAGTCAAAGGTGATTGGTAACAGTCAGTTTCTCGCCTATGCGATCTTCAGACCAACTGGGTTTGAGAATTACATAGGTGATAAACTGACTGTTACCAAGCCCCATTGATTCTATATCTACACTATCCTATACATATACACCAGGGCACCTCACATAGTGTAATGGTTAGCAAGTTAGAATCGCAGACCATTGTTAATGAGTTTAATTCTCATTGGGTGCCCCATACTTCTGGCCTTGTGCCACATCTAAGCTAAGCTTAGTAAATAACTATACATATACAACATATTCTTTTATGCATACAAAACATAAAATTTCAGATTAGGATTTCAAGAAATACTACCCTATTTTTGCTGTTTTTTAGGGTCAGTTTAGTTCAGTCAGTAGAGCACCCGTGTAGGAATCACAAGGTTCCGGGTTTGATACCGGTCCCCATCAACTCAGTGTATGAGAAGCACAGTTTGGGTAATCTGATCCATGTGGTAAAGTGGGAAGCTGACGGTATGTGTGCTTAAGAATTTCTGCAGGGATACCATCAAGTCCAGCAGTTCTGTTTTTTAGGCTAATTATTGCCATGTGCACTTCACGTCATGTGGGTATATTGTCCAGTTTTGGTAAGGAAGGAAGTTCAGGGAAATGGTCAAAGTGGGATTGCTTTTATTTAGAAGGTGTTGGCAGTATCAGCCCAATGATCTAGTATTTCTTTTTTGTCGGTGATAAGCCTAGATCAATCTGCACTTGTAATGGGGCAAGTTGGATTTCTGTGTGGCCTATAGACTCTTTTATGGCACTATAGAATTCTTGCTGGTTCCCTGTATCAGTAAATCCTTGAATTTCCCCTGCTAGTTTGATCCACCACTCATTTTACATTGATGCGTTGAACTTTGGTCCTAGCTTCTGCAAAGGTTGCTTGTGTCATGGTGTTTGGGTTGTTAATAACTGCTTGGTGAGCCTCTTCTTGTCTTCCAGTAATTGATGAATGTCTGCTGCCTGTTCGTCAAACCAGTCTCAGCGTTTCCTCTTGGTGGTGCCGAGGATACTCTTTGCAGAGTCAAGGAGTATATTACACACATGATCCCATTTTTGGTTTAGACCTTCTTGTGTTGGAGAAAAAATAGTTTGATCAGGGGCTGCCAAACGTGTTTCTAGAGTTATTTGGAAGGAAATTTGTTTTTCTGGGTCATTTAGTGAGTTGAGGTTTATCTGCGAATGCGGCAGTTGACAATGTGCAGAGGTTTAGGGATGTACAGACGAGGCGTTGGTCAGTCTACCTGTCAGCACTTCTCATGGCTCTGGTAATTACAACATCATGCAGGTCTTTGAGTCGTACAATGGCATAGTCAAGGATATGCCATGATTTTGATCTAGTGTGTATCCTATTGAAGTCAGTCAGTCTACTATTGGTTTGAACAATGTGACTGGCCAAGCACAACTGAACCAGTGTCAAGACAACTGGTACTTATGGAAATTCAGAACAGTCCACTCATGCATTTGGGTGATTCCATTCCCTGAGTCCTGATTGGCTGCTTGGTTTGTATGATCCTCTGAGGCTTCATAAATCCTGCCACTTTGCAGTAGTCTTGACAGCAAACCAGAATCGTATTGGGTTACGACTGCTTGCTGTCTTGTCTTGCCAATTTGACGGTAATTGGACTTAGTGTGATTATTCTACATATCCAACTTGTCTTAAACATATCGTGGAGTTGGAAACAAATGTTGCGAACAGAAGGTCAGCAAGCGTAGTCCATTATCATTGCACCTTCCAACTCCGTGCCGTCCAGTGATCCCTTCCCAAAGAAGGTGACTTTTGCCAACTCATTCATTAAAATCACCAAGGAGGATAATTTTGTCTTCACAAGGAATGGTTTGGAATAAAGTGTGCTGCTGTGAGTAAAAACTGGTCTTTTGATTCTTCCTCTGCATTCAGAGTAGGAGCATACACACTTACCAGGGTTGCATACCGGCTATTTGTCAAAGGTAAACACCAACTCATGAGCCTTTCACTTACTCCTATTGGACTTTGTGGAATAGAATTTAACATAGTTGTCTTGATAGCAAAGACTACACCATAATTGCGTTGTAATCCTTCTGGTAAGCCTTTCCAGAAGAAGGTGTAGCCTTCTCCTATTTCTGTAAGTGAACCCTCTCCAGATAGATGAGTTTCACAGTGCTGCAATATCAATTCCGTATCTTTTTAGTTCATGTGCAATGATGGCTGTCCGATGCTGGGGTTTTTCATTGTCTTTTAGGTCAAGTAGGGTGTGCACATTCCATGTGCCAGCTGTTAGTTTCTTGAATCTTTTGTTAGGACTAAATAAATAGGGTTGCCATGACGAGCTCGGCTAACCGTCCATGGGTTTTGGAACAGGCAATTTTTAGGTCACCTTTTATAGACCCCTCCCATTGTGGGGTGGGTGGTGCGGATCCTAAAAAGGGTCACCCAGTCACCCTGAGAGGATCCATCAGAGGCCACTGTTCCTGCCCTGGCCTTCTGATGACCATCACCTCAGGGCTGCCTCACGTGCAGGGCTGGGACTAAGGGCTTCGAGCATCAACATATCACCGTAAAATACTTTACAGTGAATTCACAGATGGCATGCAGAGGACAGGAGCCCCCCAAAAGCGGTTCAAAGACCATATTAAGACAATGCTGAAGAAATGTACCATTACACCTTCAAGCGTGGAAGATCTGGCCTCCAACAGACAGGGTTGACGAGACACCTGCCACAAAGGAGCTGAGCAGCTCAATATCAAGATAAACAGGACTGCAGAGCAGCGAGATCTTTGTCATCATGAACAACCAAATGTAGATGGGAATTTCCCTTGCAATGTGTGTGACCACATCTGCAAGTCCAGAATTGGACTAATGAGCCACCAGAATATCCACAACTGAAGACATTGAGTGATGTCATTGTCGTCTGCGATGGACTTCCAAAAGAAAGAAAGAATATATATATATATATATATATATATATATATATATATGTATGTAGTTGAGAATAGAGGAAAGTGTGGATATGATAACACAAACAGCTGAAATCAATTGATATTTCGCCTCATTATTGGATCAAGCTTCTTCAGAAGTTTATTGAAATAAGTACTTGTACATTCTGCTTTTATAGTAAAAAGGTAAATGGGTGAGGGGTGAGGGAAAGTAGGGTGGGGTTTGTGTGTAGCAAAATGGTACTTTTATTTTTCTATGGGGTCAGTCGGTTGCAAAATATCAATTGATTTCAGCTGTCTGTGTTGTTATATCCACACTTTCCTCTATTCTCAACCACATTTTGTCCGATTTACTCAAGTGCTTCACTCCTCATATATATATATATATATATATATATATATATTAAGAAATTTGAAAAAACAAGTGTTCCAAAAATAAGATGAATTTATTTATCAATGCTTAAATGTTTCGGTTTCTTTAAACCATCATCAGGATGTATTATGGGGTGAAGAAATTGATGGATGTTTTATAGATGACAGGAGATTAAAAAAAAAATACAGTTACACAACAAAAAAAAAAAATTTTTATAAAGATTTTTTTATTTTCTCTCCTGTCATCTATAAAACATCCATCAATTTCTTCACCCCATAATACATCCTGATGAAGGTTTAAAGAAACAGAAACGTTTAAGCGTCAATAAATAAATTTATCTTATTTTTGGAACACTTGTTTTTTAAAATTTCTTAATATTGTCGGATTCATTTCCATATTTACTCCCATATATATATATATATATATATTTACTCCCATATATATATATATATATATATAATAAAGATGTGGTTGATTGTTGGGTGAGATAGTTGTGCATCTGTCATTTAAATGTTGATTGTTTTTTTTTAAAGTCAGGTAGATCATTTCCAGTTATTAGATTGGCACTAGACAAAATTTCTAATCTCCCTTATTTCCCTTTATCAATTGTGCTAATCTCTAAGCTTAATAAAAATCTAACAGCATTATTCATTATTGCAGTGTTTATTCTGTCTGATCTCTGTCATCTTTCATTGTAGACAAAACACTAATTTTGACATGTTTTATTAAACAGGAGAGACAACTTCAGTTTATTATACATCTTCTTTTTTTTTAAGCTTCATTGATGTCTCCAAACTCTCCAATATTCGTGAATATATAGATTTGAAGTACTTTCGACTGTCAACCGTTGTCAAAAAAAAAAAAAAAAAAAAGAATTAGTGAAAAGTCCAATATGATATGCCATTAGAAAGGCTTATGAAACTAAATAAGAATACAAATAAAAAAAAAATTGAAACAGAGGGGGTACAATTGAAAAATAGAACAACTGAAATTTACTCTTCCATCATTCCTGTCTTTCATTGCTTAATTTTCTTAGTTTAACTATTTAGGTAAAATAGGAAGAAAAGAATAAAATTACAGTTATTTTTTCTTGTTAATGGATTTCTTTTAAGATTTATGCCCAAGATAAAAATCAAACAATTAGAATTAGAATCAATAATACTAAGCACATATTTATTAAAATCAAATTTTTAATATCAATATGCAAATTAGCCTTCCAATTTACACTGTAAACCACCATTTTATTGTATATATAAATACTATTGCATATTATTAGTATTTAAATATGGTCAACAGTATTAATAATGTAAAACAATTTTGTTAGTAACTGAGGTTTAAATAAAAATAAAATCATGGAGAATGTGACATAAATAACTATGGGAATTGTGACTTGAATAGTGATATAGTTTCTGTTACAGACAGACAAACCCACAATCTCCATTATAATAAGATTATAGAATTTAAGTTTTTAAATGCCACACTCCTCCCCCTTGCACAGGCCACACATATCCGGACTCGTTTCGTTTGTGGGGGATGGGAATCTGCTCGTCCACAGTGTTGAATGTTGTTAACATCATTTATGTTAAATTAAGTGTTAAAAACTGGGAGTTTCTGTGTGTAGAGATTTGTGTTGAGTGACCAGTATTCAGCTGTGTTGCAAGTTGAATCTGTTTCTCTGAAACTGGTAAATAGCAGGTTAGGCTATTCCACTGTGTATCTTGGCCAGGTCCATTCCCAGGATTCTCATTGGCTGCTGGTTTTGAGTGGATACTTTTATCCATATATACCAAACACTTGACTGTGTTCTGGTAGTTTGTACAGAGCTTGTATTTGGTTACTGTCTTTTTTATTCTTGTCTGGTGACTGGACGCTTGTCACAGCCTTCCTGTGAAGATGAGTATTATGTTGATTATACACTGTGGTGTAGTGAGTAACATGCTGAACTACAACATCATAGTGAGTAAGTTCTAACTCCAGTCACCCTATTATGTTTACTTGTGGACTAATACCCTTGGGAAAGGTATGAATCACCTCACCCCCACTTCTGTTCTTCTACAATGATGGCTTTGGTATTAAATAACCTATGATGGTTGATATGCCATTAAACAAAGAAACAAAACCAAACCAAATGTTAAAGGGATTTTAAAATACCTGTTCTTAAATTATGATGTCCTGTCATGGTGTGATGGTCTTACAAATCCATTACTACTGAATAGTAACATCTTGTCACATATTATCTGTAGTGAATGAGTTGTTCCTAAGCTATTGAAGTCAGCCAGTCAGTCAGTCTACTATTGGTTTGAACAACAGCAACTGGCCAAACACAACTGAACCAGTGTCAAGACAACTGGTACTTATGGGAATTCAGAATAGTCCACTCATGCATTTGGGTGATTCCATTCCTTGAGTCCTGATTGGCTACTTGGTTTGTATGATGTTCTGAGGCTTCATAAATATCCTGTCATTTTGCAGTAGTCTTAGCAGCAAACCAGATTCGTATTGGGTTACGACTGCTTGCTGCCTTGTCTTACCAATTCGACAGTAATTGGAGCTAGTATGATTATTCTACATCTCCCCTTCCTCCCCCATTGCGTGAGCGTATTGGCCTTTGGGGAGAAATTAGTTCCTTTTGGCCAGGCTGATTACAGGGGAGCAATCTTGACAATGCCCGGGGTATTTTCGTTGGCCTTGGTTTAAGGGGCGGAGTGACATTGGGTGAGGCCAGGTCCCTGAGATATTTCTTTACTCCCCAGCACTGTCCCGGCAAGTGGCACAAGGGTTCTGATGCCATTTCCCGCAACCCAGTTGCCACAGTAGAAGCCCTTACTACCTTATTCTCAACACAACCTTCTAACCAGGACACACACCTCTCTGACAACATAGATGACTTGATGGAATTGGTGACCCGTCAGGCAATGACAAATTGTAGAGATAGCAACACTGTCAGATAGTTGAAGAACTTTTACTTGGGTTGCTTGAACCTCAACGATCAGGCATACCTAAAACTCTGGATTCTGAGACTGTACTCTAAGACATAGAGTCAAATCCATCGAGTAGCACTCAGAGAGTATCAGGCAAGCTTGGTTTCTCATAGTCCAGTGTAGTGTGTCACTTTCACAACCTCAGCAATAGCCTCCGGAGCTGCTGAATTATGCCTCATGTTAACAAAATATGGCAAAACTTTTGACTCAGCTTAGTAATAGTTGTAGAGACTATCAAGAATATGCACACTTTGGGTGTAAGTATTTACATTCCAATATAATGAAATATATTAAATTAGAAAAACTAATGAAATTAAATAAGAACGCATATAAAAAGATTACACTTATTTTAATTATATTTTAATTGGTTTCTATATAAAATCTTTCATAAGGATGATTTTAATACGTTGGAAAATAAAACAATAATATTAGAGATCAATAACACCAAGTAATTATTTATTAAACCCAGTTTTGTTAAAACCAGTATGCAAATTAACTACATCATATATTATGTAAACCTTTATTATCATTGCAGAATTTTAAATGTATTAATAACCCGATTCAGATCGGGGGTCCAGTGAGCTTCGGCCGCTGGACCGATATGTTGTAATAATAATGTCGATCCCAGGGGGGTCATCTATCCAGGCAACACCTGCCCCCTTGATTTAAAGGGGCAGGGCTGAGTTTATTGCCCAGTGCCTGAAGCGCCCCCCTTGAGGGGGAATGCCGATGGGATACACGTAATTTTTCACCCGCCATCCCATGAAATTCGGTTTGTGGGTGGTTCCCACTTTAATAGGGCCTTTGTGCCTGACCTGGTACAAGTGGGGTACTAGGAAAATAAAAAATAAAAATAAAAAAAAATAAAAAAACATGTGCTACTTGGGTCCCATGGGTCTGGTGGCTTCAGTCACTGAACTATTAATGTAAACTAACAGCATGATCCTAGAGGGCCTTCCTTCCAGGCAACACCTATCCCCTTGATTTAAAGGGGCAGGGCTGGGTTTATTGCCCGGTGCCTGAGGGGCCCCTCCTTGAGGTGGAATGCCGATGGGATCGATGCATTTTTTTGCACTCACTGCTCATGA
The DNA here is from genome assembly GCA_023376005.1 of Doryteuthis pealeii. Classification (NCBI taxonomy): domain Eukaryota; kingdom Metazoa; phylum Mollusca; class Cephalopoda; order Myopsida; family Loliginidae; genus Doryteuthis; species Doryteuthis pealeii. The sequence continues at coordinate 43,628,290 of CM042140.1, read as the reverse complement.
GCTTCAGTTCGTGGGTGATCCCACATTAAAAAGACCTTGTGTCACACCCACATACGTGTTAAACTCGCTACAAGGGGACAGTTGACAACCAACGCTAATAAACACAAACGCCAATAATCTATTACGGTTGTTTATTTCACACGTCCGTTCGCTTCACTTCTCAATGTTCAAAGTCCGTTGCTAAGAACGCCCTTTTCACGAAAACGCATGGGCACGCGAAAGTGGTTTCATAAAAGAGAAGAGTTCTCTTAAAGAAAGATAACCCAAGTTATCTTTCTTTGTTCCATGACATTAACATTAATTAACAATACGTAGGATATGAGGTAAATAACTTAATAACATGGGCTTTTTTTAAGGCAAATCTAACTCAGATTTTCATTAATAGATATAAAATTTATTCTATTTATTAATTATTTTGACAATAAATTAAATTCTCATTGATAAACTTACACAGTTCCTGAGGGTGTTGTAATGTAAGCAGTGACGTAGTTTCGGCTACAGACACCAAATCTCCATTATAATAAGATTTGAAATTACAAATGAGAAATAGTTGTATGGTAGATGAGTCAACAGATTTTAATTCATTTTATGCAATAATAATTGCAAGTTCATTTTTAAGTACAAATTTAGAATTCTGTAAAGACTGAAAAAAAACACAGTTTTGTAAAAATATCGTGAGATTTTTTTTGTTGTTGTTACTGATTTCTTTATAAAGATGAAAAATGGTGCTGCATCATTTTTTTTTCTTTTAATTTGTAAAAAATGTTTCTATTTCTTTTTAGTGTTGACTGATAAAATTTTTTTTTTTTTTAAATTGTCCTCATCTTTATTGTTAAACACACAATGTTTTTAGTTGATGTACCCTTGCTTACAGTCAAGTCAGGTTCAAAGCACCGGTTCCCGCTAGTGTTATATAGCCCTTCTTTACCGGCACTAAATAGGTATATGTTATATACTTCTCTTACTTCTTACTCTGTCGTCTATTCTTCTGGCCTGGTATATCTTCTAAGGTTTCGTCTGGTCTTCTATTGAGGATTCCGTGTCTGGTTTCTGTTGCTAGAGATTTCTTGTTATCAGAAGCCCTGTGTTATTGTTAGTTTTTAGTAATAAACACAAGACTTCGATTTACGATGATGTTACTTTATTCGTAGATCCCCAGACCAGACAATCATGCAGTGAGACTCACGTCTTGCTAGCTTGGCTTCTAACTTCTAACTGACTAACTGAGTTGCTTACCCTTAAACCGGAAGGGGCTTCTATCGGGGTTCCGTTTCTCACGGTTTATCCCCAGAACGCAAGGTGAGATCGAGGTCAAGCGCCGTCACTCACCCTCAAGGCCATCAGCTGCACTAATATGATTTCTACACTATTGTCATAATCATTAGGTATCTAATGATTATGTAACACTAGATCATGAAAGTTAAGCAGCAATGAGCCTGTTCAATAAATATTAAAAATTAAAAAAATAAAAATTTCGGCTTTTAAATATATTCTGTCCTTTAAGAATTCTCTGAATTTAAAATTATAGCTCAATAAGTGCAATTTAAAACTTTTTACTGTTAAAATGTTGCAGGATGAGTCTCCGTAGCGTAATGGTTAATGTAGTGGTCTGCGGCATCGTAGTGAGTTTAAACACCAGTCATACTATTGTGCTCACTTTCAGACTAATGCTCTTGGGAAAGGTATGAACCCATCTTCCCCTACTGTTCTTCTACAAGGTGGGGAGTCTTCATGGCATAATTGCTAGCATGTTGGACTGCGACATCATAGTATATATATTCTCCGATAAGTCACCCCCTTTTCATATATACGTGTATGTGTATATATATATATATATATATATATATATGATCATCATCATCATCAGGTCGCACTGGCTGCACAGATATCTGTGGCAGTCTCTTGCCAACCATCCCTGTCAATCATCACCTCCTAGAGGTCCTTCACACAGCATCTGGAATCTGCACAGTGCTGATGATATAGGTTTTTGCTGCTCAGACTACACTGGTGTGTCCATGTGTAGGTGTCCATAAGAGAACATCAGTTATGAGTTCGTCCTTGCTTCTCCAGAAGTGTCCAGCATGTCTTGTTTGTCTTACTCGAACAGTTTGTGTTATAGGGGGTAAGGGGCTGTATAGCTGCTTTCTTGTGGGGTGTTAAAATTCAAACCCGTTAAACTCCACTTAAATAATAAATTGACCTTGTGTCACATTTGGTCCTGTGGAGGGGTAGGTAAAAATATATATATATATATATATATATGTATATATGTGTGTGTATGTGTGTATAGACAAAAAATATTTGGTGAATTATAAGAGACTTTTTAAGAAATGTCCCAAAAGCTAGTCTGTTAATGTTCACATTGGATAGGGAAGGATCTTAGGTGCTTTGGCATTACCCCTTTCAGCTGGGAAAACTTGGCTCAGGACCATCCTTAGTGGGGACAGGCTCTCTGTAGTGGACTCTTCATGTCTGAAGCCACCCTGGTGCAACACCATAAAGCCAAGAGGTCCAGAAGAAAGCAGCAGCAACAAAGCACCGGCACATCAACATCTTCAGGGACAGCCTTCACGTGCAACATCTGTAGTCGAGAATGTTTTTCAAACATTGGACTTCACAGTCATAGGAGGCGCTCTAACTTCAGGGCACAATAACTATATTATAGTCTTCCGAGACTGCAATGCCAATGGTATGGACAGGGAATTAAAATCTTCATTTCTTGAGTGCCAGAATCTCTCTGTCCACCATTCAGACCTCCAAAGTTGAAAAATGTTCCAACATGAAAATTGAATGATTAATGCCAGTGTGGTTGCCTGTCAAGTTTCTATCAGTTAATATTTCTGGCAGAATAAAAGCTCATTTTACCATGAGAATCCTGGAACACTTTCAGATCTAACACATGGTATTACCGAACCATGAGAAGACGAGAGACTCTTATATTTATTCTGTGCTCAACTGGTAAATCTCTCAACTATTTGCAACTTATCCATTCTTAATTTACTCTTGTATAGTACATCAGATCAAAAACAAAAACTAAGAAAAAAATTTAATAGAATTCGTTATGTTAGCAGTTCTATCACATGTACTCATTTTGGGAATTACTTTCACATCGACAGGTCTCTCTCTCTCTCTCTCTCTCTCTCTCTCTCTCTCTCTCTCTCTATATATATATATATATATATATATATAATCTTGAATACTGATCTTTTTTACTCTCTTCTCCCCTATTCTCTTTCTCACTCTCTCTCTTTCTCTCTCCCCCTCTCATATGTTCATTGTATATATATATATATATATCTTGAATACTGATCTTTTTTACTCACTTCTCCCTATTCTCTTCTCCCTCACTCTCTCTCTCTTTCTCTCCCCTCCCCCTCTCAGATGTTCATTGTATAATATATATATACATATATATATATATATATATATATATATATATATATATATATATATATATCTTGAATACTGATCTTTTTTACTCTCTTCTCCCCTATTCTCTCTCTCTCTCTCTCTTTCTATCTCCCCCTCTCAGATGTTCATTGTATAATCTTGAATACTGATCTTTTTTACTCTCTTCTCCCTATTCTCTTTCTCCCTCTCTCTCCCTCACTCTCAGATGTTCATTGTGCTAGTATTCAACAGGGAGTGAGCAATTTGCTCACTTTTCTGTAAATGAAGACAGGTGTTTTGAGTTTTTATTCCTCAGATGAACATTGTGTACAATCCCATGTCAAATCAGATCTGATTTTTTTCTGGCTTTTTTGCAAAAGTTAATTTCTCAATGTACATTTTCTGTCTATTTAGAAACATATTCTGATTTCTTTCAATTCACTCTTTTCTCTGAATTTTTATTAGATGAGGTTTGATAATTTGTATTATTTGGACTATTGTCCTCATCTTTATTGTTAAACACACAATGTTTTAGTCGATGTGCCCTTGCTTACTGTCAATTCATGTTCAAAGCACCAATTCCCATTAGATCATGAAAGTTAAGCAGCAATGAGCCTGTTCATAGATGGGTGACCATTTAAGCAACAGCAGGTACTGTAAGAAACCTGATATCAAAATGACTTGATTTGGCATTAAATGACCTGAAAAGGGTTGATATGCTATAAAACTGTTGTGGGGTTTTAAGGGGTCAAACAAGAACAAAACGACGGGTAACAAATGTAGGAAAATGTATTAACAGAAAGTAGACAAATACAATACAGAGAAGTGGGAATTACGTCCGACAAATAGAATTGTGAGCTGACTCGCATTGGCTTTCTCTCAAGCCACAGTTGTCCCTGTTACTTATAGTAACTCGTCGGCGCATTCCCTTAGTCTTATAGAGTGTATCACCTATAACAAAAACTAACCAACCAACCAACCGTATATATAGATATGCATGTGTATGTATGTGTATAAATTCAGAAATGTGTTTATCTATATATATAAATCTGTGTATGTGTATGAATTCATAAATGTGTTCACCTGTATATATACAGATATGTTTTTGTGTGTATATATGTGTTTGAATTCAGAGATGTGTTCATCGATATATATAGATGTGTGTGTATGCATGTGTATGAATTCAGAAATGTGTTTATCTGTATATATGTATGTGTGCATTTATATGAATTGAGAAATGTCTTCATCTGCATATATAGATGTGTGTGTGTGTGTGTGTGTGTGTGTGTGTGTGTGTGTGTGTATGAATTCAGAAATGTGTTCATCTCTACATATAGATGTGTGTATGTATGTGTATGAATTTAGAAATCTGTTTATCCGTATATATAGATATGTGTTTGTATGTATATATATGAATTCAGAAATGTGTTCATATATATATATATATATATATATATATATGTATATATGTGTGTGTGTGTGTGTGTGTACTCACACATACTTATATGGATGAATGGTTATAATATTTGTTATGTTGAATGCCAGAAATATCACAGTAACCAGGAATAAATAATTACAGAAGCCACCATTTTTCTTTCTTTCTTTCTCAATAAAAGCATGCCTCTGTTTTTATAATTAGTTTCTGTCCTGCATCCAATCGGCACCATTTACCTGTGTAACCCTTTTGATCATTTTTATTTGTAGAACAAAATGTCTGCAAAATAATTGAAAGGAATAATAGACAAACACAGAATATATATATATATATATATATATATATATATATATATATATACTAGAATGGGCTACCCAGTGTTTCCTGAGTAGAGGGTGTGTGTGAAAAAAAATATGGTGTATTGATTATTTTACTTTTGAGATTTACAAATGCTGGACATTTTTAAATAGAATTTTAATGCTATTTCTATGTATATTTTGATTTTTAAATATCTTCAAGTATGAATCAAATTTTCATAATTTTTGCACAAAAAGCAAGAACCTGTGACATTTAATGTATATATATATATATATATATATATATATATATATATATATATATATATATATTGTCCTTAATTGTTTTATTTTTGTAATTTCATCTGGACATACATACATACACACACACACCAAATACCCTTTAAATGTGTGTGTGTGTGTGTGTGTGTGTGTATGTGTATATAGAGTCCACATATGCTTTGGTATATGTGGTGGTGGTTGCGAAAAAAAAAATCGTGGGGTGTCTTAGAAGCAACGAGAAAAATAAAGATCAGAATGAAAAGGATGAATATTATGTTCTTAATCTTATTTATTCTCCTTATATTTCAAGGTAGCCTCCCCTTTCTCAAAGGTAAAATTAAACATTTGAGAAAGAGGAAGGTAACTTGAAATATAAGGAAAATAAATAAGATTAAGAACATAATATTCATTATTTTGATTCTGATCTTTATTTTTCTCCATGCTTCTAAGACAACCAAAAAAATGTTTCCCTAACACACAGACACACACACACACATACACACACGCACGCACACATACACATACACACACACACACACGCACACATATATATATATATAAGTCATCCACAGTCACTGTGTTTCGATGTTTCACATCTCTTCAGTGTGGCTAGACAGAACAACTACCTCTGATCAGGAGCAAAACTCAACTGACTTTTCGTTCGCCCAATTCTTTAAATTCTTAGACATATGACAGCTGCCGTAAAGGGGTGATGTTTAAACTATTAAATACATACGTTTATTTATATATTTTATGATCACCAGAGAGATCCAGTCTGTAAACAGAGGATCATTGCTTTATGCCGGTAGTGAAAGTTAATTTAAGTCACCCCTAGAGAGCTCTACCAGGTTTTGGGAGGTAAACAGTTCTCAAAGCAAATAGAATCCATATCCTGCTATACATAGCACCTGAGCAATCAAAATCCCTCCAACAAACAACAAAATAAAGTATGATTAGAGTGACCCCTAACAAGAAAAAACAAGTGAATGGAGCAATGGGCAATATAACCCCAAGGCAATGCAATCCATCACCTCCTATAGAGAGTAGATAAGGAAGATGGGCCGGGTTAGCTCAGTCGGTAGAGTGTTCAGCTAGAAACCACAAGGTTCCTAGTTCGATACAGGTCCTCACCAACTCAGCGTATGAGTAGCACAGGGATCTGTGCGGTAAAGTAAGGAGTTGATGGTAGGTGTGGCGCTCCACCTCAGATGCTAAAAAAACAATCTCCTTGGTCTAGCGCTATTGAAAAGGGGATAGACTCCCTCGCTGACTGGCTGATACTGACTTTAGGCCACCCCGTCGACTTTACTTTTACTTACATCCAGCTACACATAACCCCTGACCAAAGTCCTCTTCCTCTCCCCTCCCTCACAGCATATATAGCTCAACTGCTGAATACCTTTCCACTTGGCCTGAAAATTGCATAGGTGAGAAACTGTCAGTAACCAGGCACTATTGATTCCATGTCCACACTACCTTAACTTATATATATATATATATATAATGCATATGATATATATATATATATATATATATATATATAATGCAAGCAATAACTTGTTAAATAAGAGAAGTGAACTCGTTTCGAAATGTAGGCATTTGAACAAATTTTTACTGTGTCACTTACCACCTGACCCTAATTGATCCCTGAATTTTCGCTCTCCTTTTATCTATTTAAAAAAAAAAAAAAAAAAATTCATCTGAACACCGCGTGCATTAACACCAATGCAAGTTTGTTTGATTATAATGTTTTTTAAATACAAATTTAACGTCATGACATTACATCACGTGAACACAATCCACGTCACATAAACGTTAAACAAGCTACAGTTAAAAAAAAACAATTTTTAGCTTTACATTTCCCATCACGTGAAAAACGCTTCATATAAATGCTAAAAACTTTGATTTTTAACATCTCAACCATTTCACGACTGGTTTTTGACATCTCAACCACTGATCTCATCTGATGATTGGATTACCATGAAACTTTAAGTTATGAGTGTGAAACCATAATACTACCATTGATTATATATATATATAAATTCCATACTGATTCTGTTGCTGCAAAAAACAACAGCTGTGCCAGCATAAATGCCCTTCTAAGATGATGACTTTTGGGTTAGGCATAATTTTGGGTGCTGAAGCATCATTGCACAGAACACCACGGAAATATGTATTTATCCAATCCATCCACACAAAGAAGACATCTATCACCTTTTCTCTAGCGTTAGACCAGGGAGATTGTTTTTGCATCTGAGGTGGACCTACCATCAACTGCTCCCTTTACTGCACAGATCCCTGTGCTACTCATACGCTGAGTTGGTGTGGGCTGGTATTGAACACGGAACCTTGTGGTTCCAAGCTAGATGCTACCTTATCATATTGTTATATACTTTTGATGCATTGTACAATTTTCATATATTGAGTCCACACACACACACACACACTTATATATATATATATATATATATATATATATATATATGAAAAAAAAAAATTCAGGGTATGTATTTATTTATAAATGATAATATACCAACATTTAACATATCACTTTTAAAAATTTTTTTTTTTTGTTAAATCATCTTCAGGGTGATGTTAGAATGCTTCATCTGAAAATTATTTTCAAATGAAAAAATTTAAAAAAATTCCTAATTTCCTCTTATTGTTACTAGTGTTCTGCATTACTAGTCAAGAAAAATTATATTGTATTTTTCCATTTTTTTTCTTTTTATTACAAAGCTAATTATTTATTTTATCTATTGTATAATAGGCAATAGATACTTATATATTAGTTCAGAATAGAAACAAAAAAATTTGTGACCCCCCCCCAACCCCCCCCAAAAAAAAAAAAAAAACAAACAAATAGAATAAAAAACAACATTGAGTTAAGTAATAACAATCAAATCTTTGAATTGATACCAAGGGACAAGCAGATAGTCCTACTCGGTTATCTCCCTTTGTTTCATGAAGCATGAAGACTGTTCAGTATTCCTTTCCACCCCCTCCTGTTGGTAATTATATATCACAGTTTGAACTCTGCCATCTTAAAAGAATTATGATTAATGAAACAGATAGATTTTCCCCCCTAAAGACCTCGTAATTAATGCTAAATATCATTAATAACTGTCTAAATCAATGCCTTCTCAACACGGCCAGGAGGATATCAGCTCGAGAGGGTGGTTACTCTACAGTGAGACACTTAGGGGCCAGAACACAGAGAAGAAGAGTAAAGAAAGGGATGAGAAGGCAGAGAAGCAGAACTACCGGGTAGAAGTGGAGGGGGGGCGGTGTTGTTATGATTAACTTAATGTTGGGTATATTTATCTGTGATCAAGGTGCATGTGTTACAATTGAATCATGACATCCATTGAGTGGGGAGGAGGAAGAGAAGTAGAAGGAGGTGAGTGAACAGGGACCCAACTTAATTGCCATGTAGGGCAATTACAGATAAATAATAATGAAGTGTTTCGATATCTGCCGTTTTGTGTTATGCATCATAATTATTATAATTGCTATAAAAACTGAAATCAAACGTTATGGTCATTTTCACAGCAGGGCTTTTATTTTATTTACAGCACTTGCTCTACCATTGTGGTCTTAAGCTGGGGTGGGAAACTGGTAGTCTTCTAAAGCATCAATTGTGGCCTTCAATCTCTCACTGGTCTGAAGCTGACACGAGAAACCTGAAGCCTTCTAAAGCATCAATTGTGGCCTTCAATCTCTCAATGGTCTGAAGCGGGCATGAGAAACCTGAAGCCTTCTAAAGCATCAATTGTGGCCTTCAATCTCTCAGTGGTCTGAACCTGACATGAGAAACCTGAAGCCTTCTAAAGCATCAATTGTGGCCTGAAGCTGATATGAGAAACCTGAAGCCTTCTAAAGCATCAATTGTGGTCTTCAACCTCTCACTAGTCAGAAGCTGACATGAGAAACCTGAAGCCTTCTAAAGCATCAATTGTGGCCTTCAATCTCTCACTGGTCTGAAGCTGGTATGATAAACCTGAAGTCTTCTAAAGCATCAATTGTGGCCTTCAATCTTTCACTGGTCTGAATCTGGCATGAGAAACCTGAAGCCTTCTAAAGCATCAATTGTGGCCTTCAATCTCTCAATGGTCTGAAGCTGATATGAGAAACCTGAAGCCTTCTAAAGCATCAATTGTGGCCTTCAATCTTTCACTGGTCTGAATCTGGCATGAGAAACCTGAAGTCTTCTAAAGCATCAATTGTGGCCTTCAATCTTTCACTGGTCTGAATCTGGCATGAGAAACCTGAAGCCTTCTAAAGCATCAATTGTGGCCTTCAATCTCTCACTAGTCTGAAGCTGATATGAGAAACCTGAAGCCTTCTAAAGCATCAATTGTGGCCTTCAATCTCTCAATGGTCTGAATCTGGCATGATAAACCTGAAGCCTTCTAAAGCATCAATTGTGGTCTTCAACCTCTCACTAGTCTGAAGCTGACATGAGAAACCTGAAGCCTTCTAAAGCATCAATTGTGGCCTTCAATCTCTCAATGGTCTGAAGCGGGCATGAGAAACCTGAAACCTTCTAAAGCATCTAGTGTGGTCTTCAATCTCTCAATGGTCTGAAGCTGACATGATAAACCTGAAGCCTTCTAAAACATCAATTACGGCCTTCTATCTCTCAGCTGGGGTTGGAAACCTGCAGCCAATTAAAGCTTTAAGTGTAGCCTTTCACTGGTCTCAAGCTGGGGTAGGATACCAGCAGCCTAAAGCATCTAGTGTGGCCTTCAATCTCTCACTGGTCTCAAGCTGGGGTGGAAAACCTGCAGTCTTCTAAAGTATCTAGTTTATATATATATATGTATACAAACACACACACGTCCACATATATATACTCGCATATTATATAGTTTGTGTATTCTATTATGCAGATCATATATGTGTGTGCATGTGTGTGGTTAATTTCGGTTTAGTGGAAGTTTGTACTTGTCTATGAAGTATCTTTCTTTGTTTAAAAGTAGTGCATAGTCATCTGTTTGATAAATTGATATAACTGTGAAATCGCCATTACTACACTCATACAGTTGTTTTGACACATGAAAGTTTCTGTTGCTAGCTAGTTTAATGTTGCTCTTAAATTTTGTCATGCTTAATGAGGTAGGTATCCAAAGTAAGTATTTACCCAACCCATCTGCCTTGTAGGATGTGACATAAGGTTGTAATTATGGAAAATCCAGTGAGGATCAAACTCGCTATTCAGTAGTAATGGATCTGTGAGACTACCTTGCTGACCATAACACCACGATTGGATGCCCACATTTACTCAACCTGTTTCCCACAGGTAGGATCTGACACATAATTGCAAATATGGGGCATCCAGTGAGGATCGAACTTGCTATTCAGTAGAAATGGATCTGCAAAACTACCTTACTAAACATTACACTATGATAGGATGCTTATATATATTTAACCTGTTTGCCACAGGTAGGATGTGGTATAAGGTCACAAGTGTGAAGCATCCAGCATATATATATATATATATATATATATATATATATATATATACACACACACATACACACACCAAGCCCCTCCGCAAGATGTAATACAAGGTCAATTATATATACTAGCAAATATATGCACCCTCCGGGTGCAAGTATTTAAGTTTTAATGTAATAAAATATTGTATTAAATTAGAAAGGCTAATGAAACTAAATAAGAATACAGATAAAAAGATTTGAAACAGAGGGAGTATAATAAAAGATTTGAAACAGAGGGAGTATAATAAAAAATGGAACAACTGAAACTTACTCTTCCATCACTCTCGTCTTTCATTTTTATTTTTTCTAATTTAAGTATTTCTAATTTAAGTATCTAATATAAGAGGAAGTAAAGAATAAAATGACAGTTATTTTATCTTGTTAATGGATTTCATTTAAGATTCATTGAAGAGATTTTTGCTTATATTCATTAAAATAAAACCAAACAGAAATCAATAATACTAAGCACATATTGATTAAATTCGATTTTTTAATATCAATATGCAAATTAGCCTTCCCGTTCACACTGTAAACCCCTATTTTGTTGTATATATAAATATAATTGCATGTTGTCAGTATGTAGACATAGTTAACAGTATTAATAATGTAAGACAATTTTATTAATAATTGAGGTTTAGATAAAAATAAAATCATTGAGAATGTGATGTCAATAACTAAAGGAATTGTGACTTGAGTAGGAATATAGTTTCGGTTACAGACAGAAAAACACACAATCTCCATTATAATAAGATATGATCTACCAATCCCTCTACATGAGTAGGATGCAACACAAGGTAAATTTTAACAGATTTGGATTCAGAGTTTTCCTTCTCGTAGATTGGTTGCCTAACCAAGGTTAAAGAGCCCAGTCTGCCCTTCTTTCCCAGGGTTATTAGCTCTATGTGAAATGCAAACAGTCTCGTCCAGGATTTGAAATCCTCTCACCATGTCCATTTCCCACAACAATAACAATTACACTAAGTGCTTCCATATATATTCATATATATGTATAAGTTCTCCTCTGTATCTCCTCCCATGTTTTGTATTCTCTTCTATTAAGTTAATTCAGCCAATAGAATAGCCTTGTTATCACTTTGTTGGAAATTCTTCTTACATTTAAACTATGCGAGAAAACTATATACTCAACCAATTATCATTTGTCAACATTTGTATACATTTTGGGAAACAACATGTTCAAAGACTAACAATATTTCAAAATATTTTTTGTATTAGACATACACTTTAAAATTCTCTTCACAATTCAGAACATATCTTAAAATACTTGAAAATCCTTTCTTCTCAAAAACAAAACAAAAGCAATTTAAAATTTTTTTTTTTTTTTCGATTATTAAAACAGAAAAATTAGGATTTTCAAACATTTCATTTTTTTGAAAAATTATTTAGGAAAGTATTTTGTTAAAAATGATTTTGTTTTTTTGTATTAGACTTGCTATTCAGTAGTTATGTATTTGTGGGATTAGCTTGGTAACTATTACACCCAGGCAGATCTCCAAAGTATCCTAACCAATGACTGGATATCCCCAAGTCCATAGGTCAATTTGTTGGATTCATTTTGATTATAAGTAAACACACAAAAGGAACAAATAATTTGAATGATGTAATTTTATATAATTTTCATTCATCAACTAGACTTTAGTAATGTTTATAATATATATATATATATATAATCTGTTCATAAATAATGTCTTATCAGTTAACCTGACGTCATAATCACCTATTTACATAACACTGAATGAATCATTTGCCATTGAATTTTTAAATAATATTCTTCATTCAAATGTCAGATAATTTTACAATTAAAGGTTCCACCAGCTTTCCATGACATCTAATATGAATGGGATAAAAAAAAATGCTATTACTTTATAATATCATGAAAACTTTTATTGTCTTTTTAGAATACACGATATACAGTCAAAATATCCTTGGCATTTCACACTTTTTTCTATTCTTCATTTTAGCTGGTTCCACCCATTTTTGTGTGATGTTTTTCTACTGTTTCTTTTTTCTTTCTATTATTCTCTTTTGCTTTTTTTTCTTTCTTCTCATTTGCTCTCAAAAAAAAAAAAAAAAAAAAATCTCATTCCACGTTCTGTTTATTTTTCTTTCTCTTAGAATATGTCAACTGTATCCCTTGCAGAAGGGCAAGGTCTGTTTTTCTTTTTATTATTCTCTTTCTTTGTCTTTGATCCTTCATCTCATTTACTTTTTAAAAAAATTAAAATCTTCCAGTATTCTGATTCTTTCCTAATTGGGCAGTTCTATTCCTTCTGTTGTTCCACTTTTCCCTTAATTCCAAATTCTATTCCTATATCTTGGCTGAAGTTTCAAATAGTTTGTATAAAGGTTTCTAGTTTGTTTGTTTTTTTTCGTTTTTTTTTTAGTTTTTGGCAAATATTTTATTACCCATTACTTTTATTATCCTTATATATTTTCTCAAAAAAAGAAAATTATTTTACTGCCCTGTTGGCTGAGGCTGTAGAATATGCCGACTGCACCTCTGCAGAGGGGTAAGATCTTCCCAAGTCAGGCCATTTTTTGGCTGTGGGTGGCAACCCATGAGGCTTAAGGATGGAATCCTAGTGGCTGAGCAGTCCATGACATGCAACATTCCAATTTGGCCCTTACTTAGGCTAATGGGTGGTCGGAGAGGCCCTCTCCAATTAATTGGCTGTTCACATATATGATTGTCCCAACCCTATTGTTCTTATGGCAAGCCCTAACACTTTTCATCATATATGTGCTAGAAGGCGGTGGCTGAGGGTTCTATTGTTCTGGGTTTGATGTTAGTCTATCTGATTGTGAAGTCCCAGTTCTGGAGCTCTGGGGAATGTGCAGTATCCTTTCATCACCATTACTCCCAGGTCCACTCTGATCTGGAGTGGTAGTACCTGTTAGGATCCCCTCTATGGGTTAAATAGAAAGAAAAGTTTAAAAAATGTGTTTAAAAAAAATTGAGTACCCATCAAGAATGAATAGAGCAATACATTTTTGGTATAAAATAACCCAATAAGGGTTGACATGCCATAAGATCCAACCAACTAACCAACTGTATCTCTTGCAGAAGGGCAAGACTTGTTTTTCTTTCTTTCTATTATTCTCTATCTTTGTTTTTTTTTATTTCATTTGCTTTAAAAATAGAAAAACTTCTACTTTCTCTTTATTTCTCTTTCTATTTATCATATGAGAAAGGCCAACTGTATCCCTTACAGAGGGCAAGATCTCCATCAAAAAGGGGGTGTCATGAGTATAACACTAAACAACATCCAGTGGTGAGGCTCCATATTTGGGGAGTGTGAAATCAACAATGTTTGTAGGATGTTTTCAGTCTTTGTTCTTTCTATTTATTTCTCTTTCTCTTGCCATATCAGAAAGGCTTAGAATATTCCAACTGTATCCCTTGCAGCATATATATATATATATATATATATATATATATATATATATATATACAAGGTGTGTCATAAAAGTATCAAGATTGAAGCTGTATTTACTAAGATAGGAATGAACAATAAATATAATGTTAATTTTTTTCAGAATACAAGGTGTGTCAAAAAGTACAGATTTTAAAGCTCTATTTACTAAGATAGAAATGAAGAATAAATGGAACGTTAATTTTTCTCAAGGCGTGTCAAAAAGTACCGAAAATCTTGATACTTTTTTTGACACACCTTGTATATATATATGTATATATACAATGTAATAATGTATAGATTACAAGTAGAAAGGGGGGGGTGATATTTAAAAAAAAAACAATAAATAAGGAGTAAATAAGATAAGATATATGAAATAAAACAAATTGTTAAAATTAGTGAGAAAAATAGGCCTCTCAAGTTTGTAATAATGTAGGATTACCTTTCATTTTCTCTAAGGCTCATAATCTGTTTTGATGAAGGAAAAAAGTGCCAATCTCTCTGTAGACCACTTAAATAGATTGTGACATGCATTTGGCTGATTGTTTGCTACAGCCAATCAGATGCTCAGTAGAGAATTTTACACTCATCCAAAATCAATAAAAGCTAAATGTCTGTTAGCATATCAAAGATGGTAGGTGTATCAGAGTTTAATCATCTCCGATAGGGTCAGCTTGACGAGGTCCAATACGAGAAAAGTAAATATTTTATAATAAAAAAGGTACACAAAGTATTTTGAATTTCTAAAATTTTATTTTAATAGGTGTGACACATGTTTTGGATTATTTAAAATCCTCTTCAAGCTAAAACTATTATGGTTTGTGTTGGGACTTATTTTAATATATAGTCATTTTTGGGATAGAGAGCAGGTTAATAAATCATACTGGTTAATTCCAGTTGATTCCATGTTCTGTCTAGCAATCTGTGTTTGCTTAGGGGTGGCAATTATGTCCAGGAACCAATTAAGCAAGTGGCCATAGTCTTTATGCATGGGTTTGCTTGGTGTTGACCAACTCAATAAATTCTTATTTAGAGGAATGACTACCTTGCCCCAGCCTTTGGAATTTTTTAAAATATTTGATAAGGCAATGATAAGAACTGATACCAGAGTTTATTCAGAAATCCCCCCAAATATATATATATATATATATATATATATATATATATATATATTTACCAACTCCTCCGCACAAGCAGGATATGACACAGGGTCAATTTCTTAAGCGGTGTTCAACAGGTTTGAATTCAGAGTTTTCCTTCTCCTAGACCGGTTGCCTAACCAAGGTTAAAGAGCCCAGTCTGCCCTACTATTTATCCATAGCTGGAGGGAAAGTAGGATTCATACCTTTCCCAAGGGTATTAGTGCTAAGTGAAATGAAATTACCACATCCAGGATTTGAACTCGGGGCGACAAGTCCATTTCCCATGACTTTACCCATTACACTACGTGCTTCCTATATATATATATATATATATATATATATATATATATATATATATATATATATAAACTCTTATGAATTCTGTTTATCATTTCAATAAAATTGGTAGACTTACAAAACTCATAGGTACAGATACTTATGGGTAGGGTGTCCAAGTGGGAACTTCAAATTTCCTGGTTTGATACCGGCACTCGCCAACTCAGTGTATGAGTAGCACAAGGATCTGTGCAATAAAGTGAGGAGCTAATACCTACTTTAGGCCACCCCAATGACTTTACTTATGGGTAGAAATAGATTTATAACTGCTAAAATGAACTATTTTTAAGCCTTTTTCCTTACAATATATATATATGGATTTATATATTTGTGTTCATTTAGGTATAAGTATCCGTTTGTGGGAAGTACATATATCAAGTTTGGGCATTGGTATGAAGCATTAAAGAAATTAAAAATATAAGAAACTCGGTTATTTTAGAGAAGGGTTTCGTTTATTTAGTAAATTTTCAGGATTATAATACTCCCTTCCTTAGACTGGTGAAAGATATATATATATATATATATATATATATATATATATATATATATATATATATTATTCATTATTATTATAGATTTACTTATAAAAGAGAAAATGATTTTAACAAGTTATTGTTTCATGACAAAAATCAAACTTTGACTGAATGAATTTTTATCAGCATGGCCTTTTAACCTGACCTATATGGATCATCTCCATGATTCATCATTTTATGTAAATGTATATAAGTTGAGCTTTTGGCATATCAATACCAATGTGGGTCAGGTAATGGATACATACAATTTGATTCACTTTATTAAGTAAAAAAATAAGTCAACGTTTTTTTATTTTCAGCATTAAATGCTTTTTAAATCTTCTGAGCATAAAGATGATAAAATAACGATCATCTCTAGGTTGCAGGTTCAATCCTGGCCAGGGGTGATAATAACATAGAATACTTAACATCGCTTTAACACTTGCACCTAGTCATTGTTTAGGGAATGAGAACAGTCTACCCCCTTGAATTGAATAAAGGGTTTGTCCAAAGTTTCATGAGGGCTCCCAATTACAACATGAAGGTTCAACAAGAAACACCAAAGTAACCCCCTCATTCTAAAAATTAAACAGGCAACTTTTCCCAAAATAGTACCACTACTGTTCTTCTACAAGGATACCTTTGACATTAAATAAATGTAATAGGTGATATACCCTATAGATTATAGTGGAATGCGCCGACGGTTACTATAAGTAATAGGAACAATTGTGGTTTGACGGAAGCCAATGCGAGTCAGCTCGTAACTGTATTTGTCGGACGCAATTCCCACTTTTCTTTACTGTAATTGTCTACTCTTTTGTTAATACATTTTCCTACATTTGTTACCCGTCGTTTTGTCTTATTTTGACCCCTTGAAACCCCACAACAATAACCCACTACACTAAATCAAATGAAGAGTACAAGATGCTGAAAATGATTTTCCATAATCTTCAATGTTAGAATCAATGATAATATGCGCACTAAATTTGACGATTGTTTGAAAATATATTCTGCTCTGCGAGTTGCCTAAATACAATCAAAAGCAATCTTATCTGTATGTTAATACTCTTGTTCCTTAATTGTACAACTATTATCATCTTGCAACACCCTCTGGTTAAAAATGAGACCGTCTAAATCATCCAAGATGAAATGCAAAAATGTAAATCCTGATTATCTGGTGTTGCTTATCCACTGAGTTCTTAATTCTTATGAGTGTCGTCACCTCAGCTAGATAAATGGACCATTCCTTTTTTATTATAAAGAAAGAAAGGGAAGAAAAAGGACATGCAACACAAAAATAAGAAGAAGAAAGAAAGAGAGTAGGGGGTGAGTTCATGGAAGCAATAACACGAGGGTTCAACATTAATGCCGTCTCGTTGTCCCGGGGACAATAAAAATTACATCCGGGACGATCAATATGTCATCCGGGATAGTTAGTCAGGTATGGTAAAATTTTTTCCTAAAAGTTAGTACTACATTCCAATATTGGCCGTCCAGTGATTGCCCAAATGCTGACCTCAAAAACAGTCTAGTTCTAAACTTAAAATTACTAATGGCAACAACACTGAAGAAATAGACACAGTCACACAGTATATATTTTTATGATTGGAAAATGTCTGCATAAAGATGGAAATAGAATAAATTTTAGTTTATAAAATTTTTATTTTATTATTCTTGATTGTTTCTGTGAACTGCTTCAGCTTTTCTTAATGTTTTATTACATGTTATTATGCTAGTGATGACTGACAAGTATAGATGATGCTAATGAATTAAACAAAAATATTTTGATTTCGGGACGGTCCAAAGCCCAATCAGGACGATTGATAATTTTTGTTCGGGGATGGTCATGAAAAAAGTTAGTGTTGGGGCCTGGATAACACTAATCTGTTTCAATCGAACATGATGAAAAGAAGAAAAGAAAGAGTGAGAAAGAGAGCTAAATCAAGGTTATTATACATTTTACATATTGAACTGTTTAGCAATAGCTCTTGAGTAAATATATCAAATGTTGTAATAATTAAATTATCATACTGTGGTATATCCACAGGTCCTGCTTGTTTGTTTATAATCTGAAAGTTTGGTTCTAAATCAATGTTATTCTGAAGAAAATTATTTCTATAAGGTTCCTAGTTTGATACCGGCCCTCATCAACTCAGCGTATGAGTTGACGAGAGCCGGTATTGAACCAAGAACCCTGAGGTCCCCAGTCAAATACTCTACCGACTGAGCTAAACCGGCCCTTCATCGGTGGTACGATGATGGTTAGATCGACAACTACTCCGACGATGGTAGGGTCACGGCGCAGAGTTTAATAATTCACATCATAAAAATCTTATTATAATGGAGAATGTCTGTAAATGAAACTATATTACCTCTCAAGTCACATCACATTCTCTATGATTTTATTTTTATTTAAATCTCAGTTATTAATAAAATTGTTTTACATTATTAATACTGTTGACCATTTCTAGATACTAATAACATGCAATTATATTTATATATACAACAAAATAGCAGTTTACAGTGTGAACGAGAAGGCTAATTTGCATATCGATGTTAAAAATTTGATTTTAATAAATGTGCTTAGTATTATTGATTTCTAATTGTTTGATTTTATCTTAATGAATCTGAGCAAAAATCTCGGGGATTAATCTTGAAAGAAATCCATTAACAAGAATAAATAACTGTAATTTTATTCTTTACTTTCTATTTTATCTAAATAGTTAAATTAGGAAAATTTAGCAATGAGAGATGGGAGTGATGGAAGAGTAAATTTCAGTTGTTCTATTTCTCGATTATACCCCTCTGTTTCAAATATTTTTATCTTCTTTGTTATTTAGTTTCATTAGCCCTTCTAATTTAATATAATATTTTATTATATTAAAACTTAAATACTTGCACATGGAGGAGGGTGCATATATTTGCTAGTGAAGCTAATGTTTTATTTACTTTGTTCCATTTGAATGCATGAATTTTTTTGTTTTTTAGCTTTAAAAGATGGTGATAAAAAAATGTTTTCTAATCTTAAATGAGAAATTCTTCTTATTTATTAAGGATTCATTTTCATTTGTTGAAATATCAGATGTAAATCTACTGAAGATGGAATTATTAAGGAGTAATTTGAGACAAGATTTTTTTTTTTTTTTTGGCGTATAACTCAACAATGGCATCAGGTTTAAGGGCTAAGATGCTGTTTCTATTTATTTTATCATCACTATCTGATGAAGGAGAAGAAAAAAAAATGGAATTTGTTTCTCTGAAAAAGAAAAAAATCAGCAAATAAACAAAGATCCCTGATCCACACTATTTACTCACTGCCATAGACTGATAGTCTGAGTAGTTTGTGATGAAAGGAATACTCATCCACATTTAATAAAGCTGACAATGCTTCCTCTAATAAAAATTCCAAATAATATGAGAGGATGCTGGAAAGTTCTTGGCCATACTAAGAAGTAAATGATGTTTTTTTGTTTTTTTTTAAATTTTATTTTAGGTTTAGTTTTTATTTTACACAATGCTTTCATACTAATTTTCTCATATTTTTTTGTGTTGATTTTTATCATTTTTAATATGCCTATGAAATCAATCAATCAATCAATATATATTAGTTATATGAAGGGGGGGGGGAGAAAAGTTCTCAGACCTTCCAAGAAAGGAATGTACATGCTATTCTACAGTTTTTCAATACATTCAACACATTGTCAATTCCTTACAAAATAAATATCAAGGAATACACCCTAACAGTGCCCTTGACCACATTGTCAGTGATGTAATCCCAAGATCATGTGTTTTGGGTCTTGTGACATCATACACCTCGGTTTAGTCTTACATCAAGTCATGTTGAAAACACCAGTTTCTGCTAAATCATCAAAGTTAAGCAGCAATGAGCCTGTTTGATACTTTGATGGGTAACCATTTAAGCAACAGCAGGTACTGTAAGAAACTGAATATCAAAAATGACTTGATTCAGCATTAAATGACCTGAAAAGGGTTGATATGCTATACAACAAACAGCCAACTGCCTAGGGTTAGTTTATGCCTTAGAGGTTAGGGAATCACATTCATTATACATTTTTATGTAGTTATTTCTTTTTTTTTTTTTTAAGTTTTTTGGTATTGAGTATTCCTCTCTAATCTAAATAATTGGCTCACAGTTGTAGGGTTTCAAGTATTCCTATCTAATACAAATAATTGGCACTCAGTTGTATGGTTTCAAGTATTCCTATCTAATACAAATAATTGGCACTCAGTTGTAGGGTTTCAAGTATTCCTATCTAATACAAATAGTTGGCACTCAGTTGTATGGTTTCAAGTATCCCTATCTAATACAAATAATTGGCACTCAGTTGTATGGTTTCAAGTATCCTATCTAATACAAATAATTGGCACTCAGTTGTATGGTTTCAAGTACCTATCTAATACATAATTGGCACTCATTGATACAAATAATTGCACTCAGTTGTATGGTTTCAAGTATCCCTATCTAATACAAATAATTGGCACTCAGTTGTATGGTTTCAAGTATTCCTATCTAATACAAATAGTTGGCACTCAGTTGTATGGTTTCAAGTATTCCTATCTAATACAAATAATTGGCACTCAGTTGTATGGTTTCAAGTATCCTATCTAATACAAATATGGCACTCTATCTATCTAATACAAATAATTGGCACTCAGTTGTATGGTTTCAAGTATTCCTATCTAATACAAATAATTGGCACTCAGTTGTATGGTTTCAAGTATTCCTATCTAATACAAATAATTGGCACTCAGTTGTATGGTTTCAAGTATTCCTATCTAATACAAATAATTGGCACTCAGTTGTATGGTTTCAAGTATTCCTATCTAATACAAATAATTGGCACTCAGTTGTATGGTTTCAAGTATTCCTATCTAATACAAATGATCATATAGTTTCAAGTAATATTTGTATTTAATAATAATCATTTTTTTTCAAGTAACTAATAATAATTTTTTTAGTAAACAATTATAGCTTCTATGAATTTATAGCAATTATAAATATGAAGAAAAGTAAGAATGTGTATACACCCCAGATGGACTCTACAACAAATTATAAAATACCATTTAAAATCTGTAAATTCACAGCAAATATATTGATTATTATGATGTTGTGGTTAACAAGCTATTCTAATTATATATCATTTAACCTATGTTAATAATTTGGAAGAGTTTGGCTATCTATATATATATATATATTTGTGTGTGTATGTGTGTGTGTAAATAGTGTAAATGATAAAAACTCCTCATCTCAGAAAATTAGACATATATATATATATGTATATATAATAAAATAAGATAATAGTATTTAACAGAGACATGTTAATTACTGGCTTATGAGAGGATTGACAATGTGAAACTCTGAGTCATGAGTGTTTATCATCTTTTCTTATTTTCTTATTTTGTACTTGAAATATTCCAACCCCTCCGCACGAGCAGGATGTGACACAAGGTCAGTTTCTTAAGAGTTCAACAGGTTTGAATTCAGAGTTTTCCTTCTCCTAGACCAGTTGCCTAACCAAGGTTAAAGGGACTAGTCTACTATTTATCCATAGCTGGAGGGAGAGTAGTATTCATACCTTTCCCAAGGGTATTAGCACTAAGTGAAATGCAATTACTACATCCAGGATTTGAACTTGGGGCGACGAGTCCATTTCCCATGACTTTAACCATTATACCACACGCTTCCTACCAGCCATATATATGAGATATATATATGTATATTTCTATGTCGTGTATTTACCTTATTTTAGAACTAATAATCAACATGAAAATGTCCCTTTTGTTAAGACCACACCTGAGCTTAATTCATTGCTTTGATGAAGAAGCCCCACCTTTACCAAGGTCAAATATCCACATCCATCCAGGTAACTCAGTCGTTGTTGGCATATTGATGATTAAGATGCAACAACTTCCTGTGTTCGGCTCAGCACAAAACTGATTGGTTACCGGCAGGTGACTCTACCAATCAGTTGGCAGACATGCTTACCTTGCAAACAGGTGCACTAGCTCATAGGTTGATAGGTACTCAGGTAGAGATACGCTACAGACAGTAAGTAAATAGGTAGGGAAGTAGTTTCATTGGTACGTTTTGTGTGCGTGTCTACTTATTAATTTTTTTTTTTTCGTTTTGGTTTGTTTTTCATGATGCTAACAAAATATGAAGGTCCCGAGTGGGTGTAACGTTTAGTAGCTGTAAAAATGGAATTAATAATGAACGGATTCAAATTCTGTTCGAGCTGCTTTTTTTTTTTTTTTTGCTTTTTTCTCACTTTTGTATCAAATATCCTGAATAAAGGCACAATCAATTTCTCTCTCTCTCTCTTAATGTGTTAGAATACTCCCTGTTGCTAGTACCGGGTAACCTAGAACAATCTGTTGCATGTTAATTGAAAAGAAGATAGATACCACCCAGTAACACCCATTATCCTAAAGAATGTTGTAAAGTACCCAGCATAGTATCCCAATAATATACAAGATAATCAGTGTATTGACCTGTTAGCTATATTTCATTTTTTGTATAGGTATTTTTTGTTTACTAATTTAACTAACACCACAATATCTAATCAGAATAATTTAGTTGATTTTTATAAATCCCATTTTATCAGTTGCTGCTGAGTCCTTAATTTACTGTGGTCTATGAGACCCTAAGCGGAAATGGGTAAAGGAAGCAGAGCCCATATACCAACCCTACTTAGATAACTACTGCTGGTCAAAGAGGTTGCACACTTTCTGACTGAGCAAAAATATAAAGAAAACGAAAGAATAGGGGAAAGGAGTACTTAAGACAAGGAAGACACTGGCTGTATAAATAAGTGAACATGTATCGATATATATATATATATATACTTTGGTGTGGTACCAAGTTTCTTGGTACAAGGTGATTCTAGGCTGGTCCTATTCTCTACCAGTAGTTTGTTGTAGAGTTCATGTTCCGTATGAGAGCTCAATGTTTAATTATTGTAAACAGAGCAAAGTTATTTGTGAATAAAAAGACCTTAAATACCATGGGTATCATGGTTATGGACCATTTTCACTCGTGGGTATCTAGGGCCCACGGAGCTTCTTCAGACCACCTATATCTTTTATTCTATTATTATAAAGGATAAAAGATATACGTGGTCTGAAGAAGCTCCGTGGGCCCTAGATACCCACGAGTGGAAATGGTCCATAACCATGATACCCATGGTATTTAAGGCCTTTTCATTCACAAATATATATATATATATATATATTATATATATATATATATATAAGGCAACGCTCTTCTATAAAAGAGATGGAGCACTCTCTGGCGGCCTTTACACAATACAGAAGTGTGTTTTGAAATGTATTTGTTGTTATATTTTATTGAATGTTATCTATTTCTTCTTTGTACAGTTTTCACAATGATTATTAAATAAACTTGATGACATCAGTGTAGAATAATCATACTAGTTCCAATTATCGTCGAATTGGTAAGACAAGGCAGCAAGCAGTCGTAACTTAATACGAACCTGTTTTGCTGCAAAGACTACTACAAAATGGCAGGTTATTTATGAAGCCTCAGAACATCATAGAAACCAAGCAGCCAATCAGGACTCAAGGAATGGAGTCACCCAAATGCATGAGTGGACTATTCTGGATTCCCATAAGTACCAATTGTCTTGGCACTGGTTCAGTTGTGCTTAGCTTGTTGCTCAAACCAACAGTACGCTAACTCACTTCAACAATCAGTATGAAGGCATTAGCGTTTTCTTTCCTGGTAGACCAGTGGCAGTTACAATTGGATGATTTGATTTTGAATCCCCAAGAAATACCATGAAGCAACACTGACAAAACATCATCATTTGTATTATTTAGATTTTTGGGACTGTTGTCCTCATCTTTATTGTTATACACACAATGTTTTGTCCGATATACCCTCCGGCCTTCTTCAGGTGTTTCTTGTCAAACTTGAGAATCTTCAGTTAAACACATGATGCTATGGATATATATATTTACCAACTCCTCCGCACAAGCAGGATACGACACAAGGTCAATTTCTTAAGCAGAGTTTAACAGGTTTGAATTCACAGTTTTCCTTCTCCTCAACTGGTTACCTAGCCATGGTTAAAGAACCCAGTCTGCCCTGCTATTTACCCATAGTTGGAGGGAGAGTAGGATTCATACCTTTCCCAAGGGTATTAGTGCTAAGTGAAATGATATGATGCAATGGATATAAGGGTTGAGTTAATACAGTTCTAAGTGACAATCATCTGTAGGTTGCAGGTTCAGTCCTGACTACAGGCAAAAATAACATAGAATAATTAATATAGCACATACCTGGTCTGGAATGAGAACAGTCTACCCCAATGGATTAAATAAAGGGTTCGATTCAAAGTTATGTGAAGGCTCCCAACTTCAACAAGAAACACCTGAAGAAGGCCAGAGAGCACATTGATCAAAACATTGTGTATATAACAATAAAGATGAGGACAACAATCCAAAAAATTTAAATGATACAAATTATCCAGCCTCATCTAAAAAATATCAGACAAATAATATCATTATTATCAAGGCATGCCAACAGCACAGATTCACTTGACTCTTTCTCGCTATCCATCCCTATCAGACATTGCACTTGGAAAGTCCTGTAAATTGCATCCAGTGTCCACACAGTGCTGATGAGTGTAAGATAACTATAGCAAAGCATAGTGAGATGTTTGAGGCACTAGTCTCTTTGAAGGTGTGGGTTCGCATCCCACCCTGCCAGTAATGAGCCAAATGTAGAAAGATCTGTATACTACTGTTATAGGTGATATAACCTATGTACATAAATGGAATGCACCGACGACTACTATAAGTAGCAGGAACAATTGTGGCTTGACATGAAGCAAATTCGAGTCAGCTCGTAACTGTATGGTCGGACGCAATCTCCACTTTCTTTGCTGTAATTTCTACTCCTTTTTGTTCAATACGTTTGTATCCATTGTTACCAGTCATTTGTCTTATTTTTTACCCTTAAAACCCCCACAACAACTACTAACAAAGCGGCAACAAAAGAGGGTGACGAAGGAATCTATAGGCAGTTGTTACATATGCAAATGAGCCATTGGCACATACACTTAAAACGCTCTGACATAATGAATAAAGCAATTTCCTGCCCAAGTTACAATTGAAAGATAAATTCATGAGAATCTGCATTTGTACTGAACATCATTTCTATTCATTTGAATTCTAGATATAATTATTTGATTAATGGCATGTCAACCCATCTAGGGCTATTTTATTTCACATTTTATATAAATGAAAGGATATATACCTTTAGAATATAAAAAATAAAATGGGAAAATCACACCAGTAAGACTGACAATGAAATATTAAAGACAAAAACAACAAAGATAGAACTGAAGAGACAATAATATCGAAATAAATTTATATTCTAAAGGTATATATCCATTTATTTATTTTTGGTTGCAAAGGTGTTGCAATTTTAGTGTTGGTCGCAGAGGTGTTGGAATTTTAGAGTTGGTCGCAGAGGTGTTACCAAAGTATTGCAGAACTTTTAACTCCCCCTAATATGTTTAGTATTATCTCATATCAGTGTTTTGTGTTTTCTTAGTATTAATCCTTTTTTATCATTTTTTATTTATCTATCTATACATATATAAAAGGCAATTGGTGTGTATGTATGTATGTGTGTATGTATGTCCAGATGAAACTACAAAAATAAAACAATTAACGACAAAGTAAATTTATATACACATTAAATATCACCATTTCTTGCTTTTTGTGCAAAAATTATGAAGATTTGATTTATATGAGAAGGTATTTAAAATTTAAAACATACATAGAAATAGCATTGAAATTCTACTTAAAATGTCCAGCATTTGTAAATCTTAAAAGTAAACAAATCAATGCACCAGGATTTTTTGCCCCTCCCTACCCAGGATACATTGGTAACAGTTTCTAGTTGGATAATAAAGGTTTTTCAGCTTTGCACACGGTCCTCACTTATCATGGATACTAATTGCTTGATTTAATCACTGCTCGTGTGTATTAATTGAAGTAACATTTCAATTGATACCAGTGATTAGTGTAGTACTACTTAGAGGGCAATTATTATCATTTCCATTCATACAAGTCTATGCATGTGACTTGGTACAGGTAATTAATATCAGCGGGTTTAGAATAAAATATTTAAAAACAAATTTCCCATGATCCTTTGCTTCATCATTAAATGTATAGAATCCTGTATTTACCCAACTTCTCTGCCATTAGCAGGATGTGACACAAGGTCAATTTTTAGGCAAAATGCAATTGCTTTGAATTCAGATTTTTCCTTCTAGACCAGTTGTTGTATGATTGTTTTGCTCTACTATTTACTCATAGTTGGGTTCAAAGAATAGTTGGATTCATGCCTTTCTCAAGTGTTTTAGCACAAAGAGAAACACCAAAAATCTCACTCAGGATTTGAACTTGTAGAATGTCATATAAGCTGGTCAGTATTTAGCTGTATTGCAAGTTGAATCTGCTCTGAGAATACAGAGTTGGTATGTGGTTTATAAAGCAGGTTGGGCTATTCCACTATGTACCTTAGCCAAGCTCATTTCCAGAATTCTGACTGGCTGCTTGTTTTAGTGTGGATACTTTGATCTATGTATACCCAACACATGACTGTCTTCTGGTAGTTAGTATAGGGCTTGTATACAGTTAGTCTCTTTTTTTGTTGTCTGGTAACTGGACGCTAGTTACGACATTATAGTAAGCAAGTTCGATCTCCAGTTGTGCTATTTTGTTCACTTTCAGAATAATACCCTACTGTTCCTTCACAAGGATATCTTTGGCATTAAATAACCGATGAAGGTTGATATACCATTAAACAAAGAAACTAAGCTTAGCTTAGTGTTGCATAGCGCCTTCTTTACCGGCACTAAATAGGTATATGTTATATACTGGTCTTTTCACTAAGCCAAATCAGCATATAACGTTATATACCTTTCTTTAATTCTTACTCTGTCGTCTATTCTTCTGGCCGACTTTGCTATTCTGATCGTCTATCATCTATCTTGGTCTGGTATATCTTCTAAGGTCTCGTCTGGTCTTCTATTGAGGATTCTGGGTCTGGTTTCGGTTGGGGATCACTCCTTATCAGAAGCCTTCTGTCATTGTTAGTTTTTAGTAATAAACACAAGACTTCGATTTATGTTGATGTTACTTTATTCATAAATCCCCAGACCAGACAATGCGCGCGGATCCTTACATCTTGCTAGCTCGGCTTCTAACTTCTAACTGACTAACTGAGTTGCTTACTCCTTAAACCGGAAGGGGGCTTTCTCTCGGGGTTCCGTTTCTCACAGTCTATCCCCAGAAAGCAAGGTCAGAGTGAGGTCAAACGCTGTCACTCACTCTCAAGGCCATCAGCTGTACTGATCGCCATAATGATTTCTACACTACCTTAAAAAGATATTAGGAATCCAATAATTATGTAACATTAGCAACTATAAACACTTCTCTATTCATTCAGACACACTTCTACACGGTAATGCACTGTCCCCATATTGTGCTAAAAACTATTTTAAACACACATATATAGAATGCAGTGTGACCATAATAAAGATATGTTATGATAAAAGTGCGGAAAATTTTTGACTGTCCCTCATATTTTGATATGATGGGACACTGTACCATCATATTGCTTTTAGTGTCCTCTTCATTCTCAAATCATTTTATGGAACAAGATAAAGTCGTACGGAGCTTGATCTGGTTAGTATATAGAGCAATGACTCATCTAGATGGCAGTCTATATATCTACACTTTATTAGAGAAGTTGTTTTCACAGCTTTACGATGGAAACGCTTGTGGTATAGCAGCTATTACATAGGAAATGAGCCGGGTTTGCTCAGTCGGTAGAGCGTTCGGCTAGAAACCACAAGGTTCCTAGTTCAATTCCAGCCCTTGCCAACTCAGCGTTATGAGTAGCACAGGGATCTGTGCGGTAAAGTAAGGAGCTGATGGTAGGTGTGGCGCTCCACCCCAGATGCAAAAACAATCTCCTTGGTCTAGCGCTAGTGAAAAGGGGATAGACTCCCTTGCTGACTGGCTGATACCAACATTAGGCTGCCCCGACGACTTTTTTACTACATAGGAAATGGACATAGTAACCTGAGTTCAAATCTTGGAGGAGGTTGTTTACATTTCATATGGCACTAATGCCCCCAAGGAAAGGTCTATATCCAACTATTCTCTGTCCAGCCACTGTTAAATAGTAGAGCATACTGAGCTCTTTAACCTTGGTTTAGCAACCAGACTAAGAGGTTATGGTCAAGTCACGCTGAAAGCACTGGTTCCCGCTAGTTATCCAAAGTTAAGCAGCAATGAGCCTGTTTGATGCTTTGCTGGGTGATCACTTAAGCCATAACAGGTACTGTAAGCAACCTGAGGCCTGTGTGTCATATCTAAGCAAATACAAATAAAGTTAAACAAAACATCTTATTAAAATGGCTTGAAAAGGGTTGAAAAACAAAACAAACCAACCAACCAACCAACCAGACAGATTAGGAGATGGAACACTCTGAATTCAAACCTGTTAAACTCCACTTAAAAAAAATACCCTGTGTTACACGTGCTTGTGGTGGTGGTGGTGGGGAATGGATACATCTCTTTATTTAAATTTTAAAATTAAAAAAAAATTAAACTAGTCTCAGTATATTTTTTTTTGACCATATGACCTTAAGGCACCCCTTTTTGATCTCGATTAAGAAAGGACATGTTTTTCATTTACACCATCAATATCCAGTTGTTTTAACAGACGATTTTTAGATTTTTATTTTTTTATTTTAAAACTAACCCCTAACCCTAAGCAACAACCGGATATTGACGGTGTAAATGAAAAAAATAACCTAATGAAACGAAATCGAAAAGGGGTGCCTTAAGGTAATATGGTCCTTTTTTTTATTATCAAACCTTATATTTTCCTCTGAGGTTAGATAATGCTGTTAAAAGGTTTTAGTGTGGAAAAGATGACACTTACTAGCAAGATTTTTGTCAGAGCAATTGAGTAAAACTCTACTACCTTATAGAATAAAATATTTTAAAGAAAAAAATTACTGGTAAACAGAGATACTGATAGGTACGTGTCCTGCATGCTGGATGCAGAAAAATCCTATCCATGCATCCCAGTGTTTTTCGTTTTTCTTCCCTCACCATTTCAAGATAACTGTAAATACATTTCAATAGTTTCTTAGAAATGAATTACACAGTGTAGGTTACAAGGTAGGAGTTAGACGGCTTTAGTTGGGACCCATAAATTTTCTCGGGGTCTCATTCTATGCAAATATGTGTATCCTAGGATAATAATAATAATAGTGTTGGGTCTGCAATCACAATAATCTGAATAAAGATCCGATTGAAGTATAGCCATTTTATTCTCTTCTTACCATCTTATAATACGTATCTTCTTCCAAGCTGGTTAATTGTTGGTTGTCTATTTGCTATCTGGACATTTGGGCTGGTTTCTCTCTGTTATTCTGATCTTTCTTTGTTGGGATTTCTTGGGACTTCTCATTTTTGTGTCCATTATTGTTTTTTGTAATGAACACAAGACTTGTTAAATGCTGTTAAAACGTTTTTGTTTTTTTTTTAAAACCTTCAAGATATGAGATTAACAACAAGAAAAAGTATCTGGATGTTATGACCCAAATTTAAGACAACAGAAAATGTTTTTTTTTTCAAGATAAAATTAAACTGAAACAATTTGAAAAACTTAAATCAAACCCACTTCAATCAATCGACTGGTCATGTCAAGCCCTAGCACCTATAGGATTGTCCCAACCCTTGTTCCCCCCCCCAATCCTTTTTATCATATATGTGCTAGAAGGTGGTGGCTGAGAGTCTTAGTCTTCTGGGTATGACATTAAACTGTATATAATGGTAAAGTTCCAATTTTGGAGCCCGGGGAAGTGTGGACTACCCCTTCAGTGCTATTACATCCATGTCCACTCTGACCCAGAGTTGTAGTACCTTTTAGGGTCCCATCTATGAGTTAAATAGAAAAAAAATAGTTTAAAAAAATGTGTTAAAACAATTGAGTTAAAAAAATGTGAATACCCATCAAACATTAATAGAACAAAATGTCTTTGGCATAAAATAACTCAATGGGTTGGCAGGCCATAAAACTGTTTTCACCTAACAATGGTTACTAAATGAGAAATGATCAAATGGAGGTTGGAAATGAAATGGAATTTTTATAACATTAACAGAATGCAATGCTTGCCAGCGGCATTAAGAAGGTAAACCACTGCTAATGGTATAAGACTACTCAGTCAGCATAATACTCTTGTATTTATGAGGATTGTGACATATCCATTAATGTTCATAGGTAGGGTATATAACAAAAACCTACACCAACCAACAATAACAACAAAAAGTATTTGAATGTTATGACTAAATTCTAAAACAATAGAAGAAAATTTATCTTAATTTTTTATTTTTTTCAAGATAAAATTGAACTGAATCTCAATTTGAAAAACTTAAATCAAAATTTCAAATTTATAAAGTAAAAAAAAAAGAAGTTAGAAAAATAAGAAAAGAAAAAAAAAATGGCTACTGTCAAATTCTCATTGAATTTCTAGCTGTAAAATTTTATAAAAAATGACTTACTAAATTCAAGGATTTTGATGTGACAAACTTGTTTGCAATTAATATTTATCACTTATTGATATTATTTCTGTTACTGTCAACATCCATAGATACTTTTGTTTGTGAATTCATTTATTTATAAGCAGTTGGCAACTTGGAGAGACTCAATCATTTTAGATTGGCAGATTATTATATTAAAAGCTTTTTAATGGATTTGTGATGGATTCCCGATTGTATGGTAGCTCGTACATGCAAATTTTATGAAAATGTTATGTTTGTTGTTTTATTTTATTGATTTTTAAGTTTTTATATTTGACAAATTGGAGGAAAAAAAGAAAGGAAGAGCTTGTGCAATTGAATTAAAGTTATTAAAAATGTGCAATGAATGGAGAAAAGAAATGCACAAAGGGAACAAAATGAAAGGAAAATTGTATCTGTTTTTTTTGTGTGTTTTTTATTTTTTATTATTGATTATAATAATGATACTATTAGGAATGGCAAAGAAAGGATGGAAATATGAAAGGAAATATGAAAGGAAAAAAATGCATTGGAAATTATTTTTACGATAAAATGCATTGGAAAGGACTTTTACTATAAAAATGCATTGGAAAGGACTTTTACTATAAAAATGCATTGGAAAGGACTTTTACTATAAAAATGCATTGGAAATGATTTTTACTATAAAAATGCATTGGTAAGGATTTTTACTATAAAAATGAATTACAAATAGATTTTACTATAAAAATGCATTAGAAATAGATTTTTATATAAAAATCTGTTGCTTTTACTATAAAAATGCACTGGAAATGATTTTGACTATAAAAATGCACTGGAAATGATTTTGACTATAAAAATGCATTACAAAAAGATTTTAATGTAAAAATGCATTGCAAATAAATTTTACTATAAAATCCATTGCAATTATATTTTATTATGAAAATGTATTGCAACTGATTCTATGTAAATAGATTTGAAATTAATTTTACATTACAAACTTCCAAACGGTAATTATACCGTATTTCTTTTAACACCATTTTTAAACCGGAGCAAATAATAAAAACTGATTTACTTCTAGAATAAAAAAAACCCCAAAAACTATTCATGATTATTTTTACTCTAACTTATGCAACCTGTGTTATGATGAGTTGGATTTATTAAATAGATAACTCAAAACTTACATTCATAGTAATACACAGCACATACTAAAAACATGTAGTGTAATGGTTATCATTGTATGTAATGGACATGAGTTTAAATCCTGGATAAGGCTGTTTGCATTTCCCATGGTGCTAATACCCTTGAGAAAGGTATGAATCCAATTATTCTCCCCCTAGCTATAGATAAATAGTTGATCATTGCTTTTGGCAAGTCCTCCTCACAAAATTCAGTATTCACACTTTTTCAATTTATAATTTTAAAAAAAAAACTATTAATGGTTATTTTTACTAACTTCTTATGCAACCTGTGATATAATAAGTAAGATTTATTAAATAGATAACTCAAAACTTACATTTATTCTAATGATTAAATATAGTCACACAGCACATACTAAAAGCATGTAGTGTAATGGTTATTATTGTATAAAATGAACTCTATGAACCAAGTTCAAATCTTGAACAAGGCTGTTTGCATTTCCCATAGTGCTAATACTTTTGAGAAAAGTATGAATCCAAAAGGAAGTTGTTACATCAGCAATAAAGTGAGTGGATTTATTATGTAACCACATGTCTGACTTCTCCTTCCTGATATGAAAACACTTCATCTCTTTAAGGATTGTCAGGGATGGGAAATTGATGTAAACGTTATTTGCAGAATTGAATATTATTGCAAGCTTTTTTTTTTTTATTCACTTCTCTTAGTCATTCTCTACTGAATAATTGCAAAATATATTTTGAGCTTCTTTGTCTTAAAAGATTACCTACCAGGTGCACAGGTACCAAACACACCCACACAAGCAGATGTATCGGGTGAAAACCATACTCTGCAACCATTGCATGCCATAACATTAATGACATAAGAAATAAGAATTCGGCGGATAAGCAACACCAGAAAGGTATGAATCTGATCATACTCTGCAAGCCCCAACCCTTTTTATCATATATGTGCTAGAAGGTGGTGGTTGAGGGTCTTAATGTCGTGGGTATGATGTTAAACTCTATCTAATGGTGAAGTTCCAGTTCTGGAGCTCTGGAGAGTGTGAAGTACTCCTTCATAACCATTACTCCCAGGACCAATTTAATGTTAATGTATAGAAAATTATTCACCCACTCTACAAGGATTAAAAAAAATATTTGTCTGTAAAAGGGTTAATCCTACTGTAATGTACAAGAGAAAAGCAAAAGCTTCAATTTTCAATCAGGGCAATTCCATGTCAAATCATCCAGAAAAAAGTGAAATTGTCACCCACCCCCTTCAATTGTTCTTTAAATTTTGTACATGTGTGGACTGTGTTAAAGTTAGACATTCCCCAAAATTTGAGCTTCCAATTCCAAAAATTGGTGGAGTTACGTCGATTTTTAGCTCTCCAAATTTGATAGAGTTCGCGAAAAATGGTGACTTTTTGTAATCTATTTTTGTCTGTAAAATGAGTTCTAGAGCTTCCCTACTCCTAAAAATTGGTTTATAAAATTGGTTTTGTCCAAGAAATCCAAAAATGCTATCAAAAAAGTCTTAAAATGAACCAAAAAGTCACCATTTTTTGTGACCCCCCCCCCTCAAATTTTGGGGAATGTCTAACTTTAACATAGTCTACACCTGTACAAAATTTCAGAAAAATTGAAGGGAGTGGGTGACATGACCTGGATGATTTGACATAGAATTATATTTGAGAGTAAAAAAAATAGAAGTCCTATGTGTGCCATCAAATACACTAATTTTTTACTAATACTCATCATCATATTGTGCTAACAGCATGGATCTCCATGACTCTCTCTCTCGCCACCCATCCTTATCGGTCATCACTCCTGACAAGTCCTCTTGACAACATCCAGTATCTGCACAGAGCTGATCAATGTAAGTCTTTGCTGGTTGGCCCACTCTGGTGTGTCCATGTGTAGGTGTCCACACTTATGAGCCTATCCTTGCTTCTCCAGCAGTGTCAAGCATGTCTTGTTAATTTTACTTGGATGGTTTGTGTGATTAGAGGTAAGTAAATGTACAGCTGCTTACAGTATTTGTTCAGGACAGCATGTAGAGTCCTTGTGTAGTTTCCATATAGCTTGTTGGAAGTGTGTGGTGTAATAGTTAAAGTCACTCTTTTTTTTTTCTTTCTTTCCTTCTTTTCACCTATTCATTATGTTCGATTGAAACAGATTAGCATTATCACTTCTGCATGTTCACCCCCTCTCTCTCAATCTTTGCCCTACTCTCTTTCTTTCTTTCTTATTATATTTTTCCTGTGTAGCATATCTTTTTTCTTCCCCTTCTTTTTTTTTATAATAAAAATGGAATGGTTCGTTATTTAGCTGAAGTAACTGCACTTCACACATTTAAGAAATAAGAATTCAGCAGAAAAGCAACACCAGATAATAAGGTTTGGACAGTCTCATTTTTAACTAGAGGGTGTTGCAAGATGATAACCGTTGTAGAATTAAGGAACAAGAGTATTAATATATAGATGATTACATATGGCAAATACTCAAAGCATACTGTAATGTTGTGTCCACATCCTACCACCAGGGGTAATTGGCTATACGACTAGCAGTAAGAGTTTCATCAAGAGAATTCTCATTGTAAGGGCAAGAGGCATTTAGACAAAAGACTTTGGAATTTTTGAAAAGGGTCAGTCAGTTAGTTCCTGGGAGAGCAACAAGTCATGACCTAAATTTTAGGGCTAAGTGAAACTGCACCTTACCCTGATTGGGGGCGGGCTATAATTTCTGAAAGAATAAATCTTTACTAGCTCAATTGGACAAAATTCCACTTCACATGTTTTTTTTTTTTGATACTGGGCCAAAAGGAAGTTGTTACATCAGCAATAAAGTGAGTGGATTTATTATGTAACCACATGTCTGACTTCTCCTTCTGGATATGAAAACACCTCATCTCTTCAAGGATCGTCAGGGATCAGAAATTGATGTAAAAGTTACTTGCAGAATTGAATATTATTGCAAGTTTTTAGTTTTTGTTTTTATTCACTTCTCTTAGTCATTCTCTACTAAATAATTGCAATATATATTTTTGAGCTTCTTTGTCTTAAAAGATTACCTACCAGGTGCACAGGTACCAACTCTCACAAGCAGGTGTGCCAGCTGAAAACCATACTCAGCAACCATTGCATGCCATAACATTAATGACATAAGAAATAAGAATTTGGCAGATAAGTAACACCAGATAATTAGGATTTACATTTTTGCATTTTATCTTGGATGATTTTAATTGTCTCATCTTTAACCAGAGAGTGTTGTAAGATGATAATGGTTGTACTTTTAAGGAACACAAATATTAATATATAGATAAGCTGCACTAGTTTTCCAGATTTTTCAGCCCAAAAGTTAGGGGCACATATTATATATGAGAACTATATAATTAACCTTTTTCTCACCATATTCAGGATAGGATGACTAAAAGTAAGTTATATATATAGTCCAAAATGGAAATACGGTGAGGAAATTAATCCGACAATATGAGAAGAAAATATTTTAAAAATATAACAAACACAGGATGTTATGATCAGGGAAAACATTTTTTTGTGTCAATACTTAAGCATTTCGGTATATTTACCATCTTCAGGACACTGTTAAGTAATGTTTATGTGAGGGACAAAATGAAAGATGTTAAGTGTATAGTGAATGTGTGAATATGATGTTATTAACTGTTAATTTTAATGTGTGTGTTTTTTTACGAAAGTCAATGCACATGCATTGATCACGTCATTGACTTTTGTAAACAAACGCACACATAAAAATTAACGGTTAATAACATCATATTCACACATTCACTATACACTTAACATCTTTCATTTTGTCCCTCACATAAACATTACTTAACAGTGTCCTGAAGATGGTAAATATACCGAAATGCTTAAGTATTGACACAAAAAAATTGTTTCCCTGATCATAACATCTTGTGTTTGTTATATTTTTTAAATATTTTCTTCTCATATAGTCCAAACTAATCTGGGTACTAATGTAGAATAATGCAAGAGATAATATCATTAGATTATGTATAAAAAGCATTATATTTCATTACATTTCATGGAAATACCCGAAACCTTACTAGGATTAGGATTAGGGTTAGTGTTAGGTTACTTTGGGAGTTTCTGTAATCTAATGCTATTTATACATAACATGTGATGACGGAGAATGAAAAAGAGCAAGACATTGTCTTGCCTGCCGAGATCGAACCCGCGTCCTCCCACATGCAAAAACAGATGCGATTTAGGCACTGGATGGACGCGAAGTGCCAGGATGTTTCGGTAAATACGTACATAAATAACATGTGAGTCAAGTGCTGGGCAGTCAGGAGTCAGCAGTAGTAGGTTGACTGACGCGAACGACCGAGTAAAGAAATGTGATTTTGAACTGCTAAAGATTATTTTAACTACGGTGACGGATTTTGCAGCTGCTAAACGAAA
Organism: Doryteuthis pealeii; assembly: GCA_023376005.1. Taxonomy (NCBI): domain Eukaryota; kingdom Metazoa; phylum Mollusca; class Cephalopoda; order Myopsida; family Loliginidae; genus Doryteuthis; species Doryteuthis pealeii. The sequence goes on along the minus strand of CM042140.1, from coordinate 43,591,771 downwards.
ACAAAGAACGTGTTGACCAGGGGAAGGTTTGGCTTGCTGGAAGACTGTGGACTCGCTTGTTTTTGGCCCCCCCTCTCAGCGGGAGCTTGTTGATACGAACATCTATTTCCCCCCATTCTATAATTTATACATAACATGTGATGCTAATGATATTATTTCTGGCGTGCTATTTTTACATTTGTACCCTAATCTGTTTTACTGAGAAATAACCACTGGAATGTTTGCTTATAATTTTGTTTCTCTTAATCGGGATTTATTTTTACTGCAAGTTTATTGCATTTTTGTGTGAACATGTCTGTGTATTTGTCCTAAATTCTATATCAATTTTGTGTTTCAAAACATTATGTAAACAATGTTAATTCTTGTTTTTAGTCAGTACAAACTGACAAAATAGTTGAACAAATTCTAAATTTAGGTTGAATTTAGCTGCTACAAATTCTAAAATGTCATTGTGTATTATACACAAAGATTTTTTTCTCCAGAATTTCATAGTCCAAAATTAGGAGTGCATGTTATATACACAAAAAATTCTGCTTGCTTGCTTCAGTTTTACAGCATGTCAACCCATTGGGTTATTTTGTGCTGAATACGTTATTTGGATTTTAGGGCATGTCAATCTTTTATGCCAAAGATGTTTTGTTTTATTCATTCTTGATGGGTATTGAACATTTTAAAACAGATTTTTAAAACTCATTTTTTCTATTTAACCCATAGATGGGACCCTAACATGAACTACCAGTCCGGCTCAGAGTGGACCTGGGAGTAATGGTCATGAAGGAGCATTTCATAATCTCTAGAGCTCCAGAATTTGAATTTCTCCATCAGATAGAGTTTAACATCATACCCAGGACACTAAAACTCTCAGCCACCGCCTTCTATCACATATATGATAAAAAGAGTAGGGGTTTATTATTAATAGTATTAAATCATGCAAGGTGCAAAGCTCAGAAATAGGGTTACTTCTAATAAAATATTTACATAAAATTTCTAGAAAAATGAAAGGGTTGGTTGGTTGGATTTTACAGCATGTCAATCTTTGTTGGGTTATTTTATGCCAAAGATGTTTTGTTTTATTCATTCTTGATGGGTATTCAACATTTTCTTTTTACCACTTCGAGTCAGAGTGGACCTGGGAGTAATGGCAATGAAGGGATACTCCACATTCCCCAGAGCTCAAGAATTAGAACTTCACCATCAGATTGAGTTTAATGTCATACCCAGAACATTAAGACCTTCAGCCACCACCTTCTCGCACATATATATGATAAAAAAGTATTCCATAAGGGAAATAGGGTTGGGACAATCATATAGGTGCTAGGGCTTGACGTGACCAGCTGATTGATTGGAGGAGACTACATAATTATGGTAAATATCCTATTAGAAACAAAACTAGTTCTTATTTACAAATGGATGACTGTTCCATCAGTTGTGCAATGGCCTCATAAGTGTTTTTATAAGTTTCGTTTAAATATCGACAAATATTGTAAAATATTCTAGTTTTTACTATTTCTCTGAATGTTTGAGATGAGGCTTGAAGATTAGTATTATCTGTGTTATTCAGACTATTGACCCCATCTTCATTGTTATTTGTACAACGTTTCAGCCAATATACCCTCCGGCCTTCTTCAGGTATTTCTTGTCGGACTCAGGAACCTTCTCGGATTCGGGAACCTTTTTTTCGAACTCGGGAACTTTCTTGTCGTATTCGGGAGCCATCACGGAACTTTGAACCTAACCCTTTATTTATTTCCACGGGGGTATCCTGTTCTAATTCCGCTAACCATAACTAAGTAAAGGGTTAGGTTCAAAGTTCCGTGATGGCTCCCGAATACAACAAGAAAGTTCCCGAGTTCAAAAAGAAGGTTCCCGAGTCCGAGAAGGTTCCCGAGTCCAACAAGAAATACCTGAAGAAGGCTGAAGGGTATATCAGCCGAAATGTTGTACAAATAACAATGAAGATGGGGACAATAGTCCGAATAACGCAGATAATACTATTCTTGTTTTTTTTTTAAATAATAGGATTATGATGACAAAATGTTCAGGGCAAATTTAACAATTTACATTAAGGGAAAAGAAAACACAATATTCTATCCAAAAATAAAAGTTTTTCAACCAATCAAAATCTATCAATTAAAATTATGGCTGGAGATAAGTTTCCTCAAAGCAGCTACCCTCAGATTTCACCATGGCCTCAAGACTTCTCCAGAACCTAGTGCATTTGATCCCAGGGAAGTTTTTCAAAAACCTCCTTGATCTTGGCCACTAGTTGGGCCTTGATGTTGCAGGCAGGGTGGTTGGTGTTTTTCTCAACCTTACCCCACACATAGTAATCCATGGAGAATTAGGAAGCCAGAAATTGGGGTTGATTTATTAAAGATCACAAGAAACAAATTTTAAATGAACTGAGGCAAGATTATGAATATTTCTAGAATTGAACCAGACAATGATTTACACCAGTGGTTCTCAACCAGCAGCCAAAAGTCACCCAGGGACCATATAACATTTTTTGGGGTATAGGCAAAAAAAAATATTTGATTATAAAAACACAATAGGACTTTTAAACATTGAATGGCAATGGGGGGGGGGTCCACCATAGTAAAATAGGAATCAAAGGGGGCCCATATGTAAAAACAAAGTTAGAAAACCAGTGATTCTCAACCAGGGGCCATATGCCATCCCGGGGAACCATATAAAATTTTTGAGGGTGCAGGCACAATTTGAACTCGTGTCGATGAGTCCATTTCCTATGACTTTAACCATTACACCTCCAAAGAAAAGAATTATCAGCATATAGGTTTATGTGCAGTATTTTATATGTATTTATTAAACTTAGCTGTATAAGATGAAATGTGCATTGGAATACAAGGTAGAAAGACTGAGCTGCCTCAGTCTTTCTCATGATGATATCATCCTACTTGCCTTTAAAATCAGCATTTAAATCTTTGCTTTTATCTGTTTGTTTGTTTGTTTTGTTTTACGGCATATCAACCTCAGTGGGTCATTTAATGCCCATATAGTTTTGAAATAAATCAATTCTTAATGGATAATACAATTTTTTATAAATACATTTGTTCTACTTAACCCATAGATGGGACCCTAACAGGTACTACCACTCCAGGTCAGAGTGGACCAGGGAGCAATAGTGATGAAGGGGTGCTTCACATTCCCCAAACCTCCAAAACTGGAACCTCACCATCAGATAGAGTTTAACGTCATTCCCAGGACATGTAGACCTGCAGCCACCGCCTTCTAGCACCCATATGATAAAAAGGGGTTGGGGCTTGCCATGCTTTTATCTGGATTCAAACACTGGTGTATATGAAGAAGAAGAAGCGCGTGGTGTAATGGTTAAAATCATGGGAAATGGACTCGTCGCCCCGAGTTAAAATCCTGGACGTGGTAATTGCATTTCACTTAGCGCTAATACCCTTGGGAAAGGTATGAATCCTACTCTCCCTCCAGCTATGGGTAAATAGTAGGGCAGACTGGGCTCTTTAACCTTGGTTAGGCAACTGGTCTAGGAGAAGGAAAACTCTGAATTCAAACCTGCTGAACTCTGCTTAATAAATTGTATCGCATCCTGTTCGTGCGGAGGGGTTGGTAAATATATATATGAAGAAGAAGAAGAAGAAAAAAAAAAAACTCAACATCTTACCCTACAGGTGAGAAGTCAGGTAGGTAAGGCAGATCACCCTCACCCCTGCCGTCTTTTTATATTTTTAGGTAATTGATTATGATTATTTGCTAAATGCTGTAGCTCGTTTGCCGTAACCTGAATCAGTGAGAAATGTGTTTGCAATTTTAGAATAAATCTTGGCTGTGTTTAGAATGTTTGAAAACACAAAAAAAGCAAATATTTCTCAGTATTACTCGTTTTGTATTTTGTTATCTTAACTGTTACTTGGGCATACTGCAATATTATCAACTCACTCCAAGGAATTTCTTTCTTTCTTTCTTCACCCCCACCTCCACATACTTCTTCTGTTTCTCACGTTTCTTTATTTGTTCTTTAGTTCTAATTTTATTGTCATCTCCCCTCCCCCTCCAACCTTTTTCTTTGTCCATCTACCATTGAAAGTTTTTCATCTTCCTTTTCTTCCTACTCCTGCCATTGTGGGCACCTTTTCCTGTAATGGTTAGCAGAATAGTCTTGCAGACTAGTTACTTCTGATTAGTGAGTTTGATACTCACAAGGTGGCTTGGGGAAAATATATTATTATTATATTATTATTTATTTATTTATTTTTTCATCAGACCATTGTTAGTGAGTTGGTTCCATACATCTGGCTTTGTACCTAACTAAACTAAACTTAGTAAAGGTTACTTATTATGGTATCAAGTATTCCTATCTAATACTAATAATTTGCATACAGTTATATGGTATCAAGTATTCCTATAATAATACTAATAATCTACATACAGTTATATGGTATCAAGTATTCCTATAATAATACTAATAATTTGCAGTCAGTTATATGGTATCAAGTATTCCTATAATAATACTAATAATTTGCAGTCAGTTATATGGTATCAAGTATTCCTATCTAATACTAATAATTTGCAGACCGTTATATGGTATCAAGTATTCCTATAATAATACTAATAATCTACATACAGTTATATGGTATCAAGTATTCCTATCTAATACTAATAATTTGCAGTCAGTTATATGGTATCAAGTATTCCTATAATAATACTAATAATTTGCAGTCAGTTATATGGTATCAAGTATTCCTATAATAATACTGATAATTTGCATCAGTTATATGGTATCAAGGTAATTTGCATCAGTTATATGGTATCAAGTATTCCTATCTAATACTAATAATTTGCATACAGTTATATGGTATCAAGTATTCCTATCTAATACTAATAATTTGCAGTCAGTTATATGGTATCAAGTATTCCTATAATAATAATAATTTGCAGTCAGTTATATGGTATCAAGTATTCCTATCTAATACTAATAATTTGCAGTCAGTTATATGGTATCTAATACTAATAATTTGCAGTCAGTTATATGGTATCAAGTATTCCTATAATAATACTGATAATTTGCAGTCAGTTATATGGTATCAAGTATTCCTATCTAATACTAATAATTTGCATACAGTTATATGGTATCAAGTATTCCTATCTAATACTAATAATTTGCATACAGTTATATGGTATCAAGTATTCCTATAATAATACTAATAATTTGCAGTCAGTTATATGGTATCAAGTATTCCTATAATAATACTAATAATTTGCAGTCAGTTATATGGTATCAAGTATTCTATAATAATACTAATAATTTGCAGTCAGTTATATGGTATCAAGTATTCCTATAATAATACTAATAATTTGCATACAGTTATATGGTATCAAGTATTCCTATCTAATACTAATAATTTGCAGTCAGTTATATGGTATCAAGTATTCCTATCATACTATAATTTGCATCAGTTATATGGTATCAAGTATTCCTATAATACTAATAATTTGCATACAGTTATATGGTATCAAGTATTCCTATCTAATACTAAATTTGCAGTCAGTTATATGGTATCAAGTATTCCTATCTAATACTAATAATTTGCACAGTTATATGGTATCAAGTATTCTAATACTAATAATTTGCACAGTTATATGGTATCAAGTATTCCTATCTAATACTATAATTTGCAGTCAGTTATATGGTATCAAGTATTCCTATAATAATACTGATAATTTGCAGTCAGTTATATGGTATCAAGTATTCCTATAATAATACTAATAATTTGCATACAGTTATATGGTATCAAGTATTCCTATCTAATACTAATAATTTGCAGTCAGTTATATGGTATCAAGTATTCCTATAATAATACTGATAATTTGCAGTCAGTTATATGGTATCAAGTATTCCTATAATAATACTAATAATTTGCATACAGTTATATGGTATCAAGTATTCCTATCTAATACTAATAATTTGCAGTCAGTTATATGGTATCAAGTATTCCTATAATAATACTGATAATTTGCAGTCAGTTATATGGTATCAAGTATTCTATAATAATACTAATAATTTGCAGACAGTTATATGGTATCAAGTATTCCTATCTAATACTAATAATTTGCAGTCAGTTATATGGTATCAAGTATTCCTATAATAATACTAATAATTTGCAGTCAGTTATATGGTATCAAGTATTCCTATAATAATACTAATAATTTGCAGTCAGTTATATGGTATCAAGTATTCCTATAATAATACTATAATTTGCAGTCAGTTATATGGTATCAAGTATTCCTATCTATACTAATAATTTGCATACAGTTATATGGCAGTTATATGGTATCAAGTATTCCTATCTAATACTAATAATTTGCATCAGTTATATGGTATCAAGTATTCCTATCTAATACTAATAATTTGCAGTCAGTTATATGGTATCAAGTATTCCTATCTAATACTAATAATTTGCAGTCAGTTATATGGTATCAAGTATTCCTATCTAATACTAATAATTTGCAGTCAGTTATATGGTATCAAGTATTCCTATAATAATACTAATAATTGCATCAGTTATATGGTATCAAGTATTCTTATAATACTAATAATTTGCAGACAGTTATATGGTATCAAGTATTCCTATAATAATACTAATAATCTACATACAGTTATATGTATCAAGTATTCTTATAATAATACTAATAATTTGCAGACAGTTATATGGTATCAAGTATTCTATAATAATACTAATATCTACATACAGTTATATGGTATCAAGTATTCTTATAAAATACTAATAATTTGCAGACTGTTATATGGTATCAAGTATTCCTATAATAATACTAATAATCTACATACAGTTATATGGTATCAAGTATTCTTATAATAATACTAATAATTTGCAGACTGTTATATGGTATCAAGTATTCCTATAATAATACTAATAATCTACATACAGTTATATGGTATCAAGTATTCTTATAATAATACTAATAATTTGCAGACTGTTATATGGTATCAAGTATTCCTATCTAATACTAATAATCTACATACAGTTATATGGTATCAAGTATTCTTATAATAATACTAATAATTTGCAGACTGTTATATGGTATCATTTTTTTCCTTGCTTCCTTTTTCACTTCCTTCCTTCTTGACTTCCATCCATCTTTCATTCATTTTTCCCCTAACTTCTTTCTTCCTTCTTTCCTTTATTTATTTCTTCCTTTTCCTTTTTTCTTCTTCTTCTTCTTCTTCTTCTTCTTCTTCTTCTTCTTCTTCTCTTTCAGAACCTTTACCTCAGCTCTACCATTCTTCCTTTTCGCCTGCTGTTTCTTCTTCCATTTTGAACTTTGATTCACATTTTTTTCCACCATTCCGATATCTTGAATCACAAAATTGTATATCTTGTCTACATTAGATTAGATAAACAATAATTGGAATATGTAGATGTTATGTCAGTATATCTTGACCCAACAACAGGTACGAGACAGAAATCAGAATTCTTGTAAGCAGAATGTTTATACTTAAATGGGTGGAGTTCTTCATTTTTTTTTTCTTTTCCAAACAAACTTGTTCATGTAGAGATTTTAGTTCATGACATTAACTGTTTGTTAGCAATTTCTGACCTAAAATAGTTTGGTTAATAAAAAATTAAAAAATTAGTAACAGAAACCAGTCAGCTTTGCACCCCTGTTGGCTGGGGCTTTAGAATATGTCGACTGCACCTCTGCAAAGGGATAAGACCCCCCCCCCTGCTAAATGAGGCCATCTGTTGGTTGTAGGTGATGACCTGTTATGCTTAAGGATGGATTCCTGGTGGATGAGCAGCACCCTCCCCCCCCTAAAAAAAAAGAAAGGAAAAAAACGGAAGAGATTGGTTGGTAGGTTGATTAGGTTTTACGGCATGTCAACCCATTGGGTTATTTTATGCTGAATACGTTTTTGTTTTATTCATTCTTGATGCTACCATCAAGAATGAATAAAACAAAAGCATATTCAGCATAAAATAACCCAATAGGTTGATATGCCGTAAAATTTGTTTTTCTCTGTTTTTTTTTCTTTTTTTTTTTTACTTTCTTTTTTTTTTACTTTCTTTTTTTTTTTTTTTCATTTTTTTCTTTCTTTCTGCTGCTGGCCATAAAACAACTAACCAACCACCCCACCCTGCCCTGGAGTGGTAGTACCTGTTAAGGTCCCATCTATGGGTTAAATAGAAATACAGGAGTTTTAAAAAAAATGTGTTTAAAAAAAAATTTGAGTACCATCAAGAATGAATAAAACAAAAACATATTCGGCATAAAATAACCCAATGGGTTGACATGCCATAAAACCCAACCAACTAACCAACCATTTTCTTCTCTGTTTTTTTTTTTTTCTTTCTTTCTTTCTATTTTTTGCTGCTGGCATAATTCTAAAAAGACTGAAGCTCCCCAAAAGAATTCCTGAATGTCTTCATCTCATTTGACATAACTTGTTAATCTTGATATCTCCTCTCCGTTGATGAGGTCAACAGCTGTATATTTTGTCTCTTTCTTACTTCAAAACTGTCAAATGTACATTGTGCTATGTTTCTACATTTTCCTATCTGATTTTTTGAGTGTCTGTTGCACTTGTCTCAGTTGCACTTCAGATTACCGCATTTCATAAATTATATTCTGAACTTTAAAAAAAAGACAAAAAACAATTTGGCAGTTAAAAATGTACCAACATGTTATGCATAAAGAATGCATTTTTAGTGGAACTTAAAACAGTTATGACTTTGGCAATGGAACCACTTGTACCAGTCTGGGGACATAAAGTACCTACTGAGTATGCATTTATGTGTATCAGCGGGTTAAGACATTATGGGTTTTTACTTAAAGAAATTTATTGTTAAGTCTACCAAGAAGTGTAAACATGGCTGCTCCACTAGCTGTATGCCCCAAGGAAGTGAACTGATTTCTCTGGTCGGAAGAAGGGTCAGGGGCTGAAATTCATCAGAGGCTTTTAGCACAACAAGAGGACAGTGTACTACCATGTAGAAGTGTAAACATGGCTGCTCCACTAGCTGTATGCCCCAAGGAAGTGAACTGATTTCTCTGGTTGGAAGAAGGGTCAGGGGCTGAAATTCATCAGAGGCTTTTAGCACAACAAGAGGACAGTGTACTACCATGTAGAAGTGTAAACATGGCTGCTCCACTAGCTGTATGCCCCAAGGAAGTGAACTGATTTCTCTGGTCGGAAGAAGGGTCAGGGGCTGAAATTCATCAGAGGCTTTTAGCACAACAAGAGGACAGTGTACTACCATGTAGAAGTGTAAACATGGCTGCTCCACTAGCTGTATGCCCCAAGGAAGTGAACTGATTTCTCTGGTCGGAAGAAGGGTCAGGGGCTGAAATTCATCAGAGGCTTTTAGCACAATAAGAGGACAGTGTACTACTGTGTAGAAGTGTGTACAAGTGGATAGAGAAGTTTAAAAGTGGCCAGACAAGTATGACATACAAAGAGACAGCAGGATGCATGTCAACCTCCACCACTGATGAGAAGATTCAGCAAGCTTGAGAGATGGTAATGGGGAAACGGTGAGTTATCATCGATGAGGTAACTTTGTCTCTGCAGATTAACCATGGTTCTGCCTATTAAATCATCCACGAGGAGCTTGGCTTCCATAAAACAAGACAGCAGCTAATTTTTAGATCTCCCTCATATAGATGTTACTTCGAAGACACATTTTCTTATCTACATTGTTTTTTTTTTATTTTCTGGGATAAGATTTGTATCTTTTTTTTTTTTCATTAAAGCATCAGTCTATTATTTCCTTTTGAGTTTTCACACCAGTGTTAGCTAATGGTATTTCACTGGAGTCTGAGTGACAGCAAGTCTCCTCAGGTCTCCAGGACTCTTCTGAGTATTCTGGCAGATTGCAGCAGTGCAGTGTTCTGAATGGTTTCAATCCTTCCTCTGATATCCAAACTTTCCAAGCCCTTTTCTAATCCTTTTGGGACTGTTCCAAGTGCACCAACCACAATTGGTATCACTTTCACTTTCATGTTCCATAACTTTTTCACTTCTCTGGCAAGGTCCAGATATTTGTCCATTTTTTCATTTTCCTTTAGCTTCACCCTGTGATCTGCTGGAACTGCAAAATCCACCAGTTGACAAGTTCTTTCTTTTTTGTTTATCAACACTAGGTCTGGTCTTCTTGCTGGGATAAGGTGATCCGTTTTTATTTCAAAGTCCTATTATTATTATTATTATTATTATTATTACTAGCAGGGCCTATGGATATACCATAATATGATGATTTAATTATTACAAAGTTTGATATTCACTTAAGAGCTATTGCAAATAGTTCAATATGTAAAAAGTATAATAATCTTGATTTAACTCTCATTCTTTTTTTAAAAAATTTTTCCTTCTTTTCATTTTTTCATTATGTTCAATTGAAATAGATTAGCTTTATCATTTCCGCATACTCACCCCTCTCTCTCTATCTCTCCCCTATTCTCTTTTTTTCTCTCTTATTATATTTTTTTTTGTGTAGCATGTCCTTTTTATTCTCTTATATTTCTTTATAATAAAAACAAAATGGTCCATTATTTAGCTGAGGTGATGACACTCATAAGAAATAAGAATTCAACGGATAAGCAACACCAGAAAATCAGGTTTGGGCAGTCTCATTTTTAACTAGAGTGTGTTACAAGAATTATAATGGTTGTACAATTAAGGAACATGAGTATTAATATATAAATTTAATGCACAATTTCACATGCACTTGAAAATACTTGGACATGCATAACATCAAATAATGAGTTGATTTCGTGATGGATAAAATATTTTTCCATACACGTAAGCATTTGTTAACACTTGAAAAGTTACTAAGCCGATGAATATGTGTGTGCATGTAAATCAGGGTAGGTTGATTGGTAATTTATGAGGATGTTCTCCTGCCTCAAAAATTGCTACCCGGTGACTATTAAAATAACGACCCAGCTCAGTCTATTCAAAACTATCCATCTTCATATCTATCTATCTCAATTTGTTCATATTTAACTATATTACTTACTAAGATTTTTTTTATTCATGTTTGTTTAATGTCTTGTTTTTAGTTTAAATAAACAAGAATTACGACAAAAAAAAGAAGCGACCCCTCCCACCCCCAAATACATTTACTTGTCGAAAATATCTATCTATCTCCATTTGTTCGTATCTATCTATATTATTTTGTTTGTTTATCTACCTATCTATGTCAGTCTATTCAAAACTATATATCCATCTTCATATCTAAACAAGAATTATGACAAATTACGATAAATAAACAAGAATTACGATGAGCTGGGATTGTTATTTTGATAGTCACCGGGTAGCAATTTTTGAGGCAGGAGACCGGGCCGCACTTCCTCATAAATTACCGTTGATTTTTCACTTTTTTAAAATATTAAATTCTCTTAAACATCAAAATTTGTATGTTGGTATAATAAATACTGATACCAAAAACTAGATCTCTTACTTGCACCATTTTTATCCATTTTGATTTAATATAAAACTTAACTGCCCATCTTGGTAATATATTGTGGGAGTCACCAACACCTATAAAAATAAGCAAACACACTGACCACTAGGGTAGGTTGATTTTTCACTCTTTTTAAAATATTAAATTCTATCAAACAGCAAAAGTTGTATGTTAGTATAATAAATACTGATACCAAAAACTAGATCTCTTACTTGCACCATTATTTGAGGAAATAGTACCAAAGATTGTCAGTTAAAATGCACTAAAATATCTGCATTTTCACAACATTTGGCCCAGAAATTGGTTAGAAAATTTAACAATTTCAATATTTAAAACAGAAATTTATTTTACTAAGATGAAACGAAAAAATATAACTAGAATTAAAATTCAAAATACTCCCCCCCCCCATCATCACTGACACCGCCGATATGCTACTTTTTACCTCATTAATTAAGTTGTAACAGTGATAAAATTTTAAAAGATTGAAATCTATTTTCTCAAACGAAGGCAATATTTTGAAGAAAAATATTTTGTGGGGTAATTCTTTGTTAATTTGCAACTTTGCAACCAACCCTAATCAACATACACTTACAAATGAATTTGTATAGCATGGAATGCTTTGAGAAATGCTTGAAAAACCACTATAGCAGGTTATTACAGTTGAAGTGTATTTGTCACTAAATCCTCCAGTATACATGGCCTTGTACTAAATCTAAACTTACTAAGAAAAAAATATATGACAATAGGAGAAATTGTAAAGAAAACTGTAAGATGTAAGGGTTTGCAATCTTATATTTTAGCATCTCAACCAGGGGTAATGGTTAGCGATCTAATCTTTGTGTATCTCACCGTGGGGTAATGGTTAATGATCTAATCTTTGGGTATATCACACTGGGGTAGTCGTTAGCAATCTAATCTTTGTGTATCTCACCCTAGGGGAATGAATAGCGATCTAATCTTTGGGTATCTCACCATGGGGTAGTGGTTAGCAATCAAATCTTTTCGTATCTCACCATGGGATTATGGTTAGCAATCTAATCTTTGTGTGTCTCACCTTGGAGTAATGGTTAGCAATCTAATCTTTGTGTACCTCACCTTGGAGTAATGGTTAGCAATCTAATCTTTGTGTGTCTCACCTTGGAGTAATGGTTAGCAATCTAATCTTTGTGTACCTCACCTTGGAGTAATGGTTAGCAATCTAATCTTTGTGTGTCTCACCTTGGGAGTAATGGTTAGCAAATCACCTTGGAGTAATGGTTAGCAATCTAATCTTTGTGTATCTCACCTTGGAGTAATGGTTAGCAATCTAATCTTTGTGTACCTCACCTTGGAGTAATGGGTTAGCAATCGAATCTTTGTGTACCTCACCTTGGGAGTAATGGTTAGCAATCTAATCTTTGTGTACCTCACTTGGAGTAATGGTTAGCTAATCTTTGTGTGTCTCTTGGAGTAATGGTTAGCAATGCTAATCTTTGGTGTACCTCACCTTGGAGTAATGGTTAGCAATCTAATCTTTGTGTACCTCATCTGGAGTAATGGTTAGCAATCTAATCTTTGTGTACCTCATCTTGGAGTATGGTTAGCAATCTAATCTTTGTGTACTCATCTTGGAGTAATGGTTAGCAATCTAATCTTTGTGTACCTCATCTTGGAGTAATGGTTAGCAATCTAATCTTTGTGTGTCTCACCTTGGAGTAATGGTTAGCAATCTAATCTTTGTGTGTCTCACCAATCTAATCTTTGTGTGTCTCACCTTGGAGTAATGGTTAGCAATCGAATCTTTGTGTGTCTCACCTTGGAGTAATGGTTAGCAATCTAAACTTTGTGTATTTCACCTTGGAGTAATGGTTAGCAATCTAATCTTTGTGTGTCTCACCTTGGAGTAATGGTTAGCAATCTAATCTTTGTGTGTCTCACCTTGGAGTAATGGTTAGCAATCTAATCTTTGTGTGTCTCACCTTGGAGTAATGGTTAGCAATCTAATCTTTGTGTGTCTCACCTTGGAGTAATGGTTAGCAATCTAATCTTTGTGTATTTCACCTTGGAGTAATGGTTAGCAATCTAATCAATGGTTAGCAATCTAATCTTTGTGTGTCTCACCTTGGAGTAATGGTTAGCAATCTAATCTTTGTGTGTCTCACCTTGGAGTAATGGTTAGCAATCTAATCTTTGTGGTGTCTCACCTTGGAGTAATGTTAGCAATCGAATCTTTGTGTGTCTCACCTTGGAGTAATGGTTAGCAATCGAATCTTTGTGTACCTCACCTTGGAGTAATGGTTAGCAATCTAATCTTTGTGTACCTCACCTTGGAGTAATGGTTAGCAATCTAATCTTTGTGTGTCTCACCTTGGAGTAATGTTAGCAATCTAATCTTTGTGTACCTCACCTTGGAGTAATGGTTAGCAATCTAATCTTTGTGTACCTCATCTTGGAGTAAGTGGTTAGCATCTAATCTTTGTGTCTATCTTGGAGTAATGGTTAGCAATCGAATCTTTGTGTACCTCATCTTTGGAGTAATGGTTAGCAATCTATCTTTGTGTACCTCATCTTGGGTAATTTAGCAATCTAATCTTTGTGTGTCTCATCCCTTGGAGTAATGGTTAGCAATCTAATCTTTGTGTGTCTCACCTTGGAGTAATGGTTAGCAATCTAATCTTTGTGTGTCTCACCTTGGAGTAATGGTTAGCAATCGAATCTTTGTGTGTCTCACCTTGTGGAGTAATGGTTAGCAATCTAATCTTTGTGTATTTCACCTTGGAGTAATGGTTAGCAATCTATCTTTGTGTGTCTCACCTTGGAGTAATGGTTAGCAATCTAATCTTTGTGTGTCTCACCTTGGAGTAATGGTTAGCAATCTAATCTTTGTGTGTCTCACCTTGGAGTAATGGTTAGCAATCTAATCTTTGTGTGTCTCACCTTGGAGTAATGGTTAGCAATCGAATCTTTGTGTGTCTCACCTTGGAGTAATGGTTAGCAATCTAATCTTTGTGTATTTCACCTTGGGAGTAATGGTTAGCAATCTAATCTTTGTGTGTCTCACCTTGGAGTAATGGTTAGCAATCTAATCTTTGTGTCTCACCTTGGAGTAATGGTTAGCAATCTAATCTTTGTGTGTCTCACCTTGGAGTAATGGTTAGCAATCTAATCTTTGGGTAATGGTAGCAATTCTAATCTTTGTGTGTCTCACCTTGGAGTAATGGTTAGCAATCTAACCTTTATGGTTATCGAATCTTTGTGTGTCTCACCTAGATCTTTGTGTACCTCACCTGGAGTAATGGTTAGCAATCTAATCTTTTGTGTGTCTCACCTTGGAGTAATGGTTAGCAATCGAATCTTTGTGTACCTCACCTTGGAGTAATGGTTAGCAATCTAATCTTTTGTGTGTCTCACCTTGGAGTAATGGTTAGCAATCTAATCTTTGTGTGTCTCACCTTGGGAGTAATGGTTAGCAATCTAATCTTTGTGTGTCTCACCTTGGAGTAATGGTTAGCAATCTAATCTTTGTGTGTCTCACTTGGAGTAATGGTTAGCAATCTAATCTTTGTGTATCTCACCTTGGAGTAATGGTTATGCAATCTAATCTTTGTGTACCTCACCTTGGAGTAATGGTTAGCAATCTAATCTTTGTGTATCTGACCTTGGAGTAATGGTTAGCAATCGAATCGTCTCACGCAATCTAATCTGTGTACCTCACCTTGGAGTAATGGTTAGCAATCTAATCTTTGTGTACCTCACCTTGGAGTAATGGTTAGCAATCGTGGAATGGTTAAGCAATCTATCTTGTGTACCTCACCTTGGAGTAATGGTTAGCAATCGAATCTTTGTGGTACCTCACCTTGGAGTAATGGTTAGCAATCTAATCTTTGTGTGTCTCACCTTGGAGTAATGGTTAGCAATCTAATCTTGTGTACCTCACCTTGGAGTAATGGTTAGCAATCTAATCTTTGTGTGCTCACCTTGGAGTTAATGGTTAGCAAATCTAATCTTTGTGTGTCTCCTTGGAGTAATGGTTAGCAATCTAATCTTTGTGTATCTCACCTTGGAGTAATGGTTAGCAATCTAATCTTTGGTATCCTCACCTTTGGAGTAATGGTTAGCAATCTTAATCTTTGTGTACACCTTGGAGTAATGGTTAGCAATCTATCTTTGTGTATCTCACCTTGGAGTAATGGTTAGCAATCTAATCTTTGTGTACCTCACCTTGGAGTAATGGTTAGCAATCGAATCTTTGTGTACCTCACTTGGAGTAATGGTTAGCAATCTAATCTTTGTGTGTCTCACCTTGGGAGTAATGGTTAGCAATCTAATCTTTGTGTGTCTCACCTTGGAGTAATGGTTAGCAATCTAATCTTTGTGTGTCTCACCTTGGAGTAATGGTTAGCAATCTAATCTTTGTGTGTCTCACCTTGGTAGTAAGCGTTAGCAATCTAATCTTTGTGTGTCTCACCAGTAATGGTAGCAATCTAATCTTTGTGTTGTCTCACCTTGGAGTAATGGTTAGCAATCTAATCTTTGTGTGTCTCACCTTGGAGTAATGGTTAGCAATCTAATCTTTTGTGTCTCACCTTGGAGTAATGGTTAGCAATCTAAATCACCTTTGTGTGTCTCACCTTGGAGTAATGGTTAGCAATCTAATCTTTTGTGTATCTCACTTTGGAGTAATGCGTTAGCAATCTAATCTTTGTGTGTCTCACCTTGGAGTAATGGTTAGCAATCTAATCTTTGTGTCTCACCTTGGAGTAATGGTTAGCAATCTAATCTTTGTGTGTCTCACCTTGGAGTAATGGTTAGCAATCTAATCTTTGTGTCTCACCTTGGAGTAATGGTTTAGCAATCTAATCTTTGTGTCCTCACCTTGAGTAATAATTAGCAATCTAATCTTTGTGTACCTCACCTTGGAGTAATGGTTAGCAATCTAATCTTTGTGTGTCTCACCTTGGAGTAATGGTAGCAATCTAATCTTTGTGTAACCTCACCTTGGAGTAATGGTTAGCAATCTAATCTTTGTGTGTCTCACCTTGGAGTAATGGTTAGCAATCTAATCTTTGTGTACCTCACCTTGGAGTAATGGTTAGCAATCTAATCTTTGTGTATCTCACCTTGGAGTAATGGTTAGCAATCTAATCTTTGTGTACCTCACCTTGGAGTAATGGTTAGCAATCTAATCTTGTGTGTACCTCACCTTGGAGTAATGGCCAATCTAATCTTTGTGTATCTCACCTTGGAGTAATGGTTAGCAATCTAATCCTTTGGAGTAATGGTTAGCAATCTAATCTTTGTGTATCTCACCTTGGAGTAATGGTTAGCAATCTAATCTTTGTGTGTCTCACCTTGGAGTAATGGTTAGCAATCTAATCTTTGTGTATCTCACCTTGGAGTAATGGTTAGCAATCTCATCCTTTGGAGTAATGGTTAGCAATCTAATCTTTGTGTATCTCACCTTGGAGTAATGGTTAGCAATCTAATCTTTGTGTATCTCACCTTGGAGTAATGGTTAGCAATCTAATCTTTGTGTGTATCTCACCTTGGAGTAATGGTTAGCAATCTAATCTTTGTGTATCTCACCTTGGAGTAATGGTTAGCAATCTAATCTTTGTGTATCTCACCTTGGAGTAATGGTTAGCAATCTAATCTTTGTGTACCTCACTTGGAGTAATGGTTAGCAATCTAATCTTTGTGTACCTCACCTTGGAGTAATGGTTAGCAATCTAATGTGTAGCAATCTAATCTTTGTGTATCTCACCTAATGGTTAGCAATCTAATCTTGTGTGCTCACCTTTGAGTAATGGTAGCAATCTAATTCTTTGTGTATCTCACCTTGGAGTAATGGTTAGCAATCTAATCTTTGTGTATCCCACCTTGGAGTAATGGTTAGCAATCTAATCTTTGTGTATCTCACCTTGGAGTAATGGTTAGCAATCTAATCTTTGTGTATCTCACCTTGGAGTAATGGTTAGCAATCTAATCTTTGTGTATCTCACCTTGGAGTAATGGTTAGCAATCTAATCTTTGTGTATCTCACCTTGGAGTAATGGTTAGCAATCTAATCTTTGTGTATCTCACCTTTGGAGTAATGGTTAGCAATCTAATCTTTGTGTATCTCACCTTGGAGTAATGGTTAGCAATCTAATCTTTGTGTCTTTGGAGTAATGGTTAGCAATCTAATCTTTGTGTATCTCACCTTGGAGTAATGGTTAGCAATCTAATCTTTGTGTATCTCACCTTGGAGTAATGGTTAGCAATCTAATCTTTGTGTATCTCACCTTGGAGTAATGGTTAGCAATCTAATCTTTGTGTATCTCACCTTTGGTTAGCAATCTAATCTGTGTTGGAGTAATGGTTAGCAATCTAATCTTTGTGTATCTTACCTTGGAGTAATGTTAGCAATCTAATCTTTGTGTATCTCACCTTGGAGTAATGGTTAGCAATCTAATCTTTGTGTATCTCACCTTGGAGTAATGGTTAGCAATCTAAGCTTGGAGTAATGGTTAGCAATCTAATCTTTGTGTATCTCACCTTGGAGTAATGGTTAGCAATCTAATCTTTGTGTATCTTACTTTGGAGTAATGGTTAGCAATCTAATCTTTGTGTATCTCACCTTGGAGTAATGGTTAGCAATCTAATCTTTGTGTATCTCACCTTGGAGTAATGGTTAGCAATCTAAATCTTTGTGTATCTTACTTTGGAGTAATGTTAGCAATCTAATCTTTGTGTATCTCACCTTGGAGTAATGGTTAGCAATCTAATCTTTGTGTATCTTACTTTGGAGTAATGGTTAGCAATCTAATCTTTGTGTATCTCACCTTGGAGTAATGGTTAGCAATATAATCTTTGTGTATCTCACCTTGGAGTAATGGTTAGCAATCTAATCTTTGTGTATCTCACCTTGGAGTAATGGTTAGCAATCTAATCTTTGTGTATCTCACCTTGAGTAATGGTTAGCAATCTAATCTTTGTGTATCTTACTTTGGAGTAATGGTTAGCAATCTAATCTTTGTGTATCTCACCTTGGAGTAATGGTTAGCAATCTAATCTTTGTGTATCTTACTTTTGGAGTAATGGTTAGCAATCTAATCTTTGTGTATCTCACTTTGGAGTAATGTTAGCAATCTAATCTTTGTGTATCTCACCTTGGAGTAATGGTTAGCAATCTAATCTTTGTGTATCTTACTTTGGAGTAATGGTTAGCAATCTAATCTTTGTGTATCTCACCTTGGAGTAATGGTTAGCAATCTAATCTTTGTGTATCTTACTTTGGAGTAATGGTTAGCAATCTAATCTTTGTGTACCTCACCTTGGAGTAATGGTTAGCAATCTAATCTTTGTGTAACTTTGGAGTAATGGTTAGCAATCTAATCTTTGTGTATCTCACTTGGAGTAATGGTTAGCAATCTAATCTTTGTGTATCTTACTTTGGAGTAATGGTTAGCAATCTAATCTTTGTGTATCTCACCTTGGAGTAATGGTTAGCAATCTAATCTTTGTGTACCTCACTTGGAGTAATGGTTAGCAATCTAATCTTTGGTATCTTACTTTGAGTAATGGTTAGCAATCTAATCTTTGTGTATCTCACCTTGGAGTAATGGTTAGCAATCTAATCTTTGTGTATCTCACTTTGGAGTAATGGTTAGCAATCTAATCTTTGTGTATCTTACTTTGGAGTAATGGTTAGCAATCTAATCTCTTGTGTATCTCACCTTGGAGTAATGGTTAGCAATCTAATCTTTGTGTATCTCACCTTGGAGTAATGGTTAGCAATCTAATCTTTGTGTATCTCACTTTGGAGTAATGGTTAGCAATCTAATCTTTGTGTATCTCACCTTGGAGTAATGGTTAGCAATCTAATCTTTGTGTATCTTACTTTGGAGTAATGGTTAGCAATCTAATCTTTGTGTACCTCACCTTGGAGTAATGGTTAGCAATCTAATCTTTGTGTATCTTACTTTGAGTAATGGTTAGCAATCTAATCTTTGTGTACCTCACCTTGGAGTAATGGTTAGCAATCTAATCTTTGTGTATCTTACTTTGGAGTAATGGTTAGCAATCTAATCTTTGTGTATCTCACTTTGGAGTAATGGTTAGCAATCTAATCTTGTGTATCTCACTTGGAGTAATGGTTAGCAATCTAATCTTTGTGCATCTCACTTGGAGTAATGGTTAGCAATCTAATCTTTGTGTATCTCACCTTGAGTAATGGTTAGCAATCTAATCTTTTGTGTACCTCACTTGGAGTAATGGTTAGCAATCTAATCTTGTATCTCACCTTGGAGTAATGGTAGCAATCTAATCTTTGTGTACCTCACTTGGAGTAATGGTTAGCAATCTAATCTTTGTGTATCTCACCTTGGAGTAATGGTTAGCAATCTAATCTTTGTGTGTCTCACCTTGGAGTAATGGTTAGCAATCTTTGTGTATCTTACTTTGGAGTAATGGTTAGCAATCTAATCTTTGTGTATCTCACTTTGGAGTAATGGTTAGCAATCTAATCTTTGTGTATCTCACCTTGGAGTAATGGTTAGCAATCTAATCTTTGTGTACCTCACTTTGGAGTAATGGTTAGCAATCTAATCTTTGTGTATCTCACCTTGGAGTAATGGTTAGCAATCTAATCTTTGTGTACCTCACTTTGGAGTAATGGTTAGCAATCTAATCTTTGTGTATCTCACCTTGGAGTAATGGTTAGCAATCTAATCTTTGTGTACCTCACTTTGGAGTAATGGTTAGCAATCTAATCTTGTGTACCTCACTTTGGAGTAATGGTTAGCAATCTAATCTTTGTGTATCTCACCTTGGAGTAATGGTTAGCAATCTAATATTTGTGTATCTCACCTTGGAGTAATGGTTAGCAATCAAATCTTTGGGCATCTTACCCTGGGGTTAGGAATTTAATCTTTGGGTATCTCACCATGGGGGTAATGGTTAGCAATCTTATAATTTAGCATATAACTCAGAGTAATGCTTAGCAATCTAATATTTTATCGTCTCACCCATGGGTAATGGTTAGCAAACTAATTTTTGTCCATCTCACCCATGGGTAATGGTTAGCAATTTAATCTTTGGGGATGTCATCTTTCAAATCCAAAATCTGTATACAAAATAATAACATCTATATAATATAGGTTAATTAATTCAATTTTCATTTCCTCTCAAAGATAAAACAGGTGATTTTACATTGGAATTACAACAAGCTACAATCTTGTTTCAAAAATGTTGGAACAAAATAGCCAGAAATTTCCTAGAAAATTCCTTCATCATTTAAGTTGTCAAAAAAAAGACAACAGAAATAGAAGGTGTATTTAATTTTCAGTTCCAATTTTTTGTTTCTTAAGGATTTATTGTCTATATTTATTCATTTTTTAAAAGTGATTCTTTGAACATAATTTTCTGATTCGAAAATGGGTTTTGGAAAATAGGTATATAGCAGCAATTTCCCAACCTGGGATCCATGGTGGGTTGCAAATGAAAGAAGCTTCTCAATTTTGGACAGATTATTCTTAAGATGCACAATGACTTAAAAACAGTTGTCTTCACTGGCACATTTCCATCAAGAGAAACAAATACTTGTACCCCTGTTGGCTGGGGCTTTAGAATACACTGATTGCCCCTCTGTAGTGCAGTAAGACCCTCTCAACGGGGCCACCTGTGATATTTAAGGATGTAACCCTGGTGGCTGAGCAGTCCATGATTTGCAACACTCCATTTTGGCTTACTTAGGCTAGATGGGTGGCCAGAGAGGCCCCCTCCAATCAATTGGCTGGTCATGTCATGCCCTAACACCTATATTATTGGCCCAACCCTATTGGCCTTATGGCAAGCCCCAACCCTTTTTATCATATATGTGCTAGGAGGTAATGACTGAGGGTCTTAGTATCCTGGGCATGATGTTAAACTCTATCAGATGGTGAAGTTCTAGGGAATGAGGAGTATCCCTTTCTCACCATTACTCCCAGGTCCACTGACCAGGAGTGGTAGTACCTGTTAGGGTCCCATCTATGGGTTAAATAGGACAAAATGAGTTTTTAAAAATGTGTTTAAAAAAAAAATTTAGTACCAAACAAGAATGACTAAAAGAAAAACACCTTCGGCATAAAATAACCCAATGGGTTGACATGCCGTAAATCCAACCAACCAACCAACCAACACTTGCTGATTTAGAATAAAAATAGAATTATGATGATGATTTACTGTATTCTGCCACTGTAATAGTTTGGAACATCCTCAGTCGGTAGAGCGTTCACCTGGGAACCACAAGGTTCCTGGTTCGATACCGGCCTTTGTCAACTCAGCGTATGAGTAGCACAGAGATCTGTGCGATAAAGTGAGGAGCTGATGGTAGGCATGGTAATCTACTTCAGATCCAAAAAACAATTTCCTTGAACTAGTGAAAAGGGGATAGACTCCCTCACTGTCTGGCTGATACCGACTTTAGGCTACCTCGACGACTTTACTTACTTACAGCAGTATTCAATCATTTTTCATTTGAAGCTGTCCTTTTCTTTTGCAAGGGTCCTTAATTCCCTCAACTGCTTGCCAGATCTGAGGGTCCTCAGTCATGCATTTTGCCTGCAACTTACCAAGCAAGTTTGTCCAGTGGCAATAATTCTATTAAAACAGAATTATACAACATAATTTTAAAGGAACTAGCAAGAATATGCACCCTCCGGTGGTAAGTATCTAAGTTTTAATGTAATAAAATATATCAGATTAGAAAGACTAACAAAATTAAATAAGAATGCATATAAAAAGATTACATTTATTTTAAT
The DNA here is from genome assembly GCA_023376005.1 of Doryteuthis pealeii. Taxonomy (NCBI): domain Eukaryota; kingdom Metazoa; phylum Mollusca; class Cephalopoda; order Myopsida; family Loliginidae; genus Doryteuthis; species Doryteuthis pealeii. Next base: position 43,569,534 of record CM042140.1, on the reverse strand, counting down.
CATATTTTAATTTGTATATAAAATCATTCATAGGATTGATTTTAATACGTTAGAGAATAAAACAATAATATTAGAGATCATTAACACTAAGTAATTATTTATTAAACCCAGTTTTGTTAAAACCAGTATGCAAATTAACCACACCATATATTATGTAAAACTTTATTTCTTAGTGATATATAAGACACATTGCAGGATTTTAAACACCATAGCTGTTTTGAGTAAAATCTAACTCAGATTTTTATAGTAGATAGAAAAATAGGGAAATTATTTTGATGACTGAATAGTGATGCCATCAATTTATATGAAAAAAGATTATTGGTATTATTAGCGTTAATCGGACTATTGTCCCCATCTTCATTGTTATTTGTACAACGTTTCGGCCAATATACCCTCCGGCCTTCTTCAGGTATTTCTTGTCGGACTCGGGAACCTTCTTTTCGAACTCGGGAACTTTCTTGTCGTATTCGGGAGCCATCACGGGACTTTGAACCTAACCCTTTATTTATTCCACGGGGGTATCCTGTTCTCGTTCCGCTAACCATAGCTGGGGTAGGAGTTGTGCTAGTTAGGTTCAAAGTTCCGTGGTGGCTCCCGAATACGACAAGAAAGTTCCCGAGTTCGAAAAGAAGGTTCCCGAGTCCAAGAAGGTTCCCGAGTCTGACAAGAAATACCTGAAGAAGGCCGGTGGGTATATCGGCTGAAACGTTGTACAAATAACAATGAAGATGGGGACAATAGTCCGATTAACGCTAATAATACTAATCTTCAAGCCTCATCTCAAACATTCAGAGAAATAGTAAAAGATTATTGGTCTTGCAAAACTTGCCAGATTATGGAAGAATTTGTAAATACTTATATCTCTGTGGATGTGTTTATGTATATGCATAAGTTTGATTATTTTACTTTTATCATTACTTTTCCAGAATTGTATTTTAAAAAATTAGGGTGTGTGTTATACCATATGAAATACTGTAAGCTTCTTAATTTTTCTTGGTTTATTGAACAGCAAGCCAATATGGCTGGTCTCACAGAGAACCATGTTTGTATGTCAGTATAGTCTGTACATATCTCTTCTCAAATATCCAACAATCCAATTATATTTAGAAAAGCATTTGCCTGTCTATTTATAATATATAATCAGTGGATACCTGTATATACTACATGAGGATCCATCTGTAGAATATCATTTACAACACTGCTTTTCAGTGGTATATAGATATGCCTTATAGTTATTCTCTCATCAGATACTGTTTTAAAAAAAAAAGAAGCTGATTGTGTTATCAGTTGGTTTATTGTAGACATTCACTCCTGAAGAATTCATTCATCTCTCTCTCTCTATCTCTATTCCCCTCTCTCTCTCTCTCTCTATATATATATATATATATATATATATGAAAGTACGTAAATAAACACTGTGTTTATTTGATATGGCTTTTAGCCGACAATTTTTGGAGGCTATGTGCTTAATTGAAGTCATACCTAATTCTTGAAAATTAATTAGTTAATAATTAATGAATTTAGGCAGGCATATATGTTCAAATGTAAGACTAAACAGATCGAGAAAATGTCAATCCCTGAATGTACATTTCGACCTATTAGGTCTCATCAGCAAGGTTATAGACATGGGAGACTGCTCCGTGTGTGACTCAAAACCTCGACTGTCAAGCTGACAGGCGGAGATTCTAACCACTACACCAGCTTGCCAATCCCAAATATATATATATATATATATATATTGTTGAACAACGCAGACATTTTTTGTCTGAAAATCTTGTTCCAGGTCTTTTCAAGTTGCCAGATTGATGTGATTATATCTGGCAAAATTCTTGATTTTAGAAGCCCTACATATTAGATATAAAAATCCTAAAATAAACACAACCCTTATATAAACAGAATAGCGTAATGGAACAACCCATTGTATTGTTTATGCACTACCCTGAAGATGGCCCATGATAGGGTGGAAAGTACTCGGGAAATAAGTTATGACAAATACATCAGCCAATTTTCGCCAGATATAATCACATCAATCCGGCAACTTGAAAGGACCTGGAACAAGATTTGCAGACAAAAAATGGCTGCGTTGTTCAACAAAATATGCCTTAAAGAAGAAATGTTGCCTAATTATACATATATATATATATATATATATATATATATATATAAATGGACTGTCTCGTTGATTTTCGACCCATGAGTGTTCATCCAATGAACAACCAACACAGGGATTTGTTTATAGTGGTGAAGGCTTGTGTTGGACCATTCCACACTTTTTGGCACAGTCGATAGGAAAGAATTGGTGCATCAAGGAATGCCACGAACCCAATCAACGACTGACCTCAGGAATTTTGAATTCAGAGTTATCCCTCTCCTAGACTGGTTACCTACCCAAGGTTAAAGAGCCCAGTCTGCCCTACTATTTAAACCATAGCTGGAGGGAGAATATATGGATTCATACCTTTCCCAAGGGTATTAGCGCAATGTGAAATGCCAACAGCTTCGTCTAGGAATTGAACTCGAAACGACGAGTCCATTTTCCACAACTCTAACCACTAGCCCACGCGCCTCCAAAATATATATATATATATATATATATATATATATATATATATATATGGTGATTGCCACTTGTTCACAGAAGAAGGCCATTTATACAAGTTCAGTTGTGAGCATGCAGATGGCTCAGGAATCCAGTTTTTATGTGCCCTGATATACTTTAGTTCTGTTAAATTTTACAACAATCAGAGAAATAATCACGTGCTTACTTAAAGGTATACCAAAAGACAAAATGAATAGAGGGAATGGCCATTCTGAGAGGGAAGTGGGTGGGTAGTGATTAGGTTGACCAAGAATACGACACTTGTTTTACTTTGAGAGAAAAATAAAAGAAAGAAAGAAACACGGTTCAAAATTTTCACTGAAAATATAAAAGTTAATAAATTGTGATTATTCACCTTAATTTTCATAACTGTTACATAAATCATCAAATAGTAATGCTTTTTAGTTGTCAGTTAAATTTTACTACAACATTCAGAGAAATAATCATGTACTTACCTAAAGAGATACCAAAAGACAAATATATATATATTTGGTAAAGAAAAAGGCTTAAAAATTGGTTATTTTCTGGTTATAGATCTATTTCTACCCACAGGTATCTGAGTTTCATCAGACTGCTAACTTTATTGAAATTGATAAACAGAAAATTCATGGAGCTTTATGTTAAGTTTTTAAATGCCATCCTTTGTCAGTTGAAAAGGGCTTAAAGAATCCTTTGGTAAGCGAATAAGTCCTATCCTGCGTATTGCTAAAGGTCCAGTGATTTAATCCTTCTTGCCAGCAATTGGCCAAGAGTTTGATCACATGGTTCTCGCCGAGTCTATAAGTAGGAGTGGGCTTTTAACACACACCTTATATAGCAAAAATTTCAACACTTCAACAACAATTTTTCTGGGAAATCCTGAAAATGTTTTGGTTTCTGTTTTTCTCATCATCTTAGGGGTGGTGTTTATGACTGGGGATTAATTAACCAGGTGGAAGTGGTTCTGTCCCCTCAATAAATTCTTAATCAGAGGGATTGGACACCTTGCTCCTCTGGCTGTTGGATTTTTAATTTTTTTTATTACATTTTATTTTTATTTTTTTATTTGGTCATTTTCAGAGAACCGTTTCCCTTTGTCTCTCATATATATATGAGGAAGAATGAATAAAGAAAAGAAAGTACAGAATGGTTAATAAAAGATGAATTTAATCAATATCCCTTACACATGTGTTTCGGTCAGTTCATCTTTGTGTACACAATTAAAACTATTATTATCATTAAATAAACAAATGAAATGAAATAATAATAATAGAAAAATGGGAAAATATTCCGTACATAGAGAAAATTCGACCTTCATCAGAGTGAAATTTTATTTTGAAGGAAAAAATTGGTTGGGGGAAAACGGAGAATTTTTTCTGTGCTTTCTTTTCTTTATTCATTCTTCCTCATATTGTTGGATTCATTTCCAATTCCATTTTTACATATATATATATATATATGTATATAATCTACCAATCCCTCTACATGAGTAGGATGCAACACAAGGTAAATTTCTTAAGCAGAATTTAACGGGTTTGGATTCAGAGTTTTCCTTCTCCTAGACCAATTGCCTAACCAAAGTTAAAGAGCCTAGTCTGCCCTACTATTTACCCATAGCTGAAGGGAGAATAATTGGATGCATACATTTCCTAAGGGTATTAGTGTTATGTGAAATGAAAACAGCCTCATCCAGGATTTAAACTCATCTCATTGTCCATTTCCTATGACAGTAACCATTGCACCACAAACACCTCACTATTTAGTATGGATCCAATTTAAGTTTTGGTTACAGAGATGTTGCATTTTTATTTTTGGTTCCAGAGTTTGGTACCATATTGTGGTGAAAGAGAAAAAAAGTTTTATGCCCTTGTTTGTGATCAGACCCCACACAATAGTATTTCCCTTGTTGTTTTTTGTCTTTTTGTTAAGGAAGTAACATTAACATATTTAGTGGATTTCAAAGCATAGCCTTCTTTAATGGCAAAAATGTTTGCCTTAAACTCAAAAAAAAAAAAAAAAATACTGACCGAACTTATACAACTTGAAATAACTTTCTGCTACTTAGAAAAAAAGAAAAAAAACTTTTCTGTCTGAGATTTAAGCCTCTTAGGGCATTTCTAGTCATTGCCACACCTTGGTCAAGTGAAAACCTTATAGGCTGGGTTTATTGACAACCGTTTTAAATTATATTTGAATTCTGGGGAATATCTAAGTAGAAAACATTGACCTTGTGTCACATCCTGCTTGAGTGGAGGGGTTGGTAAATACATATACTAAATTTTGTTAAAAATGTGTTCAGTCCATGTATCATTGATAAGCTATTGCTGCCACTGATATTTGGGTAATTCCATGTCAAATCATCAAGGTCATGTTGTTACATAATTATTGGATCCCTAATACTTATATAAGGTAGTGTAGAAACATAATGGTGATTAGTGCAGCTGATGGCCTTGAGAGTGAGTGATGGCGCTTGACCTCACTCTCACCTTGCCTTCCAGGGATAAATCGTGAGAACTGGAAGGCATAGAAGACCCCGTCTTCCGGTTTAAGGATAGTAAGTTTCAGTCAGTTAACAAGTAGGAGCCGAGCTCGTAGGATGTAAGGATCTGCGCAGACGTCTGGTTTGGGGATTAACAATAAAATAAGATCAAAAGTAAATCGAAGTCTTGTGTTTATTATCTAAAAACTAACAATGACACAGGGCTTCTGATAACGAGAAATCCCCATAGAAGACCAGACCCGAAGTCCCCAAGAAAGTCCAGACCTTAGAAGATTCCAGACCCAGACGCAAGATATTAGAAGATAGACCAAGATAGACGATCAGAATAGCAAAACCGGCCAGAAGAAAATATGACCAGAAGTAAGAAGTAAGAAAGAGTATACAACAATGTTACCCACCCCCTTCAATTTTTCTGAAATTTTATACAGGTGTGGATTATGTTAAAGTTGGACAATTCCCAAAATTTGAACTTCCAATAATTGGTGGAGTTATGTTGATTCTTAGCTCTCCAAATTTAAGGGGAGGGCGGCGTGAAAAATAGTGACTTTTTGTAATCTATTTTTGTCTGTAAATTGAGTTCTAGAGCTTCCCTACTACTAAAAATTGGGTTATAAAAGCATTTTTGCCCAAGGAATCAAAAAATGCTATCAAAAAAGTTATTAAGTTATTGATGATTTCTGATTTTTTCATAGCAAGATCAATATCTCAATGTAGAACTGCATCTATGAAAAAAATTATTTCTATTATTATTTCACATATAAGTAAAGTAAGTAAAGTCAACGGGGCGGCCTAAAGTCAGTATCAGCCAGTCAGCGAGGGAGTCTATCCTCTTTTCAATAGCGCTAGACCAAGGAGATTGTTTTAGCATCTGAGGTGGAGCGCCACACCTATCATCAGCTCCTTACTTTACCGCACAAATCCCTGTGCTACTCATACGCTGAGTTGGCGAGGACCGGTATCGAACTAGGAACCTTGTGGTTTCTAGCCGAACGCTCTACCAACTGAGCTAACCCGGCCCATGTGGGTGACAATTTTACTTTTTTTCTGGATGATTTGACAGGGAATTACTCATTTACCTAACTAAAATTTGTTTTAGTTATATAAATAACATTTTGGAATCTAATAACTTGACCAATTCCCATTCAAATGATCTCACATTTTAACAGCATGGTTTGCAGCAACTCAAAATTCTATGTTTAATGTTTTTAAAAAATTACATTTCAAGTGAATAGCATTTCCAAACCTGAAAAGAAAAAAATAGAGAGAGAGAATGTTCAGTTGTTTCTATACATGCTGTTAAAATTTGAGATTATTTGAATGAGAATTGGTCAAGTTATTACATTACGGAATTATATCAATTTTTAAAAAAATACCCTGTATAATAAAGCACATCTCTCAAAAATCTAATGTGTTAGGATAATTTTATATACACATTTAATTTAAAACATCATTTGTTTGGGTAGAAAACAAATTTTATTTTTTCATTTTTTTTCTAGTTTTCTTTATTTTAACATTAAACATAGAATTTTGATTTGCTTCTACAAATGTTATTAAAATTTGAGATTATTTGAATAAGATTTGACCAAGTAATTAGATTAACAAATGATGTCAGTTTTTTTTTCTGAAACACCTTGTACATCACAGTGATACCAATTTTTCATAAGCAATGCTGTACATCTCAAATGATCCAGTTTTTCTTCAGCAATGTACATCTCAAATGATCCCAAATTTTCTGAAACAACCCTGTACATCTCAAATGATCCCAATTTTTCTGAAACAACCCTGTACATCTCAAATGATCCCAATTTTTCTGAAACAACCCTGTACATCTCAAATGATCCCAAATTTTCTGAAACAACCCTGTATATCTCAAATGATCCCAATTTTTCTTCAGCAACCCTGTACACCTCAAATGATCCCAATGTTTCTGAAACAACCCTGTACATCTCAAATGATCCCAATGTTTCTGAAATAACCCTGTACATCTCAAATGATCCCAATTTTTCTGAAATAACCCTGTACATCTCAAATGATCCTAATTTTTCTGAAACAACCCTGTACATCTCAAATGATCCCAATTTTTCTTTAGCAACCCTGTACATCTCAAATGATCCAAATTTTTCTTCAGCAACCCTGTACATCTCAAATGATCCAAATTTTTCTGAAACAACCCTGTACATCTCAAATGATACCAATTTTTCTAAAACAACCATGTATGATAACAAAAGAAAGCAGAAACTATGAAATTACATTATTTTGATTTTTGCGGACTGCTGTCCTCATCTTTGACGTGATATATAAAAATGTTTTTTTTTATTATATATCATGATAGACATGAGGATAATACACTGAAAAATCAAAATAATACATGAAAATAATGCACCTAAAAAAATTAGACAAATAATGAAATCACAGATGTTGTATATAATCCTCCCTATAGATATTCTATAAAGTAAAATTTGCTATTGATAAATAATCAAATTATCTACTTCATAAAAAATGAATTACAGGGTAATTACATTTATTGTCTTGTTCCTGGTCATCATTTAAGAGGTCATAACTGCTCTAGTTCCTGAATTGTCACAAAAAACTCCACACCCATTGTTGACTAAATGGATTTTTTTTGAAACCTGAAACAATCTTGACGTTTTGTTTTACATATTTGTCATCCCAGTAACATAATGCACCCTACTTGCATTGCATACAAATTAACTACTAGATATTTGTGACTGAATTTTTGTAGATAAATTATTGTAGACATTATATATCAGTTTATTTGGACTTCCTTGTTTCTTTCTGACAACACTTCAACTGTTGTACCCTCTAGCAAAGTCATAGACATTAACAATATCAGTCATTAATTTCAAAATAATAGGTAAGAGATTTAACGTCCAAAAGACACTGTTATTCTTGTAGAATAACCTTGAGAATGGGAGTGCCGACAAATTTGTCCTGTTTCTTGGAAGCTACTGAGTTTAGCAAAAGGGTCTGGTGGTGGTGGTGGTGGGGGGTGCATATGTGAGTAGTGTAAGGGAATACAGTTGTAAGGAGTGGCACCGGACATGATGTGTATGGGAGAGGGAAATGCATCCTTTTTCACATCAAGGCTTGTCATTCTAAATATGACAGACATCTGAGGATGATAGGTACAGCATCTGGAATATTTTGATGATAAAAACAACAGCAGTGAAGAAATTGGTCTGGATTGAAACACTATACAAGTATTACAGCACCTCATCTTAAAAAAAAAAAGAAAGAGATCAGTTGAAACATCTTATTATAATGGAGATTCAGTGTCTGTCTGTAACCAAAACTATAACATTGCTAATGTCGCAATACCCACAGGAATTGCATAAGTTTATCAATGAGTATTTAATTTATTGTCAAAATCATTAAAACATAAAATAAATCTTATCTATTAAAGATGTCTCTATCAAAATCTGGTTTGTCTCAAAACAGCCCATGTTATTAGAGCGTTTAAGGGCTGGGTTAGCTCAGTTGGTAGAGTGTTCGTCTAGAAATCACAAGGTTCCTAGTTCGATACTGGTCCTCGCCAACTCAGCATATGAGTAGCACAAGGATCTGTGCAGTAAAGCAAGGAGCTTTAAGGAAGTAACATTAGGTGTGGTAGATGTGGCACTCCACATCAGATGCTAAAAAACAATCTCCTTGGTCTAGCGCTAGTGAAAAGGGGATAGACTCCCTCAGTGATTGGCTGATACCAACTTTAGGCCACCCCGACAACTTTATTTTACTTATTAGAGTGTTTAAAATCTTGCAATGTGTCTTATGTATCTCTAAGAAATAAAGGTTTACATAATATATTGTGTGGTTAATTTGCATACTGGTTTTAACAAAACTGGGTTAAATAAATAATTAATTGGTGTTATTGATCTCTAATATTATTGTTTTATTCTACAAAACATATTAAAGTCAATCCTATGAAAGATTTTATATAGAAACCAGTTAAAATATAATTAAGATAAGTGTAATCTTTCTATATGCGTTCTTATTTAATTTGGTTAGTCTTTCTAATTTAATATATTTCATTATATTAAAACTTAAATACATATTCTTGCCAATTGTGATAAGAAAACAATACAAGTAATAAAATATGTACAGCACCTTATCTAAAAAGTTCAGACAGGCTGAAATATGATAAAAAGAAAAAGAAAGAAAACTGCAACACAAAGAAAATTAATCTAAATCAGCTCTATGTATTTACCCAACCCATCCACCAGAGCAGGATGTGACACAAGGTCAATTTTTAAATAGAATAAATTTGAATCCAAATTGTTGCCCCTCTTCCTAAACTGGTTCAATCAGCTAGTCATGTCAAACCCTAGCACCTATATGATTGTCCCAACTATATGGCCCTTATGGCAAATTCCAACCCTTTTTATCATATATATGCTAGAAGGCAGTGGCTGAGGGTCTTAGTGTCCTGGGTATGATGTCAAATTCTATCTGATGATAAAGTTCCGATTCTGGAGCTCTGGAGAATGTGGAGTACCTCTTCATTACCATTACTCCCAGGTCCACTCTGATCTGTATTGTAATACCTGTTAGTATCTGTTGTAACGTGCTTAGCGAATAATAAGACGGGTAGTCCAGCTGACGTTAACTGCGAGAAGTGATCACTTCCACCTTTTATTTGCAACAAAACAAGATGGCTGAAACAGTACTTCTGTTTCATAACAAAACAATGGTATAAACGGTGCTTCCATTTCTTAGTATACCACAGTATCCCATCTATGGGTTACATAGAAAAACATGAGTTTAAAAAAAATGTGTTTAGAAAAAAAATTTATTTGAAAAAAAAAAAGAAAAGGAGTACCCCAACAAGAATGAATAAAACAAAATGTCTTTGGCATAAAATGACCCAATGGATTGACATGCTGTAAAACCCAACCAACCAACCAAATCCTAGACTGGTTGCCTAACCAAGGCTAAAGAACCTGTGAATGTAATGAAAATAACATACCTTGAAACTCAAAGCGTGCGCAGACAAGTCTGGCTTGCAGGGTCATCGCGGGAAAGATTATGGCTGCTGTAAGGACTATATTTAATGATGGGCGATCTCGACCCAGTGAAAATGGGATTGCATGTATGCAAATTCTTTCAAGATCGGGCGTGCATATAAGCATACGGCGACGGCTAGAGGGAGCATCAAACGATTACGTACGACGACTACGAAAACAGCTGGCAGTAGTATTTTGGCTCTTGTGACTAGTGGACGAGGCATTTCGAGATAGATTTTGATTGTTGGTGAGCAGAGTGTAGCACAGTTGGGAGAACATTATTAGTAGAGAACCCAATCTACCCTACTATGATAGATGGAATCATGCCTTTTCAAAGAGTATTTTGCTTCCTTTCCTTCAAAATGGTTTGTCTGTTCCAATGTGTCCTTCAGGAAGAACTTCTTCTACCCATGGGAAAAAATATGGTATATAAATAACAGATAAGCCTAACCAAGGCTAAAGAATCCAGTGTGCCCTATTATTTACCTAAAGCTGGGGAAGGGGAATAAATGGATTCATGCCTTTTCCTAGAGTATTTTGCTTCCCTTCCTTCAAAACAGCTTATCCGTCCAAGTGTGTTCCCCAGGAAGAATTTCTACAACCCATACCAAAAATTAAGGTAAATACACTAATAACAAATAAGACACAAAACATTTTTTATTTAATAGCAAATAAGATAAACAAACTAGATTAAATTATCTTAATTAATAATAAAGTTTCAATTAAATGATAATTCAAATTTTTGTTAAAGAATATTGCTTTGTATTTGTAAAATCTATGAGTGAAATCAACAACACTTATACTTATCTGTCCTGATGATGATCAGAATTTTGTATGCCTGGTATTTTATTTGCTTTATTTTATCTAAAATAATTTTTATTAATTTTTAAATAAATATCTGTCCATGTAAACAAAAAGGAGATTGAAACACTTGTGTTGACTTATTAAAACAATAAATTTCATCCTTAATATTGCATATATTTTTCGCTTTCAATCATTTTTTTCAACATATTTGTCAGATTCATTTCTATTTTTTTTCACCTATATATATATATATATATATATATATATATATATATATATATATATATATATTGTAGATAATATGGGAGCTATATTTCCAAGCAGACAGTGCTCAATATCATTGATAGAGCATTTATATTTGAGTTAAGGTCGTGTGGACATGGAGTCAACACCTATTTACTGACAGTTTCTCACCAACTTTCAGTAACGAGGTGTTGGCTCCATGTCCAAGCTACCTTATCTCAAATATATATATATATATATATATATATATATATATATATATAATTGAATATTAATTAGTTTAATCTATATATTAATACTCTTGTTCCTAAATTTTCCATCCATTATCATCTTGCAACACCTGGTAAAAAATGAGACTGTCCAAATTGTTCAGCTAAATAATGGACCGTTCCATTTTTATTATAAAGAAAGACAAAAGGACATGCTACACAGAAAAGTATAATAAGAAAGAGAGTAGGGGGTGAGTGTGTGGAAATGAAATGGCTAATATGTTTCAAACATAATGAAGAGATGAAAAAAAAAGGAAAGAAAGAAAAAAAAAGTGTTAGAGTTAAATCAAGATTATTATACATTTTATATATTAAACTATTGCAATAGCTCTTATGTGAATATATCACACATTGTAATAAATTATCATACTTAGGTCCTGCTAGTATAGTTTAATGAACAAATTTTTTGCCTCAAAATTTGGTTTTAAAAATTAATTTTGGGTAAATGATATATACCAGTAAGTGTTGTTTGATTTCTATTAAAATCTATTGAAGAAAGTAAACATTGAAATCTATTTGATCCGATTTATCTGATGTTGTTGATCAATAAGATCTTCTTCTTCTTCATACGTTGAGGAATTTGGAGATGAGTCATTCCAAGAGTCATTCAGATTATTGATCTCTTTTGTTTTGTTGGATCTTTTGGTTCATCCATTCTTTTCTTTGGCCTTTTCAAAGTGTACAAAAACTTTATGTATAGATTTGTATGCCCGAGGAAGCCCGAAGAATGCCTTGGCTGAAATAGGAACCGTGTCAAAAGCATTTTTGTTTCTTAAACAACTGAGAATTTATAGTGAGTATCTTGATAGCGCTTGTATGTTTTTTAAATGTAGGACATGCTTGACCTAAATTTTTGGTTGGTTGGTTTTAAAGGGTGTCAGCTCAGGGCTGTATTTAGGCCCTAAGAGACCCCTGGGCTTATAGAATTTGGGGCCCCTTCATTACATATATCCCCCCTTCCTCGTGTCTATAAAAAATATATACAGGGTGGGCCAGAATTCATGACTCATTTGATTGTAGATAGATTTATTAACACACAATCTTATAAAATACACGAATTCATAAACAAAATACGGTAAGCATATAATTTAATTAATGTATATAGGGGATGGTTTAGCTCAGTTAGTAGAGCACCCACCTAGGAATCATAAGGTTCCTGGTTCGATACCAGTCCCCACAAACTTAAGCGTATGAGTATAACAGATTCGGTAATTTGATCTGTGCAGTAAAGTAGAAAGCTGACGGTTGAAATCAACTGGTTCCCTCTAGATCACCAAAGTTAAGCAGCGATGAGCCTGTTCGATACTTAATTGGGTGACCACTTAAGCAACAGCGGGTACTGTAAGCAACTAATCAACCTGTGCTACCCATGTGCTGAGTTGGTGAGGAATGGTATTGAACTATGAACCTTGTGAATTCTAAGTGAATGCTCTACTGACTCATCAAACTCTTTAAATGTTTAGAATGAAAAGATGAAATAACAATAAACAAATAAACATACAGATATAAAGACTTATAAATCTGACTCAATTTCTACTGTCTTAAATGCCTCAAATTATAACCAGTGTGGTCATCACCAATCCGACCCAACTCAGCACATGAGTAATGCAGGTTGAGTAATCTGATCTGACCGGTAGAGTATCCGAGAGCTGACGTTAGGTGTGGCACTACATCTCAGTAGTATTGAACCTGGAACCTTGCAAATCCTAGATGAATGCTCTACAGACTGAGCTAAACCAGCCCTGAATGAGTTATACTAGTAAATATTAGGTAGAAGTTTTTTTTATTTTCATCGAACAAAAAAAAAAAAAATTACTGACTCATCAAACTTTCAAATGTTTGGAATGAAAAGATGGTATAAGAAATAAACAAACAAACATACAGACATACAGACAAAAATCACAAAGATATAAAGACTTATAAATCTGACTCAATTTCTACTGGCTTACATCCCTCAAGGCTTAACCAGTGTGGTCATCACCAATCCGACCATGGATTTTTATCTGCGGATATCCCTGGGCATATAAGCCACTCCATCCCACTCCCACATCTTTTTTCCCCCTCCTCCTCCTCCGTCTTTGTCCGTCTCTCTTTGTTGTTGCCTGGTCTTTGATGATTGTTCGTTTGCATGGCGTTCTTTTTCCAATTCTATTGATGATCAGATGACTTATCCAATATTTTAATCACTTTGCTTTTAGTCATGTCCATATTTTTCCAGATACTCTCTCTCTATCGGATCTTTCCTTGTTACTCAGGAAAGATGACGTGTCAGCATTAACGGTTCGGATTTTTCGGTCTTTATCAGCGCCGGTCTTGACACACAACTCTCTTAGCATTACAAGTGTCAGCTACATCACCACAAAGAAACTTTGCATCATCATCATCATCGTTTAAAGAAACATTATAATGACATCATCATCACAATATTAATATTCAATATCATCATCAAAGAAACATTTACATCATCATCATCAACAGCAGCATCTAAAGAAATATCATCATCACAATAGCATAATTCATCATCATCATCATTATCATCATAATTCATCATCATCATTATCATCACATTAGCATAATTGCAATATCATCATCATGATAGCATAATTCAGCATTATCAAAATCATTATCATTATCATCATCATCAGTGTTTAAAGAAACATTATAATGACATCATCATCACAATAGTAATATTCAGTATCATCATCAAAGAAACCTTACATCATCATCATCATCATCAGCAGCAGCAGCAGCTAAAGAAATATCATCATCACAATAGCATAATTACAGTATCATTATCATCACAATAGCATAATTGCAATATCATCATCATCATAGTATTATTCAGTATTATCAAAATCATCATCATCAGCAGCAGCAGCATTTAAAGAAACATTATAATTACATCATCATCACAATAGTAATATTCAGTATCATCATCAAAGAAACATTTACATCATCATCATCAGCTAAAGAAATAGTATCATCACAATAGCATATGATTTGGTATGAAGTTAAACTGCATCTAATTGTAAAGTTCTAAATTTGTAGCTCTGGGGAGTGAGGAGTACCCCTTCATTGCCATTTCTCCCAGGTCCACCCTGACCCAGAGTGGTTGTACCTGTTAGGGAAAAAATGAGTTTTTAAAAAAATTGAGTTAAAAAAACAAAATTCAATACCTATCAAGAATGAAAGGAATAAAATGTCTTCTGCATAAAATAACCCCACAAGGGTTGACATGCTGTAAAATCCAACCAACCAATAGCATAATTCATCATCCCAATAGCATAATTACAGTATCATCATCATTATGATACCATAATTCAATATCATCACTGCCCTGTCAGCTGGGGCGTTAGAATGCACCGACTGCACCTCTGCAGAGGGGTATGACTCCCCCAATGGGGCCACCTGTTGGCCGTGGGTGGTGACCCATGATGCTTAAGGATATAACCCAGGTGATTGAACAGTCCATGACTTGCAATACTCCACTTTGGCCCTTTCTTGGGCTAGACGGGCGATCGGAGAGGCCCCCTCCAATCAGTCGGCTGGTTACGTCAAGCCCTAGCAACTATATGATTGCCCCAACCCCATTGCCCTTATGGCAAGCCCCAACCCTTTTTATCATATGGGTGCTAGAAGGCAGTGGCTGATGGTCTACATGTCCTGGGAATGACGTTAAACTCTATCTGATGGTGAGATTCCAGTTTTGGAGGTTTGGGGAATGTGGAGCACCCCTTCATCACCATTGCTCCCTGGTCCAATCTGACACGGAGTGGTAGTACCTGTTAGTGTCCCATCTATGGGTTGAATAGAAAAACATGAGTTTATAAACAAAATTTGATTATCCATTAAGAATGAATTTATTTAAAACTTTGTCAGCATTAAATGACCCACTGAGGTTGATGTGCCGTAAAACAAAACAAACCAAACCAATATCATCATCATCACAATAGAATAATTACAATATCATCCTCATTATCACAAAGTCATCATTCATTATTCAGTTATCATCATTATCATCAGCATCTAAAGAAACATCATAATAACATCATTATCATCACACCATTCTGGGTATGATATCATGAAAACAATATGGTCAGTCAGACTGATGACATCAAAATTGGGACCACAATTATAACATTGTACCTTCTTACTTCCTCTTATCTATTGAGTAACTATCAGATTTCTGCAAAAAGAAATTTCAGTGAAGTATCCTTAACTTTTGCACTTATTGAACTGGTTGATTATTTTCTAACAAAGCACCTGCTGATTAGTTGAAATCAATGTCTAATCTTGTTTCTCATCAAATAAATTATGTCATAGACTCATATACATCACACCTTTGTGACTGTCAATCCTTGGGACTCTAATTGTAATGGTAATCCACGATGATATTGATGCTTCTATTTAGGAAGGAGTCAAGGATTCTAATTAGCATTTCAGAGTGGTAGTAACTGTTAGGGTCCCATCTATGGATTAAATAGAAAAAAAAGGAGTTCCAAAAATGTGTTTAAAAAAAAAAAAATTTTTTTTTAAATTTGAATAAAACAAAACGTCTAAGGCATAAAATAACCCAACAAGGGTTGACATGCCGTAAAATCTAACCAACCAACCAACCAACCAACATTTCATAGTTAACTCCATTATATCTTTATTTTAATTGTATACTAGATGACTAGTGACCTTGTTGGGTTCCATTGTAACAGTAGTCCATGATGATATTGATGCTTCTGTTTAGGAAGGGGAGGTATTCTAATTAGCATTTCATAGTTAACAGCTATCCATGATGATATTGATGCTTCTGTTTAGGAAGGGGGAAGTATTCTAATTAGCTTTTCATAGTTAACAGCTATCCATGATGATATTGATGCTTCTATTTAGGAAGGAGTAAAGGATTCTAATTAGCATTTCATAGTTATTTCCATTATATCCTTGTTTTAATTATATACTGGATGAATAGTGAACTTGTGGGTTCAATTGTAACAGTGGTCTATGATGATATGGAGGCTTCTATTTAGGAATAACTTAAGAATTCTCATCATCATTTCATAGTTAACAGCTGTCCATGATGATATTGATGCTTCTATTTAGGAAGAAATAAAGGATTCAAATTAGCATTTCATAGTTAACTTTGTTTTGTTTACAAACCACAACAGTTGATAATATATTGAAATAACAAATAAGATATAAAAGTAATTTTACTTCAAAAAATTGGTAATTGTTTTAACATTTTTTGTTTTGGTTTTAAATTTACAGCTCAGTCGGTAGAGCGTCCGACTAGGAATCACAAGGTTCCGGGTTCAATATTGGCCCGTACCAGCTCAGCATGTGAGTAACACAGGTATCTGTGCAGTAAAGTGGCGAGCTGATGGTAGGTGTGGCACTCCATCTCAAACATTTAGTTTCATTTATTAACTCATACCAAAATATTGCAAAACTTTTGACTCACCTTAGTTCTAAGAAATAAGACTAGTTTGAATTCCTGAAATGGTAACAGTTGAAATTCTATCAGTGTTTAAGTTTTAAATTTCATTTAAAGAAAAAAAAAAAGTTTGGTTTCAAACATTCCATGGATCCTTCTTTTTTTTCTTTCTTTTTTTTTAAAGATAGAAGTCAGAAATTTTCTTCCATCATCTTATTTATTCTGGTTATACAATCAGTGGTCGGCCGATCCTGAATGGTCCTAAAGTTCTTTTCATTTTGTTCTTTTTGTCTGCATTATCAGATAACTGGTGAGTCATACACAATGTTACTGATAGAGTTTGTTTGTTATAAAAGAATAAGCTAGACCTAGATTATCTGTTGTCAAAAGCTCAAAATAGTATTTCTAGCTAATCAAACAGTGACTCATTGACCAAGACATACAGGCACACACACACACACACACACACACACACACACACACACACCACACACACACACACACACATATATATATATATATATATATACACACACACACACACAATATCTGTATAAAAAGTAATTTTTAATTTTGAGGTTGGCAACCCTAATTCCAACTCAGCTGATTAATTTTGATCTTAATCATATGAAAAAAAAAATACTTCATGTTAGCTTCTCAGATTTCACATCCATGAAAATGGACACACAAGAATATTGAGTAGCATTATTTCATCAAATTCTGTATATGAGTGGGTTTTTTTCCAGAATATTCTTATTATACCACAGATTACTTGAGACCCTGAGGATTTTACTTGTTCCCCAGAATCAACAACCCAGTTCTTTGTCTTCCCTCTCGTCTGGGGCATTAGAATGTGTCGACTGCACCTCTGCAGAGGGGTAAGACTCCCCTAATGGGGCCACCTGTTTGCCGTGGGTGGAAACCCGTGATGCTTAAAGATAGAACGTAGGTGGATGAGCAGTTCATGACTTGCAATACTCCACTTTGGCCCTTTCTTGGGCTAGACGGTCGGTCAGAGAGGCCCCCTCCGATCAATCGGCTGGTCATGTCAAGCCCTAGCACCTATATGATTTTCCCAACCCTATTGCCCTTATGGCAAGCCCCAACCCTTTTTATCATATGGCTGCTAGAAGGCGTTGGCTGAGGGTCTACATGTCCTGGGAATGACGTTAAACTCTATCTGATGGTGAGGTTCCAGTTTTGGAGAATGTGGAGCACCCCTTCATCACCATTGCTCCCTGGTCCACTCTGACCCAGAGTGGTAGTACCTGTTGGGGTCCCATCTATGGGTTAAATAGAAAACATGAGTTTATAAACAAAATTGTATTATCCATTAAAAATGAAATTATT
This sequence comes from Doryteuthis pealeii, assembly GCA_023376005.1. Taxonomy (NCBI): domain Eukaryota; kingdom Metazoa; phylum Mollusca; class Cephalopoda; order Myopsida; family Loliginidae; genus Doryteuthis; species Doryteuthis pealeii. The sequence goes on along the minus strand of CM042140.1, from coordinate 43,551,347 downwards.
TCAAAACTTTGTTAGCATTAAACATTTTTTTTACCAATAGAAGTGTTCAGCATAAAATAACCCAAGGGGTTGACATGCCGTAAAACCCAACCAACCAACTCTTTGTTCAGCTGTTGAGAACATGCAATTAGCCTTGATAAACCAACTGTGAATGCCAATTTTAGACTAATAGTCCTGGGAAAGGTATAAACTCCCACATCCCCCAGCTATGTGTTACATAGTACAACTACTATGCTTCTACAGGGATGGACTGGCATTAAATAATCCATGAAAGTTGATATGCCATTAAATAAACAAACAAGGCAGTGTCAGTTGAAGACATCCGAAGCTGTTTGTCTCATTACTTTCCAGATAGACCTTTTATGTATATATATATAAAGATAAAAGGAAAGAAAATGTTGTATGAATAAAAATTATTTATTGTAATGCCAACATGTGTTTTGACCACTAATTTGTTCTTGTATACATTGTAATCCATTTATTATTATTTTAGATACAAAAATAAAATATTAATAATAGAGAAAACATAAAATTTGAATATACAAAAAAGCGATCATCTTCAAGATAGTTTGATATTTTAAATATTAGCTTAGCTTAGATATGGTACAAGGCCAGAAATATTGGGCACCTAATGTGAATAAAACGCACTAATAATGGTCTGCAAATCTAGCTTGCTAACCATTACACCAAGTGAGGTGCCCAAACAGATACCATATATACATGTGTATGATGCAACTTTCTGAGACCTAAATTTTAACTTGAAAAAGTTAAAATTTAGGTCTCAGAAAGTTGCATCATACATTAGAGGGTTGGGCCATATGTGAGATACAAACTTTGTGTGTGCAAATAGTTGGCTAACGTTAGACCTTGGCTAACTGGTGTGCCTACAATTTCCAGTTAAAAAAAGGTCTCAATCTAAGTCTCAGAAAGTCATATACAAGTATATACAGGAGTTTTCTGGTTTTGTTGAAGAACAGTAGTGGTATTATTTAACCCATAGATGGAGAGATGAGGTGGTTCATACCTTTCCCAAGGGTATTAGTCCAAAAATGAATGAAATAGTATGGCTTGAGATCAAGCTCGCTTACTATCATGTGTGACAGTCCAGTATGTTAGCCACTATGCCATCCTTGTAGAAGAACAGTAGTGGTACTATTTAACCTATAGCTGGATAGATGAGGTAGTTCATACCTTTCCCAAGGGTATTTGTCCAAAAGTGAATGAAATAGTATGTCTAAAGTTCAAGCTTGCTTACTATGATGTGCAGCAGTCCAGCATGTTAGCCACTATGCCATCCTTGTAGAAGAACAGTAGTGGTACTATTTAACCTATAGCTGAGGGATGAGGTAGTTCATACCTTTCCCAAGGGTATTTGTCCAAAAATGAACAAAATAGCACATCTGGAGTTCAAACTCACTTACTACGGTGTTGTAGTCCAGCATGTTAGCCACTACACCACGGGGACTTCTCTATCGTTTTCTTTATGGATTAGAATAAAAAAAAGAATTAACTTTTAATTCTTTTAAGATTTGAACTTTAGCAAAAGATTCAAGTTAATTTTTTTTTTCCTAATTTCAAATGTGAATGACATTTCTCTTTTTCTCTTTTTTTATAAACATCCTTTCCAATTGTCATTAATTTCTCCTTTTTTTTTTTTTCCTTTTTAAACTCTTTTTATTAATTGCATCTGTCTTATTTGATTGGTTGGATATTTGTCTGGCTTTTGTGTGTCTGTATCTTTTGTGTGTCTGTGTATCTCTCTTTAATTTGGTTCTAAAATTCATTTGTTTTTAAGACTGTCTTTGCACAAGAATGGAAAGCAACTCAAAAGGGGAACAAAAAATAAAAGAAGGAAATTCTTCTGAAAAGAATATATAGAATGACAATTGTTTGAATGAAAAGAAATAAAAAAAATAAAAATAAAATAATGAACTTCCCCTCAAAAAAGAAAAAAAAAGAAGAAAATCTCCCCCTCAAAAAAACAAAACAAAAACAAAACAAAAAAGAAATCTTTTATTCCAGAGAAATTTAATTGAAAAAAAAAAAAAAAAAAAGAAAAAAATGAAATAAAGAGCATGAAATTCAGTCAATCCTTTTCTCTAATGAGATTCTAATAATGATTTTTGAAGATAACAACGATAAAGACGGCATTTATTTTATTTTATTTGTTTTAATGAAGATGAAATAAAAAGAGGAGGAAAAAAAAAAATGAAACATCAAAAGAAAACAAATTTTATTTCTTTTTTTATTTATTTATTTATTTATTTAAATTCCACCTCCCTAAACTGAACATTGTGTATTTCTTGTTGACCCCCACCCCCCCAAAAAAAACCTTGTACTCATCACTTGAAAATTAATTGGTGGTGCTTTTGTTCCTTTTCCTACCCTGACCTCCCCTCCCAATCTTTTATTTTGTTTAGTAAAGAAGCGTGGGGGGGGGGGAATTGAAAGTTTCTGGGCTGAAGATATCCACCTTCACCTGTCATTGTTGCCCACCAAAAAAAAAGAACAAGATAAAAAATCTTGATGAATTTAAATGCTGACATTGAATAAATAACAATAACGACATTGCACATTAAAAACCAGGATATGAAGGGAAATTAGTTTTAAAAAAAACAAGAAATGAATCGTTATACTATTAATACTATTACTATTAAGAATATGTGCCCTCCGGGGGGGTAAGTATCTAAGTTTTAATGAAATGAAATATATCAAATTAGAAAGACTAACAAAATTTAAAAAGAGCGCATATAAAAGGATTACACTTATTTTCATTATATTTTAATTGGTTTCTATATAAAATCATTCATCCGCCCTGTCGGTTGGGGCGTTAGAATGCACCGACTGCACCTCTGCAGAGGGGTAAGACTCCTCCCCAATGGGGCCACCTGTTGGCCATGGGTGGCGACCCGTGATGCTTAAGGATAGAACCCAGGTGGATGAGCAGTTCATGACTTGCAATACTCCACTTTGGCCCTATCTTGGGCTAGATGGGCGGTCGGAGAGGCCCCCTCTGATCAATTGGCTGGTCATGTCAAGCCGTAGCACCTATATGATTGCCCCAACCCTATTGCCCTTATGGCAAGCCCCAACCCCTTTTTATCATATGGGTGCTAGAAGGCGGTGGCTGCGGGTCTACATGTCCTGGGAATGACGTTAAATTCTATCTGATGGTGAGGTTCCAGGTTTGGGGAATGTGGAGCACCCCTTCATCACCATTGCTCCCTGGTCCACTCTGACCTGGAGTGGTAGTACCTGTTAGGGTCCCATCTATGTGTTAAATAGAAAAATGTGTTTATAAAAAAAAAAATGTATTATCCATTTAAGAATGACTTTATTTCAAAACTTTATCGGCATTAAATAACCCACTGAGGTTGATATGCCGTAAAACAAAACAAACCAAACCAAACCAAAATCATTCATAGGATTGATTTTAATACGTTGTAGAATAAAACTGTTATATATTGATGGGTACCATCGTTTTTTAGATGGTTAGTGTAGAAACAGATTTTAATTCAAATCCATTAGTTGATTGATGTTCAGTGACATCAAGTTGACCCCTGACTTCCTGCTGCTAGGAAATGGTGGGAAGGAAGTTTAGAGTCAGTCAAGTCATTAGACGTTCTAATGTAAGCATGGACTTGGCTTCAATCCTGCACGGTTGAGAATCCTAGAAAAGTCTAATCCTAAAGTTGATAAAAATGTGATTACCAAAATCTATATGCCTTGTGTTTGTCCCTAAGAACTAATGACAACCTTGGCATAACCACAGAAGCCAGAACCAGACTAGTCAACAACAGACCAGTTGAAGAAGTTAAGAGAAATGCAGACAGTGACCGACTACAAGAAAGCTAATAGAAAAAATAGGAGACAATAAGAAAAGCAGCCTGCTACCTCCAGAAAGTAAGTAGAGATTGTTGTGGGAGATATAACCAAGGATGTCTCCCAAAGAGTAAGTAAACTATTAAATATGAGGGTACTTCCCTCAGAATATATTCCCATACAGAAGGGGTATACAACAAAACAATGATATTAGAGATCAATAAAACCAAGTAATTATTTATTAAACCCGGTTTTGTTAAAACCAGTCTGCAAATTAAATACACCATATATTATGTAAACCTTTATTTCTTAGGGATATATAAGACACATGTGCCAAAAAAAACTCTTAAGAAACAACTACACAAAAAAATGTAAATATAAATGTACAATATACACAATTACCTAACCTTTAGGAATAAAATAACCCCAGACAGATTGACATGCCATTAAAATCAATCAATCCAAATATGATAATTATACCATTAATTTAGATAATTTAAACTCCCCCAAAATTACAAATAATAAGAAAAATATCATAAAAACAAAAACCAACCTACAATAAATGAAGTAGCCTGTGAACTAATGTACAAGATCTATTTAATAACTGAAAAACTTCATACGACTATTAACATTATACAGTGGCTCCATCCTCCAATACATAAATATACACTGGTTCCATCCTTCGATATATAAATATACATTGGCTCCATTCTCCGATACATAAGTATACACTGGCTCCATCTTCCAATACATAAGTATACACTGGCTCCATCTTCCGATACATAAGTATACACTGGCTCCATCTTCCGATACATAAGTATACACTGGCTCCATCTTCCGATACATAAGTATACACTGGCTCCACTCTCCGATACATGAATATACATAAAATTACAGTGGTTGAGGATCTTAGTGTTCTGGGTATAACGTTAAACTGCATCTAGTGGTGAGTTTCTAATTCTGGATCTGGGATGTGTGGACACTAAAACGCATCTGATCGTGAGGCTACAGTTATAGAGATCTGTGAAGTGTAGAGTGCCCCTTTATTGCCATTACTTCCAGATCCACTCTGACCCAGAGTAGTAGTACCTGTTAGAACCACATCTATGGGTTAAGTATATCAAAAACGAGTTTTTAAAAAAAATTGAATACACAGCAAGAATGAATAAAATAAATGTCTTTCGCATAAAATAACCCCACAAGGGTTGACATAAATCCAACCAACCAATTATAAATATACACTGGCTCCAATGTTGGCTATAATATCAATGCATGATGTTTTAAATTTAAATCCTGTAATTACAAATATTTAAGATCTCTTTACACTCTGAACAGAAAGTGATAATTTATGAGGAAGTGCGTCCTGGTCTCCTGCCTCAGAAATTGCTGCCCGGTGACTATTAAAATAACGTCCCCAGCTATGTCGTCTCAGATTTTCTTTTATTCATGTTTGTTTAATGTCTTGTTTTTAGTTTAAATAAACAAGAATTACGACAAAAAAGAAGCGACACCCCACAAATACATTTACTTGTAGAAAATATCTATCTATCTATCTCCATTTGTTCATATCTATCTATATTATTTTGTTTATCTATCTCAGTCTATTCCAAACTATATATCCATCTTCATATCTAAACAAGAATTACGACAAATTACGATAAATGAACAAGAAATACGACAAATTTCTATAAGTGAACAAGAATTACGACAAATTTCTATAAATGAACAAGAATTACGACAACTTTCTATAAATAAATAAGAATTACGCCAAAAAAGAGAAGCCCCCCCCCCTCTAAAATACATTTAACGCCCTAAGTTGGTTGTTTTCTTTCAAGTAACACTGACATAGCTGGGGACGTTATTTTAATAGTCACAGGGACGTACTTCCTCATAAATTACCTAGAAAGCATCTCATATCCATTGGATTACAGTCTTAGAAGATCATATATATCTTGTGCACTGAAGTTACGTTTTAGCACAGTGCCTTCTGTATCTGTGAAGGGCAATGTTAAAAAAACAGTTTTGACCACAGATGTCACATGTGAACGCTGGCCCTGAAGATGCTGGTGTGCCAGTGCTCTGTTGCCGTTGCTTTCTCATGGTGTTGCGCCAGGGTGACTAATTAAAACAAGAACATAAGTTTCACTGGATTTTTAAAGGAAAAAACAAAAACATCTTGGTTTACCTTTGAAAATGATCAATGATGCTTGAAAGAGAGAGAGAGAGAGAGAGAGAGAGAGAGAGAGAGAGAGAGAGAGAGAGGCAAAGGGGGAGACACAAAGAGGGGTAAAGAGGAGAGAGAAAGAGAATGATAGAGGGGATAGAGAGAAAGACAGGATGGAGACAGAGATAGGGGTAAAGAGAGAGGAAGACTGAGAGAGAGAGGAGAGAGAAAAATAGAGGGGAAGACACAGAGTGAGGTAAAGAGAGAGAGAGAGAGAGAGAGAGAGAGAGAATGATAGAGGGAAGAGAGAAAAAGACAGAAGGGAAGACACAGAAGCTAAAGAGGGAAAGAGAGAGAGTGAGTATTAGGAGGAGAGTCTGTCATCTAAGTACTTCAAGTGAGTTCTGCACAGAGTAATCTGTGTGTTCTTAAATAGTGGTTAGAACCATCACCACTGTTAAGGTACGGGGGAGATGGGTCATTCCATTATATCACCCCTCCCTGAGCTAAATTCTTCCGTTGGAATTTAACTTTTAATACTTCTTCATTTTTGGATTTGGACGTAGTTGTTTTACTGCTTTCTTGCGGTCTAGGTTCAAATCCGTGTTGCGACCTGCTACACAATTTTTTTCTTTTATCTTTTTTGTAAATTTGTTTTCTTGCGTTCCAAATTCAAATCAGTGTTGCGCCTTGCTACACGATTTTTTTTTCTCTGGTTTGTTCAGATCCTGGTCGCCACCTATAGTAAGGTCACGTGAGTATTAGGAGGAGAGTCCGTTGTCTAAGTACTTCAAGTGAGTTCTGCACAAAGTAATCTGTGTGTTCTTAAATAGTGGTTAGAACCATCGCCACTGTTAAGGTATGAGGGAGATGGGTCATTCCATTATATTAAAAGTGTTCAGAGAGAAAATTTTAGAGGATTTTTATATAAAATTCAACAAAACATAAATTTTGTAAAACAAGAAAAAAAAAACCCAAAATAAATGCATCTTCATCCAGAATTCCTACAATGTGACAAAAAACCCAACAAAGTCTGGTGTTATTATAAGATACTACTGGGGTAGGGTAGGTCGATTTTCAAACTGTAATGTATCCCATGTGGTGAAAGTTGCAAATTAACATAAAGAATTAACACAAAATATTTTTCTTCAAAACTTTGCCTTTGTTTGAAGAAATATATTTCAATCTTTTAAAATGTTATCACTGTTATGGCTTACTTATTAGATAAAAAGCAGAATATCGGAGGTGGTGATGGGGGACATATTTTCAATTTGAATTCTATATTTTATTCATTTTTTAAAAAATAACAATATTTTCTGTTTTAAATATTGGAATTGCTAAATTTTCTAACCAATTTCTGGGCCAAATGTTATGAAAACGAGGATTTTTGGTACATTTTAACTGATGATCTTTGATCCTAGTTCCTCAAACAATGGTGCAAGTAAGAGATCTAGTTTTTGATATAAGTATTCATTATACCAACACATTTTTTCTGTTTGAGAGAATTTGATATTTTCGAAAAGTGAAAAAATCAACCTGCCCTACTGCTAGGTTAGTCGTAATTATGCTTTGACCCTGATACAATGACTGACCCCAGAGTCATCATCTGATGAAGAGTTTTTTTGGCCGCACAGCTATTTTTGTTTTTGTATGGCAGCATGTGTGTGTGTATGTACATATATATATATGGTTTGTTTAGAATGGCTTTTTGCCGATAATTTTTTGGAGAATAAGTGTTTAATTGGAGTCGTACCTAATTTTGAAAATTAAGTAATTAATAATGAATTAGGCGGGAATACCTATTAAATGTATGGCTAAACAAATCGAGAAAAATCAATCTCTGTATGTACATTTCGGCCTATTAGGCCTCATCAGCAGAGCTATAGATCGGAAGACCGCCCTGTGCGTGATTTGAAACCGGACTGCCAAGCTGACAGGTCGATCCCATAACCCCAACACCAAACGAACTTCTTAGATTTTTATGATTTGTTTAGAGTAGGTTAACATTCCTCTTCTAGTGACTTTTATTACACGACGATGTGGTAAGTTGTAAACACGGTTTGTTTAGAATGGCTTTTTGCCGATAATTTTTTGGAGAATAAGTGTTTAATTGGAGTCGTACCTAATTTTGAAAATTAATTAATTAATAATTCATTATTAATTAATTAATTTTCAAAATTAGGTACGACTCCAATTAAACACTTATATATATATATATATATATATATATATATATATGCATTTCTATGTTTTTGAAGTTCTGATATTGAGTGGGGGAACTATAGAAAGATATAGTTTATTAATTCTTTGATATATCTTTCTGATTAATAACTAGATATGGAAATGAATACATTTTTTTAATAAAATTATGTAAAGGAATTTTCATTTCTCTTTTTTTTTCTTATTAATCAATACTTAATAACATTAATACATCCATTCAATTTAGGGTAATTGTACACATGCATGCACACACACACACACACATATGTATATACAAATATACACACGTATATGTATATACACATACATATATATACACACAGTTATGCATTTGCACACACACACACACACACACACACATATATATAATATATATATATATACCAACAAAGAAATATGTGGACTCCATAACAACATCATATATATATATATATATATATATATATATATATAGTCTTTTATAAAATGATAAATATGTTGATATGAAGAAAAAAATAAGAGATAATCTATTTCAGATTTTAATGGATTCCTATTGCGATCATTATATATATTATATATATGCATATATATATATATATATATATATATATATATATATATATATATATAATGTGTGTGTGTGCATGTATGTATTCACTCTCTCTCTCTCTCTCTCTCCCCCTTGATGGACCGGATGTAATTTTTATAAATGTGGCTTTGTATCTTTGGCGAATCACCCAATGTCATTTTACTATAAAAAGACTAAATATGACTCATTATAGCTTCTGTGCTATATTAAAAAAAAAACCCTACCCCAACCCCATCCCTGGTCTGAGAAAGACCATCATCCAATCAACTCCACCACCATCATCACCACCACCTATACATGAGTGCATTTGAGATTGCCCTCGTGTCAATTCATTGATCAAGCTCACTGATCAAATGAAGTAAATTTTTAATAACTTCTCAAATCTGTTTGAAAAAGGCTGCCTTACTCTCCATCACTCCTTACTCTCCATCTTGGCGGTGTCATCCATGCAAAAGTCCTATTAAGATTTTGTTCAATGAACCTTTCAGAATTAGATTAAGGATTTAATAATATTTTCAGTAGAATATTAATTTCATAAGCTCATTGCGTGTTTTTTGCTGCCTGCCTTGAAATTATTTCAACGGGCGAGAATTTTGTTTTAGCTTTTCTTTAAAAACAACAACAAGAAACAAACAATAAGTTTATGCTGAATAATTAATATCCTCTTGAGTTAATTATATCCGTATAGATTCAAATATAATTAACTAGCTTGCACTCGTGGAAATTCCACGCATTGCACACAAAATAATTGCACAAATTTAAACTGTAAGTAACTTGATTGATTGATTTTAATGGCATGTCAATCCATCGAGGGTTATTTTATGTTTAGTGGTTAGAGAATTGTGTTCCTTGTGCATTTATATTTATATTTTTTGTGTTGTATTTGCTTTTATAATTTTTTCTTCAAGTTTTTGTAATACTTTGGGGGAGTTTAAATTATTTTCATATGGATGCTAGAAGGCGGTGGCTGCGGGTCTACATGTCCTGGGAATGACGTTAAACTCTATCTGATGGTGACGTTCCAGTTCTGGAGGTTTGGGGAATGTGGAGCACCCCATTCATCACCATTGCTCCCTGGTCCACTCTGACCCGGAGTGGTAGTACCTGTTAGGATCCCATCTATGGGTTAAATAGAAAAATGTATTTATAAAAGAATTGTATTATCCATTAAGAATTGATTTATTTCAAAACTTTATCAGCATTAAATGACCCACTGAGGTTGATATGCCGTAAGACAAAACAAACCAAACCATTTAAATTATTTAAATTAATGGTATAATTATTATATTTGGATTAATTAATTGATTTTAATGGCAACCTGTTTGGAGTTATTTTATACCTACATGTTAGGGAATTGTGTACATTGTACATATATATTTACATTTTTAGGAGATACATGGTGTAATGGTTAGAGTTGTAGAATATGGACTTGTCGACCCGAGTTCAAATCTGGGATGAGGCTGTTTGCATTTCACATAGCACTAATACCCTTGGGAAAGGTATGTATCCATATATTCTCCCTCCAGCTATGGATAAATAGTAGTGCAGACTGGGCTCTTTAACCTTGAATAGGTAACCAGTCTAGAAGGAAAATTCTGAATTCAAACCTATTAAACTCCGCTTAAGAAATTGACCTTGTGTCACATCCTGTTTGTGCGGAGGGGTTGGTAAATATATATATATTTACATTTTTTGTGTAGTTGTTTCTTAAGATTTTTTTTTTTTGCACACGGTCCTAATGAATATGAATAATTTTCAAATAAATCTATTTGACCCATACATGGGACCTTAAGAGGTACTACCACTCCCGGTGAAACTGAGAGTAAATGGCAATGATGGGGCACTTCATACTCCCTAGTTCTCTGGAACTGGAGCCTCACCACTTGATGCAGTTTAGTGTTATACTCAAAATCCCCCTTTTTGGGGTGGGTGGTCATACCCCCCTTCAAGGGGATAATAATATTATGGGATAAATCTTTGTCAGTTTCAATTTCTATTTTTGAATTTGTTGAATTTATAACAACATATATACTTACTTAGGTAATAATTCTTTTATTCCTAACAACACATATACTAATATAATACATATATATACATATATATATATATATATATATATATATATATATATATATATATGTGAAGAGATGGAAGTGAATCCGACAGTATGTAGTATATTAAGAAAATTGAAAAAACACAGTTGAGTGGTAAGTTTATTGGCCGACACTGCAGTGTTTCAATCTATTAATCAGGTCTTCTTCAGGGCATTTGTTGATATAAGGAAAGGTAATAAAAGATTTTTATCACAGAATAACGATAAAAACTGCGATAGTCCTTGTTTATCAGTCTGTTCAAAATTTGAAGTTTGAAGAAAGAACGCTGGGAAGGTGAATGGTTTTGACGTCATATTTCAAACCGTATCTAGATTTTTCACCATTATAATTTTAGAGTGGTAATTATGATTACCTTCGCTAAATAATACCATTGTATTAAATGTAATTGTGTAGTTCGTATTCAGTAAATTTTCTGTTGTGATGCAAATTACAGTTACAGTTATACAGGGTGATTGAAAAGTTTATTTCTCTGAATCTTTTAAATAAGGCTTGATAATTAGCATTATTTGGATTATTCAGACTACTGTCCTTATCTTTCGGACACTGTGACCTCTGGCCTTCATCAGGTATTTCTTGTCGGACCCAGGAGCCTACTCAAACTCAGGAGCCATCACAGAACTTCTGACAAGAAATAACTGAAGAAAGCCGGAAGGCACATTGACCAAAATGTTGTACAGATAACAATAAAGAGGACAGTAGTCCGAATAATCCAAATAATACTTATTGTAAAGTATCTCCCTATTTTAAAAATCTTATAATTTATTTCTAAATCATTATTTTTACAAAAAATGAATATATATATATATATATATATATATATATATATATAGAGAGAGAGAGAGAGAGAGAGAGAACAGGAAACAAATCCATTATCTTGCACAAAAGAATCATGGTAATGTACAGTTTACTAATACAGGAAGTTGAGGAGGGCCATGATCTACAACGTCCTGGAAGGACATGCCATTCAATTCTTTTGACCTATGTTAAAGAGATATTTGTTTTATATATTTGTTTTCCTTTTTTTTAAATATCTATTGTCAAGTTTTTATTTTAATTTTTTCATTTATTACAAACCATCTTCCTATCATGACTTTATTGTATTAATTGATACCTATCCTTTATTTTGTCTCATAGTCTATTTGGTGCCATGTTTGTGGTTATAGCTTTTATACAGGGTGGGGCAAAATGATCTGATACTCTTTTTCATTATCTATTCTTTTTTGCTTTTATCAAACCAACAAATGTATCAGATCATTTTGCCCCACCCTGTACATTAGTAACGTTACGTACTGAAGTAATATTATATTTTTTAATAGTATGTCAAAATTTATGTTGATATAATCCTATTTATGATTAATTTTACTATTAACATTATTATTAATTATTATTATAAATTATTATATTATTATTAATTTAATTTAAATATTTATATTTTAAGTAATTTATTATAAATTATTACATTATTATTAATTTTACTATTAACATTAGTAACGTTACGTACTGAAGTAATATTATATTTTTTAATAGTATGTCAAAATTTATGTTGATATAATCCTATTTATGATTAATTTTACTATTAACATTATTATTAATTATTATTATAAATTATTATATTATTATTAATTTAATTTAAATATTTATATTTTAAATAATTTATTATAAATTATTACATTATTATTAATTTTACTATTAACATTAGTAACGTTACGTACTGAAGTAATATTATATTTTTTAACATTAAATTTTGCTTTTATCAAACCAACAAATGTATCAGATCATTTTGCCCCACCCTGTACATTAGTAACGTTACGTACTGAAGTTTTCACAGTACCAATCGATACAATGTTGTATACCCTTTTCTTACTTCTTACTCTGGTCGTATTTGCTATTCTGATCGCCTATCATCTTGGTCTGGTCTCTTCTAAAGTCTGGACTCTCCCTGGGGACTTTGGGTCTGGTTTCTGTTAGGGATCACTCCTTATCAGAAGCCCTGTGTCATTGTTAGTTTTTAGGTAATAAACACAAGACTTCGATTTACATTGATGTTACTTTATTTGTAAATCCCCAACCAGACATTCTGTGCAGTGAGACTTACATGTTACTAGCTCGGTTTCTAACTTCTAACTGACTGAGTTACTTAGTATCCTTAAACCGGAACAGGGTTTTCTATGGCTTCTGGTTCTCACGATTCATCCCCAGAAGGCAAGGTGAGAGTGGGGTCAAGCATTGTCACTCACTCTCAAGGCCATCAGCTGCACTAATCGCCATTATGATTTCTACAATACCTTAAAAAAGTATTAGGGATCTAATAACTATGTAACAGTAATATTGATAGCTTAAGGGAAGTCCCTGTGGTGTAGTGGCTAATGTGCTGTACTGTGACATTGTAGAAAGTGGGTTTGAACTTGTAGGGACCGTGGTTGCTGTAATGTGACATTGTAAAAAGTGGGTTTGAACTTGTAGGGACCGTGATTGCTGTAATGTGACATTGTAGAAAGTGGGTTTGAACTTGTAGGGACCGTGGTTGCTGTATGTGACATTGTAGAAAGTGGGTTTGAACTTGTAGGGACCGTGGTTGCTGTTATGTGACATTGTAAAAAGAGGGTTTGAACTTGTAGGGACCGTGGTTGCTGTAATGTGACATTGTAAAAAGTGGGTTTGAACTTGTAGGGACCGTGGTTGCTGTAATGTGACATGTGTGAAAGGAGTGGTTTGAATTTGTAGGGACCGTGGTTGCTGTAATGTGACATTGTAAAAAGTGGGTTTGAACTTGTAGGGACCGTGGTTGCTGTAATGTGACATTGTAGAAAGTGGGTTTGAACTTGTAGGGACCGTGGTGCTGTTGTGACATTGTATTGTAAAAGTGGGTTGAACTTGTAGGGACCGTGGTTGCTGTAATGTGACATTGTAAAAAGTGGGTTTGAACTTGTAGGGACCGTGGTTGCTGTAATGTGACATTGTAGAAAGTGGGTTTGAACTTGTAGGGACCGTGGTTGCTGTAATGTGACATTGTAAAGTGTGGTTTGAACTTGTAGGGACCGTGGTTTGCTGTAATGTGACATTGTAAAAGTGGGTTTGAACTTGTAGGGACCGTGGTTGCTGTAATGTGACATTGTGAACTTGTAGGGACCGTGGTTGCTGTAATGTGACATTGTAGAAAGTGGGTTTGAACTTGTAGGGACCGTGGTTGCTGTAATGTGACATTGTAGAAAGTGGGTTTGAACTTGTAGGGACCGTGGTTGCTGTAATGTGACATTGTAAAAAGAGGGTTTGAACTTGTAGGGACCGTGGTTGCTGTAATGTGACATTGTAAAAAGTGTGGTTGCTGAACTTGTAGGGACCGTGGTTGCTGTAATGTGACATTGTAGAAAGTGGGTTTGAACTTGTAGGGACCGTGGTTGCTGTAATGTGACATTGTAAAAAGTGGTTTGAACTTGTAGGGACGTGGTTGCTGTAATGTGACATTGTAGAAAGTGGGTTTGAACTTGTAGGGACCGTGGTTGCTGTAATGTGACATTGTAAAAAAAGAGGCGTTTGAACTCTGTAGGACCGTGCGTGGTTTCTGTAGGGTGTGAGCCAAATTAGATAAATGTCCACCACTAGGAGCAGAGTGGTGGTTTGAACTTATGAGCCGTAATAAAACAAACCCAAACCATGGACTCTTAACCTCGAGGCCAAAGATACCCTTTATGGACATGTTCAGTAAAATTTGAAAAATGATGAAATGCGATCGGACAAATAAGAAATCTGGCAATAGTTTATAGGAGCAGACACCAGAGTAATCTAAGTGGGTGCATGGCATTCGTTTTTAGACAATATATGGCTGGATGTCCATACCAGAGAGGGAGCCGTAGGTGGCAGGATTATAAACGACATAAGAGCTTATGAACAAGCGATTAATGTATAATGAGTATAGACTATGACCTCAACAAACCTGGTGCGTTTAACTAATAATGTGAGATCAGCGTATATTTTCTGAACAGGCTCTGTGACATGTAGGACCGTGTTGCTGTAATTAGAGTTACTCATTATATGTAAAAAGATGGTTTTCACCAGCATCTCTGTCTTACTCTTCCTTCTTTTTTGTACTTGAACCTTGGCTGGATCTCGTCCCGAAGGGCCTCTTTCAGCTAAAGGTTGCGTTAATGTGACATTGTCAGTCATGTAGCGGGATTTACCACAAAACACGTCACAAGCTCTCAGAGCTAGCTCTGAAACGTACCGCTAATTCGTTTGCACCAAAGTTCACTTCCATCTGTTTCATTGTTGCAAGTTGCATGTATGTAAGTAATGTGCACAGACAATAAATCACTCTTTACCTTGAGAATGAAAAGTCAAGGATCTACTCTTGAAACTGACCAGTCAAGCATTTAAGGCGGAAAATAGCTTTCAATGTCAATGATCATAGGCGCCAAAAGGCACTCCGATCGGAATTAGCTGGCTAATGTGGACACTTCAAGAAAACCGTAGATATAGGAATTAGTCAGTCAGATACCATTTAGGGAAACCATATCATTTAAGGGGACCTAGTTCGGATTTGATTGTGGCACATGATAGAGTAAATGAGCATCTGGCTGAGCGATATATTACATGTCAATGAGAAAGAAAAATATAAGGCAGCAAGAAAATCAAAGTGAGAGGGAGTTATCCATACTGAACATATACTTTATGCACATGTAAAAGAGGCTCACAACCACACTACAATAAACAGTGTACGACGTGTGAGATGTGATCATTAGAAAATCTGTAGCGGTATGTGTCATATATGATCTCACCCTCGCTGAGCTGTATTCAGTGGTTACAGGACCTCTCACCGTCATCACGATAAGCCTCATCACAGAGACTGACACAAGATGTTCGTGACGTACGTGAACGCAACTATGGAAACCTAGAATGACCGGGTTTTAAAAGAAGGCTCCATCCGTCAGGCGACAGGTCAGAACGATCTCTTGCCTCTACCCTGTCCCACAAAAGCCGGAAAAAAACATGTGGTTCTGCAACTGTACAAGCACGAGGCCACGTACGTTAAATACTCGGAAATGCTGAGTATCGATGCACTTTCTAAGAAAGGTTGAGACTTGAATATGCACAACCATAAAAATCGCTGTCAAGAGGGCGATATACCGTAGGGTATTGCTGATATAATAGCTGAGACAATTGGGTAGAAGATACCACACGCTGCAGAGTATTCAGAAGGAAAAAACTATGGTAGGGACCACGTAGTGTCTATGCTAACTGTGACCTTGTAAAAAGAAGAGCATAGTGGCGGGTTTTGAAGCTATGAGTGCCTATCAAGTGAGAAAACGTAATAAACTAGCGTTGAGCACTCCTTAAATAAATATATAGCCAACAACTATCCTCACACAAAAAAACAGAGTGGCAGCTTCCCGAAGGCAAACGGTTTTGGGTATACTTTATGTAGTAGGCATCTCGTAATGGCGCCCGCCTTACCTTAGCTGATGAGGAATGTGACATTTAGAAAGTGGTGGTTAGTTGAACATTCACTTTGGACAAGGGCTGTGACAATTCTCGTGCTGTAGGGGTTGCCAGCTGTAACTGTGCCATGTACAGCTTTGTAAAAAACAAGATGTAGGGTTTTCACTAGTGGTTTTTCACGGCTAGGGTGTACTTGTTACGCCGTGCTGACCGTTCGGTCTGGCTGAAGGGTTGCAGGTTCCCGTAAGTGTATCATTGTAAATCAGTGGAGCTGTCGAGAA
>CM042140.1:43489748-43534642 GCA_023376005.1 Doryteuthis pealeii | reverse complement strand
ACAGGGACCGTGGTTGTGAATGTGACATTGTAAAAAGTGGGTTTGAAACTTGTAGGGACCGTGGTGCTTGATGGACATCTGTAGAAAGTGGGGTTGAACTTGTAGGGACCGTGGTTGCTGTAATGTGAACATTGAGAAAGTGGGTTCTGAACGTCCTGTAGGCGACCGTGGTTGCTTTAATGGACATTGTAAAAGAGGGTTTGACTTGTAGGGACCGGTTGGTGCTGTAAGTGGTGACGAGTTGTAAAAAGTAGGGGTGTTTGACACTTGTAGGGAACCGGTGCTGTTGGATGTGGAACTCTCACATTGTAGAAAGTTGCGGTTTAACCAATTGTAGTTGACCGTGGTTGCCTGTAAAACTCGTAGCATTGAAAAAGAGTGCGTTTGAACTCAACTTGTAGGCCCGCACGTGGTATGCTGTAATGTGACAATTGTTAAGACCAAAAGTGGTTTGAAGCTTGTGGACGTGGTTGGCTGTAATGTGACATTGTAGAAAGTGAAGGTTTGAACTTGTAGGACCGTGGTTTGCTGTAATGCTGACATTGTAAAAAGTGGGTAGTTGAACTTGTAGGGACCGGTGGTTGCTGTAATGTGACATTGTAAAAAGTGGGTTTGAACTTGTAGGGACCGTGGTTGCTGTAAATGTGACATTGTTAAAAGTGGGTTTGAACTTGTAGGGACGTGGTTGCTGTAATGTGACATTGTAAAAGTGGGTTTGAACTTGTAGGGACCGTGGTTGCTGTAATGTGACATTGTAGAAAGTGGGTTTGAACTTGTAGGGACCGTGGGTTGCTGTAATGTGACATTGTAAAAGAGGGTTTGAACTTGTAGGGACCGTGGTTGCTGTAATGTGACATTGTAAAAAGTGGGTTTGAACTTGTAGGGACCGTGGTTGCTGTAATGTGACATTGTAGAAAGTGGGTTTGAACTTGTAGGGACCGTGGTTGCTGTAATGTGACATTGTAAAAGAGGGTTTTGAACTTGTAGGGACCGTGGTTGCTGTAATGTGACATTGTAAAAAGTGGGTTTGAACTTGTAGGGTGGTTGCTGTAATGTGACATTGTAGAAAGTGGGTTTTGAACTTGTAGGACCGTGGTTGCTGTAATGTGACATTGTAAAAAGTGGGTTTGAACTTGTTAGGGACCGTGGTTGCTGTAATGTGACATTGTAGAAAGTGGGTTTGAACTTGTAGGGACCGTGGTTGCTGTAATGTGACATTGTAAAAAAAGAGGTTTGAACTTGAGGGACCGTGGTTGCTGTAATGTGACATTGTAAAAAGTGGGTTTGAACTTGTAGGGACCGTGGTTGCTGTAATGTGACATTGTAAAAAGTGGGTTTGAACTTGTAGGGACCGTGGTTGCTGTAATGTGACATTGTAAAAAGTGGGTTTGAACTTGTAGGGACCGTGGTTTGTGTAATGTGACATTGTAGAAAGTGGGTTTGAACTTGTAGGGACCGTGGTTGCTGTAATGTGACATTGTAAAAGTGGGTTTGAACTTGTAGGGACCGTGGTTGCTGTAATGTGACATTGTAGAAAGTGGGTTTGAACTTGTAGGGGACCGTGGTTGCTGTAATGTGACATTGTAAAAAGGGTTTGAACTTGTAGGGACCGTGGTTGCTGTAATGTGACATTGTAAAAAGTGGGTTTGAACTTGTAGGGACCGTGGTTGCTGTAATGTGACATTGTAGAAAGTGGGTTTGAACTTGTAGGGACCGTGGTTGCTGTAATGTGACTTTGTAAAAAGAGGGTTTGAACTTGTAGGGACCGTGGTTGCTGTAATGTGACATTGTAGAAAGTGGGTTTTGAACTTGTAGGGACCGTGGTTGCTGTAATGTGACATTGTAGAAAGTGGGTTTGAACTTGTAGGGACCGTGGTTGCTGTAATGTGACATTTGTAAAAGTGGGTTTGAACTTGTAGGGACCGTGGTTGCTGTAATGTGACATTGTAGAAAGTGGTTTGAACTTGTAGGGACCGTGGTTGCTGTAATGTGACATTGTAGAAAGTGGGTTGAACTTGTAGGGACCGTGGTTGCTGTAATGTGACATTGTGGGTTTGAACTTGTAGGGACCGTGGTTGCTGTAATGTGACATTGTAGAAAGTGGGTTTGAACTTGTAGGGACCGTGGTTGCTGTAATGTGACATTGTAAAAAGTGGGTTTGAACTTGTAGGGACCGTGGTTGCTGTAATGTGACATTGTAGAAAGTGGGTTTTGAACTTGTAGGGACCGTGGTTGCTGTATGTGATGGGTTTGAACTTGTAGGGACCGTGGTTGCTGTAATGTGACATTGTAAAAAGAGGGTTTGAACTTGTAGGGACCGTGGTTGCTGTAATGTGACATTGTAGAAAGTGGGTTTGAACTTGTAGGGACCGTGGTTGCTGTAATGTGACATTGTAAAAAGTGGGGGTTTGAACTTGTAGGGACCGTGGTTGCTGTAATGTGACATTGTAGAAAGTGGGTTTGAACTTGTAGGGACCGTGGTTGCTGTAATGTGACATTGTAGAAAGTGGGTTTGAACTTGTAGGGACGTGGTTGCTGTAATGTGACATTGTAAAAAGTGGTTTGAACTTGTAGGACCGTGGTTGCTGTAATGTGACATTGTAGAAAGTGGGTTTGAACTTGTAGGGACCGTGGTTGCTGTAATGTGACATTGTAGAAAGTGGGTTTGAACCTGTAGGGACCGTGGTTGCTGGACTGTGACATTGTAGAAAGTGGGTTTTGAACTTGTAGGGACCGTGGTTGCTGGACTGTGACATTGTAGAAAGTGGGTTTGAACTTGTAGGGACCGTGGTTGCTGTACTGTGACATTGTAGAAAGTGGGTTTGAACTTGTAGGGGGTTTGAACTTGTGGGACCGTGCTGTTTGGTGTTGTGTGTAGTTGAGGAGTTGAAGAAGATCCGAGTTTTGATCCCCACAATTTAAATGTATAAGATATCTTGGGCTAGACAGGTGGTCGGAGAGGCCCCCTCCGATCAATCGGCTGGTCACGTCAAGCCCTAGGACCTATATGATTTTCCCAACCCTGTTGCCCTTATGGCAAGCCCCAACCCCTTTTTATCATATGGGTGCTAGAAGGTGGTGGCTGCAGGTCTACATCTCCTGGGAATTACGTTAAACTCTATCTGATGGTGAGGTTCCAGTTTTGGAGGTTTGGGGAATGTGGAGCACCCCTTAATGCTCCCTGGTCCACTCTGACCCGGAGTGGTAGTACCTGTTAGGGTCCCATCTATGGGTTAAATAGAAAAATTTATTTATAAAAAAATTGTATTATCCTTTAAGAATTGATTTATTTCAAAATTTTATCGGCATTAAATGACCCACTGAGGTTGATATGCCGTAAAACAAACCAAACCAAACCAAATGTATAAGATCGTTTTAACTGATATATCATTTTGTGTCTTCGGGCAGTGACTTCTCCCCATTGTGTTGATGTTGGGGGAGAACTTTCACTCCTACTGTCGAGTTAGGAGCATCAGCTCCAACTCTGTCGAGTCAGGAATAGCGTAAGCTCCCACTGTCTCCTGTTTTTCAGCTCTATGGGCCTTTTTATAATTTTCTTTTTTTCATTGTCTACGTGATCATTAAGCTAAAATATTCATCAAATATCAGGTGATTTGCAATGATGCAATATCGAATGATTTTGGTACATTCCAATGGCCTACATATTTTCCCACGGAATTTAAATTTCTATTGTTTCTAAAATATTTCCAAACTAATATTATTTCAATTATCATTTGTTTACCTAATTCTAAACTCATGACATACCCTTGTAAAACTAGTTATTTAAGAAAACTTAATTATTTTAATTTGGTCAATTCCACATGCCGTAAAAATATAGGGGCCAATCCCTATAAACTCCACTAAAGCTATTACATTCACTTTTGAACTAATACTCTTAGGCAGGGGTTCTCAACCTTTTTTTTTTTTTTGCCATGCCCCACCTAATTGCATCTATAATCCTGATTTCCCCCCATGTTGTAATATATAATTCTTATGATTTAAAAAATGCACTCCATTTAAGCTGAAGAAGCTTAAAACGCCAATACCTTGGTTTAAACAGGCTTCAAAAGAACAATCTATGAATAGTAGAAATTAAATAAACAAAAGACAAAATAAAGAGACAATTTTTATATAGATATTTTTTAAAAAATGAATATCAAAAATTAGAAAAAATGTGTTTAAAAAAAGATGGAATACCCATTAAAAATGAATAAAACAAAACATCTTTGGCATAAAATAAACCAAGAGTTGGCATGCCATAAAATCTAACCAACCCAACTGGCCCTAACATTCATTATATCATGAACACACAACAAAATTTTAAAAACTAATATAAAAAATGCTATAGTAAAACTACAAATTTTAAAAAATCTTTTGAAATCTCTCTACAGAATTTACAGGTATATATAATAATAATAATAATAATAATAATAATAATCATTGCTGTCCCTCACAATCCTATAACTCCACCACCAGAAGTCTGATATATATATATATATATATATATATACACACACATGAGTGCATATTATACACAATTAATTATGGTACTTCATGTTGGTGGCACAAATACTAGTCGGTGCAGGAGTCCTTCAGCATCAAATAACCTAACAAGGGTTGACATGCCATAAAATCCAACCAACCAACCAACCAACACCTTTTGTAACTAGACATGCAAATCAGTGAAGTTAGTAGCTAATTGAAAATGACATTAAAAGTACTCACATCATTTGGTTTATATATGAAACACATCAATATTTTAACTTGAGTGGATCAACAGGATAAGTACTTACGTCATCAGAGTTATTTATTAACTGAACACATCGATAACTTTATAACTATGGAAACTTCCTCGTTGTTATCATTCGTTGGGCAGCACACAGCAAACTTGTGTAGTTACCATTTCCCAATCATTTCCTCCAACTAGTGCAGTCATACAGTATCACTGACACGGCTACAACTAGGAAGAATCTTATCAAATAATGATATCATTTTTCCATAATACTGATAGATGTTTATGGTAAATATGGTCGTTGATGATTTTAAATCCGCCCTGTTGGCTGGGGCGTTAGAATACACTGACTGCACCTCTGTGGAGGCGTAAGACTCCCCCAACGAGGCCACCTGTTGGCCGTGGGTGGTGACTTGAGATGCTTAAGTGGGGAACCCTGGTGGATGAGCAGTCTATGACATGTTCCACTTCACTTAGACCCTTACTTAGGCTAGACGGGCGGTCAGAGAGGCCCTATCCAATCAATTGGCTGGTCATGTCAAGCCATAGCGCCTATATGATTGCCCCAACCCTATTACCCTTATGGCAAGCCCCAATCATATATGTGCTAGAAGCGGTGGCTGAGGGTCTTCATGTCCTGGGAATAACATTAAACTCTATCTGATGGTGAGTTTCCAGTTCTGGAGGTTTGTGGAATGTGGAGCACTCCTTTATCACCATTGCTCCCTGGTCCACTCTGACCCGGAGTGGTAGTACCTGTTAGTATCCCATCTATGGGTTAAATAGAAAAATGTTTATAAAAAAAATTTGAGTCTCCATTAAGAATGGATTTATTTCAAAACTTTGTCAGCATTAAATGACCCACTGTGGTGTATGCCGTAAAATAAACCAAGCCAAAATGATTTTAAATAGATAATTATGGAAAATGAATTTTATATAAGATTAAGGATCAACAAGTTGAATTTTGATAAAAATAATGTCCACTGTATAGTGTTTGCTTTATATGATTAAATCTAAAAGCGTAGGATTAAATGTGTTGACAAAAATCCATACTAATAAGATCTGTTTACACATTCATAATGTGTATGTCTGTGTGTTCATCTTTGATAATCAGAGTCCAGTGTGTGTGTGTGTGTGTGTGAGGATGTACGTATGTATCCATCTTTTTCTTACAAGCAGTTTTGAAATTCAACAAAGAATTTCATTCTCACCAAAATAAACATTCAAAGAGGATTTAGAATCAAATCCTATGTAAATTAAATTACATGTAGATCAATTAAGTTAAATGACTATGATTGCCAACTGCCCATGAATAGCTGGTATCATTAACAAACTGAGACCTATGTGCCTAACAAAGCTATGTAATTTTTATCACCATTCTCATCATCACCAGGTCGTATGGAGTTAGGGTCCTATCTATGGGTTAAATAGAAAAAATGAGTTTAAAAATGTTATTTCTCTGAATTTTTTAGATGAAGCTTGATAATTTGGATTATTCGAACTATTGTCCTCAAATGTTGTGTATATAACAATAAAGATGAGGACAATACACTGAATAATACAAATAATACAAATCTAAAAAATGTTTAAAAAAATTGAGTTTGGAAAAAAAAATTTGAATACCTTCAAGAAGGAATAAAACAAAATGTTTTCAGCATAAAATAACCCAACAAGGGTTGACATGCCATAAAATCAACAAACTGAGGCCTATGTAGATTCTATCCCCATTATGTCATACTGGCAGCATGGATACCCATGATTCTATCTTGCCACCTGTCCCTATCAGTGTTGCATAATTTATGTGTATCCTATTAATTATGCACAGTTAGTGTATTTATTCTAATTCAAAATAACAGTTAATGGAAAGACACAGGAAGGATGATGGACATCTCTTAACCCTGTTTTGACCTACACCCCTGGTTGTGATTATGAACCGTTGGAAGTGAGTTAAGATAATCAGTCTTTCAGTAACAATTGAACGAGATGGACCGCAAATGGTGGCTATCATTCAATTAGCCAAATTCTCACATGCGCAGTTGAGTTGATTCTGGGATTGGTAAAATTAATAAAATGTGAGCTCACCAAAAAGAAAGTCTTGAGTTATTAATAAAAAATAAAAATAAAATAACAACAGGGCGTCCCAGTATCAATAGGAATGTAGAAGAATAATCTTAAGAAGAAGAAACCAGCCCAGAACGAGTCAAAAAGTGAAGATAGAGAATTGACAGTTGAGATTTGCTCAGAATAAGCTAAGAAGAAATACAAGACTAGCTACAAGACAAGATAAGTATACAACCACGGGTATACTCTGGTCTGTACTCTACAAGATAAGTATATACGGCCATACCATATATAAAGTAGTCATCTATGGGTTAAATAGAAAAATGTTCATCATTTCATACTGACAGCAAGGATACCCATGACTCTATCTTGCCACCTGTCCCTATCAGTGTTGCATAATTTATGTGTATCCTATTAATTATGCACAGTTAGTGTATTTATTCTAATTCAAAATAACAGTTAATGGAAAGATACAGGAAGGATGATGGACATCTCTTAACCCTGATTTGACCTACACCTCTGGTTGTGATTATGAACCGTTGGCTGATACCGACTAAAGTCGGTATCAGCCATTGAGTGAGGGAGTCTATTCCCCTTTTCACTAGTGCTAGACCAAGGAGATTGTTTTTTGCATCTGAGGTGGAATGCCACACCTACTATCAGCTCCTTACTTTACAGCACAGATTCCTGTGCTACTCATACGCTGAGTTGGTGAGGGCCGGTATCAAACCAGGAATCTTGTTGTTCCTTGGCTGATGCTTTACCGACTACCCCTGTGTAACATCAGATCTTCTGCATGACATCCAGAATCGGAATCCAAACCTCTTCATATATCAATAACATTGTGTTTTATACATAGGTATGTTGTATACTCTTCTTTTTACTTTCTTCTTTTTTTCTATCTTACGTTCTTCTTCTAGCATCTGGACTTCATCTTGGGGACTTCGTGTCTGGTCTTCCATTGGGGATTTCTCTTTATCAGAAGCCCTGTGTCATTGGTAGTTTTTAGATAATAACACAAGACTTCGATTTACTTAGATCATATTTTATTTCGAAATCCCCACCAGACTACCTGCGCAGATTGAGTCGGCAGCGTGCATAACATGACTGACCACCGTCGTGGTTTGGCCAATACTAAGTAAAATCTCTTTCTAATCTAAACCGGAAGAGGGTCTTCTCCACCGATTCTCATGGTATCCACCGGAAGGAGGATCAGGACTGAGGTCAAGCCTTGTCATTCAATCCTTCAAGGCCACCGGCTGAACTTATAATAGCCATTTTGGTTTTTACACTACTGTACATAAGTATTAGGAATCTAATAATTATGTAACAGGTAGATATTTCCAATTCTATATTTGTATTCTGCATTTATTTCTTAAGGAATAATTCTTTAAAAACTGTGTCCATTTTGATATTCTTCATGTATTGGTTACATAACATCTAGATACATTGAAAGTTCCTCAGCTCATTGATCTTGTCTACAGGGTGGTCTGAAAGTCTTGTCACCCCTACATACTGTTTTAGCTTTCATTATTTTTCCTTTTGATAATATAGTATACTAGCAGGACCTGTGGATATACCACAGCATGATAATTTAATTATTACAACATTTGATATGTTTACTTAAGAGCTATTGCGTTTTTACTTCAATATGTAAAAAGTATAATAATTAAAGATTTAACTCTCTCTATCTCTTTCTCTCTCTCATTTTCATTCTTTCCTTCTTTTCATTATGTTCAATTGAAACAGATTAGCATTATCACTTTCACACGCTCTCACCCTCTATCATACTCTCTTTCTTTTTTATTGTATTTTTTCTGTGTAGCATGTCCTTTTTTCCCCTTTCTTTATAATAAGAAATGGAATGGTCCATTATTTAGCTGATGTGATGAAACTCATGAGAAATAAGAATTTGGTGGATAAGCAACACCAGATAAAAAGAATTTACATTTTTGCATTTTATCTTGGATGATTTAGATGGTTTCATTTTTAACCAGAGGGTGTTGCAAGATGATAATGGTTGTACAATTAAGGAACATGAGTATTAATATTGTAAATAAGTTATGCAATTATTTTACCTTTTGAATAAAAATCTTTAAAAATTAAATTTGTTTGAATTTTTGAGATGGCCCTTGATAATTTGTCTTGTTTAGATTTTCCAAACTGTTGTCCTCATCTTTATTGTTGTATGCACAATATTTCAGGTTATATACACTCTGGCCTTCTTCAGGTGATTCTTGTCAAACTCAGAAACCTTGTCAAACTTGGGAACCTCCATGTCATAATTGGAATTCGTACTGAACCCTTTATTTAATCTATTGGGGTAGATAGTTCTCATTCCGTTAACCATGACCAGGTACAAGTGTTAAGCTATGTTAAGTATTCTAAACTATTATCGCTCTCAGCCAGGATTGAACCTGCAACCTACTAATATCTAATATCATACTTACCTGATGTAGAAGGGAGGATCAAAGTGTAGTATCTGTTCCAGATTCTATGCTTTGAAACTTACCTTTTATACCCGGCTTCAGCTGGGGGTCCAGTGTGCTTCGGCCTCTGGACTAGTGGAGTACAATTATTAGCGTCGATCCCAGGGGGCCATTCCCCCAGGCAATACCTGCCCCTTTGGGGACAGGGCTAGGTTTATTACCCAGCGCCTGAGGTGCCCCCCTTGAGGGGGAATGCTGAAAGGATCGACACAATTTTTGTTCTTTCCCACCCATGAGCTTCGGCTTTTGGGTGGGCCCACGTTAAAGCGAGGCCTTGTGCCCAGCCCATACAAGTGGGGTATGAGGCAAATACCCCTACTAATATCTGTTGCGCAATGTGTCCAGTTGGATACATTGGCAGAAATATTGCGTATATAACAATAAAGATGAGGACAACATCTAAATATTACAAAAGATTAAATTATCGTTTAAAATGTTGTGTTGTATTATGTAATTATTCTAACAAATGGAAGTCTGATCTCACTGACAAGTTAAAGCAACAATTCTTCAAAGCTGCAGTTGTATCAGTGCTACTGTATGGCTGCACTATTTGGACTCTAATGAAGCACACGGAGACTAAACTAGATGGGAGCTACACAAGGATGCTGAGTACAATGTTAAACAAATCATGAAGACAGCACCCAAGAAAGCAGCTGTACAGCCACCTGCCTCCTATCACACAGACCATCCGAATGAGATGAACAAGACATCCTGGGTAACTGCTGGAGAAGCAAGGATGAACTAATAAGTGATGTTCTCCTATGGAAACCAGCACATGGGTACACCAGTGTGTGCCACCCAGCAAAGACCTACATTAACCAGATGTGCATATGCTGGATACTGTGCAGAGGACCTCCCGAGAGCAATGAATAATAGGGGCAGTTGGCGAGAGATTGTCATAGATATATGTGCTACTGTTACATAATCTATGTGGTTGCATAAGATTATTGTCAATCCCCTGTATTTCTAAAGGGATGGCCCTTTTCATATCACGGGTGGGACTTTCCATGGAAAATTACAGAAAGCCCGCAAAATACGAAGTCACGTGGGACCTGGTTGGGTCCTCAGTTTCAGTTTGGACGTCGGGCAGAGAAGATGTCTTGCCTTAACTGGAACTCACTGCATACGCGCGCTATGTTAGTCAGATGTTTAGTTACATGAAATGTTTACTTAAGTAAATAAAAGCTTAAGAAAATAACATGGTTTTGTGGTTGGTGAATGTCTTGGTAACAAGACTGATCTAGAAGAAGAAATGAGTTAAGTGCGACCGACCACCAAGACAAAGAGATGTTAGAAGAGAAGCTAGAAGAACTTAAGATGTCAAAGATGCCAGAAGAAGAATAGAAGAAAGTAAGAAAAGGGCATACAACACTACTAGTGGGACATGATGTTTATGATGATGATGATGATGTAATTATTTTAACTGTAAAAAAATATTTAGTGTCTAACAAGACTTTTGGACCACCTTGTACATTATGTATAAGAGGCTATTCTTGATGGAAATATTTATCTGATCAAAGTAAGCAGATGGTCATCCCCTAAATTTGTGTTCAAACTGTCTGTAGTTCGTGTTTTTTTTTTTTTTGGGGGGGGGTTTGGGGCGTGTGCCTGTAAACTGGTTCAACTGGGTCTGATTGTCTTCGCCATCTTTCTCTCATCATTTTGTTGCCTATTGACAATGATGGGGAGGGAAAGAAAAGATGAAGGGAGAAGATGAAGAAAGCTAGCAATGTCTCCTCCACCCTAACTCACTCGCCCACCAGGCTCTTCTCTTTTTCTCCGGTTCTGTGTGAGCAGCCCTGATAAACGCAATCAAATTACCTTTTGTTTTGTGAACATGCCACAACACGTCCTCACTCCAGGTTATTGGATCAATACTCTGTATCGAGAGGGGATGACTTGTTTTTTTTGTTTTTTTTCTTGTTTCTTTTTTGTTTTTATTTTTTTATTTATTTTTTATTTTTTGTTTCTTTTTTATTTATTTTTTTTTGTTTGTTTCTTTTCTTTTTTTTTTTTCTTTATTTCTTTTCTTTCCTTAATCCTGTCTCCTCCGACATTTTTTAATTTTTTTCTTCTCTCCTCCTTAAATCCTGTTTCTTATCCACTTCATTGCACTCATTTCTTCTTTCTGTTATTTTATTTTATTTTTGTTTTGTTTTTCTGTTCATTTTTGCCCTGCAGTTTCTCAAAACACAACTTTTAACATTTTTGCGGTTTGTCTTTTTCTTGTTCTTGTCATCATTTTTGTTTTTAAAAACATTCGTCTTTTTGATATGACACTCATTTTTTTTGTCTCTGCTTTTTCAAACTCTGCCATCTTTCCTATCATCTTCCTATCTTCTTTTTTCAATTTCTATTTTTTCTTTTTTCTTACTATTTTTCTCTTCTCTTCTCTCTCTCTTTCTCTCTCTCTCTCTCTCTCTCTCTCTCTCTCTCTCTCTTCTCTTTATTTTCTTCTTTTTTTAATTGCTTCTATTTTTCTTTTTTTCTTTTCATCTTTCTCGTCTCCCCCTCTCTCTTTTCATTTTCAATTTCTTCTATTTTTTCTTTCCATCTTTCTCTTCTCTCTCTCTCTCTCTCTCTCTCTCTCTCTCTCTCTCTCTTCTTTTTTTAATCTCTTCTATTTTTCTGTTTTTTTCTTTCCATCTTTCTCGCCCCCCTCTCTCTCTCTTTTCATTTTCAATTTCTTCTATTTCTTCTATTTTTTCTTTTTTTTTTCATCTCTCTCTCTCTCTCTCTCTCTCTCTCTCTCTCTCTCTCTCTCTCTCTCTCTCCTTACATGTTCTTCTTTTTTCAATTTCTATTTTTTATTTTTGATTTCCAACTCACTCCTCTCTATCTCTCTCTCTCTCCTTTTTTCAATTTCTTCAATTATTTTCTTTTTTTCTTTCCATCTTTTCGTCTATTTCTTTTTATTTTATTTTTTCAATTTTTCACTTATTTTTCTATTTTCTTTCCAACTTTATCCCCCCCTCTCTCTCTCTCTCCTTCTTTGTTTCAATTTTTATTATTTTTCTTTTTTTCTGCCATCTTTACTCCTCTCTTTCTCAGTCTATCTGTCTTCTTTAATTTCTTGTTATTTTTCTTTGTTCTTTCCATTTATTTTTGTCTTTTTTCAATTTTTTCCACTATTTTTTTCTTTTTTCTCCCAATTTTATTTCTCTTTCCCCCTCTCCCCCTCTCCCTCTTCCTCTCTCTTCAAATTTTTCAATTATTTTTCTTTTTTCTTTCCATCTTTTCTCTCTTTCTATCTATTTTCTTCAACTATTTTTATTCTTTTTATCTTGACTTCTCCCTTTTTCACAACCTCTCATTCTTTTCTTTTTATTCTCTCATTTTCTCTTTCTTTCTTTCTTTCTTTCTTTCTTATTTTTTCATCTACATTTCTTTTTTCTTATCTCTTCTTCCTTAATTTTTTTCATTCTTTATTTGACAACTTCCATACATGTCTATGTAAGTCAACCCCCCCCCCCCGCCATATAATTCTGAGGTATTAATTCATCAGATAAGTTGATCACCCCCCCCCCTTCCCCCCAAACAAAGGCAACATCGCTTCCATCAGGATGTCAACTTCTGAGACTCTAAATGGATTATTATGATTCATTCGAATTTTTCTTCTTCTTCCTATTTTAGTCTATTTATATACAGAGGCATGTACAGTATGTATTTTAATTCTTATTGACAGATCAGTGGTTAGACTATTGAACTGAAAACCATGAGGTCTATAATTAACTCTGATATCAGACAGGTAGACTAAATCAGTTTTTCTCAAAGTGGTCCATATAGACCCATGGGAAAGGGAATAAAATTTGAGCAGGGTGAGATCCACAGGGGGTAAATTTACTAGTTTGAATTATATAAATCCCTTTGAAGTGAAAAGATTTTTGTTACAATTTAAGAAATAAATAGAAACCTAAAAAAGATAGGTATTAAAACAGTTACTCACTCCACTAAAACAATCAAAAACCTTTTACAGAATAAAAATAATCAAAAACACACACATTCCGAACTGGAGTCTTCACAATAGATTGCTTAAATTGTAACAAAAAATATGTGGGAGAGACTTCTAGATCCTTATCTAAATGATTATCTGAACATAGATATATTAAGCAAGGTTTTCTAAACAACGCCCTAGCTAAACATATTTTAGACCATAACCATACCTTTGATTTTAAAGGTGCCAAAATATTAACTCACGTACATAATAGAACACTAGGTAGAATTATGGAATCTTGTGTAATTCTCACCCATCAAACCATCCCCCAAAGAAGGCTTTTTTAATATATCCCCTTATTTAGCGACACTTGTAGTCAGAAATCATAAAATACCCTTCACATAACCATTTCCGTCATATACTTCCCAAAAAATTTAAATTTCACATTATCCCAAAAACCTTACAACCATTCATACTTTTTTGCTTTATATATAAGAAAAAAGAAAAAAATAGAAAATAGAAATTTAAATACAAAAATAAAAATTATTTTCTAAAAATCTGTTGCAGGCCTACCGTCAACGGGTTAATACTCATCCTGTTTGTCTATCGTCGAGTTTGGAATATGTCTTCTTTTTTCAAAAACTGTCCAATAAGAGATACATGACTGTTGCTGACCGAGAAAAGCGTTGGTGGATGTGCTTATATTTGAAACTACCGCATAACTTTTTTGCAACATCAATGTTTTCGTTTTGAATTCATATTATTTTCGTCTCCGCTATTGATAAGTCCGGAGTATAAACAAGCTCTGAAGATGATTTTTATAAATCAAAATATTGTTCAATATTAGCTATGAATACGATATAAAATCTTTTCACTTTAACAGCATATTGTGTTGTTTCCATATCCTTTTACCTATACTCATACCGTCGGATTCATTTCCTTTCTCTTAACTTAAAATCCCTTTATAAGAGATTCACAGAGTGTTAACTCTGGTTCTTATAAAGCATTAGGTTACTTAATGGATAAGTACCCAATGCGGAATACTTCAGTTAGGAAAACAATAAACGCGTTAGTTACATTTATATAACTTTTATTATAACCTATATAGGGGAACGAAGTTCCCCAGGCTATATAATGTCACAAGTGTCCAAACATACATAGTAGTGTAATAGAGGCAAAATAGGTGGAAACCACTTATTGTAAGTAGAGTCTGTGGCGTCTGACATGCACCATAGGTATCTGCTGGAGAGAGGTGACAAACATATCCACACTTGTTCAGTGGCATCGGAAAAGAAAGGATTCCCTTCTTGGGTTCCTGTGTTACGTGACCAAAATAGGGTCTCCTGACACAGGAGATTACCCAAAACCCTCAGACAAGGGAGACTGCTCTTACACCTTTATAACAAGAGAACAAAATTCACCAGACTAGTTGCCAGATATTGTACACCTAGCACAGGGCTTCTCAGACCTCTGAATAAAATTTTGGCAGGGTGAATAAAATCATTGGGGTCTACAGGGGATGAATTTATGATTTGATTTATAAATAATAAAGTAAGTCATTGTCAAAATGGCCTAAAGTCGATATCAGCCAGACAGCAAGGGAGTCTATCCCCTTTTCACTAGCACTCGACCAAGGAGATTGTTTTGGCATCTGAGGTGGGGCACCACACCTACCATCAACTCCTCACTTTACCGCACAGATCCCTGTGCTACTCATATGCTTGTGGTTCCAAGTCGAATGCTCTACCAACTGAAATCACTGGATCATGTAGGCTAGTATATTGAAATATTGAAAACCGTAGCAAAATATCCCAAGTTTTGTGCATTGTGCAACTGTTGAGCCCATTTTACTAGCTTTTCTAAGCTTGCATATGGTGGAATTTATATATATATATAAGTAAAGAAATAACAAAAGACTTAGAGATTTTGCATTATAGTCTATTTCAGGGAGCTTAGACAAAGTGTCTAACTCTCCCAACTCATCAGATGCGAATGATGAATTCTTTATTACTTTAAAGGCATTTGAAAATTTTTAAATTTTTGTTTTAATTTTTAATTTTTTTATTGTCCTGTATCGCTCAGCTGTAGGGTAATAAAAAAGATATTGACCACTTGTCAGTAATTTGTTAGGAATTTCTGTTAACTCAATCTATTCCAGATTTCAACTAAAAGGACCACCCCGATTCATTTAGAATTCATTTATTTAGTAGTTTATTTCTCCTTCATATCTTCCTATTTACCTTAATTTACTAAATTTGCTCTGTGACTCTAACAATAAGCACACATTGAGCTCTCAAACTGCGACAGGTTGTTTAAAAAAGCTCCTATGTCGTAAGGAAGATTTCTTCTCTGGACTTTTGGATTATATATATATATATATATATGAAGAAAATATTTTCAAAAAATATAACAAACACAGTTTTCGTAAACAGACGCACATATAAA
The DNA here is from genome assembly GCA_023376005.1 of Doryteuthis pealeii. Taxonomy (NCBI): domain Eukaryota; kingdom Metazoa; phylum Mollusca; class Cephalopoda; order Myopsida; family Loliginidae; genus Doryteuthis; species Doryteuthis pealeii. The sequence continues at coordinate 43,518,981 of CM042140.1, read as the reverse complement.
AATTAACGGTTAATCATCTGCATTATTTACATGGGTTTAATCATCTGCATTATTTACAAAGCAAACAGGGAAACACTTTGAACGTAGAATGTGGTGATTTATGGCTCAAACTCACAAACCTGCAACCTAATATTTGTGATCTCCTCAGTGCACATAAAACAACCTCTTTTCATTAGAAAATAATTTAGAAATTAAAAGGTGCATTTACATTTATAGTTTACTGATTCATTTCTCATGTGAATTGTATTAAACACTGGTAAATTAGTTATGTTTTTGGAATTTAATAATCGATTAATTTAGTTGGGGGCGAATGAAAATTAGATTAGTTTACAATAAAATACATACTGTACATGCCTATATATAGATAGACTTTTTAATAAAAAAGAAATCACCCCCAATCAGTCAATGCCAGTCTATTTAGACCAGGGCTTCTCAAATTTTTTACTTGATTCAGAGTGAATCAAGTAAAAAAATTGAGAAGCCCTGGTCTAAATGGACTGGCATTGACTTATTGGGGGTGATTGTTTTTATACTTAAAATGTCTATCTATATATAGGCATGTACAGTATGTATTTTATTTCTTATTGGCAGCTCAGGAGTTAGAGCATTGAACTGAAAATCATTGAGGTTTATAGTTTACTCTAATATTTTTTATTGGCAGCTCAGGGGTTAGAGCATTGAACTGAAAATCATGAGGTTTATAATTTGCTCTAATATTTTTTATTGGCAGCTCAGTGGTTAGTCTTTTGAACTGAAAATGATGAGGTCTATAATTTACTCTAATATTTTTTTATTGGCAGCTCAGTGGTTAGGCCATTGAACTGAAAATCATGAGTTCTATAAATTACTCTGATATTTCATGTTAGTAATTTTTGATCAGCTGTTTTTGCAGGACCTTCCATATTACCTACCAGACATAAGCTCAGTTCTAATATTTTTGTTTGTTTTCTAAACTGAAAATTAATCTCAAAGGTAAAAGATTTGATGACACAGAGAATATTAAAGAAATACAATGACACAGCTTCACATATATAAAAAAAAGTTTTGAGGGTGCTTTGACCAATAAAAAACTTACAGGAATGTGTTAAATGTCAAGGAGACTGTTTTGAAGAAAATAAATGTTTTATTTGTTGTTTGTTTCTATTCTGATAAGTACAGCTTCAATCTGGATAATTTTTTTAACACGTTTATTATATATATTTACCAACCCCTCCACATGAGTAGGATTGACACAAGGTCAATTTTTTCAGTGGAGTTTATCAGTTTTGAATTAAGTTTTCCTTCTTCTAGACTGATTGCCTAACCAAGGTTAAAGGGCTCAGTCTGCCCTACTATTTACCCATAGCTAGTTAGAGAATACTTGGATTCATTCCTTTCCTAAGGATATTAGCACTAAGTAAAATGCAAACAATCTAGTCAGGATTTGAACTCGTTTTGCAGTGTCCATTTCCTATAACAGTAACCATTACAGTATGTGCCTCCATAATACATCTTAACACATTTATTATATGGAAGAATGGAAATACTTAAGAAAATAAACAAGATGAAGAAAATAGTCTTGATGAAAATGCTTCATTTCAGAACTTTAGAAAATCACAAAGATGAAGAAAATAGTCTGAATATTGAAGAATGAAAATACTTCATTTGGTAACTTAAGAAAATAAAAATGAGGAAGAAAATATTCCATATAATATGTGAAATAATGAAAATACTTTATCAGAACTTAAGAAAATCACACAAAATATGGAATAATGAAAATTATTTATCTTTATTTATTTTTAGAAAAATCCTAAAGATGAAGAAAATAGTTTGAAAATGGAATAATGAAAATACTTTATTTCAGAACTTAAGAAAATCACACAAAATATGGAATAATGAAAATTATTTCCAAACTTTAGAAAATAAAAATGATGAAGAAAATAGTCCATATAATATATGAAATAATAAAACTACTTTATCTCCGAACTTGAGACAACAGTAAGTACAGCTACACTGATATCCACTGATTATTTTCATGAATGTTATGTGTGGATGTAAGCTGCTTCTGTGACTGGCTGTATTAATTCACTAATGGTTTTAGTAGAACATAAACATAAAAGGATTTTTTATTCATAACTAGGGAGGCAGTCCGTTATTATTGATGTTCAGGTTGCTGCTTTGCCATGATGACTCATCACCAAAGCTCAACAACACTGACCAATATTAGGGCAAGGGTTATTGCTCATCTGGTAAAGAAACTGATTCTTTTTTTTTGTTGCCTTATTGCAAAATAGAGCAGAACAAAATAGTCAGATTTTTTTCTTCTTCTTTCTTTTTCTTTCTTACTTTTTCTTCTTTCTTTCTTTTTTCTTTCTTTCTTTTTTTTTCTTTTCTTTCTTCTTTCTTCTTTTTCATCTTTTTCTTTCTATTTTTCTTCTTTTTCTTTTTTATTTCTCTTTCTTTCATCTCTCTTTTTCTTCCTTTTTCTTCCTTTTTCTTTCTTTCTGTCTATCTATCTATCTTTCTTTCTTCTTTTTTTTTTTTCTTTTTCTTTTTGTTTTCTTTCTTTGTTTTTCTTTCCTTCTTTCTTTCTTCTTTCTTTCTTTCTTTCTTGTTTTTCTTTCTTTTTCAATTATGATCAGCCTTGGTAAAATCTCTGAATTAATCTTATCCAATTTACATTTTATTTTATTTTAAAATGATTTATCTATCTGAGGTCTGTCTTAATTGAAAAATCCAATAGCCATGAATAAAATAGTACCACTACTGTTCTTCTACAAGGAATTATTTGGCATTAAATAACCCATGAACATTGATATGCCATTAAATAAAGAAACCAAACCAAATCAGTACCTGGTCTTTAGCATTTATCACCTCGGATATTCAACCTATTTGTGGATTTGGGAATAATATATTATTACAAAATCCACAAATAGGTTGAATATCCTAGCAGGACCTGTGGATATACCACAGTATGATAATTTGATTATTACAATGTTTGATATATTTAAGAGCTATTGTAAAATACTTCAATATGTAAAAAGTATAATAATCTTGATTTAACTCTCTCACTCTTTTTTTCCTCCTTTTCATCTTTTTATAATTTTATTTATTTATGGTGGATTGAAATAGATTAGTATTATTGCTTCCACGTGCTTAACTCCTCTCTATATCTTTTCCCTACTCTCTTCCTTGGTAATTTATGAGGAAGTGGGTCCCGGTCTCTTGCCTCAAAAATTGCTACCCGGTGACTATCAAAATAACAACCCCAGCTCGTCGTAATTCTTGTTTATTTATCGTAATTTGTCATAATTCTTGTTTAGATATGAAGATGGATATATAGTTTTGAATAGACTGAGATAGATAGATAGATAGATAAACAAACAAAATAATATAGATAGATACAAACAAATGGAGATAGATAGATATTTTCAACAAGTAAATGTATTGTAGGGGGGTCGCTTCTTTTTTTGTCGTAATTCTTGTTTATTTAAACTAAAAACAAGACATTAAATAAACATGAATAAAAGAAAATCTTAGTATTTAAAGTAATATAGATAAATATGAACAAATTGAGATAGATAGATAGATAGATATGAAGATGGATAGTTTTGAATAGACTGAGCTGGGTTGTTATTTTAATAGTCACTGGGTAGCAATTTTTGAGGCAGGAGACCGGGATGCACTTCGTCATAAATTACCTCTTTCTTCCTTTCTTTTTTTTCTGTGTAGCATGTCCTTTTTCTTACCTTTCTTTCTTTATAATAAAAAATGAGGTGACAACACTCATAAGAAATAAGAATTCAGCAGATAAGAAACATCAGATAATCAGGATTTACATTTTTGCATTTCCTCTTGAATGATTCGGATGGTCTCATTTTCAACCAGTGGGTGTTGCAAGATGATAACGGTCGTACAGTTAAGGAACACAAGTATTAATATATAGATAACATTTGTATTTCAAAATGTAAACTATATAACTTTTTATTTTTTAATAATAATCTATACAAACTGAATAAAAATTTGAACCAATGTTAAATTTACGTCAAATTAGATGCTGTTCAACTACAAATTTTAACTGACATTTTAAAATGGCAAGTTCAAACACTTTATGAATAAATGAAGCACAGATTTTGTTCAGACCTATTTATGGCATGATTCATTTCTACCTCATTTTTATATTTCAACAAAAAAGCCAAATTTAGAAACAATTACTTTCCTAAAATATGTTGCCTTTTATAATGAAGTTTAAATGCTGTTGTTATTTTTTCTTTCCATTCTCTTGTGACTGTTATCATAACACTAGTGAAGCTACCCAGGGCTGCCTGGGATTTAAATAGTTAAAAATAAATCTCTTATCTATATTTATATATAGCTTGATAAAAATTCTTTTTCCATAGATTTGTTTTAATAACTTTTTATTCTTTATATATTAATTTATAAGTTGTTTATTTTTAGTATTCTTCTTGTTTGTATTTTTTCGTTTATTTATCTTTTATCAACAATTTGTTTTATTTTTTAATCATTTTTTTTATATATCATTGATTTATGCCCTTATTATATTTTTATTTAGCAAAAATAGGTTGTGTATTTTATTGAACAAGTCTTTGCTGGTCTCCACCAATTTTCCTTTATAAAAGGATGTGTGCTCAGTCATTTTACCAACAAACATACATGCAGAATCCTATTGCCCTTATGGCAAGCCCCAACCCTTTTTTATCATATGGGTGCTAGAAGGCGGTGGCTGCGGGTCTACATGTCCTGGGAATGACATTAAACTCTATCTGATGGTGAGGTTCCAGTTCTGGAGGTTTGGGGAATGTGGAGCACCCCATTCATTACCATTGCTCCTTGGTCCACTCTGACCCGGAGTGGTAGTACCTGTTAGGATCCCATCTATGGGTTAAATAGAAAAATGTATTTATACAAAAAATTGTATTATCCATTAAGAATTGATTTATTTCAAAACTTTATCGGCATTAAATGACCCACTGAGGTTGATATGCCGTAAAACAAAACAAACCAAACCAAATGATTTATTTCAAACTTTATCGGCATTAAATAACCCACTGAGGTTGATATGCCGTAAAAACAAACCTAACCAAACCAAACCAAACCAAAACATGCAGAATCTTTCTCGTATATATGGGGTTAAAATAGGGAATTAAATCTGACAGTACATAGAAAATAGAAAAATATGAAGTATTTCAAAAAGATGAATTCATTCTTGATGGTGAAGTTGACGTTATAACGTTTTGGTTTTTGCAGCCTTCATCAGAAGTTGAGGTAGTTGAAATGTGTGTGTGGTGATTATGGATGACTTGCGAAGAAATAGGAAAATTGTTTTATGAAGAAAGGGAGGAGTAACCTGTGTCGGTCTCGCGTTAGTTCTGGGACACATGAAGATATTCAAGAAAGGGTGAAAAGACGTGGTGTGGTGGCTTCATCAAAGTGCATGGATTTGCCACAGGAATGATCTAAGTTGACAGAATTTGCTATAATTGAATTATTGAGAGGAAAATTTATGGTATGATTTATGCCAATGTGTTATAGAGGTGTCTAATCTTTTTCATGTAGTAGTGTGTTACAGTCAAGTTATGATTTCGGTCTGGTGTGTGTGTCGTTGGGTTTCTCAGTAGATTTGAAATTTTGTGTGAGTTGGGGAAATAGCATAGTGGACAGCACTATATGGGGATAGGAACGAGTGAGATAGGTTTTGAAATGACAGACTAGTTAAATTTAGGCGTATTAAAGCTATCAAAGATTAATTTACCTACAAATGGTGATATACTGAAAAAAAAGGGTCTCATATTGATTGATGGTAATGTAGCTATGGCTCCAGCTTCAAATATCTGTTTTAACCTTTTGTTGTGGGTGTAAGCTCATATTGTTACATATTAATTGGATCCCTATTACTTTTTAAGGTAGTATAGAAATCCTTATGGCGATCAGTACAGCTGATGGCCTTGAGAGTGAGTGACAATGCTTGACCTCACTCTCACCTTGCGTTCTGGGATGATCATGAGAATCGGAAGCGATAGAAAGCCCTTCCGGTTTAAGGTGTAAGCAACTTAGTCAGTTGCAGAGACAGTTAGAAGTTAGAAGCGAAGCTAGGAAGATGTGAGCTGACTGCGCAGTTGTCTGGCCTGGGGATCCGGAATAAAATAACATTAAAGGTAAATCGAAGTCTTGTTGTTATTACTAAAAGCTAACAATGACACAAGGCTTCTGATAAGAAATGATCCCCAGCAGAACCAGACACGGAATCCCCAGATAAGAAAGACCAGACGAGACCTGTAGAAAATATACCAGACCATTAGAAGACCATTAGAAGATAGAAGAAGCAGATCCGGCCAGAAGAATAAAAGAGGTATATAACAATATTGAGGCACTGTTGAAATTAATTATGGTTAGTTTCGGATATGTTTTGGAAGAGACAATTGTTGGATTTCCTAATCTAATATTCCACCAGTGTTCATATATCCAGTTAATTTTTATGGGCTGAAGTCACTCTGGCACAACACCATGAAGCCAAGAGGTCAGAAGAAAGTGGTGGCAACAAAGCACCGGCACATCAACATCTTTAGGGACAGCCTTTACATGCGACATCTGTGGTCGAAAATGTTTTTCGAACATTGGACTTCACAGTCCAAGGAGGCGCTGTAACTTCAGGGGCAAAAGAACTATATAGTCTTCCGAGACTGAAATGCCAATGGTTAGTTTGGGATATGTGTTGGAAGAGACAATGGTTGGGATTTCCTAATCTAATATTCCACAAGTGTTCATATATCCATTTATTTTTTATCATAATCTTTGCATGGAATCATATATACACTGGCATCAGATTTTATGTGTTGCCAGGATTGTGTGTTAAGTATGTTACGCATAGTTTGGACCACATGACCTTTAGGCACTCCTTTTGCGATCTCAATTCATAAGACATTTTTTTCATTTACACCATCAAAATCCGGTTGTTGTTAGGGTTAGGGTTAAGGGTTAGGGGTTAGTTTTATAATTTAAAAAAAATCTAAAAATCGTCAGTTAACAAACAACTGGATTTTGACGGTGCAAATGAAAAAATGTCCTTATGAATTGAGATCGCAAAAAGGGTGCCTAAAGGTCATATGGTTTGATAGTTTTAGAGGCTAAAGTAACCGTTTTGATGCCTAGGTTATTTAAGTTTTTTCTATGAAGTTAGAGGAAGAATTATTGGGTAAAATTATGTATATAAACTCCCCCATAGATACATGATTTTACCAAAACAATTCAGTTAAATCAAGATTATTATACTTTTTACATATTGAACTATTCCAATAGCTCTTAAGTAAATGTTGTGTCCTTAAAAGGGATACAATCAGACAAGGTTGTAGTCGAGTGGAAGGACCAGTCAACACGTTTGTAGTTTTAAGATAAAGGATTTTATTGCAGAGAGATACAATAGGACAAACAAGGAATAGTTAGGTACACTACTAATCCTCGAAGCTAGCTCAATATAATGCCGTGCTCACTATATATATAGTCAAACCACATGGGTGAGAGAGAGTTTGGAATATTCCATTACAGCAGTAAACATATCAAATGTAATAATTAAATTATTATCATACTGTGGTATATCCACAGGTCCTGCTAGTAAAAATTTATTGTCCCTAGTTATTTGGTCAGTTGGTATTGGTTTATTTGAATTCTACTTTTGATGTTTCTTTTAAAAAGAAAAACAATCTTGACTCATAATTACAATTAAAGGAAAAGACGAGACAATTTAATTGACTAAAAGCATCACCTTAACAAAACGTTTGATGGAAACTGCAGCTGTGTCGATTGATGCTAGATAAAGAAGAAGAAGAAGAAGAAGAAGAAGAAGAAGCTCATCTTTTAGAAACTTCATTGTTCGGAATGCTGTGGCTTTTTCCTTTTTTTTCTAAAGATTCCGAATTCATTAAATAACAATTTCTTTTTTACACTCCTCATCTCCATTGAAACATCTATTGTGAAACAATTTCATTATCAACAAAATTATCTTTTCCCCTCCTCAATCCCCCCCCCTCCCATTGATCGGAAAGAACAAATCAAAGGAAACAGGCCAGTACCTGTAGAAAAGAAGAAAAAAAAGAAAACCTATTGTTCTTCCTTAACTAAAAGAAACATAAAAACATTATATTCCAGAAATAAGAGAAGAAAACAATTATTAAGCTGTTGTGGCACCCCAGAAAAGTTTGCAATCTTTTTTAAGCATCTTGGAAATAATTCTTGCATGAGTTTCAAGTGGTTTTGTCTGAACATTGAGTTCATTTTACAGTTGCAATCAAATTGAATTGGCTCCTCCTAGACTGGTTGCCTTAATAAGGCTAGGGAACCCAATATATATATATATATAATATATATATATATATATATATATATATGTGAAGAAAGGAAGTGAATCCGACGGTATGTAGTATATTAGGAAAAATGAAAAGACACAGGTTTAAATGGGTTAAGTGATGAGTTTATTGGCCGACACTGCAGTGTTTCGATCTATTAATTAGATCATCTTCAGGGCATTTGTTGGTATATGGAAGGTGATAAGAAATTATTTATCACAGAATAACGAGAAAATCGAGTGGTAGTCGTTATTCAGTCTCAAAACCTCAAAAAATTTTAAACAGACTGAATAACGACTACCACTCGCTTTTCTCGTTATTCTGTGATGAATAATTTCTTATCACCTTCCATATACCAACAAATGCCCTGAAGATGATCTAATTAATAGATCGAAACACTGCAGCATCGGCCAATAAACTCACCACTTAACCCATTTAAACCTGTGTTTTTTCATTTTTCCTAATATATATATATATATATATATATATATATATATGGTGTAATGGCTAGTCAGAGGAAATGGACTCATCACCCAGAGTTCAAATCTTGGACAAGGCTGTTTCCATTTCATATAGCACTAATGACGTTAAACTCTATCTGATGGTGAGGTTCCAATTCTGGAGGTTTGGGGAATGTGGAGCACCCCTTCATCACCATTGCTTCCTGGTCCACTCTGACTCGGAGTGGTAGTACCTGTTAGGGTCCCATCTGTGGGTTAAATAGAAAAATGTATTTATAAAAAAGAATTTAGTATCCATTAAGAATTAATTTATTGCAAAAATTTATCGGCATTAAATGACCCACTGAGATTGATATTCCATAAAACAAACCAAATCAAACCTTTCCACCTGCCTGTTAGACCTTGAATTATAGGCAGGTATCGTGATATGTTCTATGGCCAATGATGAGCAGTAATCTTTGAATTCTTTACCTGTAAACATTGTAACATTGTCGCTGACAAGTATTCCTGGGACTCCAAAGTGACTGAAGGCTTCATCCAGTGCATTGACGGTGGTCGTAGATGTAGGGTGTCTGAACTTGTAAAATCAAGTAATAGTATCCGTTCAGTGGTCCTACATAATCTATATGCACATGTTCCATGGGATGTCGGTTTTTGGCCAGGGTTGAGTTTTAATCGGAGGGGCTTTAGCTGCTAGTTGGCAACCTCTGAATTCTTTAATCATTTTCTCAATGTCCTGGTCCATGCTTGACCAATATGTATTAGGGTAGGCCGATTTTCAACTTTTTTTTTGAATATCAAAATGGCAAAACCAGAGAAAGTTGGGTATTGGTATGATAAGTACTGACACCAAAAATGTAGGTTTCTAACTTGCATCAATTTTTGAGCATTTAGTTTTAAAGATCGTCTAATATGAAGCTCCTCCAAAATCCTTGTTTTTGATACATTTACATAAGAAATTTCTTAAAAATCTTATAATTTCAATCCAAAAATTTGTCAATTTACCTTATTCAAATAAAATGAAGAAAATATATCGAAAGTAATATTTAAAGTGAAATTATAACCCCCACTCCACCCTAATATCTCAGATAAGCAGCATTTTACTTCATTAATTGAGATATGTCAGTAATTACATTACAAATATTGTTGTAGCATTATTTTTTTTCTGTTATCAAAACAAAGCAAACAAGTATGAGCTCTGTTAGAAACAAATGAAGGGATGATGATTTTAACATAAGCTACCATTGTAATTTGAACACTCCTCTAAATATCTACAGGTTATTAATTGTGAGTCTTTTAAGTTTCTATTTTATATAATCATTGTAATGCATAAATTTATAAAAAACATGATAAAGATACATGAATGTTCTGGGGATAATAGTAAATTTTATCATGCCATCATATTAAACTGCTCTACATAAGAGCCCTTTGAACCAAAGGAAGGCCTCATTTCATGGCATAAAACTTTTTTAGCGATATGCCTATGCCTTGTTTCAATTCCATAAACCGATTGGGAAGCTGAAGTTATTAATTATACTGCCCTTTCAACACTTTGTGTGTGAAGGCAAATCAGCAACTCTAATTTTATCCCAATCTTTGATGATTCCAGTTCATTATCTAAAAATTCTTCTGTGAATCTAGGCTCACAAATTCCATTTTGAGACAACTGTGACCAATGTGTAGCATCAAAATTTATTTTGGGTATTTTTTGGTAGAGATCCTGAAAAAAATGAAAAATCAATATATTGAATTAAATTGAAAATTCAATTTACTTGTCTTAATTTTTAATTTTTATCATGACATTAGGATATTACTTTAAAATGAAACTATAAATTGATGAAATCATTTTAATCAATTTTATCTAAATTACTTACCGAATGGCTAAAATTCTTTTTATAGCTTTGTCCCTCACTTCCAGTTCATCTGATTTAAACATTGAATACAACATATTTTCTGGTAGGAGACCAAAAGCATCATGCTGAATTTCAGGTGGTAGCTCTTTCATTCTTTGCAGCATATTGAAAATATAAAGTTGCTGGTAATGAAATTTATTGTCTCTTTTAATTTCAAAATAGCTAACTGCATACACTGCAACAATAAACTCGATTAGGTTGTATAATTTTGATATGTTTTCAGGGTAAATTCCATGGGTCCACAAACACATTAGTCTGGTAGCTTACATCAACCATCTTGCCTGATTTAAGGGCCCAATTTTCCATGCAGCATATCTAGGGTTGACTTTTCCTTGTGAAATCCCTACTGCATATTCTAGAAGAAGTATCTGATCACTACTCAGATCATCTGTCTGTTTGATGCTAGAATATTGGCTCTTGAGGGGACTAACTATTGGTACAAATTTGATCTGGGGTAAATTATGATAGTCATTTGTACACAATCTCCCAATTGGATCAATAAATGATGTTGTTCTTGTGCTGCTATCAATGTGCTTAAAAACCGCTCTGAACGGAAGCTCATTTTGATGGAGAGAGCAACCAATGATGTGCACTTTCTTTTTTAGTTGTTTCTCTAGAACTGAAACTAGCCCAGCTTCACAGCCAGTATTTGTATGGGTGTTGTCCAGTAAAACAGCTTTTAGGGTATTAACACTCTCATACTCCTCCAAAACACTAAAAACCTCCTCTGCTAGAACAGCATCAGTTGCTCCAGTAATAGGGATAATTCTATGAGTGAGGTACTTTCCACTTTTACCACAACCCATCTCCTTTGTGAATGTCAAATGGTGTTCTGTTCCCTTCATTTTCTTAAATTGTTTCTTTCCATCTGCCTCCACAATTCTTTGTATAAAGAGAGCATTTTTATCCTGTCTTCCATCAACACCAATACAAATATTTTTTCAGTTTTATCAATGTGTTTTTGATGGGCATTTTGTTTTGTTCTTTCTTTTGTATGGTCTATTTTAAATTTATCTAAAATTAATGTTTTTGATATTAACACTTGGGTTGAGAATTGCTTCTAAGTTTGATGAAACATCACCCCTCATAAACACAGTAGTATACCGAGAAATTTTTAAAAGGCTGTAAATACTCATGGAATATCTACAAGGCTCATAATCTTCATCTATTTCTTCACTATTTAATGAATGGGAAAGAATAACATTCCGATCATAAGATGTAGAGGCAATAGGAGAAGAATTAACTTGTTTTGTCTTTCACATTCTACTACACTACTTTTAGGTTTCTGAATGGTAGCCTTATTCACAGGTTCAAGTTGGAAACCAACTATGGGTCCTATTTTGGCCCTCTGGACTTTTAGATACTCTCTATTTCCATTGGTACCTGAAATATTAGATGTAATTTATGTTGAATAAATATATCTAACCAACAAAAATATCAAAATATTATTTCACATAGAAAGAAAATGGTACAAGTTACTTTTCTAACTTATTCACCTATGCGATTTTAAAACTATATATATATATATATATATATATATATATATATATATATCCATCAGCCATAAGAGATTCCCTTCCAGAGAGCTCAAAGGTGGAGAGCATATATAGTCATTGACATAAAGTACTGTTTTGGTGTATCACCTCTTCAGTGCAGATAGACTTATCAGACAGTGTCAACCCGGGATCAAAACAACCGATTTTTCATCAATCAGAACCTTTAACTACCAGGCCATCAGAACACCCACTTGTGGAAATGAATTTTTACTGATAAATACCTACATATGTAAAGGCTGCTTAAAAGTTCTATCTGTTTTAAGGAGCACCTTGCAATATTTCAAAACAAAAAGGTTTAGGAATACATTTAAAAAAATTATATTTCAAATGTAAACAAAAAGAAAAATATTTCCTTAAATTAAACAAACATTGTACAATATGAATTATTAGCGATTTTAAAAATTTGATTAATCATTTTCCTTTCTTTTTTAAAAATTTGATAAATCATATTCTCTCTCTTACTCCTGTTTTCTCTTTCTCCCTCCCTCTCTGGTGTTCCTAATTTTTTTTAAAGTCCGGTCAGGGACTGGGTACTTTTGCTAATATATATATATAATTATATATTAAATTTCCAATGCAATACACATATATATATATATATATACACAGTATATATATATATATTAATTTCCAATGCAGTACACACATTTTAAAATGCCTATAACACCTTTCTCATCAATTCTTCTCCTTCCAGCCTCCACATTAATATATATATATATATATATATATGCTTGCACATGCAGTTAACAATGTCTCATCTATCTGCGTATACTATCCAAATTTCTAAACTATGTATATGCATATATAATTATACATATGTATATGCATTGTTCAATTGCTACTGAAGCGTTTTTGCTGTAATAGGATTAGTAGTTCATCCAAAAAGAGCTTAATATATTTCATAAATATAGAGCATTAATAGTTGTAGAAAAAATGTTTTTACAACTATATGTATACATATATATAAATTTACTTCCTGTTTTTTTTTTTGGGGGGGGGAGCGTTTGTTGCATGTGTAGTGAGGAGCACCTATTAAATTGACCAAAAATTATAAATATCTTTGTATCCTTGGAAATTCCTGGTTTTTTTTGGGGGGGGGGTTATATCTCGTAAACAAGTGAGTTTCAATAACAGGGACCTATTGAGAAGACATAGAAAGAAAATGAGGGGGAAAAAATCATTTGCAAGACAAGGGAAAGATATTATTGTCCAGAAGTTTCAAATATTCATTGGATTGTATCTTTGGAGAAACCTCAATATTCAAGGATTGGAAAGAAAGATGGATTATTTTACATTGCCTGTGGATCTAAAGGTTGGGAGGAGGAGGAGAGGAGGAGGAGGAGGAGGAAAGGGGGACCAGGAAGGGGGTTCATTTTTATTGTTCGGCCATTGAAGATTGAATATCTAAGGTTTGGGTTTTATTTTTTTTATTTTAATTGCCATTTCTTTATATTTATTTTTTTTCTCATCTGAATTCTTTCATCTTTTCGTTTATTTGCTCTTTCTTTTACTCATTTACCATTTTATCTTTTTATTTATTTTTCATTTTTTTATTTCCTTCATTTTTCTCTGTTATTTCTTTGTATTATATATTCTTTATTTTTTATTATTAATTCGTGATCATCATTAATTACTTTTTTTATGTTTTTTTTTTTAGTATTTATTACATTTTTGTTGTTGTTATTCTTATATCTTAAGTTTTCCTTATTTTGGAGTTATTTTTCCCCATTTTTTTATTGCTACCATTTTCTTTTTTTTTTCACCATTTTTTTTCATTTCTATTTCTTCCTTTTTTTATTTTATTTGTTTCTTTTTACTTTTCCTTAATTTCGGCTTTCATTTCCTTTTTCTGTATATTTTTCTTTGTTTTTTTTACCCTTTCTTTTCTTTTTGCTTTATTTTTCTTCCTTTTTCTTTTTTCTTTGAATTTCTTTTTTTCATTGAAATTCTTTCTTTTTCTTCCTTCATTTTCCTTTATTTTGATTTCTTTCTTTTTCTTCCCTCAAAAATTCTTTCTTTTCCTTCCTTCATTTTTCTTTCTTTCTTTTTCTTCTTTCTTTTTCTTCCTTCATTTTTATTTCATTTTTATTTATTTCTTTTTCTTCCTTCAGTTTGGTTTCTTTCTTTACTTTCTTCCTTGAAATTCTTTTTTTTACTTCCTTCATTTTGATTTCTTTCTTTTTTTTTTCTTAGAATTTCTTTCTTTCTTTGTTGCCTCTTTTGGCTTTTCTTTTTCATTCTTTCATTCCCCTTCCTTTTTATTCCTTTTTTTTTTTTCCCTTATAAATTTTCATTCTTCTTTCTTTGGATTTTAAATTTTCTCTTTTCTCTCACCACCTACTTTCTTTCCTTTTTTTGAATGGAAGAAGCAAAAGAAAGATCTTTTTTTTGCTTCTTCCTTTCACCCTGCTCGCTTTTTCTTGATTCTCCCTCTTTCTTTTACTTTTATGAGTTACATGTTTTCTTCATTACTCATCTTTTTTCTTTTTTTCTTTCTTTCCTCAGGAGACAAACCAATAACAATAATTCTTCATTTTTGTATTTTTCTTCCCTTCTTCTTAATCTTAATCTTCTTCCTCATTCTTCTGCATTTATCATAGAACTGATTTTATTTTACACCAGTCATTTGTTTAATCCTTTCTCAAGACTTCTAGCCACACATTCGTACGTATTCATGGCAAGAATTGTATCCTCTTGTTTTGTGTCCATCTCACTTTTCTTTCGACCTCCATCTTTATTCTTTCAGACAATTCATATTGAAGAATCTTTACTTGCTACATTTCTTTTCTTTTTTTTTTTTTTGAAGCGTTTTATTTTTGAGAACACAAATAAAATCTCTTAGTCACTGTTGACAAGTGTACATATACATATACCTTCATAAATACATTCATTTTTAAACAACGTTACATATACCTGCATAGACACATTTTTATACAGCATTACACATACCTACATAAACACATACATTTTTATACAGCGTTTACACATTCCTTCATAGACACATACATCTTTATACAGCATTACACATTCCTTCATAGACACATACATTTATAGTGTTACACATACCTGCATAAACACATACATTTTATAGTGTTACACATACCTGCATAAACACATACATTCTTATACAGCATTACACATACCTGCATAAACACAACATTTTATACATTACATACCTGCATAAACACATACATTTTATACAGCGTTACACATACCTGCATACATTTTTATACAGCGTTACACATACCTGCATACACATCATGGCATACACATACATTTTTATACACATATATACACAACATTACACATACTGGTATATATTTATAGTAGACACAATGGATCATATACATAAATATATAATCAGAAATATTATAAGATGCTTGTGGTGCTATGGTTATTGTCATAGGAAATGGACAATGACCAGGATTGAACTCTGTTCATCATGTCCATTGGTTCAGAGTTCAAATCCTGGACAAGCTTGTTTGCATTTCACAGAGCACTAATAGCATTGGGAAAGGTATGAATTCAATTACTCTCCCTCTTGCTATGGTAAATTGTTCACCAGCTTCTCTTTTTCTTTTTCTTTTTCTCTCTCTTAGACCCTCTGTTACTGAAGAACAAAAATGCAATGCACCATTCTGGCAAAAATGGGTCGTTTTTATAGTCAAACAAAAGTTGCAATGCACTATGGGTAGTCACCCATAATGCCTTGCAACCTCCATAAAAAGTCCACTGCCCCCTCCAACTTCTTGACATCTTGAGTGGGTACAGTGGCGTACCGCCCCAACCACATTCCTTCTTCTGCCATGTCTCATTTTGCAGACCAGACACCGAGGACGCTTTGAGTCAGATAAGTTCGGCTCATCACTACATATAGGTAAATAGTAGGTCAGACTGGTCTATTTAATCTTAATATGGCAGTCTTTTAAAAAAATGTAAACACAAGTTTATCTAGTTTTTAAAAGATGTAAACACAAGTTGATCTAAGAAAACTGTTTAAATTGAAATTTAGGATAATGTAAATTTTCAAGACACACCTGTATATCTGTGAACCCCTGCTGTTGATGTTGAGGACTACAGTCTGAAAACCAAAGTTCTAGAGATCATTGGAAGGGTGGATGTAAGTGCCACCAATCATGATAATGGTCAGAACTTTATCCCAGTTTTAAATATTCTAAACTGACTAAAACAACATCTATCTATACTATATAAAGGCAGTTGATATCTATGTATGCGTATATGTCTGCAGGAAACTATGAAAATAAAACAATTAACGATGAAGTAAATCTATGTACAGATTAAATATTACTGGTTCTTGCTTTCTGAGCAAAAATTATGAAGATTTAATTTATATTCATGAAGATAATTAAAAAATAGAATTCAAATAGTAAAATGCATTTTAATATCTTAAATAGGAGACATTAATTTTTTTCTTTTCAGAGTGTCTGTGCACATTTTTTTTCTGACACCCATCAGGCCGGATCAATGCAAGGTTTTTTTTTACGTAGGGATTTTAAATAGGATCCAACTCGTGATTCAGTAATAATGGACCTGCGAGACTAACTTTTTGCCCCCCCCCTCTACCTAGGTGATGCCAGGTAGCCACTTCTAGTACATATATAAAGTATGTATGTCTGGAGGAAATTATGAAAATGAAACAATTAATGACACCAAAAAAAATATACACATTTATCACCGGTTCTTACTTTTTGTGGAAAAATCACGAAAGATTTGATTTATATTCACAAAGACCTCCCATGTGGCTGGAGTAACATAAGGTTTTTTTTTTTATGTGGGATTTTTCTGGGGCACTCAGTGAGGATCACATTCACTATTCAATAGTAATGCCTAGCTAACCATTAAACTACTTTTTTTCTCATTTACCCAGGCTTTGTCATGTAGCAGCTTCTAGTCTTTAACAAATCCTTTCATCTGGCCAAGTATTGGATTGGTGCATAATTATTGCAGGGTTTGTTTCTTTCAACAAATTTTATTGTCATACAGCCGTCCAGTCTGGCTATGTATATATGGAGAGTGTTCATTTCTATTAAGAGATGAGATATGAGAGCATTTTTATGAAACAAATTAAACAAGCAGAGATGCTGTCTTGCATCCCTAATGCACAAAAATCTAAAAGGACACAGTAAAATTGTATCATGCATCCCAGTGTTTTTCTTTTTTCTTCCCTCACCATTTCAATCTGTAAATACATTTCAATATTTTCTTAGAAATGAATTACACAATATAGGTTACAAGGTAGGAGCTAGATGGCTTTAGTTGTTTCCCTAGATCATAAATAAAAACCTACAATCTATTAAGAAACTTTATTTGGGACCCATAAATTTTCCCGGGGACTCATTAAAATCAAATAGAGATGAACTCACAACTTGTATCAGTTTCTCACAACTAAACCAAATCAGCAATTAAATATTTTGTAAGTTTTTTTTTTTATTATTATCATCATATTTTATATGTGAAGATTAACTTTCATTTATTCTTTATATTTAGATCGTGGCCCTGTATTTGTTTTCGTCGGCCTGAAAAAAAAGCTATTAAGTTATGAAAGTGAGGGGATGGATTGGGATAGAAAAGACAATTTGGAGACATGGAACATTGGTGATGTAGAGTGAAAATATTGACAAATAATTTATTTTAATATAATAAAGAATAAGAGAACAGTAATAGAGAAAAAAGAAAGAAAGGATTTTTTTTTTTTTAAAAAAAGCAAAAAATAAGAAATAAAAAAGCAAAAAAAAGCAAACAAAAAAAAAGCAAAAAAAAATTATTAAAAAACAAAAATTATAAAAAACAGAAAATAAAAATAAAAAATAAAAAAATAAAAATAAAGTAAAAAAGCAAAAAAAATAATTTAAAAGCAAAAAACAAAACAAAAAAAACTAAAAAGAACAAAAAAAATCCCCCCCCAAAAAAAGCAAAAAAAAAATGGTCAGAAAAAAAAGCAAAAAATAAGAAATAAAAAAGCAAAAATAAGCAAACAAAAAAAAAGCAAAAAAAATTATTAAAAAAAAAATTATAAAAGTCAAAAGAAAATAAAATGAAAAAGAAAAAGAAAAAAAGAAAAAAATTAAAATAAAATAAAAAAGCAAAAAAAAATTTAAAAGCAAAAAAAAAGAACAACAAACCCCCCCCCCCCCAACAAAAAAGAAAAAACAAAAAAAAATGGTCAGTAGCATTTCTTGGAACTGATTATGGCAAATAATTGCTTTATCGAATGAGTCATTGAATGATTCTACATAAAGCTATCATCACGTCCCTCATCCTGATGTCATCGGGTATTCTCGTTTCCCTGCCTCCCCCTTTTCTTGTATGTTTGTTTCTTTGTCGTCCTTATCAGCTTCAAAGTAACATTATGAAGCAGCGATTGGCTATTTCTGCGGAGGTTTCATGGCTTGTTTTACCTTTGTACTCTGCTGCTTGCTTGTTCTCCTTTGCTTGCTTGCTCTCCTTCTCTATTAAAAGGGAGAGACCACATCAACATTTTCACCCTCAACTCTTTGGTTACCCACACAAGCACCTACTCGTATATCATTATCAGCATCTTGCATGGTGTAATGGTTAGCAAGCAATGCTAGCAAAGTGAATTTGATTCTCATTGGATGCCCCAAGCATCTGGCCTTGTGCCAGACTAAGCATAGTAAATGATTACTGTTATATTATTATTAGCACTAGCAGGATCTGTGGATATACCACAGTATGATAATTTAACAACAACTAACTCACTAAGTATGTTGTTATAATTTTTGTGGCCATTTTTAGGCCTCAAGTGAGAGCACTTTACAGTGGAGATCCCTTGTGTTAAGCAGAGGCTGATCTTTAGTGAAGAATCCTTTGGTTGATCCTTGGTGTCCCTTAGTGTTAGGGTAAAATCCTTTGGTTGTTCCTCGGTGTCCTTTAGTGTTGGGGTAAAATCCTTTGGTTGTTCCTCGGTGTCCCTTAGTGTTGGGGTAAAGTCCTTTGGATGCTCCTCAGTGTCCCTTAGTGTTGGGGTAAAATCCTTTGGTTCTTCCTTGGTGTCCCTTACTGTTGATTAGAATCCTTCAGTTGAGCAAAATCCTTGGTTGCAGGTCCGTTCATTAATGGCGAATACATGCAAATGAACGGCTTTCCAGATTGGCAATTAAATAGTTAACTAACCACGTATTCAAGCTGTTGATTGGCTGGCTTTTAATCCACATGCCCATGCCAAGTCTATAAGTTTAAGTGGTGGACTTCAGCACGCCTTATATGTCAAAACAATCCAACAAATGATTACTGTTATATTATCATTAGCACTAGTAGGATCTGTGGATATACCACAGTATGATAATTAAACAACAACTAACTCACTAAGTATAACAGAATTTGTAAATAAAGCAATTGGTATTTATAGCACTCCTGAATATTCCATACTTACATTTGGGTGATCTCATTCTTGAGTCTTGATTGGCTGCTGGTCTCAGTGTGGATATGGCGCTAGATAAATATCCATCATTCTGCATTATACTCTCAGCAATGCAGGACTGTATTGAGTTACAGCTTGCTCCCATGGAATCCCACAGCAACAGTATCATATTGCTTCTACAATATCAGGGGGATAACTTCTACAATATTATTATTAGCATTGTATTTTCATTATTAAAGTCATAGAATTGCCTTCAAACTTTATTTTTTATAATCAGCATTTCCACCCTATTGGCTGGGGTTGTAGAATACACTAACTGTACATCTGTGTGTGTGTGTGGGGGGGGTAAGATTCCCAAATGAGCTCACAAGTTGGCTGTGAGTGGCAACCTATAATGCTTGAAGAAATTGCCTTGCATCTTATACATCGTAGGTGAAGTTTGAGACCTCCCATAGGCCTAGGCTAATCTTCTCTGTGATGCTCACTACCCCAGCTTATGCTCAGTACTTTTACCTACCCTAAACTCCATGCATCCTTATTTTTATTGCTTGTTTCTGCTTGTGTAATACACAACTAGACTGTTTTCAACAATATATGCTTAAATACACTAAAAACTTTTTTTCCTGAATCTGACCTGCTGAAATGGGGGTGCGTCTTATATGCCATCAAATATGGTACTTACTAGCCATTAAACCCCTTACCACCCTATATATACTAGAGTATGTATAAAAAATATCTATATAAGATTAATTCAACTGGTTGTGGTTATGGACAAAGCCAGATTTGTGCTAGAGCAAAGGGTAAAAAGTGGTGAAAATGAAACTTCAATGGCTTATACAGACATAGGAAATTATTATTTTTACCTTTTTCAAACTCAGACAACTGTTTACTCACCATTAGCAAAGGACTAATCACAAATTAGGATATCAAATCAAGGAGAAGAACATTTTAAGAAATCTCTTTTCTTTTTTTTTTTTGGTATTTCTGAGAATTTTCTTTTTAGAAAAATCATGACTTTTTGCTACAACTAAGCTAACTTTGACAACAATATTCAAAGAAAATAATCATTTTTTTTGTATCTAAGCCATTTTAGTTTCATTAACATTTTTGGAAATAATAAAAATGGTTTCATTTTTTTCACTTCCTGGCAATAGGTTAAATATTGGGCTGGTACATAATTATTGCAGCTTTTTTCAACAAATTTGTTGACCCCCCCCCCCCCGCAATAACTATGCACCAACGCAATAGTACCACTACTATCCTACAAGAATGGCTTTTGGCATTAAATAACCCATGAAGGTTGACATGCCATTAAACAATGAAACCAAACCAAACCATTTTTTGTATCTGTTTTTTTTTTTTTTATTGAGCATGAATTTTGTTCTTTTAGAAGCAGAAATTTCCTTTTTTAATTCCAAAATCTTTCTCGTATTTGCTCAATTCAAAGTTACCTCAATCCTTTATGAGGGATTCTTAAGTTTTTTTTAAAAGTTTTTAAGTTAATATCATTAATCAGAATTAGTTTAATTTTGTAGAGCATCATTTTTAATTAAATAAAAATCTAATATTTTCTGTAACCCTTTTGACTATCACCAACATTAGTTGTCAAGATGAGAGTTACCATCAAACTCAAGTGTTGTCAGTTTTACCTCCCAATCTTTACCATTCACGTCTTGATTGATACCACCAGCATCATAACCATTACCATTTTCTTCTCTCACCCTCAATATTACCCAAACACTTCCATTTCATCCATGTATGGCACCACCCTTATTCGGTACCCAACTATTATAACCCACTTAGCATCATTATCATTACTGATGTAGTTACCAGCCTCATCTTTGTTGCTAGCAGCCATTATCATCTCTCCCCCCCCCCTGCACATCCTCCTTACCTATGATCACATAGGCATTTATTGTTCTGATTGATTTTGTATTTTATTAATGACCAGACATGTTCAGGCAGTGGGATTTTGTTAAATATTTTCAAGAAGGAAGGAAAAGAAAGAAAGAAGGAAAAGATAAAAGGAAGGGAAAGAAATAAGGAAGGAAAAGAAAAAAGGAAAAAAAGAAGGAAGGAAAAGAAATTAATTCTTGGAGGAAGAGACAAAAATAATAGAAAGAAAGAAAAAAGAAAGAATGAAGATAAGGAAAAACAAGTTAAGGCAAGTATGAAAGAGAAATGAAAGAAAAAGGAATTAAAGCAATAAAGAAGGAAAGAAAAAAGAAAAATGAAATATAAAAAAAATACAAATTCTAGGAAACAAAGTTAGAGAAAAAAAGAAAAAAGAATTAAAGCAAGAGAAAGAAATGCAAGTGAGTGAAAAAGAGGGAAAAAACTGAAAGTAAGTGAAAGAGAGAGAAATGAAAGTGAACAAAAAAAAAAAGATGAAAATGAATGAAAAGAGAACAAATGAATGAAAAAGAGAAAAAAATGAAAATGAATGAAAAAGAGAAATGAAAGTGAATGAGAAAAAGAAAAAAATGAAAGTGAATAAAAAAGAAAAAATGAAGGTGAATGAAAAAGAGAAAAAAAATGAATGAAAAAACAAAAAAATAAAAGCAAATGAAAAAAAGAAAAATGAATAAAAAGGAGAAAAAATGAAAGGAATTAAAAAAGAAATGTTTGTGAATAAAAAAGAGAAAAAAATGAATGTGAATGAAAAAGAGAAAAAAAGAAAGTGAATGAGAAAAATTAAAAAAACCAAAAGTGATTGAAAAAGAGAGAAAATGAAAGTGTACAAAAAGGAGAAAAAAATGCAAATGAACGAAAAAGAGAAAAAAATAAAGTGAACAAAAAAGAGAAAAAAAAATGAGAGTAAATGAAAAACAGAAAAAAATATGAAATCAAATGAAAAAAGAAAGAAATAAAAGCTTGAGAAAATAGATATTTAAGTAAGAGAAAAAAAGACATGCTAACAAGAAAGAAAATAAAGAAATGAAAGTCTGTGAGAAAAAGAAATGAAAAGAAAAAAAAGAAATGAAAGAAACAGAAAGAAAATAAAGAGAAAAAATGAAAGGAGCAAAGAAATTAGGAAAGAGAAAATAAAAAGAAAGAAATCAGAGAAAGAGAAATGAAAGCAAGAATGAAAAAGATTTTAGGAAAATAAAAAAAGAAAGGAAAAAGAAAATATATTAGGGGAAAAGAAATGAAGAAGATGTTGAAAAAGCAAAATGAGAATAAAGTGGATGTGAAAAATTAAATGACAAAAAAGGAAAAAAAAAAAGGAAAAAATGATATAAAGATAAAATAAATTTCTTTAACTTAGAAAGAAAATTAGAATGAAAAATCTAAAAAGGAAGAAACAAAGAAAAGAACAACTGAAGAAGGAAAAAAAAAGAAGAAAATATAAAAAATTTGGAAGAAATAAAAAAGAAAAAGAAAAAAATAGAGTGAAAATATTAAGGGATTGAGGAAGAAGTATAAAAAATATTTGAAAGAAAAAAAAAAGGAAAAGAGGTAAAATGAAGATTCAAAGAAATTAGAAAAGAATTTTGAAAAAAGTTTTAAGAATCATAAAAAAAAAAGAAACATTTGGGGAGAGATGAAAAAGAAGAAAAAATTGCTTGAAAATAGTGTTGGTGTGAATGAGAAATAAAAAAAAATAAAAAAGGATAATATGACAAAATAACTTTTGGTTAAAAAAGTGTTTTTTTGTTTTTTTTAATGAAAAATGTTTGGAAAGAAAATCATTGATATTATGAATGATAAAAGAATGTCAGGAGATAAAATGGGAAAAAAGAAGAAAAATACTTGGAAATAGAGTAGTGTTTCCACATGAAAAATAAAATGAAAAAAAACATTACTTTTTGTTTGAAAAGTTGAATTCTTTAATTTTTCAATGAGAAAGAATTAGAAAGAAAAAAAAAAGAAAGAGAATGATTAAAACAAAAATGAAAAATGCACAAAAAAAGAAAGGGAAAAGGTGCATAAAAAAAAAAATAAAAAAGACGGAGAAAAAAAAAAAAAAAAAAGGACAAAAGGTGCATTAGAAAATAGAATGAAAAAGAAAAAAAGAAAAATAGAGAAAGAATAAATTCGTATAAAGAAAAGAGAAATTTTAAAAAATGGAGAAGATAAAAAGAAAGCAAATTCAAAAGAGAAAGATAAGGAAATAAAAATACCAATGCAAAAAGAAGAAACTCGAATGGGTGGCAATTTCATAGCCAGTCTGGCATTTTGATTGGCAGACAGACGCAGTAGCGAATCAAATCATCATCAGCCATTCATATTCAAGTACTGCCAGCATCCCTCCCAACCCCTCAATCTTTTCATTCTACCCTTTTTGCCTCTCCTCCAAACATAGCCACTCACCCTAAATCCTTTCATTCTACCCGCCTCCAACCGTCATCGAATACAGCCATTCACCTTTTTCATCAGTCTAAAGCTCAAATAGGCAATCCACCCTTTTTCCCCATTGCCATCCTTGCAAATTCATCTGCCTATCTCCACCTCCAACATTTTACTCTCTATTTAACTCAACCCCAACCTGACACAGCACTCAGCTTGTCACCTCTCAGAGCTAACCCTCCCCTTAAGTTGGTGTTGAGTGTTTCGGTTTGAATATGTGCAACTATTGCACCTGCAACTTTTTGTTTGTTTTTCATGCAGCATTTGCCGAGATGAGACATCACTTGTATTTTTAAGGTTTTCTCCCTGCGTTTATTATCCACCTCTGTGTTGGGCTTTCTTTGCATTTTTGGTGTTTCAGTTGATTTCAAGCAAATGCTTCACAAAGTTTTTCCCCCTCCACAACTGTTTTCTTTTACTTGAAACCTTCCAAACATCCAATTTTCACTGCTTGATGCATTCATTATCACATTACCCAACACTCTGACATTGTTCAGCTAAAATATCATCTTTTCAAAATAAACATCATGAACCTTTATTTTCTCTCTCTGAATTTTTGAAATGAGGCTTGATAATTTGGATTATTTGGACTGTTGTCCTCATCTTTATTGTTAGCTTTTATTATGTTCAATTAAAACAGATTAGCATTATCACTTCTCATTCCCTCTATTTTTCCCCTACTCTCTTTCTTATTATATTTTTCTGTGTAGCATGTCTTTTTTCTTCCCTTTCTTTCTTTATAATAAAAATGGAATGGTCGATTATTTAGCTGAGGTGATAACACTCATAAGAAATAAGAATTTGGTGGATAAGCAACACCTGATAATCAGGATTTACATTTTTGGATTGAAAAATCTGAAAAAATAATGTATTTTATATCCAAATAATGAGGAGGCACATGGCATAATGGTTATTGTCGTAGGAAATTAACTTGTCGCTCCAAGTTCAAATCGTGGACCATTTCACATAGGACTAATATCCTTGGGAAAGGTATGCATCTAACTATTCTTCCCTCCAGCTGTGAGAAAATAGTAGGGTGGACTGTGTAGAAGGAAAACTCCAAATTCAAACCTGTTATACTCTGCTTAAGAAATTGACTTTGTGTCACACCTGCTCGTGTGGAGTGGTGGAGTAAATATATATACACAAATAATTACGGTATGATACATAGTGAACATTGAATATTTTTGTGTCACTAAAAACTCTGCTGTCCCTAGGTGCACATATTTAGCTGCATTTATGCATATATACATGCACACATGTCTATATGTGTATGTATAGGTGTAGCATATATGTATGTATATGCCTGTGGATGTGAGCACATCCGTATGGGTGCATATGGGCATAGTTAGCATGCATATGTATATATATATGTACATATATATATATATATGTATATATATTTTTTATAAAAAAGAAGGCCCGCAAAATGTATAATATATTATCAATCAAAGCCTGAAGAAGATACCAGAAGATCTGAAACACGTGTTGCATATGTAAGATAAAAAGAATAAAAATTTTTTTTCTGAAAACATAATACATTTTGCGGGCCTTCTTTTTTATAAAATATTAAATTTTCTCCCGTTGGAACCAGAACAACATTTATATATATATATATATATATATATATATATATATATAAATACTGTACTCATAATAATGCTATACGTTGGCTCACTACTGCCCCTTCAATTGTAATAGTGCCAACCATACACATTTATGATATATATATGTAAACGCACACATACTACCCCTCCACACAAGCAGGATGTAACATAAAGTCAATTTTTAAGCAGAATTTAACACATTTTAATTCAGTTTTCAATCCCCTAGACTGGTTGCCATATGAAGGTAAAAGTAACAAGACTGTCCTACTATTTACCCATAGCTGGAGGGAGAATAATTGGATTTATGCCTTTCCTAAGGGAATTATTGCTATGTTAAATGCAACCAAGATTTGAACTCAGTTTGCCATGTCTATTTCCTAACATGATAACCATTACACCTCGGGAACATCATCTATATATATAAAAGGAAGTTTGGTATGTACGTGTCGACGTATAACTCCAAAATGGGAGGTCACTCGGATTCGAAATCTTGCGTACACATTAATAACCGTCTAACTAAGAAACACACCAAATTTGGTTATTGATTTTTATTGATTAAGGGATATAATTAATTAATTAAACAAAAATCAAATGATTTGTGATAATCGTGGCAGAGCTGCTGCTGCTAATATAAAAAAAAAATTCTGCTGGCTGCTGCCTGTATCACCAGTAAAATGCTGGTAATTTGAAGTTGATAAATTTGTGCCCTAATAGTTTCAGCTCGAAATTTCTCGCGTATCACTGGTCTAATCTTAAAAATATTTATTTGGTTAGAAAGAAAAGAAAATAATCTTTCTAAATATTTAGTTTGTGGTTTTATTGATTGAATTATTTTTAATAGCAAAGTAAATAACAATAATAAACGAACATTTAATTTAACAATTAATAATAACCCAACTTTGTTTTTATTATTAACTAGCAAAAGTACCCTATTTAATTATAATCAGTATCCAATTTTTTTCATATGTACCAAAGAGTTTTAGAAAAAAAACAACCTTTTACAAAAATCTAGACATGAATTTAAAAAATACGAGGAAAAGTACCCGGTCCATGACCGGACTAAAAAAAAATCAGTTTTTAATTTTTTTCGTATTACAAAAGAGTTTTAGAAAGAAAAAGCCTTTTACAAAAATCTAGACATGAGTTAAAAAATACGAGGTAGTTAAGTTATATAAGTTATTTGAAGAATCTTAACTTACATTTCGTAAATAAGTAAACAATCACTATTTGTTTACTTATTTATGAAATTTTTTACTCTTTGTCAAACCGTAAAAGAATAAAGAAATATCTAAATGAATACATACATATAGTTGTCGAAAGTTTATTTATCTTTACATTTTTTTAGTAACACTTAGCTTAATATTTAAACAAACATCTCTCTATATAAAAGCTTTTAAAAAAATTACAATAACAAGTAAATGTATAACAATATTAACAATAGCAAAATCTTAAAAGTAAAAATACAAGGTAGTTGAATAACTTATATGAAGTTTAGTGTTTAAACACTAAACATTAAACAAACATAAAATAAACATGATTCTAATGTATGTAACTTGAATAAGAAAATTTGTTATTTAATAAATAATATAATTCTAATAATAAATAAATAGACAGATTTTTTAAAAATTAAGTCACCACTTCCCTTTTTTTTCTTTCTTTTTTTTTTCTTTTTTTTTTAACTAAAAACCCTTAAGATAAGACAAACAAAGGACTCAGGTTGCAGTACCTGCTGTTGCTTAAGTGGTCACCCAATTAAGTATTAGAACATTCTTATCGCTACTTAACTTCAGTTTTATGTTTGGTTGAATGGTTCTTTTGTTTTACGTTATATCAACCCTTTTCAGGTCATTTAATGCTGAATAAAGTCATTTTGATAAACAAAGGACTCGGGTTGCTTACAGTACTTGCTGTTGCTTAAGTGGTCACCCAATTAAGTATTGAACAGTTTCATTACTGCTTAACTTTGGTGATCTAGTAGAAACCGGCACTTTCATTATGACTTGACTGTAATTTTTTCTTGTTTATTTCTAGTTAAATGAGAACTGTTATATTTCTAATTATGATATTTCGGACTGTTGTCCTCATCTTTATTGTATTTAAAACAACATTTAGGCCACTGTAACCTTGGGCTCTGTTTTAGGTGTTTTTTTAATTTATTATTTCATTTACCTTAAAATAAGTCATCATCAGACGATTGATTACCCATGTATTCAAATGCAGTTTTGGAGCTTAATCATTACTGCTCAGCCAGGGGCACTCCAAGCAGCATAAATGCCACCAGACTTATTGACAAAAACTGTGATTAGATATATCTTCAGGAAGTAATAAGATGCAATTGCAGCATCTTGTAGATCTTCTAATTTCATGTTCTTGGTCAGATTAAAGTCGTTAGGTAAGTGATAACATTCTTTACAATATTTTGAAATTTCACTTTTTAATATAAGTAACTTCTTCCATTTATGTTTTCTATATCTAATTACAATTTTGTCAATAAGTCTTGTGGCATTTATGCTTCTTGGAGTGCCCTTGATTTCCTTCAGTAATAATAATTATTTCACTTTTTCATTTTTTAATTTCTTATTCTTTTTTCTTTAATCCCTTATTTTCATTTAGATTTTTCCCCTTTCAAGTTGGACTAATCTATTTTCTCCATTTTCTTCTTTTTTTTATTTCATTCTTCATTTTACAATTTTTTTAATCAATCTCTTTCCTTTTTTCTTTTCTTTCTTTCCACTTTTTTACTTGTTACCTTCTTTTCGTATATCTTTTTGCATCTTATTTTTTTTATCTCTTTCACTGTCTTCTTTCATTTTTTCCTCTTCTTTCCATTTTCTTTCCCTTTCTGCTTTTTTCCTTTCCCTTTTTGCTCTTTTCCCTCCTATCTGTATTTCTGTTTTTTCCTCCTATTCATATTTTTGCTCTTTTCCTCCTACCCTTTTTTCTGCTCTTTTCTTTCTGTTCTTCTCTCTCCATTATTCTTTCCTACCCTTTTTCTGCTCTTCCCTCCTACCCTTTTCTGCTCTTTTCCCTCCTACCCCTTTTCCTCTACCCTCTTCTGTCTTCTCTCCTACCCTGTTATTATTCTTTTCCTCCTACCCCCTTTTTCTGCTCTTTTCCTCTACCCCTCCTACCCTTTTCTTTTCCCTCCTACCCCTACCCCTTTTTCTACTAATTTCCCCCCATTACCTCTCTTCACACTCCTACAACTCTTTCTCTCTTTTTCCCATCCTCAATCCTTTCTACCTTTCTCTCTCTCTTTCTACATTTTTTCCCTTCTCCTCTTTTATCCCTTTCTTTCTTTCTCTTCTCTTCCTTAATTTCCTTCTCAATTCTTTTGTCCTTTTCTGCTTTAATCACATTTTTCGCTTTTATTTGATTTCTAATGAAATCAACGAATCAATTGAATAAATTGCCATTGAGAGAATAAAAAAAAAAGTTGATTACAAAACAATTTGCTGCTTACCTTAAAAACAATAAGAAACTTGAAATGAAAATAACAAAGAAATTTCGTATGAAATGAAGGAGAAAAAAAAACTTCAGAAAATAACAGAGGGGAAAATAATCCCCCCCCAAAAAAAAAACATTTTTTTTCTATAAATTTAAAA